>CAWLCW010000001.1:14040000-15240000 GCA_963856015.1 Helicoverpa assulta | reverse complement strand
AAGTGAAGTACTCATTTTTAGAGCAGGAAAACAGAGACCTGTGACAGTACCTCCGATCATGATCGATGGAAGGAATTTAAAAATTGTGCAAAATTTTAAATATCTGGGGCATCTGGTCACTGAAGACTTAAAGGATGACCCCGATATTGAAAGGGAACGCAGAGCGTTGGCGGTAAGGAGCAATATGCTGGCCCGTAGGTTCGCTCGATGTAACAGAGATGTGAAATTAACACTTTTTAGGGCATACTGCCAATCTTTTTACTCGAGCGGCCTGTGGGTTCGGTATACGCAACGAGCTTACAACGTTCTGCGTATACAGTATAATAATGCTTTCAGAATGCTGTTGGGGTTGCCGCGGCACTGTAGTGCGTCGCAAATGTTCGCAAATGCGCGTGTTGACGGTTTCCACGCTATAATGCGTAAGAAAGTGGCGTCATTACTTCATAGACTGCGTAGCAGCACCAACAGCATTCTGCAAATGATTGCATCCCGCTTTGACTGTCCCATACAGGCACACTGGGTGGGAATAGTAACGGGAAAATTATAAATGTGTGTATTATATTATGTAATTACTAACATAGTTTTTAAGTACATTGTTACTAACTTGAATATGGATTCTGTCCGAAATAAATGGTTTATATTATTATTATAAGTAGTGGGACTTGCTTAGACAATATAGCACACAATGTGAAAGGCTGTAAGGGAGAAATTATAGAATTGGGCCTTTCAGACCATACAGCACAGCTTTTGGAATGTCCTGTTAAAAAGACGTGTGTCATAAAGCGTTGGAAAATCAAAAGACGAAATTACTCTCAGGAGAACATAGATAAATTTAGAAATTGCATTAAGAGTCTCGCTTTTTCGGATGTGTATAAAACAAATGACGTCAATGAGGCCTACTCTTACTTTCTTGATCTATTCAGATGTTTTTACGATCTTTGCTTTCCTTACGAAATAATAACAAAATCGTTGTCCCAAAAATCTAAATGGATTACTAACGGGATAAGAAAATGCAGCAAAAAGAAACGGCAACTAATATGGCAATACAGAATAAATCCTACCCAAAATAACAAAACATCTTTTAAAACATACTCTGCTAGGTTTAAAAGAGTTATAACATTAACACAAAGAGCGCGAAATAACTACTTCATTATGACATCAGCAAATAAATCTAAAGCGATTTAATTTTATCACCTATAATTTTGAAAATAAAAGCCAGAAAATATTTTTCTGCATGCCATTTTAGAGTTTATTTAAAGCTATTAAAAAGTCGCACAATATATATAGGGAAATTATAAGTCTCGCCACAAAATTATTTATTGGACACATGATTAAACTTCTAATTTTATAACTAAGCAACGGGCAAATGACATAGCCTCTAATAAACTAATTCGTCTTTTTTACAACGCCATCTACTAGAAAGCTTCAATAAAAGATCATCAATTATTGTAACTTGTCCTTCTTATTTATACATTGTCATCTAATTTACTAACTCGGCCTCATTTTTACAAAAATGAGCCAAGAAAAACGAGATCAACGTTTTTCTTGGCTCGTTTTTTTTTGATGGTAGAATTTAATTTGGATTCATTTTAATTAGCATATTGCCATTTATTACCTTCAATTAAAAAACTTTGTATTAAAAATTTAAGTTAGTGACGAAGACGAATCGCTGCAAAACCGTAACGTAGTCTTGTCTATCCTACCCCTAGAGTGCAATTCAAAACCGCGTAGGCGCGGAGGGGCGAGGCGGCCTGCGAGCTGAGGCGCAGGTAGTTTTAAGGCTCGGCGCCGCGGCTGAGGCTGGCCGGCGGAGCCGGCCAGCAAGCCGAAGCTGCGGTGGTGAGCGTGAAAACCATCTGCGACGATAAGCTCGCATGGGACCGCCGCACGGTGGATCGAAAATCGGCTCTAGAAGACATAGGATCTCGATGTCTTAAATGTTTTTTTTTTGCTGGAAATGACTTCTGCCGATCATTACTGTTCTATAAAATGTCATATGAAGTAATTGTGTGCACAAACGGAAGAGTTATAATTTTTATAAGAAAAAAATTTATGGAGCTGACATGAAAAATGAGGATATCTCTGGAATCGCAAGGTTGGCCGTTATATCCTTGTACTCTGTTATAGTACTATTTATTTGTGAATTTTTGACATACTTCATATTGCGGCATCACTTGCGATTTTTTTTTTTTAAATCGTCAAAATTAAAAATAAAAAATGTTTATGATATGTTCATTTTAATGCTTAAATATGGCTATACCAAGTGTAAATTACAATATTTTTTATGTTTAGACCAAAACATTCTAAGAACCCGCGCGCCGCTTCCGCGTACGGTTGTGCGTCAACACACCTGTACTACATACCCGCCTAATTAATGAAATAGTATAATGTCGAATCAGTGTAATAACCTAGTTATCAACGAACTACTGTGCTTCTTACAATGTAAAATTGATATTATGGACGAAATAAGTTTGGTGCAGATATGTGAATCTAACTTTAAAGAGGCTGATATTACTACCGCCAAAACCATCCTTTTCGAAGCAGCAAAGTGTCGCTCAACAAGAAAAGGGGACGGCAAGAACAAACGATTACTACAGGATATTATTAAAGTTCTAAAAGAAACAGAGCCCGCTTCACTGCCCACCTTCGTGGCAAAAGATCTACACCGTCTTCCGCCGGTGACTTTCGATTACGTGGATGTAACGAGCCTACTTAAAGACATTTTAGTGCTTAAACAAAACATCCACTGTATCCAAACAGATTACGTAAAAGCATCGGAATTATTTCAATTACAGCAAGAGATAGAAAATTTTAAAAGTAGTCAATATCAGGCACAAAGTGAGCAAAATATTGGCGCAAAATTTAGCAACGGCTTGTTTTTAAATAACGAAGCCAAGCGCGTCCCGAGTGCGTCGTCTTCGCGGCAGCAAGCAGCGACCAGCGCGCATGCACCCTGCGTGCCGTCGTCGACACCGTTGCCGCTCCTCACGCCCGCGCAGAGCGGCACCGCTGCGCCGGCCACTGCTTCGGCACAAGAGCCGCCCCCCGCGCCCGCAACACCGTCGCTCCCCGCGCGCTCGCTCGCGCCTCACCGCATGACCCCATCAGCTGATTGCACCGAGAACGATATAACTTTAACTCCTAAACCTACCGAGTTGCAAAGTTGCCTTGTGAAAACGACAGAACTAATAGATAACACCTTTGATGAGATACAGTTTGATGATAGTTTTACGACTGTCGTGAACAAGAAGAAGAAAAAGACCTATACAGGCAACAGGATCCCCAATCAGCAGGGAAAAGCTTTACTTACCTCTAGTAAACTTAAAATAGTGCCCAAATTATCTTACATATACGCATCTCGATTTGATAAACATACCACTGTAAACGATATCTACGATTTTATTAAGGACTGTGGACACACGGTCGTAAAGGTTGAAAAACTTGTCCAATACAAGGAGACTGCATTTTCGTCATTTAAAGTGACGATTACACAAGACCAGGAAAGCATTTTCCTTAGCGCTGAGTTCTGGCCGTGTGGTGTTGAATACAGGAAATACACATTTAAACGCAAGTTTTATAAGAACGACAACAATCCCATACCTAAAAATGAAGACTAACATAGTCTCCTTTAACTGTAGATCTATAAAACGATGTGTTAACCATATTACCGACCTATGTGAAGAACATGACATTATTGCACTGCAGGAACGTTGGCTACTTCCAGACGACCTGGGTTATCTGGAAAAAATTCATCCCGATTTTTCTGGGCACGGAGTTTCAGCAGTAGATACGTCGGCAGGCGTGCTAAAAGGAAGACCTTACGGGGGAGTAGCAATTTTATGGAAAAAGTCCGTGTTTCCGAATGTAAGACCAATCGACACCGGATCGACGCGCGTCGCGGCCGTGTGTATCCAACTCACCGCCGGCCGCAGCTTTATAGTAATGTCGGTATACATGCCTACGGAGGACGCGGACAATCTACCCTTGTTTACGGAATGTTTGGGTGTTATTAGTGCGGTTATCGAAACGAACGACACTGAAACAGTGTTAGTGCTTGGTGATTTCAATGCGGATGTGTCGCGTTCAAGTAGTTTATTTGGGGGTAAAATGCTAGACTTTTGTAATGATCAGAGTTGGGTGTGTGCCGATCTTGCCCTGCTTGGTACATCTGGGAATTCATTTACGTATCTTAGTGACGCGCACGGCACCACGAGCTGGTTAGATCACTGTATTGTTACCGAGGCTGGTTTAAATATTGTTGAAAGTATTTATATTCTAAATGATGTATATTATTCAGATCATTTTCCTATGATCATGGAATGTAATATTGATATGTTAATACCAAAGGCAGATAAGTCACATAGTCACTCAATTAATAGGGTGATATGGGGTGCTAGGAATTCAGAACAGAAATATAACTATGGAAGCTTGTGTTTTAAGTATTTAGATTCATATGAGTGGCCCACTATCTCCTGTAGAGTCGATTTATGCAATGATTGTCAGCATCACAGTTTAATTAACACATATTATAACCAAATAGTAAACAGTATAACGAAAGCTGCAAAGCAATCATATCGGGGTAAAATACATAATAATAAAAAACCGGTCATTGGTTGGAACCTTCATGTTAAAGATTGTCACGCTATAGCTAGGCAATACTATCAATTGTGGAACTTTTACGGACGCCCTACGCAGGGTAATGTTTATGAAGACATGGTAAATAGCAAAAAGATTTTTAAGAACAAAATCAGGTGGTGTCAATTAAATGAAACAAAAATAAAAATGGATATTATAGCTTCGTACAGAAATAATAAAGACTTTGGGAATTTCTGGAAAGAAACCAATAAACTAAATTATAAATCTAATAGGCCTTTGTCTATTGAAGGAAACCAAGACCCATCTAGTATAGCTAACTTGTTTGTAAATAAATTTAATCCTTTGCTACCCCAGTCCCAGTCTACCTTTACTAGTTCCGTTAGTCAGTCAGCGAGTCGCGGAACCCATGGTGACCCGGAGAGCAGCAGCGCGCTGCGCGTCACGCCGGACGACGTGTACCGGTGTGTCACGCGCATGAAGCGCGGCAAGTCTCCGGGACACGATGGGCTCAGCGTCGAGCACCTTTTATTTGCACCTGAGTTACTTTTTGATAAGCTTGCGTTGTTATTCAATTCGTGTATTGAACATAGTTATTTACCTGCAGATTTTATGAGAACTGTTGTTGTTCCTATTGTGAAAAATAGAACTGGTGATGTGTCAAGTTCGTCAAATTACCGACCTATTTCATTGGCTACTGTATTCTCTAAAGTATTTGAAGCATTAATGATGAAACATCTAAATGAAACCAATATACCTTTAAATAATGCTCAATTTGGTTTCCGGCGAGGTTCGTCCACCGATTTAGCTATATTTGCCTTGAAAAATACGGTATACGAGTATTTAAATAGAAACACCACAGTATATTCGTGCTTTTTAGACTTGAGCAGCGCATTTGATACAATAAATTACAGTATACTATGGGACAAATTAAGGAAAACCAAAGTACCACCGAAGATCATAAATATTTTAGAATACTGGTATGCCAATCAAATAAATCAGGTAAAGTGGAATAACACTCTGTCGGAGAGTTATAGGCTGACAAGTGGAGTGAGGCAGGGCGGGCTGACGTCGCCTGTCTTATTCAACTTGTACATAAACGAGCTGATCGAGGAACTGAGCAGCACCAGGGTCGGATGCCAGGTCGGCGGAGTACGCATTAATAACCTTAGTTATGCGGACGACATGGTGCTGCTTAGTCCGTCAGTCAACGGCATTAGGCAGTTAATAAATATATGTGAAAAATATGCAACTCGACACCACCTAACATATAATGTGAAGAAAACGGAAGTCATGATATTTAAGTATAAAAAAGGCCCTGATGTCGCACGCTTAATCATATACTGACATAACTAAAAAAAGACGTTTTTCAAGAAATCGCTAAAAACGATTTAGCAAACCTGACTTACCTTACAAAATGGCTTATTACTCAAAGAAAATAACTTTATATAATGAAATAATGTATTGTAGGGATAGTTGATAAAGTGAGTTATTGTAATTGAATATAATTTTAAAGAAATATAGATTTTTTTACTATAAATTAATCGGTTAAAAAAATTGTTCCTCAAGATGCGTCAGTTTAATAGAAAATATATAGTTACATTGATTTAATATTGGTGACACATTTTGAAATGAGTCCGTGTTTTATTTAATACATAACTAAAGAATATTCATTATTAAGGTATGGGTCCTTATCATGTCCTTATACTATGAAGTATGATTTTGATGCTGGTGACATATTTTGAAATGAGTCCGTGTTTTGTTCAATGTATGTTCTTATTATTATGATAATGAGTCATAAACTGATATCAGTCTCTGTCTCGTAAAAAAGTTTGCCGAAACGATTGAGTGTGGAAGGGACAGATATGGGTGTAACTCCGCCTAGAAAAAATATATCGAAAAAAATCCGAGATCGGCCGAAAGAGGATGTTAAAATAAACTTCTTGGTACACTTATTTAAACTTTGACCGAAACACTAATCGGTCAGTATATGATTAAGCGTGCGATGTAATACTACCGATAAGCTTATGTGGAACCGTGCTTAAAATTGTTACGAAGTTTAAATATCTGGGACATATTGTAACAGAAAACTTGATGGATGATGACGGTATGGAACGACAGAGGCGCAGTATAGCCTGTAGAAGTAATATGCTAGCCAGGCGTTTCTACCACTGCTCTAAACAGGTGAAGGTGACGCTGTTCAAGGCGTACTGTCAGTCGTTCTACACCAGCCAACTTTGGTACCGGTACACGAGGAGTGCGTATAACACTCTTCGTGTACAATATAATAATGCATTCCGGGTAATGATGAACTTGCCCTGGCGGTGTAGTGCGACTGACATGTTCGCTGAGAGCAGTGTTGCAGGGTTTGCTGGTCTAATACAGAAGCTCAGGTTGTCATTCTACAGCAGAGTAGCCCTGAGTAAGAACAAAATTGTGTCCTCTGTTTTTCATAACGTCCATCTAACCCGAGAGATGAAAGACTTTTATTAATTTTTAATTACATATAGGTTAAGTTTTTAATTTTGTTACTTTATTTTATTATTATGTACCTACTTCAAAGTTTAAGTCATGATGTTTGTGTTAGTCTGTAAGTATCTTGTGTATGTTATGGGTAATTACCTGAAATAAACAATATTTAATTTAATTTAATTTTTAATTTAATTTAAAGTCGTATTACCTACTTTGTGATTTTCATTTGAAATTATATGGTAATTATGAATTACGTAATATGTATCTTGTCTAATGCCTCAAGTCCACATTAGCTAATGATTAATAAAACTTAATACCTAGTTAAAAGGATACGTACCAGAATAATTTGGGGTACTCGCTAATTTAGCAATAAGTGCAGGATTAGCTTAATGAAAGTAATTAGATAAATGTGATACCATCATTAGTCAATAATAATAAATAGTCAAACATTGGATTCACAACTTCAGTTCATTTAGAGCATTTCTAATACTAACATCTATCCTACCGTGTCTTTTTACTCAGTTACCGTGAATAATGGAAAGCATTATTACAAATTTGGATTTGTTTGTTATTCTGAGAAATCAGGATGCTTTGTCTTTCGATCACGAAATATTGTTCAACACACTTGTTATTCGACTGGGCTCTAGCTTTTCAGACGAAGACAGTGTTACCGTGAAAGAATTTTGTCGAAGATTTACACGGGCAGTTCAAAAGAGATGGTTACGATCCCACAGAAATAGTGAAGTTTTTAGACGTGATTACAGTAATTGGCTTGAGGCAAATATTGACTGGCCAAACTGCGTGCAAACCAATTTGCTCATTAAAGAATCAACAAGTGAAAATATTTCTACTGAACCTGTACCTGAACCTGTACCATCAACTTCAACAATGAAATCAACTTCAACGATGACAAAAAGATCTAGAAAGCCGTTTGAAGATCTAAGTAACAAGCAGAAAAAGAGACGATCTGATGAACATAAAGGCGATGACCCTAATGAAGTAGCTTATTCAGCTGCAGCACTTTTGAAAGGAGATGGTCGTGAGGATATTGCATCTGCTATTGAACATATGCTCCAAAATCCAGAAGCAGCAGCAAAAATTAAGGAAATGTTGAACAAACCAGCTCCTTCAACAATATTTTCACCAGAAAAAGCACTGGGTTTGCTACTTTCATTAAAACTATCGAAATGGCAATATATCACATTAAGGGAAACGACTATTCGAGAAGGTTCAAAGGAGATATATCCTTCTTACTATAAAGTGCAAAAAGCTAAGCTACAGTGCTACCCTCCGAAGGCATTTGTGACTGTAACGGATTCATCTGCTAAGATTGCACTACAAGCGTTACTAGATTTAACAGTGAACAGAATTTTTGAAACTATTCGTAGTCCTGATGCGATACAAAATAAACAATTGATATTAATATCAAAGTGGGGATTTGACGGTGCATCTAACCAAAGTAGATATAAGCAAAACATAGAGAGTGGTCAAGATGATTCCAGCATATTTATGACGTCTTTGGTTCCATTAAAGTTGACAGCTGACGGTGATACCGTATGGGTGAATCCAAAACCCTGCTCACCTATGTATTGCCGTCCAGTCCAGTTTAGTTTTGTGAAAGAAACCAAAGACGTTGTCATAAATGAAAAAACTGCAATGGATAACGAAATTGAAGCTCTCGTTCCCTCAAAATGTCAAGGACATGAAATTAGTCACAAATTAATGATGACGATGATTGACGGCAAAATTTGTACATATCTGTCTGAAGCTAAGTCAAATGCGGCCTGCTACCTGTGTTTGGCTAAGCCTACAGAAATGAATAAGTTAGATGTCATTGCGTCAAAAACCATTTCTTCTGGTGTGTATGAGTTCGGATTATCAACACTTCATGCCCGCATTAATGTGATGGAATGTCTTTTACACATAGCGTATCGTCTCGACTTCAAAAAGTGGTCTGCAAGAGGAGAAGGTCATCAAGAGTTATTGCATTCACGAAAAAAACTCATTCAAGATCGATTCAAAGATGATCTCAACCTTTTGATTGACATCGTTAAGCAAGGATCAGGCACAACTAATGACGGGAACACAGCAAGGCGGTTTTTTTAATTTCCTGATAAAACTGCAGCGATCACTGGATTAGATGAAGACCTAATACGCAGATTTTCTGTGATTCTGCAAGCTATCACATCTGGAGAGATTATAGACGTGCCGAAATTTAAAGAATACGCTAGAACAACCGCTGAAAAATACGTGGAACTGTATGATTGGTACTATATGTCATCAACCGTCCACAAATTGTTGATTCACGGAGGGGACATAATTGCAGAAAATGCTATTGTACCAATTGGAAGTCTTTCGGAAGAAGCTTCAGAGGCCCGAAACAAAGACTTTAGGAGGTTCAGAGAACACCATTCGAGGAAAAAGAGTCGACAAGCATCAAACGAGGATATCCTCAATATGCTTATCATCTCTTCTGATCCTCTAATTTCTTTCACAAGACCAAAATTAGATGCCCACAAGCGGCAGACATACTTTAAGGAAACAGAACTATTGAAACTTCAGGATCAGGAAGCTCCGACAGAGTTCTTAGAAGTTATATCTATTGTAGAGCCTGATTCTGAAGTGGATTCTGATGGTGACGAATTATGAAATAAGTTAACTTTTATTGTTTATGTTAGGGTAGGTTAAGTTCATTTTTTTATATAATTTACTTTTATTTTTAATCATACAATAGTTTACCATTTATTGTAATTGAGTAATGATCACGTTTATCTAATTACCCTCATTATGGCACGTATCCTTTTAACAGGTATATAGGTATTAAGTTTTATTAATCATTAGTTAATGTGGACTTGAGGTATTAGTCAAGATTACATTATTATGTAAGTCATAATTACCATGTCATTTCAAATAAGCATAAAAAATATTGTAATGTCCACTTGGTATAGCCATATTTAAGCATTAAAATGAACATATCATAAACATTTTTTATTTTTTATTTTGACGATTTAAAAAAAAAAATCGCAAGTGATGCCGCGATATGAAGTATGTCAAAAATTCATAAATAAATAGTACTATAACAGAGTGCAAGTATATAACGGCCAACCTTGCGATTCCAGAGATATCCTCATTTTTCATGTCAGCTCCATACATTTTTTTCTTATAAAAATTATAACTCTTCCATTTGTGCACACAATTACTTCATATGACATTTTATAGAACAGTAATGATCGGCAGAAGTCATTTCCAGCAAAAAAAAAACATTTATGACATCGAGATCCTATGTCTTCTACAGCCGATTTTCGATCCACCGTGCGGCGCCGTGTACGGACACGTGCATCTGTGTGCGTTTACGGTTGCCAGATATTGAGAAATACATTGTTCTCTTATATTGTAGTTAAACACAGTAAATTAATAAGCTATTCAATTAAAAGGCTTTTTAATTTTAAAATATAAACAATTTATTCAATCAACATATTTATTAAAATAATTATTAAATATTTAGTTTAGTCTTAGAAAATTACGAGTAGGTATCTCGCTTTATTTTTAAACTTTAACAGCCTTTGTTTTGCACCAATTTCTTATAATATTGTCGTTTAGCGTCTGAACATCGAGCATTAGTTTCTAATTTGGCTATATAGTGCAGTCGTACCATAGGTAAATACTTTTCTATCAAAACTTTTATTAGGTTTACTTTGTGATCAAGTCCATAGCATTGATGAGCATCCTCCAGATTTATAAAAATTGTAAAATTTCCAATAAAACTCTTTAAAATCTGTGAAGTTACGTGCCTATAATCATTTTTAGTTTTTATAAAACGTTTTCTTTAAAAAATTTTCGTATAACTATTTCAGCCGCTGCGCAAACTTGATATGTGTCTACGGAAGGAAATATATATATATATTTTATACTTTTTAGTTTTCACCTGGTAAGTACCTAAGTCTGTTTGCACTTTATTCTATTTGTCAAGCCCTGTCATTGGATACCCATATGGTTGGGATTGAAAAAAATAGGTTATTCACCATTTTGTAGCGGCGGCCATCTTGGATTTTTATCTCGTAAAGTGCAATGTGTTCTACTTGTCAATCCCCTTCATTTGATACCCATATTGTATAGGCACCTTAAAAATAACTAGTCCGCCATCTTGTATATTTAGCCATGTTGAATTTAGGATGACGTCACATAGCTTAACATGCATTGTCATCCAAACTAAACATGTATGCAAAATTTCAACTCAATCGGTTGAGGGCAAATGCCTTAAAATTGAATTATAAAAGCTCAAAAAAAAGTCAAGCTGTCAAAGTGTCACCACACGCAAAAGTGCTCTCGAAATTTTTTGTGTTTTTTGTCTGCAAATCTGCATATTAGTGCGTGGAAATACTATAAAAACAATCTTAATATAGTGATTATTATGTGACATTATTAGTAACTCATAGTGTTTGGTGATTTAAACAGAAAAAGTGACTAAAGTTACGAAGTGACAATCGTTTTTTCGAATCATTCATCACCTACCTACATATTTTTTACTATTTCTCATAATTCTTGTTTATGACATATCGTCGTATTGTCATGTCATCTGACAGTTGGAAAAATGTTGCCATAGTAGAATTTTGAAATCTACCATGAACAGGGATGATGATAGAAATACCGCAGCGCATGCTACTGCTATGAAAAGTAGCAAGAAAGCCATGACCCAACAAATATTCCATCCTTCTCTTTTCACCAGACAGAGGTCTAACTCTCTTAGTGATGTGCTACCTAGAGAAAGTAATACAACTACTGTGACCTCTATGCTGAATCTAAGTGCAGCACCCAACAATCTGCCAACAACTATACCCGATTCTGAATTGCCGGATATAGAAAAGCTGCCCCCAACATGGCAACGTGTGCCAAAACCTAAAAAACGCAAAACCAGCGAGCTATCACCTTCGCCTACCACAAGACAATCAGGAAATCGACTTACTGGTCTTCCAATCGATATAACGGAACAAGAAGTTAATCAACAACCGGTACCTAGCAAGCCTCCACCAATCATTCTTTATGGTGTAGATGATCTCAAGGAACTGACCAGATTAATAGAGACTGTTATAAGCCCAGCTGATTTCAAGTATAGGATAATCAACAAAAAACAACATACGGGTTATGATTAATACAGCAGAAAACTATAAAAAAGCGATCAGCCTCATACGCGAGAACGGTCTCATCGGACACACATTCACGCCAAAAGATGTCAAATGCTACCGTTTTGTCATCAAGGACTTACACCACACCACACCCCACGAAGCGATAAGGGAAGCAGTCGAAGCTACTAACAATGAAATTGTCGGTGAGATAATTAATGCTCGGTATGGTCCAAATAAGAGACCCACCTCAACCTTTTTTGTTAATGTGAAGCAAAACATTCACAATCGCGAGATCAAAAACATACAGTATATATTTAATCAAAAAGTCAAAATAGAAGATCCACGTAAAGCTAAAAGCATTGCTCAATGCCAGCGATGTCAACAGTATGGCCACACCAAAAATAACTGCATGCGACCTCATAGATGTGTCAAATGTGGAGAAGGGCACAAAACTTCAGACTGCACAAAGAAGGATAGATCCACTCCAGCCAAATGTGCACTATGCTCTTGTGACCACCCAGCAAACTATAAAGGCTGTGAGGTGTACAAAGAGATTCTGGCTCGCAAAAATAACCGCACCCCACGTGCAAGGGTGCAGCAGACACAGACTGTACTGAATCCTGCAGCTGACCAATCCACCACTAACACACGAGACCCAATAAAAACTCACCAAAAATCTTATGCAGAAGCTGTTCATGGATCTAACTCTGCATCCCAAGATCGATCCCAAGCTGGCCAACATCAAACCAACACATTGGAGCATATTCTTATGAAACAGAGCGAAAAAATGGATCTCCTAATTCAACAAATAGGTTCACTAGTGAGCCTAATAACTACTCTCGTCTCAAAACTCACAAAATGATGTATTTATTCATAGCCGCCTGGAACATCAATGGCATTGCTCCCAACACAAATGAGTTAGAAGTATTCCTCATAGAACACAAGATCGATATATGTCTGATATCAGAAACTCACACGACATTTAGGAGTGAAATACGCATACCCGGCTTCTGCGTGTACCATACCCCCCATCCAAGTGGTGGATCTCATGGCGGATCTGCCGTAGTAATTAAAAATAGTATAAGACACTATCTTCTGGAACCATTTGCGACTGAACACCTCCAGGCTACGGCAGTTAGAGTGGAAGATCCTTCAGGGCCTTTCAACATCTCGGCTGTATATTGTCCGCCTAGGCACAGTATCAACGAAGACATGTTTTTAGAGTATTTTGAGACCCTAGGAAATACATTCATAGCAGGAGGAGATTGGAACGCCAAACATACCCACTGGGGGTCGAGGCTCACGTTGACCAGGGGACGCGAACTCAAAAAGAGCATTGATGCAAAACGCATGGCATCATTATCCACGGGTAAACCAACATACTGGCCAACTGATAGGAACAAGCTCCCCGACCTCGTTGACTTTTTTGTCACAAAAAACATTTGCCACAAGTTCGCCCAAATTGAATCCTGTCTTGACGGTTCTTCAGACCATACCCCCATTATCCTAAGACTGTGTAAAACCGCTGTCTATCATGAGCCTAACGACGTACTCTATAATTATAAAACTGACTGGGATAGTTTTAGAGAGTATGTTGAGGACAAGATTAACCTAAACCTTCCTCTGAAATCACCTGAAGATGTAGACAACGCATGCCTGTACATTACTAATCTTGTACAAGTAGCTGCATGGAACAGCACCCCTGAGCTTAAGAGACTGGCGCACAAATCACTTACTCCGCTCGAAGTCCGAAGAAAAATTGCTGAAAAGAGACGACTACGCAGAATCTGGCAAACATCACGTCACGAACAGGACAAAACTCTCCTTAACCGAGCAATCAAGGAACTCAAAGAGATCCTTGCGAACGCTAGAAACAAAGAAACGCAACAAAGGCTAGAGAGAATGGCCCCTCATGCTAATGGGATCCACTCTCTATGGAAAGCGACTAAACACCTACCATCACCGCAACAATGTTTCCCTCCTATCAGATCAGGAAATTCGTGGGCCCGTACTGACCAAGAAAAGACCGACACTTTTGCCACCCACCTTGCCAACGTCTTCAAACCTAACGAATCTTGTGTCCCTGAGAATCCTGAAATAGATATCACTCTCAACCAGGACTTACAACTTTCTCTACCATTGCGACCAACATCTCCACGCGAATTGTCCAGATTAATATCCACAATGAAATCCAATAAAGCGCCAGGATTTGATCTGATTACTCCTAAAATACTTAAGACGATACCTCGTTGCGATGTTCACGGGCGAACTGGGTAAGTGGTTGAGAGGGATAGAACTATGCGATAGCAACGTAAATAGATAGAGAGAGGAAACATGCAACCTGCTCGAAAAAAAATAACGTAAGCGCCATACTAAATAAAAATTTATTAAAAATTCAATTTTATGTTTCTTTAAAAACTGTTTTCTAATTAATGTTTAATAAGATATTATCTACATTCTTCATTATTTTAATGTGACAGAAAGTACATGACTACGACATAGAATTCATAAAATGTTATTTTTAGAGGTAAGTTCTGATTTTTTTTCTATCGAGAAAAGTTACTTGTTTTATGTTTTTGTCTTCGGATCTAGGTAATATAGTCAACAAACACATATTAAAAAAGTTAGTTATTCAAATAAGTATTCTGAAATTAAAATTAACTTTAAAAAATTGTTGAATTCCGAGGTAGCGCCTTAAGGAACTGCCCCGCAAGGGACTCGTCTTTCTCACTACCCTCATCAATGCGTCTCTTAGAACCTCATATATACCTTTTTTTTTTCTTTTTTTTTTTTTTTCCGACGTCAAAAAACATCAAATGAGGGGTCATTTGATGATTTTGTGCCGCTGCTAACCCCGCTGTGGGTTAGCAGCGGTGAGGGAGTGTCAGACTCTTACTGACTAAAAACCGTCGTGTTCCGTCATAGGCCTTTTATGTACCAGGGCCACGGTATCTCTTTCGAACAACCCGCAGCCCCGGCAGGCCTTGGCCCTGCTGGGCCCCGCTGGGGTTGCTGACATCTCTTTGAGGAGCGCGTGGAACAACGCGCGCCGTCGACACGGGTCTGTCGTCTAAGTAGACAGAGGGACGATGAGCCACCCGAACTCACCGCCCACAGACCCACGCCTACGGTGGCCGGGAGTCATCTCGCGACACCCGGCGCCCATGGTGTCTACCTGGTCCAGCGCGGCGGCCGGGATGAGAGGTGCGAACTCTCTGGCGTTCCGCCTCCTCCTTCTCGAGCATGACCGCTTCGCAGAAGGAGGCGACGGCATCCCATTCCCTCTCGCCCCGGACCATGGCCTGAACCAGGGCCGGACGCGAGAGGTCGCCGCCGCCCAAAGCCTCGACGAGGACCCGGTGGTGCCCCTCCCATGCGGGGCACACCTGGACTGTGTGGTCGACCGTGTCCTCGGGGCTGTCCGCACAATGGTGACACCCGGGCGCCTCCTCACGACCGATGCGGTGCAGGTACCTCCCGAAACAACCGTGTCCGGTGAGGACCTGCGTCATGCGGTACGTGAGGGCGCCGTGACTCCTCCCGAGCCACTCCTCAAAGAGGGGACTTACCGCCACGATGGTGGCGTGCCCTGCGCTGGGTTGCGACAGTCGCTCCCTCCAGGCCACCATGAGATCGCGCCGGAGCTCCGCCCGCTGCGCGACAACTTGCCGCGGCAACGGAGTTTCCCCCCGGCGCTGAGCCTCCTCGCGTCAGTCGTACAGGCGCAAGAAGACCCTCGCCTCCAGATCCCACGGTGGCAGTCCAGCAAGTAGGCCAGCTGCTTCGCGGGAGATCGTGCGGCACCCCCGGATTAGCCTAATGGCTATCACCCTTTGGTTTTGGCACGTTCAGGTAGTGTACAGCCCGCGGCCGTACCGAACGTGCCCATACCGGGGCCCCGTAAAGGGCCATGGACCGCATGACCCCCGCGTAGAGTTTACGGCAGGGGGCGTTTGGGCCTCGCAGGTTGGGCAGGAGCCGCTTGAATGCAGCCCCTGCCTTCTCCAGTTTGGGGCCCAAACGTCGGAAATGCTCGACGAAGTTCCACCGGCCGTCGAGGACGAGTCCCAGGTATTTCATCGCCCTCTCGACGCCGATGGTAACCCCCCCCCACCGTGACATATTTTGGAACATAAGTAGTTAGTTTAAATAAAACTACTTTTACGGATTTAATCGCGGTTATATTAATATTATTTAATCCCGACGTTTCGGATCCTTTACAGCATCCATGGTCACGGGCAGACTAAGGTGTTGGTCGTCTTGATATATTAGTTACAAACAGCTACCCTACATTTTGTTGATTATTATTGACAATCCGATTCACGCAAAACGAGCTCACTGTATCCTTAGGTCGAGCAGTTGTAGGCTTGGATTTTGATTTAATAGTTTCTATGATGGGATTCCAAGCAGGTGGTATGCACCAGCCATCTTCTCTATTGAAATTTGGATGTTTTTCAATTTCAATAGCCTCGCGAATCATCCTAGGTAGGAATCGGTTTTCTTTTGCAAGGACTTGTGGTTTATCAAATCTGATGTATTGCTGGGCCTTGTCTAGTGTGTGTTCACAAACTGCTGACTGTCTGGAACGGCGGTGTTTGACATCGGCGATGTGTTCTTTTACGCGGGTCCCTATGCTTCTTTTAGTTTGGCCTATGTAAGAGAGACCACAATCACATTCAAGCTTGTATATGTCACCGTAAGATTACAAACATCGTTAGATTACAATCTATCTCGAGAGATTGTAAACTGTCGAATTATTGTGAACCGTAACATCTGATTGCAATTTAACGTATTATTTTTCGCTATATTATAATCTATCAATGTAAAGCGGTCAAATTGTCAACTGGCGTAGAACGGAATGCATCTTGCGCGCTGATTGGTAGAACGTAATGTGCCCCCGCCGCTCCGGCATTCGCCATTTTGTTTGTTTATTTCGTTTGTTGTCGATTGTGTAAACAACTGTGTTTTCGTGATTATAAATTGATTTCCTGTTGAAAATAACTTATACCTTTAGAATTAGTTATATAAAAGTGTTGAGGATGTAAAATTTATCTGTGATTAACCAAAGAAAAGCAGTTTGAACGATAAACCAACAAATTAGTGTTAGTTTCCGAACATAACCTGAATTACATTAATTTCTCGTGTTTTAATATTTGTATATGCGTGGAAACTTACGTGTTCTCATTAAATAATATTAGCCATGTCGGATATTGAGCCTGGTCAACAAAATAACTCAGAAAAAAATTATATTGTTAATCCGAACGAATTTACCATAGACCTACAAAAATATTACAGTGGGCTTTTATTTTTTTTAAATATTTGTTTGTGTTTGAAGACAAACTACCTAATTGTTTTGTTTTTTTTTTTTTATAAAAGTTTCTTATAATTTTCCAATTTCAATTTGTGTTTAAAGAATAAATATTTCGTTACAATTTGTTCCCTCCATATGTCAGGAATATTAATTACATACTCGTACTAAATAATAAATACTTGAAGAATTTTTGAAGAGCATTTATTTTATTTAACTGACACCTCTATTTCATTCCTAACTCTACGGGAACTCCATGGGAACAGAACGGCTGGTCGTGATTGGTCGATCTTACAAAAAGACTGACCAATCAGGGAGAGCTTTCGGACAGTTGACAATTTGTCAATTTCTCATCGATAGATTATAATATAGCGAAAAATAATGCGTTAAATTGCAATCAGATGTTACGGTTCACAATAATTCGACAGTTTACAATCTCTCGAGATAGATTGTAATCTAACGATGTTTGTAATCTTACGGTGACATATACACCCGCATCTTGTAGAGGTATGTGACACTTGACAGGTGGTAAGAATTGACTGATCTTCTTCAGCGGCTTGAAGTAGGTTTTGATTGAAGCTCGCTTCAAGATGTAGCCAATCTTGTCTGTGACTCCTCTTATGTATGGAAGAACAGCAGGTAGACGCTCAACTGTGGCTGGTTTCACGCGGGTTCTGCGACGAGGGCGCGGTACTCGGAGCTTGTTGTCGTGCAGTACTTGCTTAACATGTTGAAGCTCAGCACCCAGGTGTTGTTCATCGCAGATCCCACGTGCTCTCTGAAACACTCCTCCGTAACCCTAATAACACCTTGAGTCACACTGTGTATCGGAAGAAAACCCATACAGACAAATACCTTCATGGTGAGTCCCACCACCACCCAACACAGTTATCTACCGTTGGTAAATCATTGTTTCAGAGAGCACGTGGGATCTGCGATGAACTACACCTGGGTGCTGAGCTTCGACATGTTAAGCAAGTACTGCACGACAACAAGCTCCGAGTACCGCGCCCTCGTCGCAGAACCCGCGTGAAACCAGCCACAGTTGAGCGTCTACCTGCTGTTCTTCCATACATAGGAGGAGTCACAGACAAGATTGGCTACATCTTGAAGCGAGCTTCAATCAAAACCTACTTCAAGCCGCTGAAGAAGATCAGTCAATTCTTACCACCTGTCAAGTGTCACATACCTCTACAAGATGCGGGTGTATACAAGCTTGAATGTGATTGTGGTCTCTCTTACATAGGCCAAACTAAAAGAAGCATAGGGACCCGCGTAAAAGAACACATCGCCGATGTCAAACACCGCCGTTCCAGACAGTCAGCAGTTTGTGAACACACACTAGACAAGGCCCAGCATTACATCAGATTTGATAAACCACAAGTCCTTGCAAAAGCAAAACCGATTCCTACCTAGGATGATTCGCGAGGCTATTGAAATTTAAAAAACATTCAAATTTCAATAGAGAAGATGGCTGGTGCATACCACCTGCTTGGAATCCCATCATAGAAACTATTAAATCAAAATCCAAGCCTACAACTGCTCGACCTAAGGATACAGTGAGCTCGTTTTGCGTGAATCGGATTGTCAATAATAATCAACAAAATGTAGGGTAGCTGTTTGTAACTAATATATCAAGACGACCAACACCTTAGTCTGCCCGTGACCATGGATGCTGTAAATGATCCGAAACGTCGGGATTAAATAATATTAATATAACCGCGATAAAATCCGTAAAAGTAGTTTTATTTAAATGTCTAATATTCGCGTAAGTGTCAGAAATCAATAAAAGTAGTAAGTACTCAAAACATAAAACAAAACTATAAAATAATCTCAAACAAAAAGAAAAATTCTAAATGCGATAACGGATAAATAAAAAAAATGTTCGTCTGAGTGTTAGTTAGGTCCTGTACGTAATAACATTTTTACTTATTGTATGTTATACTTATCAAATACAAAATTAAATATAAAATTTAATGTCCTCGTCGGGAAATTTGAGGATCAGGTAATACTGCAATAACATCATTTAAATCATGTACAGCACATATATCTTCAATGTTAGGGTAGGTGAATACTGTTCCCATAGCATTTTTAGAATTTTTCACCCTTCGTGCAAATTTCACTGTGGGAATTTGGTCAACTATTGATAAAACCTTGCCTATAAAATGTTTAACACTTTTTTTCGAAGCGAATTTAACTATTATCCAGCTGTTTTCTCGAAGTCTAGGAGAATCTTCCACATAAAAATCAATATAACTCAGTCCGAAAAGGCATCTGTTTTCTTGATCATTATTTTCCTGTTCTTCTTGTTCTTGTAAACATGACGCATGTATTTTCATAGTCGGAGTCGTCTGCAGCATGAAAAGAAGTTTCCGATGTCTGGCTTGAGTCGCTATCGTACACGCATACACGTTTCTTTTTTTTTTTAATGCAGATGACTGTCCATGTGAAGTACCGGTTTGTCTTCTTTTTCTTTCATTTATTTGTGTTTGTATATCTCTTAAAACGATTCTTTTTTCAGGAGTAGCTTCTTTTATAACTATATTAGACGTAATTATTATCTTAGGTTTCTTATTTTTGTGCGGGTTTTCAAATGGTTCTGGATCAGTATTAAGTTCATTAACTATTTTTGATTGCAGGCACTCTGGTGCGTCTTCGCAAAACGGAGTATTCATTTTGAAATTCTTAGGCAAATTCTTCAGGCAATGCACGAATTCATTGGAATGATTTGCCACTAAAGGCTGTAAATAAACGTTAATGGCAGTTATGCAAAGCGTACTTAGGTTTTCAGGATTTTTGAGCATCAACGACAAGTTATGGCTTCTTATAGGGACCGCGTACCGCCCGCCCTGGCAGGACCTGGAACTATTCCTCGGTGCCATAACTGCCAGTATTAGCGCCTTAGGCCCATATGACAATATCATATTATTAGGTGACTTAAACGTCAACCTTCTAAATTCTAATAGTTCAAAGACTAGGCAGCTAATGGGATTTTTCGGCAACTTTAATCTGGTTCAATCTGTCACAACAGCCACACATTTTGTGAACGACAGTTGCTCATTGATCGACATTATATGCACTGATGCTCTCATACGAAATGTCGAAGTGAACCATATCAGTGAGCTTGGTCATCATGCCTTTATCACTTGTGAATCAGTTTTCAGGAAGCCAAAGTGTAAACCAAGGATTGTTAGGTTTCGTCCTCTCGCTGACATCTTGCCAGATTATTTTAAGCAAGACCTGAACGCGATACCATGGTCTGATATTGGAACTTTGGATGACGTTGATGCTATGGTTCAAACATTTAACTCCTACATAATTCAACTTTTCTATCTCCATGCCCCTATGAAGACAAAGACCTATTATAAGCGGCCTACACCGTGGATAACTGACAATATTCGTCTAATGTTCAAGCTTCGAGATGAAGCTAGACAGAGAAGTCGCGAAACAAAGCTCCCACACCACAGGCAGTACTATCTGGATCTAAAGCATGAGGCAGCAGCCGCTTTAGTGAGGGAAAAGACCGCATACTTTACAAAAAACATCAATGAGCTAAGTAAAGATCCCAAACTATTATGGCAGAATTTAAAATCAGATGTTCTTCCTGACCATAAAGATAAGCGGCTGCCAAGTCATTTTGATAATCCGGATAGTATTAATGCGGCATTCTTGACTGTACCAGGGAATTGTAGCGACAATATCTCATTGAACAACTACTTTAATTCGCGTAGGTATAGTCCAGCCAGGTTCTCTTTTTCTGGTACCAATCCGGAGACTGTTCTGGGGATAATCAAGAGTCTGGGGTCAAGAGCTCTGGGTGTTGATGGTATCAGTCTGGACATGTTGACACTCACACTGCCAAACACCCTGCAAGTCATCACTGATATCATCAACAAGTCCATAGAAACTCATACATTCCCCAGCCTTTGGAGACGTGCTATTGTTTGCCCTATTCCCAAAATAAGTGACCCTGTAAATATGAAAGACCTTAGACCTATAAGCATCCTGCCCTGCCTGTCTAAAATTCTAGAGCGTGTGGTATACCTCCAGGTAATAGAATACCTGGAGGCAAACAACATATTACCCGAGTTACAGTCAGGATTCCGCAAGGGTAGAGGGACTGCAACTGCGTTGATGGATGTAGTGGGTAATATTCTGGAGGCACGCGACCGGGGGGAGGGGTCAATCCTTGTCTTGCTGGACTTTTCACGTGCTTTTGACGCTATTAATACCAGTCTACTGCTGTCCAAGTTAACTTACTATGGTTTTGATGGTACTGCGGTGGATTGGTTTAGTAGCTATCTCACGGACAGGTCCCAGCTCGTGCAAATCCACAAAGAGGACGGTACTACCATCTCATCCCTTCCACTCCCGGTGACTAGGGGAGTTCCACAGGGTTCGATATTGGGCCCATTATTGTACATCCTCTATAGCGCTGATGTAGCTAAATCCCTTATGAGCTGCAGATATCACATGTATGCAGATGATATTCAGCTGTACACATCCTTCAAGAGGGATAATGTGGTAGCTGCAGTTCAAAGGATAAATGAGGATCTGCAGCGGATAGTGACTTGGTCGGAGGGGAATTGTTTGCTGCTTAACCCCCTTAAGTCCAAGTTTATGGTGCTAGGAACAAAAAAACAGGTCACCAATATATTAACTGCCAAGCCTGAGATAGTCATTAAGGGGGAAAAAATTGAACGGGTAGAACAAGCGTGTAGTCTGGGCCTAATCTTGGATCCGGAGCTGCACTTCGAGGCTCACATAAATAATACAGTTAGAAACTGTTTCTACAGACTGAAGGTACTATATGGTATCCGTAATTTTCTTAGCCTACCTCTTAGGAAACAACTTGTTGACACTCTAGTCCTATCTAAGCTAAATTACTGTGATACTGTATATGGGCCTTGTCTGCTTGCTAGGACAGATAGGTTGATACAGCGGGTTCAGAATGCCTGTGTCAGATTCTGCATTGAAGTCCCTCGCAGACACCATGTTACACCATACACCAACGAAATTAAAATGCTTAAAATGGCTGCCAGGCGTAAACTACAGCTTGCCAGCCTAATGTTTGGAATCACTACAACCCACAAGCCACACTATTTATATGAAAAACTCATATGGAAGGAAACATGTTACGGACATGGTCTTCGCTCCATAGTTGCTCCGCTGAAGGTTCCTCCTCACAAAACTGCAGCTTTCAGGGGCAGCTTCAAATTTGCAGCCACACACTGCTGGAATGACCTCCCACCACCTATAAGGGGCCTGAAAACAATCAAAACGTTTGAACTCCAACTAATAAAGAAATTATTACAAGTACAATTATCCCTATAATAAAGGAATTTAGTTGCATACCTCAGAGTTATGGCCCACAGCCCTTGCTGGGATCCCCGGCAATGTAGTGGTGCGGTTTTGCTGCCTCCTGTCTGCTTCACTTCATATACATACGAAGCATTATCATTTCTGGACCTGTAATAATTTCTTTAATTTAATTTCAATTCTATATTACTTTATTTAACAATTTTTTTTTTTTTTTTGACGTTGCTTCTCACTATTTCGAATTATTTCAATTTTTAGTTACCTCGGATTGTCCTTGAAACGCATTACACACACTGCTTCGCATGGTCATCCTCTATGCTACCGGATTCCTATATGTTTGGTCGTCCCACAACACAATAACACATATTACACTATTACATAACTTGATACACATAATATATTATTGCATAATAAAATATCTCACATGTAATTGGCCGGGTTAACCTGATCCTTGACACATGACACTTACCGCGCTGTCTATGGTTCGAGACGCTCATTGGTCGACTATTTTAAAATTTAATTTTTCACTCTTTTTTTTGTCTATGTGCTCTGTCTGATATTCTCGTATTGTGTTATTTTGTTTTCGTTTGTGTTCTTCTGTTTAGTATACATCGTTCTTGTAACTGTTTCAATTTACATTACTTATGTATTTATTTATTTAGTGTATTTATGCCGAAACAGCGTTTAAGTCCTGTAGTTCCGGCTAGGACGCGTGGTGGGTCAGCGCTGAAAACCAGCGCTGTTGTCTCGTGCCTGCGTGCGCGAGACACAGCATTTATGCTGAGCGCTGTCCCTTTCACGCACGAGTGACGCGCGCAGCGTTTTTTTTTTCTTTGTGTTCATTGTTTGTGTTTTGTGCCTTCTTTATTTAATTGTTTCTTGCGTCATTCGTGTTTGAAATAAATGGATTTTCTTTCTTTCTTTCTTCTTTCTTATGTAATTCTGCCGAGTTGTCTTCCAAAGTTATAGCACCTTTGTCTAGCTCGTAGATATCGATTGATTCGAGGTTTTGAGTTTCAGCGAGCTTTATTTTCCTTTTGACAGTTGTTGTTTTCGACGGTCCTGGTAAACTTGAATCTTCTTTCTCTTTTTGTTTAGTTTTTTTTGTATCCTTCTTTATCTTTTTAGCTTTAGCTAGCTCTTCTGCTTCTTCAGTTGATATAGATTTACCTGGTACGACAGTAAGCTTGCTGTTTTTATTGGCTGTGACCGTCTGTTTCGTTGTAAGAACTCCAGAAGGCTGACATCAAAGTGACGAGCGTTTTCTTCTTGAATTGTTGGTATTTTTAAAGTGACACTTGAGGGATTGAAAGGAAATATTCCAGATCCTTCAAATCCTTTACAAATGTTGGTCTCTCGTGTCATATCTATTTTAGTCATTAGCTCCTGCAGTAGCTGTGGGAAATGACATTTATTAATTGTGCTTGCAGTGCTGTATGTAGCTTTATAATTTGTTAAAATTTTACGTGTTAAGTGTGTAGCATTTTTTGGAAGAAAAACAAATCTGATGTTTTGATTTTGACATAATTTTTTTTTTTTTTAATTCCATTTTTATTAAAAAAAGTCAATGTAATTATATACCTAGCTGTTTTTTTTACACCAAAAATGCTTTTTTCCCCACTGTATTATTTCAATATATTTAATTAATTAACACAGATTGCATAAGATAACAAACCGTTAACCAAGTTAGGTGATCACTTATAAACGGTTTAAAGATTTAACCGCAGTATTATGAACCGAGGATGCGCTTAAATTAAAAACTTCCTTCTTAACCACAGAGTATTTACAGAATAGAGTATAACGTTTAAGGGTTTAGTAGAATCTCTGCGGTATAATAAATTCAGGAATAAAATCTTTACGTCGATATAAAGAAAAAAAAAAAAAAAAACGTTTGTCTGTTTCTAATATAACTACATAAGGTACGTAGATATATATTTTTTAATAAATTATTGTTTGTATTTGGAAATGGCTGGGCCAATATTAATGGAACTTTAGACATTGCACTGACAACCAGCTGTTTTAACAAGAAGTAATTACTTAGTCAACAAGATTTTCGGAAATTTCACAAAGTCCCTCAAGAACCTACCTATTATGGTAAAATATCTACAATCACATTATACGCATGGTTATATAAACAAATAAATTGTATCGCCTTATAGTATATTTGTAACGCACAATACCTAAAAATAATGTATTGCTTTGAGCTCCCAGTATATAGTGTCAGTTTTACCGGTGACGTGTCTGTCCCCTCTACGTTTTAATTACTCTGTGGTTCTAGTGTTATTTATGCATTTAGTGATGCATAAGTTCTGCTTATCTTTTAGCTAGTAAGATTACAGTGGTTGCATAAAGAATATGTTAATTAAACAGCTGCTGGGAGTTTTAATAGTTTACAGCTAAGATTTAATTTTGGGTTATGAAATATTGTGGTATTGAAGCTGTGTGTGTGTGAGTGGTCAGATTATTTATGATAGGAAAGAAAGAAGAACCATTTACAGGAACTGGGTAAATTGGGCCTTTATCCTTTCTCGGGTGCAGGTACGGCCTCAAAGACTGGAAGCCGACCCCAACTTAGTTGGGAAAGAAGGCTCGGAGGATGATGATGTACGGTCTCAAAGAAAAGCTAGAACTTAAAAGCGTTCTTTCCTATGCCAATCAAAAACGAAACACCTCAATTCTTTGTAAATGCCTGCGTCCACTACCTGTTCAATTATCTATACAATTCTTAATCTCATTTAGGTTGAATGATTAAGAGCGCTATTACAAAATCGAATTGCTCAGTTGTAGGTAAATTAGACGATAGCCGGCAGCACTTGCGCATGTGTGCGTCTAGTGAAATACGCAACGCACACCTGCGGACCGCCACGCGGCACAAACAAACTTGAGACTTTGCCACTTTTTTCCGAAATAATTTATTGTTTTTATAGTTTATGAAATATTATTTGTACCGATGAATTTTATAACCTAGAATAGCTCGATTGAGTTACAATAAACAAATAATCGTTTACAATTTTTAAATTATTTAATCGACAACCAAACTTTTCACCATGTTTATCAATTATAAGTAAGTAATCCAAACTACTTCCAAACTAATATTATAAATGCGAAAGTAACTCTGTCTGTCTGTCTGTCTGTCTTTCTGTCTGTCTGTCTGTCTTTTCTTCACGCCTAAACTACTGAACCGATTTGTGTGAAATTTGGTACAGACATAGTTTGAAACTTGAGAAAGGACATAGGATAGTTTTTATTACAAAAAATAAAAATAAAAAATAAAATTTATTACGGACATACAGTGCCATCTATTGGTCAAATGTCGAAATGCTGTTCCTATGCTCCGTAGATAGATGGCGTTAATCGCGCAATGGTGTCATTACACGTGTTCGGTTCATGTTATTGTTTTAATTCATCGGAAAATCCATCAGAAAAATGTAAATAAACAGTAAAAAGGTGTAAAAAAATTAATATTCATATAATAAAAGTTTTACTACAAAGAAAATGCTCTAACGGAGTATAGATAATTCTATTAGTACTACGCGCAATTGTGTCGATCGTTACACGAGTTCGGTTCATGTTGTTTTAATTCATCGGAAAAAAGTAAATAAATAGTAAAAAGGTATGAAAAAAATAATAACAATATAATACTTCTTTTAGTACAAAGAAAATGCCCGAACGGAGTATAGATAAATAATCCGAGTTGTCACTATGCTTGATAGATGGCGTTGGGATCGAAATAGATCGCGCTATGGTTTCGTTACACGCATTTGGTTGGGTATCGGCCGAGCGCTTCGGTACCGTCGTGGAAAAATTGTATTGTCGGTTGTATGGTCGTTTATGTATGTGGATTGGTCCTGTTTCGTAAATTCTAATTTGGTTCCGTTGTATTTGTCGATTTGGTACAGACATAGTTTGGAACTCGAGAAAGGACATAGGATAGTTTTTATCCCAAAAATCCTGCGGGAGCGGGAACGTCTCAAAAATCCCGCGAGATCGGGAACTATGTGGGTAAAACCAAAAATCTGCCGGAAGTCACTATTCCACGCGAACGAAGTCGCGGGCAAAAGCTAGTTGATTTATAAAAAAACTAAAATCTATAATTCGTCTTCCATGTATTGTATCTTCATTTTCCTGCAACAATGAAAACTAGGAATGTACATAGTTTATTAAAACAAATATGTCACGTATACCTTTTGCGGGTGACAAAAAATACTTACCATATTATTTGTACTGGTATTCAATTGAGTCTGATAGTCTGAATTAAATATGCTTTCATTATCCTGCAAGAATCAAAGAAGTCCAATTACATTATTATGCAACAGCGAAACTAACGACGATGACATTTACGTACATATTTCTTTATAACCAACAGCAAAAAAAGAGAAGCCTATCTATAACATTTTCGCATTAGAATATCATGGGCTAATACTTATGTATATTACATTTCAATCAGATCATTATAGAGGTAATAAATAAAATAAAAACTCACTAGTATCAAAACGTGTTAGTTGCGCTATATTTTTCGACCTCCGGCGAGTTTACGCGGCGCAACAGCGAGCGATACATCCTTCCTCGGTAAGCGCTTGGCGCTGACTAAAGTTGAACACCGCGCGTCACAAGATTTATATTGATTTTTGCATTGCAAACAAAAATTATTTAAAAATATTGTTTTACTTTTAAATAGACCAATTTTTTTTTTCAAGCTTTATAACAATACCACCTTAATTATTAAATGTTTTTTATTTGAATTTGGATTATACTTTCATAGGTAAAAAATATAGTTTCGTACGGAAAATTGTCAGTAACTCTCAGTTTTATAGAATTATTTTTGGTGTAATACTGTATGAATTGTAATAAATTGATTTAAGCACTTCAAAGTACAAGATATAGTTGTATCTTGAACATTTTTATAAATGGTTAAATTGCTATATCCTCGGAGTACCAAAGCATCAAAAGATACCCAAAAGCAACATTTTATGAAACATCCTTTGCAGAGACAAAGATTTTACTGATGTACGTGGACAAATTAAAATATTTATTTAAAACACCTTCAAGATAAATGATCAAACTTTCTTAATCTTATTTTTGTTTTTTTATTGTGACTATATCCAAAGCATCAAAACTCGTATAAAACGTTTAAATTCGCGAAAATTTGTGATAGCCCTCTTAATTCAAAAGGATTTAATTTCTTAATTAGGTACTTTATCATTTTAAAATATCTTTACTGCAATGTTTTCCAAAATTCAAAAGCTTATTAACAATTTTCATTACACTAATAGCACAGAAAACCGACCACCAAAAATGAAGACCTTTAAACGCCAAAATGGGACATTTAATTTCCGAACCAAATAATTATGGTCATCACTGAAAGCTCGGATAACTAGCTGGCGAACATTTTAGCTGGCAATTGAATAGTCTCGACGCGTAGGTGCGATGCCAAGTTATCACCGATAACTAGTTTTACGCCGTCTCGAGAGTTAGCCCATGGCAAAACTATAGTCTTAAACCAATCATCAAAACACATCATATCGAACCACCCAGATTTGGTTCGGTTATACCTAGCATTTTTTGGACCATTTTTGCACCACCTGGTCCACAAATGATCTGCCTTGTAAACCACATAGGGTGGTCAATGTCCGTCAGCAGTTCCACTAAACATGATTGATACTGCACTTTTGCTAGCATTAATGACCCTTTCAGGGTGTTTTGTCCCTCTTTTAAAAATACATTTTTTAGATCCGGGGTCATCGCTTAAATTTGTTTCATCGAAATTGAGAATATTGCTAGGGGGAACATCTTTAAGAGAAGTTTCAAGATTCGTGTAAAATTCGTTCATTTCCTCAACTGTTTTCGCAGCCCGGCTTCTTTTTATATGTTGCGTTGCCCTTTGCGAAAAATTGTGTCGTTGTAGAAAACCACGGGCCCAGCGTTCACCCGGCATTTTTCCTTTAAAGAGATGATTTTTTCCGCTTTTTTGTATGTAGTTGTATACTACAATACGTAAATTTAAGAGAGTGAGAGGACAGCCGAATTCAGCTGAAAGATTTACAACGTCTGCAATATGAACTTCTTCCTCAGTTGACAACTCTGTAGGTCGACCAAATTGTTTATCATGTATATTTTTGGATTTGTTGACAATGGTCCGTCGCGGGATCCCAAACTGTTTTTCCGCTTCGTAAGATGTAATGATTTTATTTCGCACGAGATCTGCAGCAACTTCTAACATTTCCTGTGAGTAATCAGCATAATTGCGAGCTCCTGGTTTTCTCCTGCTTCGCTTTTTGTTGTTTCCCATTTTTCATGTAACTGCAATAAAAACATAGACTAACTAAAATACAATACACAATTCAAAATCACATCTGTATTCCCTGAAGGGTTAAATACGCCTTGCCAAAATTACATTGTCAGCCATGAAATCGTTAATGATTTGTATTCTGTTTGAACGCGGGGAAGCTATGTGCAGTAAAAAAAATACAGATTCAAAAAAAATCACATAAAAAGACTTCGTTAGTAAAATTCGATAAGTGACAACCCTAAACCCAGGCATAGTTGTGTCACATAAGTTTCCAAAACAGTGCACAACATTGCCTACTCAGTTATTTTGACGAAATGGTTTCCTTTTCATAGAAATATCAAACAATTAAAAAAATAGACAGTATTTTCTTACCTTGGGGCGTGATTTCTGCTTGAAAACACCTTTTCTCTAGCTGAAACTGCAAAAGTCACTGGACACAAAAAAATTTCGACCGACGCTCACCGGTTTATCGCACAACTGACAGAGTTACCATTGTAAAAAAATAAAAATATGTTGCCCTAATGATGTAAATTTACTACCGAATAGTAGAAAATAAGAAGAAACTAAGCAAACGCGAAATATCGTAATCGAAACGAAATAGGCAGAGTTGGGCTTACTTGGCAAACTTGCAGCATTTTACGGTACTCTAAGATATTCAAAAGTGTATGTATTCTTGCAAAGTGTAAATCAATCAGTAACAGAATAACTAAATCGGAGAATAAAATAAAAACGTTTGGAAAATAATAAATGCGGAAACGGGTCAAATTAAAGTCCGGGATACTGAACTATCGTTAACGATTAATGATGTCACTGTGTCGGATAATGTGCAGGTTGCTAACGCGTTTGACGATTTTTTCTCTAATGTACCAGTAGAGGTCACTAAATCACTTAACTCGTCCTCTACACTTGCAGAATCATTATTAAAACAAAATTTTACTAAAAAAGTACCGGACTTCGGACCGGACATAACTTTTAATACAGTAAAAAAAGCTTTCAAAAACCTAAATTAAAAAAAAACGGAAGACTTGTGGGGCATTTCTGTTAAAGCCCTGAGCTCCGTGATTGACAATATTGCACCAATACTTAGTCAAATCTTTAACTCATGTATAGATGAAGGCACCTTTCCTGATTTGATGAACAGTGGTCGGAATAGGTAGAGCTATTTTGGCTACTTGCGACATGAGGACATAACATGGATATGCCAAATATTTCCCGGAATCCCGGGAATTCTTGGAATTAAAAAAACATTGTTCAAGTAGTTTTTATAGGAATAAGTAGAAGTATTTTTGTTATTTGCTACATGCGGACATAACATAGATATGCCAAATATTTCCAAAAATTCCGGGAATTATCGAAATTAAAAAAAAAACAACTAAGTACTTTCTTTTGTCAGTGCTTAATTAGAACATTATATTTAAATGGATTGTAATTGACTTAGCTTTTAACACAAGATTATATTAGAAAAAAGCGGTCAGGTGCGTGTCGGATCACCTACAAGGTGTAGGGTAGCGGAAGAGCACAATTTACGTAAACAAGTTCCCTGCTACTCAGGTCACTAACGAAAAATTCCACTTCAAACTTTTGTATATCAAAATTGGCTGTGACAAACAGACGGACAAGGCAAAACTATAAAGCTTCCTTTGGAACTTCGGAAGCCTGAAAAAATATGTATTTAGCAGAGGACAATTACTTTACTTTTTCACTAAATGTCCTTTGTAGATATTATAAAAATAAAAAACACTTACCCAAATGTGGTAGGTAAATCAAATAAACAGTTTCAAATGTATCCAGTCCGCAAAAAACAAATCAAAATTCGTAAATCCAAGCCAAAGTATTCGTGTTAGTAAGATTCCAGAAACCAGTTAACAAGCCAACGTCAAATAAAATAAGGAACACAATAAATCACACGTGCGCACTCTACAAGCCGAAACAAAAGAGTGAGTGAAGCCCGCTGTACCTGTATTTGTATAAGTGAGACAGCTAATACTTTAGACGTTTTAAGATAGAAAGAGACAAAAAATAAGCGACGAAAACAGCGCTTACGACGGGTTGGCAACATGGAGCATAAACATATAATAATAAAAGAGAGATAAATTGGTTTGTTCTTGATGTATCGATAACTTAGTGTAGCAGGAGCTGGTCAGGAAAACTCGTAGACTGATTTGACAATTGTGTATTACATTAATTACAATAAATACGAAATAACAAAATGCGGCGTCACCGCCGTGGTAAAATGAGAAGCGCCGTCTCGCTCGCAGCGGCGCAGGCGAGCGCTCGTGCCCGCCGATCCCGCGCCCCTCCCGCTGCCCGCGTAAACCCGGCGCTAGCACTCCCCTCGCGCTCCCCCTCAGCCGTCGCGTACCTCCAGCCGGTGGCAGCGATATTATCTTTTTCTATTCTGTATTGTGTAGGCATTTAATATTTCCTTGTGCAGTAAAGTATATTTAGTATCGTTTCTAACAGTTTTACTTAATTAATTCATATTTCACGAAGCTACCTCTAACAACGTTCCAGGATCCCTGTGTGTGTTTATAAGTAAGTATATACTGTTTGGGTGCTCACCTACTACCTGCTCATAACTGCCCACTTACCCATATTAACTCACTTAAATCAATCGACAATTTCAAAATCCCGGGATTTCAGAGGCATGTCCATGTTAATATCAATGTTTGCGGTCATTCACCCCAAATAGCTCTACCTATTCCGACCACTGTTGATGAAACACAGTAAGGTCATTCCAATATTTAAGTCAGGTTGTAAGAAAAATCCGTCAAACTACAGACCCATTTCAATTCTCCCGGCTCTAAGTAAAATATTCGAAAGGATCATGCTTGATCAGATGTTAAACCACTTCAACTTAAATGATATACTGCACGACCGTCAATTCGGCTTTACAAAAGGTAGGTCCACTACGGACGCCAGTGCGCGGTTAGTCACTCAAATTTTGGAAGCCTGGGAGAGTTCGCAGGATGCCGTCGGTATATTCTGTGATCTCTCCAAGGCGTTTGATTGTGAGGACCACGATACACTCATTTCTAAGCTGAGACATTACGGAATTCGTGGAAAATCTCTTGAACTTGTCCGGTCTTATTTATCCAACAGACAGCAAAAAGTGGAAGTCTGCGCCTCAACATCTTCCGGGACAGTTGTAAAAATGGGCGTGCCGCAAGGCTCTATACTGGGTCCATTTCTGTTCCTAGCTTATATAAATGACCTTCCATTTGTGTTGTCTGATATTTCGGATGTTATTTTATTTACAGATGACACTTCCCTTATTTTTAAAGTTAAGCGTAAGAACCCCAATGTTAGTCATATTAATGAAAGCCTAGAAATTCTCTCAAAATGGTTCGCAGCTAACAATTTATTATTAAACGCTTCCAAGACTAAATGTCTTAAGTTCTGTTTGCCTAACGTCACCGCGGTTGAAACTAATATAATGCTCGAAAAGAGCAAATTAGAGTTAATTAACAGTACAGTATTTCTGGGCATTACCATTGACAGTAAATTGCAATGGGGAGCCCATATATCCTCCCTATCAGGGCGACTTGGTTCTGCTGCCTTTGCAGTCAGAAAAATAAGACAACTGACCGATATAGCTACGGCCAGGCTTGTATACTTCGCCTATTTCCATTGCGTGATGTCATATGGCATATTGCTATGGGGGGCAGCGGCTGATGTCCAATCAATTTTTGTTCTGCAAAAAAGGGCGATCCGAGCGATCTATGGCATGGGCTCTCGCGAATCTCTAAGAGAATTCTTTAAGGAAATTAATATTCTTACATTACCTTCCTTGTATACAAGGTGTTGATTTGCATTTGTGCCATACTTCAGGAGGAGGACATAAAATACGTAAATAATCGATTGGAATTACAGTAGACGGGAAATAGCTAATATGCACTGCTTTTTTTGTCATTGTAATGTCATAGTATTTCAGAAGTAATCCAATTTTATGAATGAAATTTATGAATAATCGTTGCGTATGCTTTGTGTTTGCGTTTGTGTGAGGGCGCAGCACGGTTTTAAGGCCAGTAACGCACGCGCCAACTTTAAATACGGCTAGATGACATTGATGGATTTCCGAAAAAAAAAAAATCAAAAATTTTTGTACCAATTTTTTTGTTGATTTGGGTTGAGAATCATTAGTATAATTACGTCCTTGACTATGGCACGGATGCAAATCAACAGCTTGTATTTTTGAAAATATTATGTTTGTTCGCAAAAACCTCCATAATTTCACAGTTAAAAGCGACATTCACCAGATAAATACACGTAACAAACATAAATTAGTGGTTCCCAAGTTTAGGCTAACAAAAACAAATAAGTCGTTCTTAGGGAATTGTGTACGTTTTTATAACAAACAAGCTACCTAAATGTATCCTTGATCTCACTGATAAAAAGTTTAAGAATGTAGTTAAAAACATTTTGATTAAAAAGGCGTATTATAAAATCCAGGATTACATTAATGACATTGATGCCTGGCGTTAAATTAATATTGTTTTTTCTTTTTCTCTGCACATGTGGCTTCCCCGGCGACCGCGGGCACGGGACTGCCGCCGCCCAGACCAGCCAAAAGGACCACTAATTGAAGTATCTGTTTGTAAACTTGATTACCCAGTATACATATCTTTTCTTTGAATTGTATAAATTATTTTTCTAGTAAAAATTGCACAAAAAATATTTTGTATAATTTATTAGTAAATTTTTACCTCAATTTGTATTGTATAACATTCTCAGGACTAGATAGAAAACTGTATGTTTGTAATTATTTTTATTTTCTTTTAAAAAGAGTGTCCATGGAGTTTCTTGCCGGTTCTTCTCCATGAGACCAACTCTTTGGAACCGTGCACCTAACATTGACGTTTCGAAAGAGCTTTAATAGGCCTATTTGAAATAAAAATTTTTGAGTTTGAGTTTGAGCTTAGTAAAAGCACTAGATACGTTCTGAGGTCGGAACGGATCGTTGTATTAAATTTTATTTTGCACTAGCTTCTGCCCGCGACTTCGTACGCGGATCCTGTCCCTTATGCCAGCGACTACGGGGTCAGCTTACGGGGTAGTTCATATTGAATTTTAAGGGCCCGTTGACGGGAAAACAACGGAATACGCATAACCATTAGAAACGTTCCCTTTTTTTAATTTTTTGTACGTCAACGGCAAAAGCACAGGTTCTTATTAGTCTAAGTTGTGTGTGGCAAATATTGCACGTATTATTACGTAAAAAAACATTAAATATTACTAAGATAACAAAGTAGTGGTGACCTAGTGGAAGTCGTTTTGGTTTAGTGGGTAGAGAACCGATCTCTCAAGTATGACTTTGATTCCAGGTCTGGCAAGTACCTGCCAATGCAACTTTTCTAAGTTCGTATGTGCTTTCTATGTATATTTTGGATACCAATAGGGGACGTTAAACTGTAGGTTCCGGCTGTCATTGAACATTCTTGGCAGTCGTTATGGGTAGTCAGAAGCCAGTAAGTCTGACCAGTTTTATCAAGGGGTGTTGGGTTGAGCGGGTAACCGGTTGTAAAACACTGGTACTCAGTTGCATCGTGACTGGAAGTCGATCCTAACATAATTGGGGCAAAGGCTCTTGAGATAATAACGACAATAATAATGAGATATAAGCCCCGCAGGACATCTGAGGCTGATGACGGGGAGCAGCAACCCCGCGGAGCTATATATACCGAGTGCTCCAGGGAGAGTATACTGTCCCCGATCTCCGGCCGGCCGGAGTGAACCATGACGGGGTTAGGTCTCACGCCTCTGGCTTGCTTTCATTGGCCGTCCAGAGGGGAGTCGCTAGAGCAGGGTTAGTAGCCCTGCTCGGAGGGTAGGTGCCTCGTGGTAAGTGGCAAGTGGGCCGGTGATCTGCATTTAAAGTCCACCGAGGTATCCTCACCCTTCAGCCGCTCATGTCTTTGTTGCCCTCTGGTTTCTATTCAGTGACTGATTCCCGGGGGCCCAGTAAGTGAGGTGGCGAGTCTCCACCTGCCATTTTTACATGTATAATAATACATTGTCATCGGGAGGTGCCATAGTTCCCATAGTTTTTTATAATTTATTAGTAAAGAAGAATGGCGAACTTGTATGTAAACTGGGACCCATTGATATAAGATTCGTACATAATTGAAACTTAGTACTACTTGTAGATCTATACAAAACTAACAAAAAAGCAAATGGATAATGAGTTGTAAAAGTTGGAAGAAAAAAGTTATGCGAGGTAGAAGATTATAACCTAAAAATCTCAAAACGAAAAGAATATTTGTGAACTAGGCACTTGGTGACCTGGTTTAAACTATAGATGAACGATGTCTTAAAGATCGCCTTCACTGTTTGTTCAGCGTAGGCATCCGAAAAAAGTGTGGGCAGCGCAGACGCCGCGACTACCTACGTTGTGCAGGCGTCGCGTTGTCACGGCATCAGTGAAGGGTGACAAATCAACATCGAGCTGTGCTGGACTGTGCTGTTTTTTTAACTTGGCCGTCTCTAATATTTTAATGAGGATACAAACAAACCATGCTGTGCAGCGCTGTGCGAGGCAAGCTCTGTTTAGTTGACCAAACATAGCACAGCCTAGCAAAGCTCGATGTTGATTTGTCACCCTTGACTCTTGAAGGTTAATGTATACGCAGCATTAGTCCTGCAGGTGCCCGTCGCATGCACCGCGTTACTGCAGTTATGTACAATTGTGCGACTTCTGCGCCGCAGTGGAGAAGTCGCACAATTTTATTACGTTACGTTACGTTAACGCAGCGTGCCGCAACAACGTAGCGCAGGCGTCACGTTGTAGCTCAGCAGCAGTGTGGGTAAAAACATATAGGTGTGAAACAATATACTCATTATTAAAAAAACATCTTTTATTTACTTTTTATCACAACATAGAAGGAAGAGGATAATGTATTTATTAATACAACTATTTATGTTTTGTTACATACCAACCATCACTGTTTCTGAACTAGCTGCATTTTTAGACAACCTTTCAACATATTATTTACCTAATTAAAAGATTGTCCAAGAATGAAGCTGGCGCAGAAACATAGTTCTGGTGTCTGGCATGACCCATGTACAATGCACTTTCTCAATTATTTGAGCATTTTCATCCAATACACGATGTCTTCGTAATCGTGCAATGCCTAATTGGCAATTGACACAACGCATTTTGCACGGTAAATAAGTCCAAATCACTTGCAAATCGGAATCCAAAGATAAATACGGTAGTCGTTATGCAGAATAGTCAGTCCAAATAGAAAGCCAAGTCGTCAAGAAGTAATCCACAAAATCGCATTCAAATCCCAAGTTAGCCGTTTAAAACAAAACCAAACATGGAATGACCATCGAGCTTAGAAGTCAATGGGAATGACAGAACTCAGGGGCCCGATTCTCCTAATTTTACTTAAGCGACCTACGATTCACATTCGACTGAGATCCAATCCCGACTCGATTACGATTGAAGCGTATAAAAAAAAAAAAAAAAATCAAAAGTCATTTATTCAAAGTGGGCTGAAAATCAGCACTTTTTGAACGTCAAATCTACAAAAGACAGCCCCCAAGACGCCCGCCCTTCACCACTTCCTATGTGTTTTTGCTGGGAAGAAGAAGTGGTGGAACAAACTCCCCAGCGACACAATTCTGTCTGTATGGTTTGAAGAACCGTATACAAAAAAAAATAAAAAAATATCACTCAAAATTATACATATAAATTTGTATAAAAAAAAGCAAGTAAACATGTAATCTTGTTAGCTAGTACACACCTTACCCATACCTATTACTCAAGCAGCTATAAAAAAATGTGTAAAATAAAAAAAAACAAGAGAGAACATAATGCCTCCATTCAGTGAAAATAGGTATAGTTTTAGGGCGTACCCACCGACATGTGAAACACGACGTGTTTTTATATATAAAAAATAAAATAAAACAAATTTACAATATAAACAGTGAAAACGGTGAACTAGGACTACTGTTCAAATCAAAAGTCATACACATTATATTACGGGTTAAGAAATATGTAGTCAGCAAGACGACCACAAACAGCACCCGTTCACGAGCATAACGCGAGGATCAGCCATCGCCCCACTCGCACATTTTTGAGGGAGGGAGGCAACCCGACCACCGACGCTACCGCAAGCAATACCGTCTAAGGGAGCATGACGACTTGCAACCACATAACAAGAAAACAGTTAATACTAATAGATTCACAGTCGCTAGTAAACCATTTACAAAATTGCAAAACAACCCATCGTGAAAACAGTACGATGGTGGTAATCTGTCAGTATACATACAAAATGTCACGTATATAAATAAAAATAAATCACATCAACTATCAATGATAACTCTTGAAGCTGTCCGGTGTTTAACATGAGGACCAACTATTCTTATCGTTTATGTAATCATTAACAGTATAGTAGGCCTTCTTCGACAGAATAGTTTTGACTTGGACTTTAAATTTATCAAATGGCAATTCTAATAACGACTGAGGAAGTTTATAAAGTCGTATACCTAGCCCCTTAAATGTTCCATGCACCTTGTGAAGCCTGTGAATGGGTACGCACAGTTTATGCTTGTTCCTAGTGTTGATACTGTGGACATCACTTTTCTTAGTGTAGAGATGAATATTCTGCCTAATATATAGTATGTTAGCAAAGATGAATTGATATGCCACAGTAAGGATACCTATTTCTTTGAAAAGCTCCCTTAAGGAATGCTTGCTACCTAACTGATATATTGCACGAACGGCTCGTTTTTGTAGTGATGATGGCGTCCACGGCCGATTTCGGCCACGGCGGCTGTTCTCATTTAAGGAGATCAGCCAGCTGCGCAGGACATATTATAGTGCACAAGCATTTGCGCAGACACAGGTGCACTCCCTATTCCTTCACCCTCATAACCCGATGGGACGGCAATCCGACACGACCGGAAAGGGATCAGGCGCAGGACCGACATTTACGTGCTCTCCGATGCACGGGTGAATCAATCACCAACTTCCAGACTACGGGCTGCTTTGTGAAAGTTTAAGAAAACCCACAAAGCGATTTCGGCCTGACCCGGGAATCGAACCCGAGACCTCGAGCACAGCAGCCGCGCTTGCGACCACTAGACCAACGAGGCAGTTTTTTTTTCTGTAGTACGAAAATGTTTTCGATATCTGCAGCTTTGCCCCACAGTAGAATACCATAGGACATAACGCTATGGAAGTAACTAAAATAGACTATCCGAGCTGTGTCTACGTCAGTGAATTGTCTTACTTTTCTGACGGCGTAGGCAGCAGAACTAAGCCTTCCCGCGAGGCTAGATATATGTGAGCCCCACTGTAGCTTTGCATCAACTGTTATTCCCAGAAACACTGTTGACTTCACAGTTTCAAGAACTTCATTATTTAGGATAATATTAGGTCCTAAGTGTTTCACATTAGGCAAGGTGAACTTAACACATTTAGTTTTTTTTAGCATTAAGAACTAAATTATTTGTTGTAAACCAGTTCGTAACTAAGGAGAGTGCACTATTCACGTCATCAAATTGCTCTCTATTCCTATCAACTTTGAAAATGAGAGATGTATCGTCTGCAAATAATACTATATCACATATATTTTTAAATGGAACGGTAAATCATTTATATATACTAAGAATAAGAAAGGACCTAAAATAGAACCCTGCGGCACGCCTAATTGAACTGGTAGGCCTGAAGATTTGACACCGTTGATGTCTACGCATTGCAATCTATTATTTAAATATGATTCTATGACGTTTAAAGCTCCGTTTTGAACGCCGTAATAACGTAACTTGCGACATTTAAATCTGTTACAACGACTAGCTGAATGGGGCCTGCATTCAATTTTAAGTGGACTCGTATGAATTACCATGGGAAAACTCACTTTTTGGCCACAGTGGTCGGACGTGAGGTCGTTAAAGACTAAGGTATTATTTGATTCAACAGAATCGGTAAATACATTATCGAGGCAAGTAGAAGAAGACGCCGTTATTCTCGTTGGTTCATAAAATAAATTCACTAAATTAAAAGACTTAAATAAGTTCAAAATTCTAGTAGTTAATGGCGAAGCCTCCAAGATATTAACATTGAAATCACCACATATAATTTTACATTTGCGACTTGATTTTAATTTATTACGTGAATCTTCAATTACCGATTCGAATATACTGAAATCTCCCTGAGGGGGGCGGTAAACGCAGATTATAATATAACGCTCAAGTTCCACACAGGACAACTCTATAGTGCGCTCGATAGAAAGTTTAACTATATCCGGGCGTTGTTTACATTTTAAATTATTTGAAACTAGAATCAAGGAACCGCCTCGAATAGCCTTACTTCTTACAAACGCACTTTGTATTGTGTAACAGTATTCATGCTCTTTTAACCAATGTTCAGTCAAACACAAAACATATGTGGCATTCCACTATTTTTCTTTGAAATAAACGTTTTTATCCTTTTCTGTTATTCAATAATGAATCATTTTGTCTGCAAATGATTTACGATTGCAAAATGAATGTAGATCAAACTACCGTATAGACCAAAATCACCAAAATAGCAGACCAATCGCAAACCAATCGAATGTCGTTGGAATACGATTGGTCTTATATTAGTAGCAGACTGCCCGATATGGTTAAAACTGCTATTGCAATCATATTGCGACTCGATTTCTATTCGATTTTGACATTATTAACTTAGGAGAATCGGGCCCCAGCACTGACAGCAGCCTCTAGCCACAAACGTTCCTATTTGCGTTCGCACAAAAAAGGTTAGCAATACAACATGCTAGCGTTGTAATTATTATTTACTAAATGTGTACTTTGCTTATTCATTGTTGCTGTTTCTATTTTACTTTTTAAGTAAAAAATACAAGAAAATAATAACTGCCAAACGTAGACGTCCACAAGTGTACGGCGATGAATCTACTTAATAATTAACTATGAAGATAGGAACGTAATCAGTGACACACGATGCGTTCGCAAACTGCATGTTATCTAATTTTTAATAGATTTAGTTTATTTCTAACTTTTAATTGCCATGAGCTAAAAATTCAATATTTTTTATATAATCCTCTACCAAACTTGTTACTTAAATTCATATAGACTTGCACATGAATGATCTTTAAATCATGTGGGTCCATTTTCGCCATTCTTCTTTTTAGCTCAATTTGTATTGTATAACATTCTCAGGACTAGATAGAAAACTGTATGTCATCTTACCGTGCGCCGAAGTGATAGTACTGTTTTGTTGTTTGCTCCGTTAAAATATTTAGAAAAGTAGTCAAAACTTATCATACTAAGTAGTGCTGTATATCCTCGTGAAGCTGTGTTGACGGACTATCCAGTGGTGTTTATATCTTACCTGGACTTTCGTGCGTTCGTGAGTAATAAGAAAATTACTTTTAAAAAATTTAAATAACGACTGTGTTGTCGCGGTGTCCCTGACCTAGGGCAACCCGCGGATCGCTCGCTTCTACGCACACACGCATAACGCTTACACGCCTGCCCGCCAGTCGCTCCGTGCTTCGCGACTTCATGCCATATACTGTATGCGAATAAAAGCTACAATTGCTTGGACGTTTACATTTCCTTAAAAAAACTGGAACAGAATAATAATACTTGCGCTGGATGTCGGAATAAAATTAATAATATAGAATTTATGGACTGTTGTGAATGCAAATTAATATTCGACATATTTTGTGTTAATATATCGAGTAACAATTTTTATCTTATGGACCACGATTATAAGGCTACCTGGAAATGCCCTGAATGCTGCTGCAAACAGTCAAAAACTGATAATACCAATACACCTGTACGCCCGGCCAATAAAACTGGTAACCTTGGTCGATCACCAAGTCAGAAACAATCATCTTGCCCCAAAACCTTACCCAAAACTCTCGCAAATCAAAACACTTCCGCTGATGTAATGAACGTGACTCTAAGGAAGTACAATAGTCAGCCCAAGTCCACGACAAACTGCCGGGAAAGTTGTTTTAATGAAGACACGTTAAGAGGTGTAATCAAGGAAGAGTTGGCCGCGGCACTTAAATCGTCCTTTAAAGACCTACTTGCTGATCAGTTTAAAAACATACAAGGTGAAATATCTGAGTTTAAGGTTTCGCTTGGATTTTTTAATGAGCAATTCGAAGATTTCAAGAAACGATCTGACGAGAAGGATGCCATAATTAACCAACTACGTAGCGATAACACAAAGCTTCACCAAAATGTCATCGACCTTACTACACGATTATGTATTTTAGAACAAAACATGCGTGAAAACAATGTAGAAATTAACGGTTTGCCCGAAGACAAGTCCGAAAATCTAGCGCTTACGTTGAAAAATATCGCGAAGGTAACTAGCTGCAATATAGGTGACAATGATATCATGCAAGTTACAAGAGTTGCCAAACTAAATAAGGAGAATAACCGCCCACGCACTGTTATCGCTAAGCTTCGCAGCCCCCGCCAGCGTGACAACCTTCTGGCTGCCGTAGGTGATTTTAACAAGAAACATCCCACGGACAAATTGAACTCGAACCACCTAGGCATTGGTGGTAACAGAGTACCTATCTTTGTTAGCGAGCATTTATGCCCTTTTGGAAAACACCTTCACGCTGCAACACGCAAAATGGCCAAAGAACTGTCATATAACTTTGTCTGGATACGAAACGGCCGAATTTTTGTCAGAAAGGACATTTATTCTAAGCCTATCTACATCCGTAATCAGGATAGCTTAAAACTAATGAAACTATCAGACATTGCAGGTTAGCTTTATTTATGTACATCTGTTTTTCAACAATGTTCTAGGCATTTTTTGTACTCGCAATGCTTGATATTTATTATCAAAATATTCGTGGAATGAGAACAAAAACTGAGGACATTTATAAAAATATTTTGCTTATTAGTTATGACGTAATTGCCTTCACTGAATCTTGGCTAAATAATAATATAACTAATGGAGAGTTCATTGACCCGCGTTATTTAATTTATCGTAGAGACCGATCGACTTCAAAAGTATCCTAAAAGGATGGAGGTGGGGTTATGGTGGCTGTTAGTAATAAACTTAAATCCGTAAGAATGAAAAACTGGGAAAGCAATTTTGAAGATCTATGGCTGTCTATAGAGTTATCTGTAAACAATAATATAAAGAAAATAGCGTTATGTGTTATCTATATGCCCCCTCCAGTCAAATTAGACTCTCTACAGAACCTCTTAGATAATGTCAATAATGTATTAAATAATGAAATGAAATGAAATCGTTTATTTTGCAAGTTGGACATTAAATCACTTTTACACGTCATTTTAAGAACGCTGAGGCCGGCATTTCCTAACTGACTGATCCCTGAGAAGAAACGCCGAAACAAACTCAAGGGTCATAGTCTCTTTTAAAGTCCAAACATGTTATAAATCAAATAATATTATGTGTGTGTCACCATGTACGCGGTCTGGAATGGCCTTTTGAGGAAAGAGCCACATCAGGCTAGAGCTGACCAGTCCCAACAGACGGCACGCATGCATCAGTCGTCGTGTAGCTCAACCATATCTTAGGGAGCGCAACGACCTGTCACACGACGATACCAGATCTGCAGAACATTTGCGTAGGCCATTCAAAAATACTCAAACCCGCCAGACAGTATTTATGTTATAAGAATATGTATATAATGTTGCTCGCATACACGATACTCACATTCACAATAATAATAATAAAAAATAAAAAAAATACAATTATAATATATAAATGTCAATTTAAAAAAAAAATGTCATTAATAAAATGTTATCTAATGATAATAATATTTAAATGTCAAAAGTAACAATACACAGGCATTTAAAAAGATATCACTCACTAAGCGAGCAGCTCATTCCCAAGTTTCTTTATCATTTAAATAATCAGATATTTTGTAATATCCTTTTTTCAAAAGTTTGGATTTTATATGATTTTTAAATTTCTTGATAGGTAAATCACGAACCGCTTTGGGTAGTTTATTGTAAAAGCGTATACATTGACCCATGAACGAGTTGCTTACTCTGTGGAGGCGAGTAGTATGTACAGCAAGATTATGTTTATTCCTAGTATTTATGCTATGGACATCAGACATTTGAACAAAGTTAGATATGTTTTTACGAACGTACATTAAATTTTCAAAAATATATTGAGAGGCAACAGTCAGAATATTTATTTCTTTGAATTTCTCTCTGAGAGAAACTTTTGGACCCAAATTATAAATGGCTCGAACAGCTCTTTTCTGTAAAATAAATATAGTTTCAACATCCGCACAGTTTCTCCAAAGGAGGATCCCATACGTCATTGAACTATAAAAGTAACTAAAATAAACTATTCTGGCTGTGTCCACATCGGCGATTAGTCGGATCTTTTTAATAGCATAGGCGGCTGAACTAAGAAATGTTGATGATGTTGTAATTCTTGGTGATTTCAACTTGGGTTTCATCAGATGGAACAGGAGTAATGAGGAGCTACATCTCTCCCCATCAAATTATGAAAACTCACTGGGCTATCCTCTAATTGATTTTTTGTCACTAAACCAACTGCATCAATTTAATTCCACTGAAAATGCTGAACGTAGGATCTTAGATTTAGTGTTAAGTAACATACCTAATCTAACTGTCACCAAGCCTACTGACCTGCTAAGTAAATTGGACTCGCATCACCCTAACTTGCTTATATCCATTCCTTTCTCGGATATAAAACAACTTAAAACTAACTATCGTTCTGGTTACAACTTTTTTAAAGCCGACTATGAGCAGATCAAAAATCAACCTAAAAATGTTAATTGGAACTGCACCTTTCAAAATTGTATTAATGTTAATGAAAAGGTTGAAGCTTTCTATAGTGTGCTTCAAACTATTATCGACAATTTTGTACCCAAATATTCGAAGAAAAAAGCAAAATATCCTGCTTGGTTTTCCAACGCACTTATTAGGACGCTGTCTGAAAAGGAGAAATTTAGACAAAAATACCGCAAATATAAGAATCTTCGGGACAGACTCACCTTTGAATTACTTCGTAGTCGTTGCCATACATTAATGAATAAGTGCTACAATGAGTACAAAAGTAATATTGAGAATGATATTCCAAAGAATCCTAAAACGTTTTGGAGGTTTATAAAAGATAAACGTCGTGGTGAATCCAGTATACCTGCTGACATGTTTTTGAATGATAGAGTAGTTAGTGGTGGTCCAGAAATTGCCAACCTTTTTGCGGATCAATTTGTATCTGTTTTTAGTCGTGCACCAGCCAATACTACGGTAAATAAATATTCTAATGAATTTTCAGGGATTGACTCAATTATAAGTACTGTTAAATTTACAGAGAACCAAGTTTTGAGTAAACTTAAATGTATAGATACCTCGAAAAGACCTGGTCCTGATTCCATACCGCCCTTATTCGTTAAACTTTGTTGCTGGGAACTTGCTCTACCATTGCAGCTTATTTACAATTCTTCTCTTACTGACGGTATCTTCCTGGATGTTTGGAAAAAAGCAAAAATAGTCCCGGTTTTTAAAAAAGGAGATCCAGCCAATGTTAAAAATTATTATCGTCCTATCTCAATTTTATCATGTTTTCCAAAGATCTTTGAAGCCCTTGTCTGTCCTATCGTCACTCACCATATAGATAAAATTATCTCACCTAATCAACATGGTTTTAAAGCTGGTCGTAGCGTAGAAACGAATCTCGTCGAGTTCGTATCGGATGTGACATTAGCTCTTGACAAAAGGTTGGAAGTAGATGCCGTGTACACTGATTTCAGCAGTGCATTTGATAAAGTTGATAATTCTCTGCTTTTATTAAAACTAGAGTATAATGGCATACATGGTTCACTGCTAAACTGGTTTTCATCCTATTTGGCTCGTAGAACGCAAATTTTAGTCGTCAATGGCTATGAGTCTTACCCATACTATGCAGACTCAGGAGTTCCTCAGGGCTCTCATCTTGCACCAGTTCTGTTCTCACTGTTCATTAATGATATTACACATCAAATCCTCCACTGTAAGTACTTAATGTTTGCAGATGATTTTAAGATATATAAAACTATTTCTTCACATGAGGATACTTTCTTGATTCAGAAGGATTTAGACAGAATAGAGGACTGGTGCAGGTTAAACCACATGCAGCTTAATGTCCAAAAATGTAGCCACATACGATTTTCCAGAAAGAAACAGTCCGATTTGATATCGTACAACATCAAGGGTGCAGTATTGAACACCGTTACTGAGGTACGCGATCTGGGCGTTATTATGGACAATAACATGAATTTTAGAAGCCATATAGATGGCATTGTCACGAAATCAGCACGATTACTTGGATTCCTTAAGAGGAGTTCGAGAGGGTTTAAACTGGCTAGAACAAAGATAGTCCTATATAACGCTTTAGTTCGTAGCAACCTGGAATTTGCCAGCGTGGTATAGAACCCGTTCTATGCTGTACAGTCACAAAGAGTTGAAAGCATTCAAAGGGCTTTCACAAAGCACCTCGCTTATACATCTGGCGAAATATCTCCTCGGTGTCCCTATGAACAACGTATACAGTGCTATAAAATGGATTCCCTACGTGACCGTCGTCTGATGCAAGATCTTTTGTTTCTCTTCAAGTTTATCCTGTTAAAGTTGTTTAGTTTTGAAATCTAGTTTATCCTGCAAATGCTGTGATCTCCCATAATTGGAGAAGCACACAGAAATGTTTTTGTTGTAAAGGTAATAAAATGTAATTGTGTATTCTACGTTGGAGATCCTAAATAAATAAATAAGTTATTAAATAATAAATTAGACTGCATGAAACTTGTGGAAAGTGTGGGACTAAAAGTACCATATAATATCCCTAGACATCCCATAACCAACCTGTATCATACTCCATCAAGTAGAACCAATATAGGAGTAAACTCGCCACTGGTCAGACTCAGCAGAGAAATGAACTCAGTGATTAAATCAGCTCCAGATCTTGACATTTACAATGTCTCGATTAATATCTTTAAGGCCCAATTACTGGAATCCCAAAAATTGCAACATCGACAAAATGTTATGTAAAATGTTATGTTGTTATGTTATTCTATTGCTCTATTTTAATTTATATTTTTAGTTACCCTAAGTTTTGATCTCATGATGTTCTCACAAAATATAGTTTTATAAGTTGTAAGTATTTCTAAGACAGTTGTTATTGTTCTCATAAGTTTATATGTTATTTATTGCAACAAGTTTAGTTTAACTTTAATTTTAATAAGAAGTGTTTTTTTTTTTGTTTTGTATAATTTTCTAGTTTAAATTCTATCATTATTTTGCGTATGTTGGTTAACCTGTAATTGGCGACTGTGTAAGTCCTAGTAATAACAGAAATTGTACTCTATGCTTTATCTACACAGAAGCTGTTGGTAAACCCTTTAGTAAATAAATAAATAGTTTCCTATGTCCTAATCCACTAACATCCCATCACAATAGCCCAAGTAGTTTTCCTCCATAGTCAGCAATAGTTTGATCTAGTGTTGTAAACTGACGGTCACATACGATAAGTGACCGTCATTTAATATTAAATGACCGGTCACATTGGACATTTATTGTCAGACTGGTCAAGTATATTAAATAAGTATTTTTTACTTGGTACAGTTATTATTTTCGTCTTAAGCAATCACATGTGAAATAATACCTATTGCCTTTCTAAACCAACATAGTGCATAGATAACCTTTTAAAAAGATAGACTCTCAAGTACGTATTTATTGTTATTGATGTATACTGACAAATCATTACTCATAGAGTGTCGGCGAAATCTTTTTTTTTTTATCGACGTTAAAAATCATCAAATGACCCCTCCCGCTGTGGGTTAGCAGCGGTGAGGGAGTGTCAGACTCTTACTGACTAAAAACCGTCGCGTTCCGTCGTAGGCCTTTTATGTACCAGAGCCGCGGTAACTCTTTCGAACAACCCGCAGCCCCGGCAGGCCTTGGCCCAACTGGGCACCTCTGGGGTTGCTGACATCTCTTTGAGGAGCGCGTGGAGCAACGCGCGCCGTCGACACGGGTCTGTCGTCTAAGTAGACAGAGGGACGATGAGCCACCCGAACTCACCGCCCATAGACCCACACCTACGGTGGCCGGGAGTCATCTCGCGACACCCGGCGCCCGTGGTGTCTACCTGGTCCAGCACGGCGGCTGGGATGAGATGTGCGAACTCTCTGGCGTTCCGCCTCCTCCTTCTCGAGCATGATTGCTTCGCAGAAGGAGGCGACGGCATCCCAGTCCCTCTCGCCCCGGACCATGGCCTGGATCAGGGCCGGACGCGAGAGGTCGCCGCAGCCTAAAGCCTCGACGAGGACCCGGCGATGCCCTTCCCATGCGGGGCACACCTGGACTGTGTGGTCCACCGTGTCCTCGGGGCTGTCCGCACAGTGGTGACACCCGCGCGCCTCCTCACGACCGATTCGGTGCAGGTACCTCCCGAAACAACCGTGTCCGGTGAGGACCTGCGTCATGCGGTACGTGAGGGCGCCATGACTCCTCCCGAGCCACTCCTCAAAGAGGGGACTTACCGCCACGATGGCGGCGTGCCCTGCACTGGGTTGCGACAGTCGCTCCCTCCAGGCCACCATGAGATCGCGCCGGAGCTCCGCCCGCTGCGCGACAACTTGCCGCGGCAGCGGAGTTTCCCCCCGGCGCAGTGTCTCCTCGCGCCAGTCGTACAGGCGCAAGAAGACTCTCGCCTCCAGATCCCACGGTGGCAGTCCAGCAAGTAGGCCAGCTGCTTCGCGGGAGATCGTACCCCCGGATTAGCCTAATGACTATCACCTTTTGGGGCACGTTCAGGTAGTGTACAGCCCGCGGCCGTACCGAACGTGCCCATACCGGGGCCCCGTAAAGGGCCATGGACCGCATGACCCCCGCGTAGAGTTTACGGCAGGGAACCTTTGGGCCTCCCAGATTGGGCAGGAGCCGTTTGAAGGCAGCACCTTCCTTCGCCTTCTCCAGTTTGGGGCCCAAACGTCGGAAATGCTCAACGAAGTTGTCGGCCGTCGAGGACGAGTCCTAGGTATTTCATCGCCCTCTCGACGCCGATGGGAACCCCCACCCCCAACCGTGACTTGGGAGCCTGAAGGTGGTGCGTACCGAAGCCCATGAAAGCACATGACCTCGGATTTGTGCAAGGTCACCTCCAGGCCCAGCAGCTAGATCCTCTCGATGATCGTCGCAACCCCGCGCGTCATTATATCGCCCGCCTCCTGGTGCGACCTCCCTTGTGCCAGAACCAGCGTGTCGTCAGCGTAGCAGACCACGCTGACGCCCCTAGGGAGGTCGGCGCGCAGCACCTAATCGTAGCCGATGTTCCACAAGAGCCGCCCCAGAACCGACCCCTGCGGAACACCGCACGACATCTCTCGCCGGGCGAAATCTTATCTTAAAGATCGATGAATGACATTTGGTTAGCTTCGATGATTCTAAAACTTCCGTAGTTTTATAAAATAAAGAAAGAAAAAACGTTTATTTCTAATAAATTCTATTTATATACAAAAAAAACGATTCTGACGTTGCTGACAATAAATGACAATAAGTGACCGGTCAAATTGGATAAATGTCCAATATGCTCGGTCAGATTAATCGGTCACATATAACGTGACGGTCACTTTACATCTCTAGTTTGATCACAGAACCGGGGACTGTCTTTTTTTTTTAACGACGTCTACCGGGGATTGTCTTTGGGTTAATTTCTATAGTGTATAAAGGGATAATCGTCGGTTTTGTGTCACCATGTCATTAAAGTTGTTTCAGCGTGTTGGCTTCGGTCCCACGTTCGCCTCCCAAAAATTCGGGACTCTGTAGTCCCGAGGTCTGGAAGAGACATACATACAAAATAAAAATGAGATGTAAAATTTATACTAATAAGTGACTTAACACAAAATTCAAGCGTGTTGTATCTACGTTATTATTTGTATGTGAGAGAAAGAAAAGAAAAATACGTGTTCATTATTTTAGGGTTATCTATGTAAAAGGCGGACTAATTACTTTTTTTGATTCACCATACCTATTTTGTAACATTCATTTCTATACATTTAAAGTAGTGGGGCTCTTGAAGTTCCACATCAGGTGTTCCAGATCTTCGATTTTTATACGTCAATAGACAGTGCTTATCAGATTGAACAACTTTTACTAAACCGTCATACCTTTATACGCTATAGTCTAGCTGGGCTCCTGGAATTCCACATCAGGTGTTTTAGATCTTCAATTTTTATAAGTCAGTAGAAAGTGCTTATCAGATTGATCAACTTTTGCTAAAACGTCATACTTGTATATGGTACAGAGTAGCTGGGCTCTTGGGGTTCCACATAAGGTGTTCCAGATCTTCAAATTTATTATCTCAGCAGAAAATGCTCATCACATGAAACAATTTTTGCTATGGCACCATTTTTGTATCTCTTATAGTTTTGTTTGTCTTGGCTTGCCTTCATCGGCCGGTCAGAGTGGAGTCGCTAGAGCAGGGTTAGCAGCCCACTCGGAGGGTAGGTGCCTCGTGGTAAGTGGCGAGTGGGCCGGTGATGCTGGACCCACAGGGAGCGCGTGATCTGCGTTTAAAGTCCGCCGAGGTATCCTCACCCTTCAGCCGCTCATGTACCTGTTGCCCCCTTGTTGCGATTTAGCGACTGATTCCCGGGGGCCCAGTAAGTGAGGTGGCGAGTCTCCACCTGCCATTTTTACATGTATTTAATACATTGTCATCGGCAGGTGCCATAGTTCCCGTAGTTTCCCCATTCCTAGTCCATTAGCATCCCATCACAATAGCCCAAGTAGTTTTCATCCACAGTCAGCAATAGTTTAGCACAGAACCGGGGATTGTCCTTGGGTACATTTCTATAGTGTATACAGGGATAATCGTCTGTTTTGTGTCGCCATTTCATTAAAGTTGTCTCAAAAGGGCTTCAGCGTGTTGGCTTCGGCCCCACGTTCGCCTCCCAAAAATCCGGGACTCTGTAGTCCCGAGGTCTGGTAGAGACATAATAATAATAATAAATCTTTATTTTTTTTCATTATAGCCTATATGTTGACCCGGCTTAATACCAATACAACAAAGAAAAAATCATTGAAATCCGTTCAGTAGTTCGGAAGATTAGCGTGTACAAACAAACAGACATACAGACAAACAGGCAGAATTTTTTTTTTGGATTTGTGTTCCATTACTGTTTCTAAACCCCACCCAATTATTATTTTTTTAATATATTCAATGTACAGACACAGTTTTTTTTACAGATTTATTATACAGGGTTAATTTTCAACCACCATCCAAATTTTCAGAAATGATTTAGAATCGGTAACCTAATCAATTAATCAAATAAAAAAATATAAAAAATATTAGATGATTTTCATCATTGTCCGCTACTAAAATCACAACGTGTGGAATACACACAGTTCGGTTGTTGAACATGGCGCGCTTGCCTCAAGATTCGGGAAACGCACACAAAAAACAGCATGCACTACGCCCGACATCGTACTACCGGCACTACGCCCCCCTCCCTCATACCCCGCACCCCGCACAGCCCCCGGTCGGCCAAGCGCCGGTGACTTTTTGTTTAGTTGACCGTGACCTAGTTACGTGCGAACGTGTGCCATATTTTTGTCGCTCTCGCTGCATTTTCGATTCCGAATTCCGGTCGGTTATCATCGCACGACATGGCGACTTTTTATTCTAATGCAGAGTATTTTGAAATGGTCAGGTGCTACATTTTAAGTGGCGAAAGTTTAAATGGTGCGCAAAGAATGTACAGTGCAGAAAGTTTACCGCGTTTACAAAGACGAGGTATTAATTCGCGAGTGCCTAATAGACAAACAATTTTAGCCGCAAACCAAAGGTTGTTAGATTATGGGCAGTTTATCACACCAGCCCATGCAACAAGTCGTGGCGGTCACAACGAAATAACACCAGCAGTCGAAAATTCTGTACTCGAGTTTTTCGAACGTGACCCCTGCGCTAGCACTAACGACGCTGCTCGGCGCTTCGGTGTCAGTCAGTATTACGTGTGGAAGCTGCTGAATTCATCTGGTTATCACCCATACCATTACCAACCAGTGCAATCTCTTCACGATAACGATGGACCCGCTAGAATCGTGTTTTGTGAATGGCTGTTAAGAAACATTAATTGTAACATTTTGTGGACTGATGAAGCATTATTTACGCGAATCGGAATTTATAACAGCCGAAACGAACATTATTGGGCGTTAAGCAACCCCCACGTTATTAGAAATAACTACCATCAAGTGCGTTTTAGTGCGAATGTTTGGGCAGGTATTATCGGTAATGTTATCGTGGGACCGATTTTTATTGAAGGACGCTTGACGGGTACTAATTATTTAAACATGTTACGTGGTGTTATTGAAGACTTAATAGACGAGGTGCCACTTTCATACTACAACAATCATTATTATCAGCATGACGGTGCACCACCTCATTACACAAGTGCAGTGCGTGAGTTTTTAAATAATAAGTATGGCGATAGATGGATTGGTCGCGGAGGGCCTGTCCTATGGCCTGCCAGGTCACCAGATTTAACGCCACTTGATTTTTTTTTATGGGGTGAAGTTAAAAGACGTGTTTACGTTGAAGAAGCACAAAGTGTTGAGGACCTCCGTAGTAAAATAATAAATGCATTTAATGAAATTAAAAATCAAACAGATACTTTAAACTTATTAAAAAATAGTTTAGAAAAACGTGCACGTTTGTGTATTGAGAGAAACGGACTCCATTTTGAACAATTACTGAAGTACACGTAATTTGTAGGTTAATCGAGTTTATTTGGTAAGTTGAATTATTGTAAATAGCTAGTTGATTCCAATTTTTTAAATACGCCATAATAAAAACCAGTGATTTCACATTCATTATTTTATTATGTCGGTCCTAAGCCCGTAAAGTATGAAGGGAAAATTGGAATCAACCCTTTTAAGTAAGACCGCGTAGGTACCTACATCAATCGCAGCGAGCGAGCGAGGTCAATAACCTTGCTGCGTGTCTCTACATTCTGTTTATTTTCGGATATTTTCTTTTGGATGTTTTTTTTTGTTTTTGTTATTATTTGATTATAATGTTTCACATATGAAAATAAATTAATTAAAAGTCCTCGATTTTTAAATTTGGATGGTGAATGAAAAATAACCCTGTATGTATAGATAGATGAAATTCTAACGAATTAAAAAAAACTAATGAATTATTAAAAAACGTAGAACAAAATATTTTTTTATGATCCAAGTCATACGATCCTGAGAGGTTTTTAGTGTTTCACCAGTAGTATATTATTGGGCATTCTGGACCACTTTTCGCTCGGCGAAACAAGTTTCGCCTTCGCTTCGGTGGTCCAGAATGCCCAATCATGAACGGTCGACTCGGTATAGTAGTTAGTAATGCAAAATAAATAGTAGTAGTGGTACGGTTTATGAATATGACAGGACAGTGCCTCAGAATGCTCAATAATGGCTAGTAATAAAAGCTCCGACAAAAAAATAAGAATTGCCCTTACTCAAAATACTAAAGCTACTGACTAAAATACTGACTTTCTGACTACTTTTCTCCGAATAAAAATTACGAAACGACCGAATGAGATACTAAAGTCTTCGAAAAATAAACATCACTGTTTGTTGCTATAATACTTTTCTACCAGTATAAATTACGTTCTACTGAAATCTATGCTTTGTAATTTTTAATCTTTACCTACCAACTAACCTAACTCTAACCTACTATTAATTCATAAATTACCTTTCATATTTCATAGACTTGGTGCCATTTTAACTATAACATTTTACTGAAAATATTATTCTCAGTGGTTAAACAATACTTTTAAAAAATATAAAAATGTACTTGCAATAATAACTTTTACTTGCTTCATATATCATGAATTTTACTTGAGTACCACGGGTATGCTTCGATATCGGTACTTATTTCAGGTTCAGGAAAAAGTTAGAATTAAAGAAGTATTTACGCTTTAATTTAAAACCAAATAGATTTTGGTTTCCTAGAATATTTTTAACCGAATTCCCAAAAAGGAGGAGGTTCTCAATTCGGCCGTTGTTTTTTTTTTATGTATGTACGTCGATTACTCCGAGGTTTATAGACCGATTTACGTGATTCTTTTTTTGTTCGACGCGGAATAGCTGCCAGTTGGTCCCATAGTCAGGATTTGATGATGGAACCCTGAGAAATCGAGGGCAACCTTCGAAAGTTGTAGGCATTTGATCAACACCCAACTTTTATTTCGACGATTCTTCTTCACCGGTATTGATGAACCAACTCCCTCCTCTTCCTCCTCCGATCCAGAACGGTACACGGGTACCTCATCCATATTTCGTAACAATATAGTAGATAGTAAGTTAGTAGTTTCTTTAGTACATTTATTAGTTATATTAGTGATAATACGAAAGCAACAAAAACTATTTATTTTCTTAACATAAACAGACGTAACATGCAAGCATCGGTCGTTGCAAACGCACTGCGCTCGGATCTTTCGAACTCGCACACGAAAACAGCCGAACGCGACCCGAACCCGATCGCGCGTGCCGAACTGTTGAGGTATTTTCATTATTATTGAGAGTTCAAAAATAAATTTAATAACCAACAATATAAATTATAACAGTTCATGCAAGTTGTAAAAATATGATTATTTTGTCAAAATCTCTGTTGTCGGTAACTTAGTAATTTTGTCGGAAGTTCAGTATTCTAGTCGGAACTTTAGTTTTATTACTAGAAGATCGATTTTTTTTTAGGAGAAAAAGTTATTTGAACCTGCTCATATTTGTAGTTAAAATTGATATTTTTTGTCGTTTATGTTTTGGATTTTTTGTCGGTAATTCATTATAACGCTGGTTAATAAGAATAATAGTCGGCCACAGATCGCTGGAGATTAATTTGTTTTTCGGAACCATTATTATTATCCCTTCTAAAATATTCGCTTTTAGGTATGTTTAAGTTTTTGAACTTAGTCTCTGTATTTCTAAAAACGTATTTTTAATTTTTATGCCATAAATTTATTGTTATTTTAAGAAATATCATTATTTTAATGTTGTCCTACGAAAATCATTGTTCCGGAAAATCCGGTTTCGTCACGGTGAATTTGATATCGTACTCAAGACAAAATCTACTAATTTGTGTTTTTTCTACCTTCTTAGCAACTTTATGATCGTATTAGGATTCCGCCATTGCCGTTTTAAAGTCAGTTAAGGCTAAAACTGTGACGACAATGTTGGTGTCATCGGCGCGCAAAATTTTTGTTCCGGATAGTGGCAGTATTTAAAAGGTTAATAAATTGTTTTCTTAACTCTATAACACTGTGTATAACATAAACAACTCACCATTATTAGATTAGTAAGGCTAAAAACAAGGTAGTTTAAATAAATATTAGTTATTTTCAATTTTAAAAGTATCGTGAGATGAAAACGTCACCTCCTGTGCGTCATGTTACATACTACCGGAACAAAATCGTAACGATCTTGAATTGTAAAGCTTAGTGTACAATTAAATAATTTATGGGAGCGTCCTGTCCGCGCGTGTGGTAGGTATCAAACGAAAAGGCTTACATTTAATCGGTTTTGTTTATATATGTGTGTGTAAAGGTTTATATCTAAAATGTTAGTGAGTTAATATTTTATTCTTTGTAATTGTGTTTTGAAATCGGCAGTGTGGACATTGCTCAAATTATTCTTATCCATCACGAAATTTTCATCATAGTCACTGTCCCATATTCTGGATGTTACAAAAATGGTTTTAAAATATATATTTTTCATTTTATAGCGTTTATTTTGGCATCATAGTTTTTTTTTTAAGTATCTAAAATTTCTCACTAGGCTTGATTTTGGAAATTGTAGCGGGTATCATTAGTAATGACAACTTTTCTAGTGAGATGTGTCCAAGAAGTGACGAAAGTGAAATTAGTTAGCTGATTATTTAATAATCTTATAGAATTATGCTATCGTTTTGTTTGTTTTTAAATGATTTTAAGTATATCTTTATGCCACCATAAGTTGATTTCGTTTTAATACTTGTTTGTTTTATTTCTAATTAATTATATTTTGTGACGTTCAGGAATACTATGCATCATACGCTGACAGAAAAACTTTAATATTTCTTAAAATCATATTATAATTTTAATTTAAAATGCAGATTTAGCTAGTTAACAATATATTCTTTAATATCAGAGTAAATATAATAGAATTCACGAAATAAAAAAAAAATATTTCCTGTGCGTCACAGGATCAAGTTTTCTGAAAAACACCCAGGTACAGTCACCTGCAATAAAGGGTCAGCGCTGTTGAACGTAACTATAAACATACTTATGCAGCCAACTATACTTACATAAAAAAATATTACGGTACCTATACGCGGTCATGAAATTGGAAAAGCGTAAAATATTAAAAATAGAAGCAGCACAAAGCTGATCATCAAATTGATGAGGTCATGTATGACATGAGAGCAGCATAGCTGATCATTAAATTGAGATATAGAATTAGAATCCCACAACTATCTATGGGTAGACAGATGTTTTAGAAAGGTTAGCGGTTGTTTTGCAAAAGGAAAATTGCATCGACTAGAACACTGTTTGTGAGCTGCTGCCACCTTGTTGAAAAGAAGAAGAGCATGAGTTGAGGGTCATGGACTCTTCTATTTAATGGTGATGCAGAATGTCACAGCTTCAAAATATATAGTGCAAAGTTGGTGACACCTGTTAAAGCGCGTTCGTTGCATAATATGGTTCTAATTAGTTAAAATCTGAGTTGTAATGTTACTTTATACCTTCGTTATAATCAATATGTAACCATGACACTAAAAAGCTTACCATCAAACTATAATAATTCTTTGACTACTTAAATTTTTGAAAACCACATTAGGAAAAGCAAACAAACATTACAGAACGCAATTTCCGGTGATAATAGTGTTCTTGGATGCCTAACCGAAATATAAGTAGTCCTATCGCACTATTATATGCAGTAAGGTATTCATATGTGGGGTGTTGAATGCTAAGAAGCTTACAGTTCCTTGACTAGATATTGGACATACATTGATGTAGGGTATTTAAAGCTTATATAAGAATTTCAGCGAGTGTACTAGCAGAAGCGTGCGAAGTACCAGCGCTGATCAATAGGGTTGAAGACCAGATTGTTTGTCACATTGCTGAGATAATGATAGGCTTTGATATTCCACTCTCAAATAAAAAACCTATATATTACCAAAATTTGTTGAGTTAGCATTCTCTTGCTTACAAGGCACACAAAGTACTTAACTCGTATACATATAGAACTACAATTTAAACCATTAAATAGGTGACAAAATATGTGGTCGCCATTAAATTGGAGACAAAGTATGTGGTCACCATTAAATTGTAGACAGAGTATGTGGTCACCATTAAATGGGTGACAAAGTATATGGTCATCATCAAATTGGAAACAGTCCATCTAGGTCACCATTCAATTGGGATGATCTTATGTGATGATAGATGCAAAGCACAGATACATGCAAGGAACAATGCATTCTGTATCAGTTTTAAGTGAAGTCGAACCAAGCAAGATGAGTGCTCATTATCTGAAGGTACAGCAATATTTGAGACTTGCTTGATTTCACATGGACTGATAGGCAGGATGTCTGCCAAAAGGACGGATCATCTCTAGTGTAGGTATAATACAGGGCCGTGACAGCGGCTAAAAAACCTGCTGTACATGGAAGTTAAACTTGCCGGCCTGATATCACTGCTACGAATTTGTCTTGTTGAGCCTGAAGCAGATGCTGGTATGTTACCGTCTGCAAAGGGACGGATTTTTATTTATTTTTATTTCACAAGGGAAGGGATGTAGTGTCCTGCATTATCACCGATAGCTGTCGTCTCCTTGAATGCTCCTTGAATGGAAAGGGAAATGAAATGGAAACGGAACAAAGTAAATCAGTTTGATGGCAGTGTGATCGGTGGACTGATCTGATAGCGTGGTTTTGTTGTGCTGCAGGTGTTTGATAGATCTTTAAGAAATTACCAAAATATTTATGGGTTTGATTGTTGGACTTTTTGAAACAAGGTTAAAATCAAAACAACAAGGGAGAGATGTAGTGTATGCAGGTACATGTGCATCATTCTATATGTTATGTCATTATTATGACGCCTCGTGCGCATACGTCACTCGGTTATAAATACCGGACCGAGCGGTGGGGAGGCAGTCGTTGTCAGACTGTCGACCTGTGTGGTGGTGCGTTGGCGAGTCGATTAACATAATAAAGTGAGCGTACAATACATGTGCTCAGTACGCGCCAGAAGCCCACGACAAGCGGTTACGTGTGTGTGATGTCCGCATAAAAAAAGAAACGAAAAGTAAGTTTTTTATTGAAAACAATTATTGTATTTATATCTTCGTATCTTATATTAACGTGGCTGAGCTATTTTTTGTTATGTTGTGTGTTATTTAGACTTTGAAAGCGTGGCATTGTTTTGCTGTGTTTGCATCTCGTTTCCAAATAAATAAAATGTGTTTTGACTAAGTCGCGATTTTTGATATTTAAGTTTATTATGTGGGTAGCTTATTTTACACGCTTTTTGAATTGTTTTTGGTTTGTTTATATTAGTAGGGGAGGCAAGGGTGCTAAATCGGGAGTGACTCGAGCGTCAATGAGACCTATTAGATTGCGAAGCTTAGATGATAAGAAGAAAAAAATGTCCTGACATACACACACTTTCATCGGTGGGTGGAGCGGCTATAAACTTTCAAAAATGTAAAAAAAAACAGTTGCATGGACATACTCGAGCGCGTCAGATATTAATAGCATGCACGTCCTACGTCATTTTGAAAACATACGTATATTAAGCTGACTGTTTCCATGGTGGGGGTGGTCGTAGGTAAGGGTTAAAAATGGGAAAAAAAAAAATTTTATCGAGCGGGACAGATTTTCAAAAGGGGTGTTAAGTGAACCAAAACGAAGGCTCTTATGCAATAATCTGACGATTTAGACGTGACCTAAACTCGTGGCCATTATTTGAAATTGCAAAAAAAAAAACGCCTTTCTGAAATACTCGAGCGTGTCAGATTAAGATATATATGATTCATTTATGCACCCTTAACGTAATCATCTTATAATCTGACGATCTTCTGGAGAGACTCGCTTAATCTGACAATGGAAAGTTTTTAAAACTAATAATAATCAATACTGTAACCTAATTTTCTTAGAAAAATTAACACCAATGTCGTTGTTTTTTAATTTTGTTATAATCATTATCTAAGTCGTGGTGGCCTAGTGGGTAAAGAACCAACCTCTCAAGTATGTGGATTCGATTCCAGGTCAGGCAAGTACCAATGCAACTTTTCTAAGTTTGTTTTTACTGTTTAAGTTTATCTTGGACACCAATGTCTACACAGCAAGTACTTAGTACTTACAAGACATACACGTAGTAGCACTTTGGTATTCCTTTAAAAACTTGAGATATCAATAGATTATTTAGTTTTAACTTTTACACACTTTTTGATCTATATCCCAGAACGGACAAACATTTCAAGAAAGCTGTCATAATAAAGGTTGTTCTAGATAAAAAGGCCTTTACAATGATATGTATGACATTGTTATTGGCGGAGTGTACCAATCTGCTCATACATTACATACATTTCTATAATAATTACATTGAATTATAATGACATTGATAAATATACATGTGACATAAACAATACAATTGAATCTATAATAACATGGCTTGACGGAAATAATCCACGCGTAAATCGTACAAAAACTAATTTTATTCAATTTAATACACATAGATAAAAAAATAAGGCTCATCATCATCTGCCTAGCCTTTTTCCCAACTATGTTGGGGTCGGCTTCCAGTCTAACCGGATGACTAGGCCACCACGACTGTATAAAAAGAAGGCTATAAACAGTAATTATAGAGGACATAAATTACAAGAAGTATACGAAACGGCATTTCTCGGTATCACGATAGACAAACAATGCAACTGGGAGGCACACGTATTTAACGTAAGTATCCAATAAAATTAATCGTCTTCGTTAAAAACAGTACATCTGCATACTATGACCAGTATATATATTAGTGTAGATTATTTAAGACCCAAAATGTACCAACGCTTATTGCAAATGAATTGAATTGAAAAAAAAGAGAGAGGAATAGAAACCTGGGAGGAGAATACCGGCATCACGTATCTGCACGTTTTAAACTTTATCGATTAATTTTCCTTACTTCGGCTTACGGGAATCGTCAGATTATATATTTTTTGTGAACGTTGAATTATTCCCTTCAAAATAAAAAAAAATAGCCGCGCTCGAGAAAGTCAAGATGACGTTTTTTTTTTTTTTTACAAGTTTGTAACCTTCCTACTTCTTATCGTCAATCGAAAATTGACAGATTATTGGAATATACACTTTTTAGCATATAACTAACTTACCCTATCTTAATCTGACGCGCTGGAGAATGTCAGATGATAATTTTTTTTTACTAATCTGATCCTTTATTCTAGACGCGCGGCTGCATATACAGGACTAATACTTGGTGGAGGTGTTAAATGGGGTAATAGGTACCTCCCTATATACTAATCTGCCGCGCTTGAGTAAATCCCAAAATCCCTTCTAGGGCTTCCCTACCATATGCATGTTTGTATGCTTTGATAATTTCTTACTGTCTAATTTTAATATTAAAAGTATTCGGCAATTAAAGTCGTCTTAAAAATATTTTTTGTCAGGGATTTACTTAGGCATGCGGTTTTGGTATTGTATGCTGAGTTGCTGTTTTTCTATTTCAGAATGCCAAATAAGTATACACGAAAGATTGATAGGGGTATGGCTAGTATCGACATTTACGAACTAGCTTTTGAAGAAGTTACGTTGAGGGGTCAAAGTCTCCGAAATACCGCATCCTCTTACAATCACAACTACATGTATTTGCAAAGATATATTAAAAAGAAACAGGCTTTTCAAGATAACGCAACAGAGGTGGCTCCGTCCATGGGTTATGCTAGTCCAAAAGTTTTTACAGATGAGGAAGAAAACATATTATGCGAGTATTTATTGACATGTGCTGCATCCAATTACGGGCTGACAACAAAAGAAACAAGAAGAATTGCGTTCATGTTAGCAAAAAAATATAATAAAAAATATCCGGCGTTATGGGAAAAAATGAGATGGCAGGAGAAGAATACAAATGATGCTGAAGAAGATGAAGAAAATGATTATTTTTGCTTGTGCTGCCTTACCCTACCTTATGCCAATAGCAGATCGAATGAGAAGTGGGTTCAATGCTAGGAGTGTAAAGGCTGGTCTCACGAAGAATGCACTGGGGGCGAGCTGCAATACGTTAGCCATAATTGTTTGTCTGATTAGGTTAAGACTATTGACTGATTTTAAAAACATTGATCTCATAATAATACCATAATTGTTCAAAAAAATTTTGTTGTTATTATTATTCCTGCAATTATTCTTAATAATAATAAAAGTTCCTTTATGCAAAAAAAGTGTGTTTTGTTTATAATTAAAGTAAAAGTAATTTTATTTATCAAATTAAATGTAAATACACAGCTGTCACAACTTATCTCGGTGTTAGGAGAGTTGTGACAAAGGGAGTAGTTACAGTTTTGAAGGTTTTTTTCAAAAACCTTATATTATATGTTGGCTTTCATGATTAAATCTAAAAGGGTAAGGATTGAGCTATAACGTGACTAAAATCCATAACGGTCGTATGTTTCTTTACTGAGATATGTGCTTTTAAGTAAAAATTGTCACAACCTTCCTCGGTCTCCCCTACATATTGTAGGATGTTTAGAGAACAAAAACAAATTGTGAAAAAAAAAAAAACAAAAATGAAAATGTTTTAACTTTTGCTAAGTAATTTACACTAGTATTTATACTTATACTTAAACAAAATCAAAAAACTAATCAGTTCAACATAATGGGGTATTTTTTACATTGCTTCATTCGAGAGAATAGCTTGAGAAAAATAATTATTATTGGTTATAATTTCACGATTATAGAACTTTGCAAAAACTGAAGATGATTGGCTCCAACCGGCTGTTTTGCGAATTACATCTAAGTTAACACCTAAGACTTTTGCTTTAGAAGTGGCTGCATGCCGAGTACTGTGTGCGGAAAAAAATTTAACCGACTTCCAAAAACACTAAAAAGCAAAAAAAAAAAAACAAATTTTAGGTACATCGGCCTAGAAGTCGGTGTCTAATGGATGTTATTAAGTTAATTTTGCCACCGACTTCTAGGCCGATGTACCTAAAATTTGTTTTTTTTTTTTTGCTTTTTAGTGTTTTTGGAAGTCGGTTAAATTTTTTTGTAAAAAAGTTTTTTATTTACAGCTTTTCAGTGATATAATAGTCGAATAGTTGTCATATCATATCCATATAAGAGGAAAGTTCTCATCAATACAAAGAATATAAGCCCATATACGAGGTATTTTACATATTCAGTTGTCGAGTTCCCTCGACCTTCTCTGGTCTCCATCATCAGGTCAGCTCCAAACCTTCACTGTTGCAAAGGTCTTGTCAATACAAATAATATAAGCCCAAATACGAGGTAGTTTACATATTCAGTTGTCGAGTTCCCTCGAGCCTCTCTGGTCGCCATCATCAGGTCAGCTCCAAACCTTCACTGTTGCAAAGGTCTTGTCAATACAAATAATATAAGCCCAAACACGGGGTAGTTTACAAATGCAGTTGTCGAGTTCCCTTGACCCTCTCTGGTGTCCATCATCAAGTCAGCTCTAAACCTTCACTGTTGCAAAGGTATCGTCAATATAAATAATATAAGCCCAAACACGAGGTAGTTAAGATGTGCCGTTTAGGAGTTCCCTCGATCCTCTGTCGTCTCCATCATCAGATCTGCCCTAAACCTCCATAGTATTGTAGTCTCATCAGATATACACATAAATATAAAGTTTTTACCCCATGCTCGCCTACAATTTTCAAGAGATGCCCTTGATTTCTCAGGGTTTCCACCATCAGATCCTGATCTGATGACGATGGGACCAAATGCCAAGCATACCCTTTCAAATAAAAAAAGAATTTTTGAAATCGGTCCAGGCGTCTTTGAGAAATCGAGTAACAAACATAAAAAAAAAAATTCTAAATATGAAATTAAGCACCTAGCTGGGCATATTCGAAGATTTTCATGAAAGAAGGGTAACCTTAAAACTGGTTGCTCGGTGTTCAAACGTGATGTTTTAATCCGGTCCGGTATCTTAATTATTACAGAAGTAATATACAAGCCTTCAATTATACAAGCTGTTGATTTGCATCCGTGCCATAGTCAAGGACGTAATTATACTAATGATTCTCAACCCAAATCAACAAAAAAATTGGTACAAAAATTTTTGATTTTAATTTTTTTTCGGAAATCCGTCAATGTCATCTAGCCGTATTTAAACTTGGCGCGTGTGTTACTGGCCTTAAAACCGTGCTGCGCCCTCACACAAACGCAAACACAAAGCATACGCAACGATTATTCATAAATTTCATTCATAAAATTGGATTACTTCTGAAATACTATGACATTACAATGATAAAAAAGCAGTGCATATTAGCTATTTCCCGTCTACTGTAATTCCAATCGATTATTTACGTATTTAATGTCCTCCTCCTGAAGTATGGCACAAATGCAAATCAAAACCTTGTATTTATGTTGCATATTTTAATTAAAAACAATGTTTGAACTCGGTGTGCAGTCACTAGGACTAATAATGTTGATAAATTTTCTAAATCAAGCGTTTCATTGGGCCATAAATTGGGCTAAGTAGGTTAATACAATATTAGGGTCCCATGTCAAGTTATACTTTGGAGCAGAAGGCTTGAGGTGATAAACTCCTTTCATAAATCGTTTTATACAATACACTCATCGTGAAAATAAGATGATCCTAATACTAGAGAAATGGCCGATTTATGGGTATTAATTGTGCCATACTGGGCCCCATTATCAAAGAGCGCAGACAAAAAATTAATTATATTGGCGGTTGAAGGTTTTAGATAATGTATATTGTTAGATTTACAATATTTAAGCCAATTTTTCACACAACTATCGTATTGTTTATAAGTATTAGGTGCAAGAGAGGACATTATTATTTTAATAGAGTTATCATTTAACGACTTATCTAATAACGATCTCCTGATAATTTCACGGCAATCAAGGTTAGTGTCTTGCTCAGGTTGTGGGCTAATCTGAAAGGAGATTTTAACAATTTTTTCATTGGTGTAAATTGTATAAAATCTGAAACCGCTATTTTGATTAATAGTGGAAACCATGATTGGGTAGGCCAATATGGCACTACAATAATGCCCACAGCTTGATCCGAGATAATTTTCTGCAAAGATTTTTGTATAAGAGCAAATGGAGGAAAAGCGTAAAAAAAGAATTCTGCCCAAGATATAGTAAACGCATCATTCGCCCACTCACTTTTCCAGGAAGCGTACTTGGGACATTTAGCATTACATCTACCGGCGAACAGATCTATATCAGGATATCCTAACTGCTGCACTATCGTCTGATAGGCTTCATCACAAAGCTCCCACTCCGTGTCAGTAAATCTTTTACGTGGCAGCTGGTCAGCCAGATTTTCTCGAGTACTTACATATGATGCAAAAATTATAATTTTACGCTCTTCACACCATTGCCATATATCTCGGGTAATTTGATTTAAATGAGTATACTGAACACTCCCCATCCTGTTAATACAGGAAATAGCAGTAACATTATCAATCCTTAGCAAGATTTCACACCCAGATATATTTTTAGCAAATGTCTTTAAACCGAAAAAAGCTGCTTTTAATTCCAATACATTAATATGCATTAAAGTTTCATGATCTGTCCAAAATCCAAAAGTCTCCCTGTTACCACAGCAAGCACCCCAGCCACTACGAGATGCATCGGAAAAAAATTCTAATTGAAAATTATTGAACCTAAACGGGTTACAGCTAGTCTCAATATTACAGTATAATCTCACTAATCCGGCACTATTGAAAACCGGAGGGTGCCGGATTATTGGAATGTTCGGATTACTGGGTTGTACAGAAAAAGTCATAGGTAATAAAAGTGATTTGAAATAATCCTTAATTGAGGTCTGCTTTTGTGCAACTCGTAGTCCTTGCTTAAAAGCCTTTTCTTGCATGTTGCGAAGAATTATAATATCTTTGGCAGATATGCCGTTTTCTTCTGCGCCAATGACGGAATGACCAAAGCGCACAGGTACAGACGGGTGAGGGAGGCGTGGGCAAAGGGTGCCGGATTATTGGACGTGCCGATCTATCGAAGTGCCGGATTAGTGAGATTATACTGTATTTATCCACCAATCGATATCACTACCTAGATGTTCTGGAAGTCTTATTGTTTGATCATAGTCAGGATTATCTAAGAGACAGAGATATTTATGTCGTTCAAAGTGTTTAGTATAAAGCCCACTGTACTGTACTGCTGGACAGGCTGATATTTAAAACACCTAGAAATTTAGCAAAGTTACGCAAGTTGCATTTTTTGATCGTTTTAAATTGAAGTAATAATTTATTAATTTTAATTATTTTGGTGTCATCTAACTTCAAAGACATGTCATAAGAATCAAAAGTATATCCTAGGAATTTACATTGTCGTCTTGGTATTAAACAGCTTTTTTCGTAATTTATAAAGAAACCAAGCTTTCCGAGTAAGTTCTTTGTATGAGATACATTTTCTTGACATTCTAAGTATGTTCTGCTTATACAAAATATATCATCAAGATATATAACAGATATGAAACCACTTGATCTCAACGTCTCCATCACAGGCTTTAAAATTTTTGTAAAGACATATCGTGCGGTATATAAACCAAATGGGAGACAATTAAATTCATATAAAAGCTCATTATATTTAAATCTCTGATACTTTTTATAATCGTTATGTATAGGAACTAAAAAATATGCGTCTTTCATATCTATTGATGCCATATAGCAATCTTAGTAATAAATTTTGAAGCCGTTCTGTAGTCCTCCATTTTAAAATGGGAGGTTTTTATAAATTTATTTAGACATTTCAGGTTTAATATGAATCTCTTGTCCCCATTTGGTTTAGGTACCAAGAAAATGCTAGATAAGAACTCATCTTTAACATGGGTACATTTTGAAATAGCCTGTGTATTTAATAATGATTTAATCGCTTTTTCAAAATCACTATGTTCAAGTTTTGATTTTGGATGCACCTTAGGAAAATCATTACGAAAAGGTGAAGCTATAAAAGGGATTTTATATCCTCTTAACCAAGACAAAACTGTGTGGTCATTCGTGATTTGTTCCCAATTGGGAATAAAATATTTAAGACGTCCTGAATGTACCTCGCAAGTTATCGTCTCCTGGAGTTCACCCTGCGCGTCGTCCGCTCCGTCTCCCGTTGACCCCGCTGTTGAGAGCCCTCGTACTTCGATGACCGCAGGTTCTGGTGAGTTTTGCCCGACTCTGTCTTGGGTGTTATTTTTCGAGGCACGGTTTTCCAGTTTAAACGGTTATTTGGACCTTTATTTGACTTAATAAAATTATTTTTATTAAATATTTGCGACTTGTCACTTCTAGGTTGCTTCAGATCAGCTGCAGACCTTTTTATTGCTTTTGCGGACTTTAATTTCTCTGAGATATTTTCTCCAAATAACATATTATCTCTTTTGGTCTCCGCGAGTGCCTCTTTCATGTCAGAATTGATAGATGAAATAATAAACCCACGTCGCGTTCTGGTATCAGTGGAGTGACTATCACAAAGAAGTCTACACGCATCACTGATGGGTTTTAGTATTTTCGTATGATTTTCTTTAGAAATGATTAGTTCGATTGCTTGATTAATAGCAGCTATAGCAACAGATAATTGTTTTTGTTTTGCCAAAAGAGCTGTATCTCTCTTGACCATGTTGTTAGCTAAAGCAATCTTAACCTCGGGGTTAAGTGATGGCGCTACAAGCAAATAGCAATTTTCTGGAATCAGATATTCCGACATCAGTTTGTTTAGGAATTAATTCTTTAGGAAGACCTTTTTCAAGGATCTCCTGCCACCTAGACGCCAAGTCTTTATGTGTTGGCTTACCAAATTTGATATCGGACTAGGGTGCATCACCTAGTAAAGCGAGTATCTCGCTATCTAACTCTGCTTCTGTCGAATTAGGAATTTCAGCTACTGGTTCTGCTATCTGCGACGTTGACGGTACGTCCGTAAAATTTGGTTCGAAAAGCCCTGGCTGTTCTTGACCAGGTACAGGTGAAATAGTCGTGTGACCATTATTATTCGGGAATATACCGATTCCTAAAACAATCGAAATATTGCTATTATTATTTAAACTAGTCAACAGAATTTTTGGTAGGCCATTGTTATAAGTGAAAGAGTTGGCAGCTGACGTCTGTTTCGGCTTAGTCATTTGCAGGACGATTCCCTATTATAAATTGATTTAAAAGTCAAAGTGCATCAAAAACTTTTTATTGTTTAAATTGTGTCAGACAGCTATACATAGTTTGTAGTGAGCGTGAAATAGTGCGGCCTTGGGCTGAAAATCAACAAATTAAAATACGGTTTTTCGTACAAAGTTATACGGTTACCCGCCAAAATAATTAATTTGGTTTGCTGGACGTGAGTTTTGACATCGTTGCCACAGACCATAACAAAGTGCAATCGCGCATCACTAACTGCAGCACCATCTGTCTCGTGGTGACAAGCTGCTCATTGATCTGTCTAGTGGATCACCAATATCGCCATCTAGTGAGTCGGACCGGAACCACTTGTGAAACTAGAACTGTCACAGTCACCAACGATGCCGGGTATCAAATGTGGAGGTTGCTCTCGTTTTACCTCGTCGGTAGATGGCGCTAGGTGTGGGAAATGCAAGGTTCTCTACTGTAGAATATGTGGAGGATTCACTGCAAAAGCCTCCGTTCCTCCCACTTGGCGATGTCTCGAGTGTAAGAAAAACATTGCTAGGGACAACAGAAACGATACCCCTGTAAGAGGCCCCACACATAGTTCTCCAAGCGATGTCGCAGGAATTTTGATCCTAGACTCCAGCTCACCTAGCAAAAACGCAACGTCGCTCAATGCCGCCACCACCACCATTCGTGAGTTGTCACCTGTACCTAGCAATGACCTGCACGTAATCCTTCACGAGCTGAGAGCGGTTCGTGCGGAGATACAGGTGTTTAGGAGAGAAATGGAGGTGGAAATGTCGGAGCTTAAGTCCACCTTGAACTGCTGCAGTGCGCGCGTCGACGGTCTAGAGGCCAGGGTAGACGCACTTGAACAGCGTGCTACTTCGAGGCCCACGAACTCCGACAACGTAGGCGAAATAGTGGAGCAGCTGAGGCGAGAGCTCAATGATAGGGTCCAAGAGCTTCTTGCTAATGATATAGAGGTGTCCAACTTGCCGGAGGAACAAGCGGAAAACCCTACCCATTTAATCAAAGCCTTAGGTCACAAGTTAGGGATCAGCCTGGAAGATCGAGATATCGTCTGTGCAGAGCGTGTAGGTGGCAGGCAGCTCAACGCGACGAACTCAGCGGGACCAACCATATCACGCCCGCGGCCGATAGTCGTGCGCCTTGCTCGCCGAGACCTGCGTGACCAGCTTATGGCGAGCGCGCGAGTGCGACGAGGCGCAACTACGACGGATCTTGGCATGTCCGGGCCGGCGCAGCGGTTCTTCTTAAACGAGCGGTTGACTAAAGTTAACCGCTTGTTATTTCGTCAAGCACGGGAAGCGGCCGGCGCTCTTGGCTGGAAGTTTGTCTGGACCAAGCAGGGCCGCATCCTCGTCAGGAAGGCGCCGGGGGACAAGGCGCAGAGGATCCCTCTGAAAATTAAACAGCCTAGCTTAAGTAAAATCTACCTTCGAGTAATTATTTGTTTATATTTAAACTGGCTAAATGATTGTTATGATCTTTTTTGCACCGTCCTCAACCATAGACTGCACGTACGCGAAATTTACTCAATACAAATGTCTCATCACTTATCTGCTAAATATTATTTTTTTACTTTATATGTACAATTTACATTTACACCTAATTCTCATTATATGTATACATATCATATATTCTTTTAACCCCGACCACTTTCAAATTATATATATTTCACATATAAACATACACTTTACATCGACACACTACTTTATAGGCTGGTACTATGCCTACACTCTCACACATGTAATGCATGCACCTAATGGTATCTATGGCTCCTAGTAAATACATTAAGTTTGGTTTATTAAATGCGGGATCTCTGGGGACTAAACAGGACGAGTTCTTGATCGCCATGGGTAACCACTCTGTGGACATCATGGCTATCAATGAGACATGGTTACGCAGTGGGGAAGAGGACCGCGCACCCAGTATCCCCGGGTACAAATTCAAACATATTTTTATTTATTTTATTTTTTTTATTAGCTCACCAACAACTGTTAACACTATAATTTACAAGTTTAAGACTTATGAGATACTTAATCTAGTGTCACAATTACTTATAGGTAAGCACCACATGAGCTGATTTATTGTGCGATAACATAAACATATATTTTTTAAATATATTATACATATAAAAACGAATATTAAATATATAAGAGATATAAGTTTGTATAAACCTTCAGTTACTCATTACACATTACACTAGTTGGCTAAATTGGTTCTCGATATAGTGATTTTATGACTTTATTGAGCTTGCCAAGTGAATCCGCATACACGTCAACAAGGTCGCAACAGCTATTCAGCAATTTACAAAGTCGGGGTATGGCAGAGTTTGCCCCGAGAACAGTTCTACGTAAAGGCGGATAAAAGGGTGTTATAGGGGCGCGCGGGCATCTAGCAGGGACTCGAAATTTGATCTTGCTCAATAATTGAGGGCAATCGATTTTATTTCGCAAGATTTTAATTAGAAAAAGGGAATCCATTACCTTGTGTCGAGATTCTAACGACGCCATGTTGAAGTGTGCTAGTCTAGCTGCGTATGATCGTTTTTTTTTAACTATTCCCGCTGAATAAGCTAGATGCCAGAGGAACCTTTTTTGGATTCTTTCCAATCTAAGTGTGTGCGATGAATAGTGCGGCCTCCAAACAGTACTGCAATATTCCAAAATACTTCGTACCAGGCAGTTATAAATTAGTATTTTAGTTTTGCTGCGTCGAAAGCTAGCTACGTTTCTGGTGACAAATCCTAACATTTTTGATGCTTTTTTGTTGATGTAATCGATATGTGGTATAAAAGTTAGTTTATTATCAAAAAGAACGCCTAAGTCCTTAATTTGGTCGACCTCTTGTACGACGTCAGGTCCCACACGATATGATGACGATATTAGTTTTCTATTTCTTGTGAACTTGACATGATAGCATTTTTTTGTGTTAAGGACCATGTTATTATTATCACACCACTCAACCAGATTGTCCAGGTCATTCTGAAGTAGTTTAACATCCTCACACGATTCTATTACCCTGCAAAATTTTAAGTCGTCAGCATACATGAAGCATTGAGAGTTACGCAGGCAATAGGGGATATCATTTACGAAAACGTTAAAAAGTATTGGCCCAATATGGGATCCTTGTGGCACACCAGACGCAGTGCTATAGGTGTCGGATTGAAAGCCATTGACCACGACAAAGAAGGAGCGATTTTCCAAGTATGATTTAAGCCAAACCAAAAGTGAACCTGCTATACCATATGCTTCTAACTTCTGCAAAAGGATTTTATGCGATACGCGGTCAAAAGCTTTACTGAAATCCGTGTATATTACATCCACCTGCTTGCCGGAGTCAACAGCCTCCACCAACGTTTCAGAATAAGTTACCAGGTTCGTGCAAGTAGATCTGGAACCCACAAAACCATGTTGGTGGTCAGTTAGATAAAGTTTTAAGTGTGACTGTATGAGAGGACAAATTAAAGACTCCAACACTAGCAAATGTGGACAAGATAGAAATTGGCCTGTAATTAGCAATATCACTGTTTTCACCATCCTTGTAAATGGGTACAAGCTTCGCTTTTTTCCAAATTTCGGGGAAAACACCTGTAGCTAATGATTTTTTGTAGATTATTAACAGTGGAGGCGCTAAAGCGTTTGCGCACTTAGATATGAAAATAGGAGGTATACCATCTGGACCTGCACCTTTTTGGCAATCCAATGATTTAAATTTATTAATTAAAATGTCACTGTGAATTAGGGGAGCAGTGAGATGCAGGCTATTATTCACCATACCCTGAAGATATTGTTGGGATGAAGAATACCGGGATACCCTTTCATTATTAAAAACAGAAGAATATTGCGTAGCAAACAATTCGCAAATTTCTCGTCCATCTGATGTTGTAGTGATTCCATTAGTCATTGATAAAGGAAATGTACTAGATCCACCCCGCTTGTCCTTAATGTAAGTCCAAAACTGTTTAGGATTCTTTACAATATCGGTTTCGGTGTTTGCAATGTATTTATTGTAGCAGATAGCTGCTAAGTGCGTGCACCTCTTACTTAATAATTGTAATTCGATATTGTCTCTGGGATTTTTATATATTTTATATCGCTTACGTACTTTTTCTTTTTCTTTTAACGATCTTATTAAACTTCTATCAAACCAAGGGGGGAATTTGCGTTTGATGTTAGATTTGATAGGTATGTGTTTTTTTATTATGTTATTTATTTTATCCTAACTATCCTAATCCTAACTAATATTATAAATGTGAAAGTAACTCTGTCTGTCTGTCTGTCTTTCTGTCTGTCTGTCTGTCTTTCTGTCTGTCTGTCTGTCTTTTCTTCACGCCTATACTACTGAACCGATTTGTGTGAAATTTGGTACAGACATAGTTTGGAACTTGAGAAAGGACATAGGATAGTTTTTATTACAAAAAAATATAAAAATAAAAATAAAATTTATTTCGGACATATAGCGCCATCTATTGGTCAAACCAAAAATCACTATTCCACGCGAACGAAGTCGCGGGCAAAAGCTAGTCATAAAATATATCAAGCATATCATTAACATCAATAATATCGTTTAATTGTAATTTCCAGTCTACCTGATTAATATGTTCACAAACATTTTCATAGTCTGCTTTAAAAAAATCTGGCCTAACATTTTTGGGGTTGTAAGGGAGACAGGGGTCTCGGTATGCCTTGATACTGATTTCCAAGGGGGGGTGGAGAGGATCGATATTACTTAACTGAGTTTGTGCAGCGCATACTGTAGAAAAAGGTAAATTAGTAAGGACGAGATCCAATATTCTACCGGAAGTGTTAACAATGCTGTTCAGCTATGCAAGCCCGTTTGTATATGTAAAATCAGTCAGTAATTGGCTCATCCCAGGTGGCGTGTAGCTTTTAGTCGAGTCACGTACCAAGCTCCAGTTAATCTATACTTATAATAAATCTGTAGAGAGGTCAATTCTGTACATTGAATATATTTCCAAAAAAACTATCAGGGGGTGATTAGTGATCGATACTGATGCCAAAAATGCAATCAGTAGAATTTTTGTCTGTCTGTCTGTCTGTCTGTCTGTCTGTATGTTCGTTATGGAAACAAAAACTACTTGACGGATTTTAATGAAACTTAGTACAATTATTCTTCATACTCCTGGGCAGGTTATAGGATACTTTTCATTACGCTGCGACCAATAGGAGCAGAGCAGTGAAGGGAAATGTCGGGAAAAAGGGCGAAGTTACTCCATTTTTTAAGCTTCCGTCGCGTGTGCAGCCTTAATGGTAAAAGCTACACAGAAACTATGTATGACGGAAATGTTCTCCATAAAATTATGTAAAAAACATCCCATGACAGCACAATTCTACCTTTTATGGTTGTCTCACAATAACACGTGTAACTCTCGATAGCTTAGTAGTTCGGAGGTTTCTGATTATATTTTGTCTACTATTACGTTTCTAACACCCTCACTCATATTAAATAATAAAAGTTAACATTATTACCTATTCAATAAAAAAAGAATCATATAAATCGGTAGAGAAAAACCAAAGTTATACATGAAATACGGTAATAAGCCACCGCGCGTGAATATCATGCTATAAGGATCATTTTTACCCACGACGGAACGGAGCAGGTATATGCGTTTAGGGTGAGAGATGTGCGTTTGTGCGTTTGTGTGTTTGTGTGTTTGTGCGTTTGTGCAAAGTAATGTTCCCACATATCTTCTAAACTAATGATCTGATTTTGATGCGGTTTTCAATAAAGGGTTTGTGTTCGATGAGTTCATGTTCTTAGATAGGTGTCATGGCTGTAACTCACTAGGGGGCGCCACAATATTAGTCCAAACAGCAAAGTAATGTTCCCACCTACCTTCTAAGCTAATGATCCGATTTTGATGCGGTTTTCAATAACGTTTTTGTGTTCAATGAGTTCATGTTCTTAGATAGGTGTCATGGCTGTAACTCACTAGGGGGCGCCACAATATTAGTGCAAAAGAGCAAAGTAATGTTCCCACCTACCTTCTAAACTAATGATCCGATTTTGATGCGGTTTTCAATAACGGTTTTGTGTTCGATGAGTTCATGTTCTTAGATAGGTGTCATAGCTATTAATCACTAGGGGGGATGTAGCAAGCCTTCTCGTAGAGCGTCACCTATGCTCGGGCCCTCCCCGTGAGTAGCGGCATACCCGTATGCCGTGAAACCAATTGCTACACCACGATGACACGTCAGAGAATTCACAACGTTGGCAGTCCACTCTCAAAGTCCGCTCTGCGCGTCATCTCGATCAACATTGAAGGGTTCTCACAGGACAAGGCGGATATACTCTCCGACCTATGCCGAAACACGCAGTGTGACATCTTATGCGTGCAAGAAACCCATCGAGATGCCAACCAGAGCCGACCACACATACTCGGACTGTCGCTTATCGCCGAGATCTGTCACCCGAAGCACGGTAACGCAGTGTTTGCTGCTCCCGGCGTAAGCATAACATCAGCTCAGTGCGTTTCAACCGATAGCGGTGTTGAAATCATCACGGTGGTCACTGGATTTTGCTCAGTCACCTCCGTTTACAAGCCGCCAGGCTCACCTTTCCTTTTCGAGGCTCCCTGTAATTTCAACTGTCAGCAAATTAAAGTGGTCGTTGGAGATTTTAACAGCCACAGTTTAAACTGGGGCTATCGAAGTACCAATGCGGACGGTCAGGCGGTCGAGGACTGGGCAGAACTGAACGACTTGACTCTGATCCATAGCCCAAAAGACCCACCTTCATTTAACAGTGGACGTTGGAAAAGAGGCTACAACCCGGACCTAATCTACGTTAGTTCCAACATCAACTCTCAGTGTAAGAAACTCGTCTGCCAACCCATTCCTCGCACCCAACATAGACCTATAATGTGCACTATCGAGCCTATTGTTCGTCCCATTACAGTACCCTTTAAACGCCGCTTTAATTACGGGAAAGCTAACTGGGAACAATACTCGGAGTCCATCGATACTGCACTTTTCAATCTTCCGCCAATGCCACAAAATTACGACCGATTTGTGGACATTGTAACGACCACAGCAAGAAAATACATACCTAGAGGCTGCCGCACATCTTACATCCCTGGACTGTCGAAGGAGTCCACAGAGCTGTTAAAGCGATACGAACAATCGTTCGACAGAGACCCTTTCTCTGAAGACACTCTGGAACTGGGTGAGAATCTCCTTTTGGAGATTAGCGAAGCCCGGCATGATAAGTGGATGGAAACCGTTACCAACATCAACATGACACACAACAGCAAAAAAGCTTGGACTACTATCCGGAAGCTCACCAATGAAGCTCCACCAGCTGTGTCACCGAGTAAGGTAACGGCCAACCAAGTTGCTCATCAGCTTATCGTGAACGGCAAGCCAGAACACCGGCTTGGCAGAGTCCCAAAAGTGAGATACCCAGAGAACACTAGTGATTCAACCATCTGTCAGCCTTTTAATCTTGCTGACATTACTAGTGGAATAAGGGAGCTTAAGCGCGGCAAAGCCTCTGGAATGGACAACATCTCAGTGGAGCAAATCCAACACCTAGGCCCTGTTGCAGTGTCGTGGCTGCTGGAGCTGTTCAACAACTGCATGACATCAGTAGGGATCCCCCGCCTCTGGAGGAAAGCCAAAACCATTGCTATTCTAAAACCGGGGAAACCTGCTGATGATCCTAAAAGCTTCAGGCCAATTTCTCTCCTGTGCCACACTTTCAAGCTATTTGAAAGGTTAATTTTAAACCGCCTTGCTAGCCTGGTCGATCCAAAGCTGATTCCGGAACAGGCCGGATTCCGACCTGGAAAATCATGCTGCAGCCAGACCCTCAACCTTACCCAGCACATAGAGGACGGCTTTGAAACCGGCAAGGTAACAGGCACTGTATTCGTCGACCTTTCTGCGGCTTACGACACTGTCAACATTAAACGCCTGCTGTGGAAGGTGGGCGAACTTACTGGAGGCCGTAAATTTGTCGGGGTCCTTGGTGAGCTCCTCCAGAATCGCCGGTTCCAAGTACACCATAGCTCCGATAAAAGTCGTTGGCGAGCCCAAAGGAATGGCCTACCCCAAGGCAGCGTCCTAGCTCCGTTACTATTTAACATCTACACCAACGACCAACCATCTACCCCAAACACGACTCGCTTCCTGTACGCTGATGATTTGGCCTTGACATCACAGGGATCTTTTGAGGAGGTAGAGGAAAACCTAAATAAGGCACTCGAAGACCTGAGTACCTATTACCAGGAGAACGCCCTAAAACCAAACCCCTCAAAAACTCAGTCGTGCGTATTCCACCTGCGCAACAGAGAAGCGAGTCGAACCCTTAACATCCAGTGGCGAGGTGTACCTATCAGTCATTGCAAGCTACCAAAATATCTGGGTGTAACTCTTGACAGGTCGCTCACTTTCAGGAAAAACTGCGAGAATATCAAGCAGAAAGTTGCCTCCCGCAACAACCTGTTGCGAAGGCTGACGAGCACGACCTGGGGAGCCTCACCAACGGTGCTGCGAACCACCGGCCTGGCACTCTGCTACTCCGCGGGCGAATATGCGTGCCCAGTGTGGAGTCGTTCCGTTCACGCTGGGCAGGTGGATGTAGCACTGAACGAAACGTGCCGCATTATAACTGGTTGCCTCAAGCCGACCCCGTTACAAATGCTGCACCCACTGGCCGGCATTGCCCCACCAGATGTTCGCAGAAGCGTAGCCTCTGGTATCGAGAGAGCCAAACTCGAAACAGACCAACGACACCCTATGCACTATTACACCCCTGTGCCACAACGGCTTAAAAGCCGCAGGGGTTTCTACAAAACCGTTGCTCCTGTCGATGGTGAGGCCTCTCGAGCCAGACAGGATCTTTGGCGATCGAGGAGTTTACTGCCCTCCCCGTTTGTCCCGCTCTTAGAAAGTCTCCCTCCTGGACACGATCTCCCGAGAAGAGTCTGGCAGTCTCTAAACAGACTCCGAACACAGGTAGGCCGGAGCAAAGATAATCGATCCAGGTGGGGTTTCGCGGGCGGGGCGGACCTTGGGTGCGAGTGCGGGGCTGCCGTGCAGACGATGTCCCACCTAATCGCATGTCCACTGTGCCCTGAAACCTGCTCGCGGGAGGACTTAATGAGCGCATCCGGCCGTGCTCTCGCTGTGGCGGCATATTGGGCTGACATAGTGTAGTCTCAATATATGACATGTCATCGACTCGAAAGAAGAAGAAGATCACTAGGGGGCGCCACAATATTAATGTTACAATATAATCAAAACGTCCGATTACAATTCTGTTTTCATCAGCAATGTGTACGTGCTTAATGCATGTTCCCAAATAATAAAAATTACGCCTGTAACTCACTAGAGGGCGCTACAATATCGGTGCAAAATAATATTGCAATAACATATTATATAGACTATAATTCGTATATGTTCTCTAAAAAGTCTGAAATAAAATTAAGCAAAATTAAAAATTTTGAAAAAACCCCCGACGGTAAAAATCTTATTGAAAAATAATAAAATAACTCAAAACCCCCGACTTAACCCAATTATATAGGAATAACCGTCGGGGGCTGCCTTTTCTATATGAAATTTCAACAATTAATTGAGTGTATTTTATGTCATCGTTAAACATCTACAATTCTTCAATAATTGTATTCACGACACTAGAATCCTTTAGCTGGTTTAATGGCAGCTCCCGACGGATATTCCTATATAATTGGGTTAAGTCGGGGGTTTTGAGTTATTTTATTATTTTTCAATAAGATTTTTACCGTCGGGGGTTTTTTCAAAATTTTTAATTTTGCTTAATTTTTGTGTAACGGTCGCCGGTCGCTCGACGCGGTTCGCGGCGCGGTGGCTGCGCGGGCTTCATACAATATTTGGCTATTGATGTGAATAGACGTTCAGAGTGTTCAACCTTATTGACCGACAATAATTGATATTAACAAATCTTGCTTATCATCCATTATCAGCGTGACTTTTAGGTTTTAATTAATTATTTTTTTTACTTTCTTTTGTTGTTATTTTATAAACTAGGTAGGTTTATTTCCTTTTTAGGTGAAATAGTCCTACTACTACGCATACATTTAGATAATTGGATAGGCTGGTGCTTAGTATTTCTTCCTCGCTTTGCACAAAGTACGAATCTAAGGCGGACGAAGTCACTGGCAGAAGCTAGTATTACTTAAATTAAAATCTCCAATTATACAAGTGTGCAACTTTGACTCTTCAAAAACAGTATTGCAACTATCCAAAAAAATATCTAGGGTTGTGCGAAGCACAGGAGGCGGTAAATAGACTGCACACAGAGCTATTTGACGTATTGATCCTATAATATTTAAATCAACGGTAAGCCACAGATCCTCGCATTGGCTCTCCCAGTGAGTCATACGTCTGGAATTAATCTTTTTAAGCACGGCAATTAAAACTCCTCCCCCATCTTTCTTTCTACCGACTCTATCTCTTCTGTACACGTTATATCGATCGTCAAATAGCTCTGAGCTTAATACAGAATTGTTCAGCCAAGTTTCGGTTAATACAACGATATCGTAGTTTTGTAAAGTAAGTTCCCGACAAAAACTATGAGTTTTTGTCCTTAAACCTCGTGTATTTTGATAATATATATTAAGTGAGAATTTAAATGGAAAAAGAAGTACCAATAACAGTCAACCAATAAAACTTAAGCTAACTTATTTAGTGTCTCTATGTTCTTCACAAAAATGTGCTGAGTTTCCTGTGATTTTCGCATGAAAATACGGCCACCTCTGATCCGGACGTACTGGTATCCAAGCTCCTTAGCCTTGATTCGCGCTGCTGCGTGTAAAGCCTTGTTGGTAGCAGAGAGATGTTCTGTGACGAATATTGCCGATTTTTGACTGTCTGGGTATCCAAGATGTGTTGTGTTCAATTTATTTTTCGGGTTGGATTTGTTGTACCCAGCAGTAGCTGCAAGAAAATGGTCTCGAACTCTTGGAGAAGCAAGCTGCACCACTATCGATCTTGGTCGCGCATTCGAGGGGTTCAGCTTAGCAGTCCTAGTGCAGTGTAACACATCTTTGTCCTCTATGGCGCATCCAATAACCTCAGACAACTTGGACACAACTTGAAACAGATTTTCTTGTTTCTTCTCAGGTATACACTGGATTTCAATATTGCTTGATCTACTGTGTTGTTCAACCTGATTTAAACGTGTGCTTAGATCGCATATATTCTTCTTCATGAGAGAGTTCTCTATCTGAAGTTCCTTTATAAATTCCTTCGACGCAGCGTATTCCTTCAGCAAATCCTCATATTGGTTATTCATAAAGGCCATTGATTCAGTCATGTCTGCAATTTTTTCTTTGATGGGTTGTAATTCCCTGTTTATGATTTCGGTCGTTGTTACAGTGAACTTAGACAAGATCACCGATAGTTCATTTTTAATTGCCTCTTGGATGATTTGGCGAATGTCATTGGTTGACACTGTATCATTGGTAGCCGTTGGAGGTGGAGATGGAGACCCAAGCGCTACTCGCTTATTCCCTCTAGTGGTCGACACATTACGCAAGGGTGTGTTGTTGTCCTTGTTGTTAGACTTAGGACTGCAGCGACATTCAGAGCATAACCATGATTCTGAGATCTCATGACTATCTGCGAGGGACAGGCAGACGAAATGATATTTCTTACAACACTTCTTACATGTGGTATGCTTTTTGTTGTCGAGTGTTTGTTTACAACACCCCCACAAAGAATTCGGAGTCACTTCCGACATTATAAAAAAATAAACAATTAAGTCTCCTTCAGCTTGTGAATTCCAGTAGTAATTTATTGTATGTTATAATTGTTATCTTTAAAAAAGAAAAAAAAGGAGAAAAACTAAAAACAAAAATTCTCAATCGGGTCGGAATCGATCTTGAGACCTTTAGCGTAGCAGTCCCCGACTAGGCACGACGTGCTACTCTAGCTACTACGTTCGCTTCTCAAATAACTGAATGCACTCTAATGTTATGAGTCAATCAAGACAGCAGGACACTAATGAGTTGACCATTTATTTTTATCATGTACGGTACTTATAAAAAATGTTTGCTTTGAACAGTTACACAGATTTTATTGTCCACAGTTTTTATCGTTTTAACACTGATTACACAAACATATTGCACTAAAGATTTATAACAAACGATGAACTGTCAATCACAAATTGTTTTGTTGTAGATTTATCACGCAACTTAACACTTTTTCACCACTATTCGAATTTAATTGTAAGAGCTGTCACTAACGTGTAGTACTCGCACGGTCGCATATACCACGACCTGTTTCTGTACGAGGAGGGCGTGGCGGGGGTGTGGCTTTTTATATTAGGAATGGTATAAACGCAAGAGTCAAGGCTCATCCTGAGCACTCGACTGTCGAGCAACTCTGGCTGAGCCTCACAGTTAACAAAAACAGGCTTCTTATAGGGACCGCGTACCGCCCGCCTTGGCAGGACCTGGAACTATTCCTCGGTGCCATAACTGCCAGTATTAGCGCCTTAGGCCCATATGACAATGTCATATTATTAGGTGACTTAAACGTCAACCTTCTAAATTCTAATAGTTCAAAGACTAGGCAGCTAATGGGATTTTTGGGAAATTTTAATCTGATTCAATCTGTCACAACAGCCACACATTTTGTGAACGACAGTTGCTCATTGATCGACATTATATGCACTGATGCTCTCATACGAAATGTCGAAGTGAACCATATCAGCGAGCTTGGTCATCATGCCTTTATCACTTGTGAAACAGTTTTCAGGAAGCCCAAGTGTAAACCAAGGATTGTTAGGTTTCGTCCTCTCGCTGACATCTTGCCAGATTATTTTAAGCAAGACCTGAACGCGATACCATGGTCTGATATTGGAACCTTGGATGACGTTGATGCTATGGTTCAAACATTTAACTCCTACATAACTCAACTTTTCGATCTCCATGCCCCTATGAAGACAAAGACCTATTTTAAGCGGCCTACACCGTGGATTACCGACAATATTCGTCTAATGTTCAAGCTTCGAGATGAAGCTAGACAGAGAAGTCGCGAAACAAAGCTCCCACACCACAGGCAGTACTATCTGGATCTTAAACATGAGGCAGCAGCAGCATTAGTGAGGGAAAATACCGCATACTTTACAAAAAAACATCAATGAGCTAAGTAAAGATCCCAAACTATTATGGCAGAATTTAAAATCAGATATTCTTCCTGACCATAAAGATAAGCGCCTGCCAAGTCATTTTGATAATCCAGATAGTATAAATTCGGCATTCTTGACTGTACCAGGGAATTGTAGCGACAATATATCATTGAACAACTACTTTAATTCGCGTAGGTATAGTCCAGCCAGGTTCTCCCTTTCTGTTACCAATCGGCAGACTGTTCTGGGGATAATCAAGAGTCTGGGGTCAAAAGTTCTGGGTGTTGATGGTATCAGTCTGGACATGTTGACACTCACACTACCAAACACCCTGCAAGTCATCACTGATATCATCAACAAGTCCATAGAAACTCATACATTCCCCAGCCTTTGGAGACGTGCTATTGTTTGCCCTATTCCCAAAACAAGTGACCCTGTAAATATGAAAGACCTTAGGCCTATAAGCATCCTGCCCTGCCTGTCTAAAATTCTAGAGCGTGTGGTATACCTTCAGGTAATAGAATACCTGGAGACAAACAACATATTACCCGAGTTGCAGTCAGGATTCCGCAAGGGTAGAGGGACTGCAACTGCATTGATGGATGTAGTGGGTAATATTCTGGAGGCACGCGACCGGGGGGAGGGGTCAATCCTTGTCTTGCTGGACTTTTCACGTGCTTTTGACGCTATTAATACCAGTCTACTGCTATCCAAGTTAACTTACTATGGTTTTGATGATGCTGCGGTGGACTGGTTTAGTAGCTATCTCACGGACAGGTCCCAGCTAGTGCAAATCCACAAAGAGGACGGTACTACCATCTCATCCCTTCCACTCCCGGTGACTAGGGGAGTTCCACAGGGTTCGATATTGGGCCCATTGTTGTACATCCTCTATAGCGCTGATGTAGCTAAATCCCTTATGAGCTGCAGATATCAAATGTATGCAGATGATATTCAGCTGTACACATCCTTCAAGAGGGAGAATGTGGTAGCTGCAGTTCAAAGGATTAATGAGGATCTGCAGCGGATAGTGACTTGGTCGGAGGGGAATTGTTTGCTGCTTAACCCCCTTAAGTCCAAGTTTATGGTGCTAGGAACAAAAAAACAGGTCACCAATATATTAACTGCCAAGCCTGAGATAGTCATTAAGGGGGAAAAAATTTAACGGGTAGAACAAGCATGTAGTCTGGGCCTAATCTTGGATCCGGAGCTGCACTTCGAGGCTCACATAAATAATACAGTTAGAAACTGTTTCTACAGACTGAAGGTACTATATGGTATCCGTAATTTTCTTAGCCTACCTCTTAGGATATTCGTGTGGAGTTGCTGGTCCTCCCATCGAACGCGTCCCCGGGTGGTGGATAGGGGAATGCCTCCCAGATATGGCTGGTACTAGGGAAATTAAATACCTAGCGCGAACCAAAACCAATAGGCATGGGCGTGCCTTGAGTCCAGAAAGTCGCGGCCTAAGGGATCTTACCCGATACAAAGACAAAGCTGTGGATCAGCAAACCTTATGAAATGGCGGAAATTCAAAACAAACTACCCCAGGAGGGTACCGTGAAATACGGAGAATCCCTCCCTGATCAACAGTCAGGCAGCCCCACGTATTCTGGGGGGGGGGCGATTTTCGCTTGCAGACATCAACGACAGAATCAAATACAAAGCCAAAGGAAAACCCCAAGGCCTACATCCAACAAGTTTTTCACAAGAGTTTATTTACGAACAGAAAAAAGATCAAACTCCCTCAGTAACTTACCCCAAACTAAGGACAAAATAATTGAATTATCATCGGAGAGCGACCAATCCGATACCGTCCACCCGGTCAGTAACTGTGGGAATATACAACAAGGGGATTGGACTGAAGTCACAAATAAAAAGCGTCTAACGTCGAGTCCTGAAATATCAAACAGATGTAAACAAACTCCTACTGGCTTGGTCACACGATAGAAACAACAAATCGATTTACCGAACTAGAAGTAGACCAGGAAACACCAATAAATGAGACCTCCAGAGAGCCCAGACCACCACCCATATTTGTTGACAAAGTGGCCAACATACAGCCTCTAATACACCTACTTGATGAACATGTTAAGGATGATTATACAATAAAAGTGCTACAAAATGATAAAGTCAAGATTCAACCACATACATCACAAACTTACACCAAAATAGTAAAACTACTAGAAGAAAAGGACACTGAATTTTATACCTACAAACCCAAAGGTGAAAGGAGCTTCAGGGTGGTCCTAAAAAACATACACCCGACAATGGATACAGATGAGATAAAAATACAACTACATGAACAAGGACATATAGTTACAAATATTTGGAATATTTTAACAAAGATCTACGAAAAAACCTTTGCCAATATTTATAGTGGAACTAGAACCACAGACCAACAACAAATTAATTTACAATATTAAAAGGCTTTTAAATTGTAATATCCGTTTTGAACCCCCACGTCCAAAACGTGAAATACCGCAATGTTCTAATTGTCAGCATTATGGCCACACGAGGAAATATTGTCGAAGAAAACCGAAATGTATCAAATGTGCTGGTGATCACGCTTCAACAGCATGTGACAAGAAAGGGAGACTAAGTAACGTCAAGTGCGTTCTTTGTGAAGGAAACCACCCAGCAAATTATAAGGGCTGCAATGTATATAGAGAATTACAAAAGATAAAGTATCCGCCGTTGCGTGAAAGAAGGCTTCCAAAGGCACACCAGAAAGACGAGACAAAACCTAAGCCACCATCTACACCTGACACGCCTAAAATGACTTACGCTAGAGCAGTAGGAAATAAAGAAAAATCAGACAATAATATGGAAGCGGCAAATGCTGTCTACGATCAAAATTTTGTTATTAATATAATGGAAATGCTAAAACAAATGATGAACCAACTCACAACTATGAATAATCTGCTTTTAGCACTTACAACTCAAATTACACAATCACAGAGCTCAAAATAGTAATTTGGAATGCCAATGGGCTGCTACAACATACCCTAGAAGTTAAGACATTTTTATATGAAAATAATGTTGACATACTGATGATATCAGAAACACATTTTACGTGTAAAAGTTATATAAATATCCCAAAATATAAATTCTACAACACAAATCATCCAGACGGTTCTGCACATGCTGGATCTGCAGTACTTATTAAGGCTAATATTAAACACCACTTAGCACAACCTTACTGCCTAGATAAGATCCAGGCAACAAATATTGTGGTTGATAGCGGCACTGGCCCGCTGACGGTGTCTGCATTATACTGTCCACCAAAACATAACCTAAAAGAGGAGGATTTCGCTGCCTACTTCAAGACGCTCGGCTCCAAATTCATAGCTGGTGGAGACTATAATTCAAAACACACTGACTGGGGGTCACGTGTTACCACGCCAAAAGGACGCCAGCTGCTTCTGGCATGTCAGAAATTAAATTTGGCTATTGTGTCATCACGTGAACCAACGTATTGGCCCACAGATATAAATAGAATCCCGGACCTCATGGATTTCTGCGTCACAAAAACAAAAGGCATTGCGGATACGCATATATCGGCTAAATCGTGTTTGGAACTATCATCAGACCATACACCAGTTATAATATATTTGGAAAAAGATGCTCAGATCACTCTGAAACAGTGTAGACTTCATAGCCGCAAAACAAACTGGTCCTTTTTTCGAAACTTAGTGTCCTCCAAAATTAATAAAAATTGCCCCTCAAAACAGATGAAGACATTATAACTACTGTGGAACATTTTAATAACTGCGTTCAGACATCGGCATGGGAGGCGACTCCAGATCAACAGGATTTCTCTCCAAACTCCTGTCCCCAAAGCATAAGAGAGATCATTTCCGAAAAACGGTCTGTTAGAAAAATCTGGCATCAGACGAGACACCCTGAAGATAAGAAAAGACTTAATTACATCATATCAAAACTGAAGCAAGTGCTTGCAGAGCACAAAAATTTGGACGTCGAAAAATATCTCACCAACCTCGACGCTACGCAGGCAACGGACTACTCCTTGTGGAAAGCCACAAAGAAATTAAAGCAACCCAAGTTATACTCGCCTCCCATACGTAGGCCAGACAATTCATGGGCTAACAGTGACTTAGAGAAGGCTAAAACATTTGCCTCGCACTTGAAAGACGTGTTCAAACCGAACGAAAACGAAGGTCCCATTGACACTGTTTATGAAATTTCTAAAGCATTATCAACAACTCACCAGCTCTGGGATACTTCCTCTAGACCTCCGCATACAAGAGGCAGCAGCTCTGTATGCGGCGAGGAGAGGGTCGTCCCAGTTTGTGCCGGACGATAGAGAGATAGAGAGTATGGTGAGGTTTGCAGAAGCCCCTCACCCAGCCATGCAAATGCCCCTGGAGTTCGTGTGCCTTGCTGATCAACAGCAGGTAGACACAAACAACGTGCAGACAGTGCGAATATTCACTGACGGCAGCAAGATTGAGGGAAAGGTCGGAGCCACATTATCCTTATGGAATAATGAGGGTGAAGTCCAGAACCTCAAACTTAGCCTCGCCGCGTACTGTACGATCTACCAGGCGGAACTCCTGGCCATTTGCAGGGCAACAGACGTAATCCTCAAACGCAGGGAGTCGAGCTATGGTTTGTACAGCGACTCAATGTCAGCATTGCAGACGCTGTCAAACCATGGCTCGCTTCATCCCCTGGCGGTCCGCGCGCGAGCAAATTTGTCTCAAGCCTTGGACCAGAACAAAGCTGTGTCTCTGTTCTGGATCAAAGCCCACGCGGGCCTGCCGGGGAATGAGCGGGCGGACGAGCTGGCGAAGGAGGCAGCATTGTCGTTACGGAGGAAGCCGGACTACGACCAATGTCCGATTTCATTCATCAGACGCCAGATCCGCATGGGATCGCTCGATGAATGGAATCGGAGATATGTGTCGGGCGAGACGGCCTCGGTGACGAAAATGTTCCTTCCTGACGCCATCGCCGCATTCCGTATTGTAAAACAGGTGAGGCCAACGGGTGTTCTAACACAGACATTAACAGGGCACGGTGGGTTCTCTGAATACCTGAACCGCTTCAAGTGTAAGGAGAGCCCATCGTGCGCCTGCGACCCAAACGCGGAGGAAACGGTTCCTCACATCATATTAGATTGCCCAATATTTGCCAGGGAACGCTACAGGTTGGAATGTGAGCTGGACACCGCTATATCCAGGAACACTGTGAGCGAGGTGATGTCGGGGAAAAAGAGAGATACATTTCTTAGTTACTGCGAGAATGTGGCAATGAAAGTAATTAATAAAAATAAAACACGAACTTAAAAACTATGTTTCCTTTTATATTAATGTATAAAATAAGAAGCATAGGAAATTTAAATTGTAAGCAGTAGACTAAGTAGTAAAATTGTATTTAAAGTTAAGTAAGTAAACATGTAAATAACTATGTAAGAAAAATTTTGCAAATATTAAAAGAAAACAGCACCCTAAAATTTCACCCTAAAATTTGATATAAATAAATAAATATAAATCATTACAGTAGCCAGATAAGAAGTGGGAATCCCACCCACGAGAATGTATGGTGAAGGATACCAGAAAGAAACAGTATGCAGCATGGAAGTACGAGAGGCATGTAAGCGAGAACTGGTATGAAAGAGAATTAGAATAGAATAGGCGCCATAAACATGGCGGATTTGGTACAAAAAAAAAAAAAAAAAAAAAAAAACAACTCACCAGCTTGACCCTCCTTTGGATAAATTTACCAAAACTGAAGTGCGTAACGCGATATTAAAACTCGATCAACACAAAGCACCCGGCTACGATCTAATAACGGCGAAAGTCCTAAGAGAATTACCCGCAGAGGGCATTGTCGTACTGACGCAGATATTCAACGCAATATTGAGTAGAAACTACGTCCCACCGCAGTGGAAGACCGCCCAAATTATCATGATATTAAAACCAGGGAAAAGTGCCGAAGAGCCAAAATCTTATCGCCCAATAAGCCTTCTGCCGATAACGTCAAAGGTGCTGGAGATTCTGTTCCTAAGCAGAATGAATCCCATACTTATGGAAAGAAAAATCATTCCCAACCATCAATTCGGATTCAGAAAAAACCATGGTACAATAGAACAGGTTCATAGACTGGTGGACAGTATATACACTTGCTTTGAAAAAAAAGAGTACAGCTCCGCGGCATTTCTAGATATATCTCAGGCGTTCGACCGAGTATGGCATGAGGGCTTACTCTATAAAATAAAAGAAATGCTCCCAATAAACTACTTTTTGTTTCTAAAATCGTACTTAAACGAACGCCGTTTTTTCGTTAAGCATGGCGAAGACACTTTAGATCTCCAAGAGATCTATGCTGGTGTTCCCCAGGGTAGCGTCTTGGGCCCAACGTTGTACTTATTGTTCACATCAGATTTACCAGTGACTGAAGGTGCAAAAGTTGGTACCTTTGCTGATGATACAGCTATTCTTGCTGTGGACAAAGTGGCTGCTAAAGCATCTTATCAGCTCCAAGAGAGCCTGGATAATATCTCGTCATGGCTTAAAAAATGGCGTATTAAAGCCAACGAAACAAAGTCAGTGCATGTCACCTACACACTGAGGAAAGAGACTTGCCCAACTGTCAGATTGAATAATGTTGTTATACCTCAGGCCGATGAAGCGAAATATCTTGGACTGTATTAAGATAGACGACTTACGTGGAAAAAGCACATACTTACTAAGCGTAAAGCCCTTGGCATACAGCTCAGAAAATATTACTGGATGCTTAATAGAAATTCCAAGCTGTCACTTGACAATAAATTACTCATATATAAGTGCATTATGAAGCCGACTTGGACTTATGGAATGCAGTTATGGGGCACTGCAGCAAATTCCAATCTGGAGATACTGCAAAGATTTCAGTCGAAGCTCTTAAGAATTATCACCGACTCACCATGGTACATCACTAACCAAAGGTTGCACCACGATTTAGGAATTCCAACAATTAAGGAAGAAATAATGAAAGCGATGCCAAAATACAGAGACCGTATACTAAACCATTCGAACGAGCTTGCAGTAGAGCTGATGAAGCCGAGAAACATATTCTCAAGACTCAAAAGGAAAACACCTTTAGATTTGTGTCATTATTGAATTAGATTTGTGTTATCACAGCAGATAAGATTGGGACATCGTATGCAGAACTGTCCTCTATATTGAAGTGGCTATGTCGCTGGACTTAAACCACAAAGAGTTGCAATAATAATCTACATATTGCTGAATGTCCATGACGAGACAGATTGCAGTATTAAATAATAAAAAAAAAAAAACCTCTTAGGAAACAACTTGTTGACACTCTAGTCCTATCTAAGCTAAATTACTGTGATACTGTATATGGGCCTTGTCTGCTTGCTAGGACAGATAGGTTGATACAGCGGGTTCAGAATGCCTGTGTCAGATTCTGCATTAAAGTCCCTCGCAGACACCATGTTACACCATACACCAACGAAATTAAAATGTTAAAAATGGCTGCCAGGCGTAAACTACATCTTGCTAGCCTAATGTTTGGAATCACTACAACCCACAAGCCACACTATTTATATGAAAAACTCATATGGAAAGAATCATGTTACGGCCATGGTCTTCGCTCCATAGTTGCTCCGCTGAAGGCTCCTCCTCACAAAACTGCAGCTTTCAGGGGCAGCTTCAAATTTGCAGCCACACACTGCTGGAATGACCTCCCACCACCTTTAAGGGGCCTGAAAACAATCATAATGTTTAAATTCCAACTCAAAAACAAATTATTACAAGTACAATTATCCCTATAAAAAGGAATTTAGTTGCATACCTCAGAGTTATGGCCCACAGCCCTTGCTGGGATCCCCGGCAATGTAGTGGTGCGGTTTTGCTGCCTCCTGTCTGCTTCACTTCATATACATACGAAGCATTATCATTTCTGGACCTGTTCACAGGCAATAATTGGTTTAACAATAATTTCTTTAATTTAATTTCAATTCTATATTACTTTATTTAACAATATTTTTATTTTTATTAATTGTTTTGACATTGCTTCTCACTATTTCGAATTATTTCAATATTTAGTTACCTCGGATTGCCCTTGGAACGCATTACACACACTGCTTCGCACGGTCATCCTCTATGCTACCGGACTCCTATAATATGGTCGTCCCACACCACATTTTTTTTCCCTGGCATGGCATTCACGTCTCTTGAGTGTGAGACGTATTTGGCCAACAACGACGATTTATTGAAAGTAACGGTGCATTCGAGGGGAAACAAGAGTTTGATCCAGGACACCATTAACAAATAACATTAAATGAAGCCACAAGCAACACAAGACAATCACGATATCATACAAAAATATATAGTATATAAATATAGTCAACTACCTGCTTTTTAAAGTAAAGACCAAAGGGGAACCATTTAGATTTTAAAACTTAAGCCCGTGGAAAGAAATATATTTCATTAAATAAACTATAAATGGGGAGTGAGAATAAGTGAGAAGCGACTGAAAGTTGATAGGCCGAGGTATATCTGGGGGAAGAATGTCATATAAACTAAATGTCAATTTAGGACAGTTGAAAAAGATATGATCTACCGTCCCATCGTCCAAACCACATTCACAAAGAGAGCTATCACGAATTCGAATTTTAGTAAGAAAGACCGGTGTGCATGCGTGACCCAGACGAAGGCGACATATGGTGGATGTGGTTTGTTTGCAACCTTGTCGAAATCGGAAGAACCAGGGTTTCTGTGGTATCAGGGGTTGTATATCCCCATAATAACGCCCTTTAGTGAGTCTTGATGAGTCCCATAAATCCTGCCAGTTGTTTCTCAAATGCGAGTTGGCGAAAGGAAGCAAATCGGTATGATACACTTCAGTGTAATTTTCAGTCCCGCTTATTGTAGCATCCTTAGCCCAAGAATCTACCATTTCATTACCTGTAATACCAGAGTGCCCAGGGATCCAAGCAAGGATTATGTCTAGGCCTTTTTTACTACACTTAAATAACAATTCTTTAATCTTAAAAATAATAGGAAGCTTAATTTTCATTTTAAATTGGTTACTACAAATTTTCTGTAAACAACTTCTACAGTCTGTAAAAATAATAGTTTTGGAGAAATTATGTGTGTCAGCGAATAGGAGTGCCTCATAAAGGGCAATAGCTTCACCGGTGAACACAGATGCCTGAGAGGGGCATTTAAAGGATAAAGTAACATTGAATTTTGGAATCCAAACGGCAGCTCCAACGTTACCGTTGGGGGATACTTTAGAGGCATCTGTGAATATTGGTATCCAATCTTGCCAATCAGCCAAGAGTCTCATAAAATTTTGGTTAGCTACGGGGTCATCTTTACCAATTCCAAATTCAAAATAACCTTAGGGGTAAACACTAAAGAAGAATAATCAGTTTGAAATAAAGGATTGATATTACAACTATAAACAGGTGCAGGAAGATTTCTAGCCTTTAAAAAACTCTTAATAATTTTGGGGGTTTCCTTATTATACCAATATTGACTATTTGAGACCTCTTCAGAAAGATCCTCCAGGCGAGGAATAAGTGGATGTGATGAACATGACATGACCTTGAAGATAAATCTGTCAGACAGATATTGTCTGCGAAGGGATAATGGAGGATCTAAGCATTCTACTTGCAACGCATTTTTTGGTGAGGATTTCATTGCACCAAGGTTAATGCGCATGCATTTAGCCTGTATGGCATCATATTTTTTAAGGGCTGTTTTATTGCAAGGTTCCAAAATGAATGATCCATAGTCCATATGGCTGCGAATAAGTGCATTGTACAACAATTTTTGATTATATGGATGGGAACCCCACCAAACACCCGAAAGAGCACGGAGAACATTAATACCTTTTTCACACTTATTGACTATATAATTTAAATGAGGGACACCAGTCATTTTAGAGTCCAGGAAAACTCCAAGGAATTTTGCAGAGGGTACGTTGCTGATGGTGTGTCCCTCATATGTGATTTTGGCAAATGGAGTGAACCTTGAACGGGAAAACACAACAACTGTACTTTTAGATGGGGACAGTGAGAGGCCATGTTCATCCAACCAGACACTCAAGTAACTTAAAGCCTCATTTATACGAGATGTTGCTGTATCGATACAATTAGAGGATGCATATAAGGCGATATCATCTGCGTATTGAAGAATACTACAGAAGGGAAGGACCGATTGCTCAAGATCATAAGTATAGATGCTATACAATAGGGGGCTCAATACCGACCCTTGCGGAATGCCTCGCCACAGAGTTCTAGGCGGGAGGAGATGGCCACCGTTTCGTATTTTAATAGTCCTACCCATTAAAAGATTACATATATAGTGTACAATTCTCGCTGGAACACTCAACTCTAGCATTTTTGCCCGGAGCACCGGAATATTGACACTGTCATATGCAGCCGAAACATCTAGGAAGCATCCCACAAGGTGTTCTTTTTTAGATAATGAAAGGCGGATATCAGTTGTAAGTATATTCAGACTATCCATAGCGCTTTTACCTGTCCGAAAACCAAACTGACTTTTCGCTAGGGAACCATTATTTTCCAAGAACCATTCTAAGCGATTTTTAATAAGATGTTCCAGAATTTTACCTAAGGTTGATGAAAGAGCAATCGGTCTATATGAGTTAGCCTTTTCCGGGTCTTTATTTGGCTTCAAAATAGGGATTATAATTTGGCATTTTCAGTCTTCAGGTATTTCTCCCGTAATAAAAATGTCATTAAGTATTTCCAAAAGGTATTGGAGACTAGAAGTGCTCAATTTGGTAATAAAACTATATGGGATACCATCTTCACCTGGAGAGGAATCTCTCAAGCCAGTGAGTGCCGTATTTAACTCGTCAAAAGTAAACTTTTCATCAAAGGAGTTTAGATTGGAAGGGGATACAGAAAGAGGGAAATCACAAGGGACATAAGGAAGGGCAAGGCTATCTGCAAAGTCCTCCAGCCAATCCGAGGAATCGTAAGAGTGAAGAGAGTCAGGCTTCAATGAACCTCTAAACCGTTTCATATTTCTCCATACAAGTGATGGGGGAGTTCTGGGGGATAAACTCTCACAAAACCTCTTCCATCCACTCTTCTTCTTTTTGGAGAGTAGCCTTTTGGTGCGAGCAGTCACTCTTTGTAAGCTTTGAAAATCATCAAGATTCAGGGTTTCATTAAAGGCGTCCTCAGCACGTTTTCTTTCTTTTACAGACGAAGTGCATTCAGAATCCCACCACGGAGGAGAAGAAAGTTTAGAGGAATAAGGCTTTTTCCTGGGGATGAATAGGTTGGCAGCTTCAATCAATGTATTTCGAAAATGTAAGTAGTTTTGAGAAGAAGGATTTTGAATAGAATTATTTAAATTATATTCAACATGCAAGGAAAATTTTTCCCAATTAGCCTGTTGTATTTTATGTTTCAAAAGAGGATCAGGAGCAGGGATTGGGATTACTGAAGAAGGTTTTGTTATTATAATAGGAAAGTGATCGCTGCCAAAGGAGTGGGGTAACACATTCCAGTTCAGTAAACAAGAAAGTTCTGGCGAGCAAGCAGAAATGTCAACAGCAGATTTAGGGTTTTGGCCAGGATATACACGACGAGTAGGAGAGCCATCATTTATGACACAGACATTAATATCATTAAAGAGATCCATCAACCAGGGGGAAAAAGAATCTGTATAATATGAGCCCCAGGAGTTATGGTGTGAGTTGAAGTCTCCTAATATAATAAGTGGTGGGGGGACTGAAAACAAGAGTGTAGAAAGATCAGGGATCAGAGAGAGTTTAGGATCAGGGATATAAATTGAAACGTAATTGATATTGGCTACGCGAGCTGCTACGGCATTGATTTCTTGGGAGTGAGGAGGGAGTGGAATAACGGAAAACGGGAGAGATCTTCTAATTAACAAGGCACAGCCTGCCCTGCCATCGCCACGATCATCCCGCAGACAGGCGAATCCCGGGACTCTAAAGCGAGACCCAGGTCTCAACCATGTCTCCGAGATAGCCGCGACAGATACAGAATGAGTATTAATTAAATTAAATAAATCAGGTTTTTTAGGGACAATACTTCTAGTGTTCCACTGAAGAATTCGGAAGTCCGGAGGGGCCATTGGAAGCAATTTCAGCGAGTCTTACAAGTAAAGGAGCAACGTCGTACGGTAACACATCGCTGAATTTAGCAATGATATTTGTAATGACCATTACCAGTAGATCTGGTAAGTTTTCATTGCGCAATGTGTAACCCTCTGGAAAGGGAGTCCTCTCACGGCGGGGAATTTCAACTGTTTTACGGTAAGACATCCTTTGAGGGGTGGAACTAGGAGTTGAGTATGGAGATGATGGGTTCTGTACTGGCTGCGGTGGAGTTTGTGCAAACAGGGTTTTCGCAACGTCAGAGTAGGCCCGTCTTATTGAAGGCTCCTGCGCAGAGGCCTCCATATATGATACACTTTGCTCAGACATGATTTTTTTAATGCGCTTTTGCCTGTCAAATTCAGGACAGGACGGGTCAGTAGCTTGATGACTTCCTGTACACAGGAGGCATCTGACACGGTCAGGGGAAACGTTACAGTTGTCTCATGAATGAGATTGTCCACATTTTTAGCATCTGGCATTTGAACATGACCAAGCCTAAGACATTTCCTGCACTGAATGGTCGGAAGCTGGTATATCTCCACTGCCAAAGAGGTATAAAATGCGAAAATTTTCTTGGGAAGGGATTGACCCTCAAATGTTAGTACAACAGACTGCGTGGGTAACCAAGAAGGTGAGCCATCATCTTTTTTTACCTTTCTATTTAGTCGCCGAGCTTTCACTATCTTACCATATCCATCTTTATATTCCGTGGCACTCACAAATTCTTCCATTGTCCACTCTGTTGGGTCACCACGAACCAAACCCAATCGAAAAACATTGTAAGAGGGAGTTTCAGCTTTAAGTTTGTGTTTGACTAATATTTCATGGACTAGAAAGTCATTAGCCGCCTTAGCAGAGCTAAACTCTACCGACAACCTATTACGACCTACTGCTTTGATACCATCTTTTTTGACATTTTGAACACCACCTTCCACCAGAAACGATCCTAATCTTATTGGTTTTAGGCTCACACCAGAATTCGGGGAGTCAGCAATACAGGACACATGCACAATAAAAGGGCCAGAGTCTTCGTCATTGTATTTCCGATTTATACTCTCGAGAGATGGGTGTTTGTAAATATTTAATACTGACCCAAGACCACTCTCTGGATCAGTAATAGTACGCTTGGACACTGGCTCGGTATCCACATTGACAGCAGTCCTTTTCCGAGAAGATATTTGTGAAGCTGCAGAAGCCTGAGAACCTTCAGACTCCATCACACATTCGTACACACCACCCCCCCTATCAGGGGGCTTCAAGCGCTCGTCTCCATCCATGGCCGCAGTGGCCAACAATAGAACAAGGTTCACTCACCTACGCGAAGCTAAAATTAACCACCACCACACAAAAATATAAGGGAGTAATTGAAAAACCTCAAAACGAACAAATCCGTAACGCAATCAACAAACAATCCCTATCAATTCCTAACATAACCTCCCAGAAAAAATCGTGACTGCCAATGCTGATTCTGCTGAAGATCCGGTTCTGAAGGTCCAATTTTGTTATGGTTTCTAGTGTGTGTGTTTTTCAGCTCGGCTCTGGTGCATTAAAGCGTGTACTCCTTCCAGTATTTAGGGTTCCAGGTCGTCTTCAATGAATTCACTTTATTCCCAGTAAATTAATGCGTTTATTTTCTTTAAGTATAGTTTAACAAAAATATTGTAGAAAAAAAAAAAGGTGAGAATGAGTGACATTCAAAAGGTCAATGCCAAAGTCGGTAATGCAGGCTGCTCCTTTCTGATTGGCGGCACCGCTCGATAAAACAGAGCGGCGCCAGCCACGGTCGAAGACGTCGTGCGTGCTATCACCGCTGCAATAGGTGGCGCTGATTGTAGACATTCAGCGAGCCTTTAAGAAAAGAGAAAACACAAGTTATTTTAAAAGTATATACAAAACATTCAAGATTGTTCATTCGCTACAAATAGCCTTTTCCCAACTATGCAGGGGCTTGGCTTTCATTCTAACCAGGAACAGTTGCTTACTAATGTTTTACATGCAACTGCCTACCTCACATCATCCTTAACCTAATTTGAAGTTTCAAATATTTTGGAATATTCCCGGTACATTTACAGTATAATATTATTTTTTCTTTTATTATATAAAATGTGTAGTTATAATTAGCACAACGATACATTTGTATAACGAGGAAGAGCGAGGTTTATCCCAACACAAGTATCTTCGGATTACTTTTTGGGAAGCCCCGGCAACTAAATTGTAAAAACTTTTTGTCAATAAATACATTTTATTTTTTTATTATTTATTATAGTTTTCGCCCGCGGTTTAACCCGCGTCCTGTAGCCGGATGGTGACAATCTATCTATAAAAATATATATATCTATCCTAAGACCTTCTCCCGGGTCTAAGTTACCTCCCCTCTAATTTTCAGCCAAATTGGTCAAGCCGTTTTCATGTTATGTCGTAACAATGGAAAGCAGGTTTCATTTATATATATATATATATTTATATACAGTTAAATATTAATTGGAATATTCCCAGTACAAGAGCTTGAAGTGGTAGTTTATTTATTTATTTATTCAGGCATACCAACAACATATTTACAAAACAAGTATAGGTGCTTAGTTTCATACGTACATACTTACAGTGTAAATATGTCACTTACAGGTATGCACACCACTTACACTAAGTCACAGAGAATAATACTTATTTACAACATTACTGCAGTCAAAACTAATCTATTGATTTTTACAAGAAAATCAGTTTACTTCATTTACCTGAAAAGTGGTCGTGCCAGTGGTTGAAGGGAAGTCTTCACATGCCACTGATGTGTGAGATGTTCCTGATACATCCACAGGTTGCATTCCTCCTGTGTTTAAAGGTAATTCTGAAATATGATAAATCATAAATTTAAAGATTTGATGACATAAATACTAATTACATGAAAAAATTACACACATACAAACTATGAATACTATTATTGTTAGTATCCATATTAACATTACCTGCTAAAGGTTTCTGTTTTGCATAAGTATGGTCAAAGTGTCTCTTTCGGCAGTAAATATGATCGGTCTGTGGGTCCACATTCTCTGAAAATAAAAGGTAAATAATGGTTATGGTCAAAGCACTTGGTTCCAGCAACATTCTTGTTGCTCATCAACAATGTTTATTAACTTTTGCTTAACAAAAGAGGTAAAGAATAGCTAACTTTTTATAAAGAATAACTTTACCAACCATTTTGAGATAGTGTTCCTCTTGATATCTCCTCTGCACTGAAAAGTGTAGGATACGCCGATCCTACGAGACGAGATTTCTGGGTGACAAACCGCACTTCAAAGTGGTTTGAGCATACAAACAACTTCGAAAGCTGCTTTTGCGTTAGCGCTTTCAAATCATCCCGAGCCGAAGGTAAACACTTTAACCACATTTGGAGTCTTTTCTCAGTGGATGGGAAATGGTACAAAATAGCGTCCTGTCGCGTAGCATTACACATGCAGCACTTATAATACATTTTGCGTAAAGCAAAAAGCCCAATGAAACTGGGTTTATTACAGTTAAAGCGGAGAGGATAAGCACAAACACTTCACTCAATGGACACAGTAATGCAATGATTTGAATTCGAATTCCATATCAAAAGAGACAAATTCACTTTTTTTGTTTCTGGCAAGCAAAAGTTTATGTCACGTGGTGTCTTACAAATGTCACTCGACCTTAAAACAATATGGCGACTACAGAGGCATTTCGTAATGGCGGCTCTACACGATGGCGAAGATGTTGGCAAATGTATTCGCCAATACGTGTTGGCCATTGTGTAGAACGGGGGTTGGTGATCTATTTGGTAGGTATTGGACTATTGGCCCACGCACTGGCGCGGAAGATCCGTGTGGTGTCGGTTTTTCTACGCAGATCAAAGGGTTATGGCGGGATTGTGGCACAGTGATGGCCATAGCGTCCACACGTTGGCGACACGTTCAGTTTGCAGTGAGCGCCCATTCTGTGCGGACGTATTTTTTAGTGAGGATTAATTATTTTAATTAATTAATTTAATAAAATTAAATAAATAAATAAATTGTTTTTACAATCTCTCGGGACATTCGGATAACAATCTGACTGATTTCTTTTCTCCTTTTATCCCATTTTTAATCACAATTTTTTTTTATTGTTGATGACAAGTACGTTTCGTTACACGACGTGGAAATTATAAGACATGACACCCCGTTCCTTGCAATCACGTATGTACATACTAGAGGTAAGATCAGTGCCATCCATCTAGGCATCAGCTAGGAAAATAATGAAGAAAAAAATCATTGAGTTGTGATTGGGTCTCAGTTGGATATAAATTAATCTATACGAATATTATAAAGCTGAAGAGTTTGTTTGTTTGAACGCGCTAATCTTAGGAACTACTGGTCCGATTTGAAAAATTCTTTCAGTGTTATATAGCCCATTTATCGAGGAATGCGGGTGAAACCGCTGGCAGAAGCTAGTTAATTATATGTATAATTTTTAATTAATTAATTAATTTATTATTAATTAATTTAATAACTCTTCTCTTATACACACTTGCGTAGTAGCGGTATGCAGAGAATAAATAAATCGCAGCAGCCGTCAAAACCTCAATATCTATTTTTTCGTCCGCACATTGGCCCGAACCGAAACAAACTGATCGACCGTCCAACGTGTGGACGCCATCACAATCTCTCGGCCAAAATCTTTGCCACAATGTTCGCCAACATCTTCGCCATCGTGTAGAGCCGCCATTATAGGCAGATAAACAGCCGTGCTGCAATGATTTGAATTCGAATTGCCATATCAAAAGAGACAAATTCACTTTTTTTGTTTCTGGCAAGCAAAAGTTTATGTCACGTGGTGTCTTACAAATGTCACTCGACCTTAAAACAATATGGCGACTACAAAGGCATTTCGTTATAGGCAGATAAACAGCCGTGTCTGCCACTGACGAGTGAAAAGAGAAGCACGTAGTGCTGCCAAACAAACAACTTTGGAAGAAGAACAAGGGTTTTACATAACTGATTGTAGAGCTTGTTGGGTTAGTAGGACGGCACTGAAACAAAAATATACATATATAAATAATAAATACAAGAAGGTTAGAACATTGATATATAATATGTAATATATAGATAAAAAAAAAGTAAAACATTAAAACACCACATTCACCTAAACGGTGGCCAACAGTAGGCCACAGTCTAGAGGTATAATTTAATATTATTTCGAAGGATAGATATCATGAGGGCTTGGAGTAGTTCTGGACAGGGATATGTTAAGAGGGCAGGAAAGTTAATTGGTACAGGAATCTTTAATTTTGGGAGACGGCTATAAAGGTCGTAGGATGAGGTGTTGATGGGGCAGTTGAAAAATATGTGCTCCAGGCTACCTTCATCCAATCCGCACTCACAGAGGGATGAGTCCTGTACATGAATTTTTCGCAGAAAAACAGGAGTACAGCAGTGGCCTAAACGAATTCTGCAAAGGACTGATATTACAAATTTTGGAAACTTTTTGTAACGGAAAAACCAGGGTTTAGTTTGTATGAGGGGTTGGATAGAATAATAGGAACTACCCTTTCTCTTACTGGACAAATTCCAACATTCCTGCCATGAAGTCTCTAGATGCGCTTTTGGAAGGTTTAGCAGATCATACCCTTGAAGGGAGAAGTGGGCAGGATCGGCTGAGACTGACGTGCAAGCATCTTTCGCATTAGCGTCCGCGCATTCATTCCCCTTGATACCGCAATGACTAGGTATCCACACGAGGTGAACTACTTTTTGTTTCTGTGCACAAGATAAAAGGGACTTTTTGATATTTAGGATTATAGGACTGTGGAGTTTGCTTTTAAAGGGATTTTGGGATAGGGCTTGGAGACAGCTTAAGGAATCTGTAAAGATGACACTAAGACTGATTTCATGGGACTCTATGAAAAGGCAAGCTTCCAATAATGCCACACACTCGCCTGTAAATACGGAGGACTCCCTTGGACATTTCAATTTTAAAATAATTTTCGAGTTCTGGTAATACAAGGTGTTGATTTGCATTTGTGCCATACTTCAGGAGGAGGACATAAAATACGTAAATAATCGATTGGAATTACAGTAGACGGGAAATAGTTAATATGCACTGCTTTTTTTGTCATTGTAATGTCATAGTATTTCAGAAGTAATCCAATTTTATGAATGAAATTTATGAATAATCGTTGCGTATGCTTTGTGTTTGCGTTTGTGTGAGGGCGCAGCACGGTTTTAAGGCCAGTAACACACGCGCCAAGTTTAAATACGGCTAGATGACATTGACGGATTTCCAAAAAAAAAATTAAATCAAAAATTTTTGCATCAATTTTCTTATTGATTTGGGTTGAGAATCATTAGTATAATTACGTCCTTGACTATGGCACGGATGCAAATCAACAGCTTGTATACAGCAGCACCAGTGTTACTGCTTGAGGAAAATTTGGAAGCATCCGTGAAAAATCTTTGAAATCCATTCCATCGTTCTCCCATCACCGCATTAAAGGTCGAATTTGCCGAAGGGGACTTCTTGGAGATACCAATATCATAGAATATTTGTGGGATAAAGCATAGAACTTCATAAGGAAAGTTGTAAAGAGGTAATCTAGGATACTGGGCAATAGGACAATTTAAATTTAGGATAAAACGGTAAGCTTTTAGGATGAGAGGGATTTCTTTATGTTCCCAGTACTTTGTGGTTCTACATAAAGCGTCTAAATCTACAAGTTTAGGGATGAGGGGGTGAGAAGTCTTAGGAATAACCCTTGAAACGAAGCGGGAAGCTAGATACTGCCTCCTCAAGGCCAAAGGTGGTTCGGCACATTCAACCTGTAAAGCGTTGATCGGAGAGGACTTCATGCAACCTGAGATGCAGTGGCGGGGCAAGACCTAAATTTGATGTGGGCAAGACAGATTTCGCGAGGCCCTGTTCCATGGCGACCTGAAGACGGATTCTTTAAAATAATAAAAACAAACAAAACAATTAACACTGCCAAGATTTTATTCATAAAAATACAACTTAGAATACTTAGATTAAAGTCGCTGGCAGAAGCTAGTATTGAATAACACAATTATACGTGTAATTATTCTATAGTGCCGGTTTTAACTCTACCAGTGCCCTGGGCGAGATTTCTACGGCGCCCTCCAACTGCAATTCAAACTCATAGGAAAAACAGAGACATATGCAATTACGGATTGCGCGAGCGAAGCGAGGGCGAATTTTTTTTATAGTTAACAAGTCAAAGCAAAAATTACGTAAAATGTAGCCCAATCGTACATAAGTTATTGCTGGTTGGTGAAGGCAAAAGTAGAGGAACAGAGCTCCTGATAACGCGAGCGAAGCGAGCGCGAAATTTTTTGTAATATTTTAGAACTCAAAACAAAAATTACTTAAAATGTAGCCCAAACGTACGTATAACTCTTTGTTGTCGCCTATGTACTAAAATTTTGGGACTTAAAGTAGTACCGTAAATAAGAAAGTTCATATGGAAGTATAAGTTACTTTCTTATTAATAAAAGGACGTAAAAACGACGCTACCTTTTTGCTAGGGTAGACTAAAAAATGTTGACACTGACAATGAAAACAACTGTAAAGTGAAGCAAGCCCGAAAATTTTTGAGTTTTGGATCACTAAAAGTCCTAAACATAGTAAACATCTATACTAATATTATAAAGCTGAAGAGTTTGTTTGTTTGTTTGAACGCGCTAATCTCAGGAACTACTGGACCGATTTGAAAATTTCTTTCAGTGTTAGATAGTCCATTTATCGAGGAAGGCTATAGGCTACTTTTTATCCCGGTACGGGAAGTAGTTCCCACGGGATGTGGGTGAAATATATAATAAAAGGCAACTGTGTATTGAAGAAGCCGCGAGCGAAGGGAGCGCGTATTTTTGTGAGTATTAGGATATTAAAAGTAGCTATATGTGAAAAAAAATTGAAGTGTAAAGTAAAGAAACCGCGAGCGAAGCGACCGCGAAAATTTTTGAGTTTTGGGACTGGATCGACAGTCAGCTGTGTTTCTTCGGTGCTCCAACTTTTTGTTAAATTGAGAACTCTAACAGTAAACGTAGAATAAACTAGAAATAAAGAAGAAACCGCGAGCGAAGTGAGCGCTTTTTTTTCTTCGACGTCTGCAGCAAAAATGCTTGTCCCTAAAACCGCTACTCTATTGTTATGCGCCTAGCGACTGCGTTGCGTACTTTGATTTGATTGCTTGGCTTCCTAGTAAGGAAAGTAAACAAATAAAACCAGGGATACCCCGCACTCTGGTCGGCGGCAAATGTTGCCAGACTAACAAAACATGTTTCACAACAAAATTGATTTATATCTTTTATTTTATTTTATTCTCGCTTTAAAATTTTTTGAGGCGCGAGGCCCCTTGTACCGCGAGGCCGTAGGCGGTGGCCCACGTCGCCCACGCCTTACGCCGCCTCTGCTGAGATGATCCGAAGGCATTGAGACTGAAGCTACGAACGAGGGCGTTATAAACCAGTTTCATGGTGTAAGGATGAGCCCCCCACCATACACCAGAAAGGACTTTTAGGATCGAAATCACCCTTTCGCACCTTTTGACTAAATAGCAAAAATGCTCAACTCCAGTTAATTTTGCGTCCAGATAGACCCCTAAAAATTTTGCCTTTTTAACAACAGGGATCCCTTGGCCCTGAATTTTAATAGCTAAATAAATAAATAATAAATAAATAAATAATAACATTTTATTTATCCACAGTTACATAGTTTGCCTTTAAATTATCTTAGGTACATTGATTTGGTGTAGGTAACTATATGTAGTAGCAGACATCGGTTTTTTTGGATCGGCGGTCCCCAAACTAGGCTAGGCCTGTATCTTGGGGGCCCGAGTTGCGGTTACATGAGTACTTTTGTCGAATTATAGGTCGTATGCGGTGTTTATGTGGACAAGGATAGAATATAAAAATTTAAACAAGACGTAAAAGAAAACTAAGACATAACTAATTGGAGCATCTTCTAGAAAAATAAAATTGTCTCGTTCTAGACGTTAAAAGTAAAATAAAATATGTTAGTAAAAATTAAAATTATAACAAAATGCTTAATTTAAATGGAACTTAGCTTATCAGTCTCAAAAGAGTAAGTGCGCGTGTGTATGTGTGTGTGTTTGTGTGTGTGTATGTGTATGTGTGTGTGTGTGTGTGTGCACATGCGTGCGAAGTATGCTAATGCATCCTTTTAGTGTAGATTGTGTTGTGAGAAGATTTTCTGTCTCTTCGTATGAGAGTCCTGTTAGCCATTTTTTGATTATCTTCTTACACGAGGAAAGTGTCAGCTCATTTGTGTCGTGCGGTAACCTGCTGTGTACGTTATTAAAGACAGCTGTGTGGAGATAGGTAGGGCACCGTCTGGTTAAGAGGCAAGTCGTGCGTGGTATTGGGATTTTGAATAAACGTTTTGAGGTGAGTGTATTGTAGTCTGGTACTGGTGTGGTGTAGCTACCTGAGGGATTGAACGTTTCCGCGAAAAAATGACTACCGAGCTTTTAGGAGCAGACAGAGAAAGGCCGTGGTCAAGAAGCCACTGGTGCAGAGAGTCCAGAGAAAGGCAGAGGGATTTAGATGCATCAACAATCGAGGCATTGGTTACATAAAGTGCCAGATCGTCGGCATATTGCAGAATGCGGCAGTCGTTATTTAAGCAGGAACCAATGTCGAAAGTGTATAAGTTGTAGAGCAACGGGCTAAGAACAGAGCCTTGGGGAAGGTCCTTCCATGTAGTTCTTTCCTCAAATACCTCACCCTGCACTCTCAGTACCAAGGATCGAGACGTAAGTAATCCACATATGCATTGAATCATCCTTACCGGGATACTCAGCTGTTGCAGTTTCTGCCTGAGAATGGGAAGGAGGACGCTGTCATATGCGGAGGAAACATCTAGGAAGGCGGCTACAGCAGATTCATTTTTAGAAAAGGCTGTGCGAACATCAGTTACCAATGTTGCCACACTATCCATAGTGCCAAGACCCTTTCTGAACCCAAATTGATGGCTCGGCAGCAAGCCCTTAGATTCGACCAACCACTCAAGCCTATTTTTAATGAGGTTTTCTATTAGTTTAGCCAAAACGGAGGACGGGGCAATTGGTCTAAGGCCATTCGGATCATCAGCATTTTTGCCTGGTTTCAAAAGAGGGATAATAATCTGAAGTTTCAATTGATCAGGAACCCAACCAAAGGAATAACAATAATTAACAATACTGAGGAAGTAGCTTTTCGCGTTACTGCTGGCATGAGTAATAAATGAATACGGTATGCCATCAATGCCCGGGGCAGAGTCCCGAACATGACGTAATACCGTATTCAGTTCTTCCATAATAAATGGATCATCCAAAGGGTCGCCCGTTGAACCCACAGGCGAGTGAACAAATTCTGAAAGAAAAGGAACATAGGCTGGAGCAATTTTATCAAAGAATATTTCAGCCGTCTCTCTAGTTATAGGGGACGAGACAGATGGAGAGCACCCACGTCTGAAGCGGTTTATACTCTTCCATACTGCTGAAACTGGGGTTGAGGGAGAGAGAAAGGTGCAGAACTTTACCCAACCACGACGTTTCTTCTTGCGAAGAAGCCGTTGGGATTGGGCGAACACTCGTCTGTACTGTAGCAGGTTGTCGTTGTTCATCGCTTCATTGTACTGTTTTTCGGCTTCCTTTCTATCCCGTATTACTGACGTGCAATCTTGGTCCCACCAAGGAGGTGAGGGGATTTTATTCTTAGCACAATTGCGCAGAGGAAATGAGGAATCAGCGCTAAGAGTAATGGCTGAGACAAAGCCGTCATAGCAACTTTTGGCATGGCAATGATCAGAAGTGGGCGGAAAAGTAGAAGTTAAATTTGAAAGAATACTAATTTTCTCCTCCAATAATGAAGCAAATCTTGACCAGTCCGGTTTCGACAAGTTATACTTCAGAAGTGGAGGAGAAGTTTTCTCTAAATATGTTTTATTTAATAAGGTAACAACAATAGGATAATGATCACTGCCATGGGTCAGAGGAGTACATTGCCAATGACATGATGCCGCCAACTCTACAGAACAAAATGTGAGATCTACACAACTCTTCTGCTGTCCTGGAAGGGATCTACGAGTAGGACAACCATCATTTAAGATGCAAAGGTTGAGGTCATCGAGGATTGCTACTAAACCTTCCCTAAACGCATCACAACGGTTGGAGCCCCATCTAAAATGGTGACAATTAAAATCACCCATAACTAACATAGGCCCATCTATGTTAGTAAAAACGTTTCTAAGAGGACCTAAAAAGTTTTGATGTGGGTGAGATATATAAATAGATAATACGGTAATACCTTAGAATTTTGCAGCAACTATATTAATATCACCATCCAGAGCAGGAAGAGACAGGGTCGAGAATGGGACTCTATTATTAAGAAAAAGAGCCGACCCTCCATATCCATCAGACCTATCACATCTTAAAATATTAAAATGTGGCATGCGAAAACTAAGACTTGGGGTAAGCCAAGTCTCAGCAATAGAACAAGCCAAGGGCTTGTATTTGTTGAGTAGGAATATGAGGTCGTGCTTCTTATGAAACACGCTCCTCACATTCCATTGTAGGAACACCTGGCGAGGCGCCATTTTTAATATTAAGCAACATAGTTACAAGTTGATGGGCGACGTTGGACGGTATTTGAGAATTGTTAGACATTATACAGGGTTACAGGTTAAGTCGACCTAGATCCTTTAAGGGGTTTTAGTTTTCATCATTCCTAGCTGATTTGACCATGAAACACCCCACCCCAAACCTAACCCATACTGAGATATTGGATTTTGATTATTTTTTAAATAAAATTAAGATTTTTTGTATAATTGACCCTTTTTTCGGATTTTGTGCCTCTAATTCATAGTGTTTTTGCTATTTTTGTGTAGTAGATTAGTTTGTTTATTACTCTCAACACAAAAAAAGCAGGTAACTGAACCAACTGGGTAGTAGTCGACGATTGAAAGATTAAAAACTAAACAAATTTGTATAATTTTTTTTTTCTTTTAAGAATATTTCAAAAAAAGTCTATGACAGTTATGCTGCAGATGTACTAAATAAAATCTACGTTTCTTTAGCTATCCAACAAGGTATAACAAGCTAGGGTATTATCACAGTTCTTAGAAAAAACTTTCATAAAACGGTCCCAGGTAGTAGCAAAAAATTACGGTACTATTGTCCTTCGATGGAGCTGTGGTGGCTGTGGTGCGTGCAAGCAGGACGGTTTATGTAGATGTGAGCGAGATAGATAATTTTCGGCCATTTTGTTGTTATTCTGTTTGGTTTTAGTAGTCTGCTTACGCGATTAGTCCGTAGTAGATGTGATACTTGTGCTTTTGGATTCTTACTCGACTTGGCTTGTGTTTCTGGACTGTTTCCCCTTCGATTTGTGACTGTGCTTGTTAACTGGACTTTGATACGTGCTTCTGATTTGGAACTGTTGACGATGACGACCTTCACGAACGAGGAATATGCGGATATTTTAATTTGTTACGGGTACTGCAACTGTGTATCCGCGCGAGCTCGGGATGAATACATTGCACGTTATCCCGGGCGCCGAGTACCGGATGTTAGTGTCTTTGACGGAGTGTACCGGCGACTAAGAGAGACTGGCTCTGTTTCGAGGCGACGATCAGACCTAGGCAGACCTCGTGTCAATGATGACGATGAAGAGCAAGACAATGAAATAGTACAGTTAGATAGTTGGTTCAGTTACCTGCTTTTTTTGTGTTGAGAATAATAAACAAACTAATCTGCTACACAAAAATAGCAAAAACACTATGAATTAGTGCCACAAAATCAGAAAAAAGGGTCAATTATACAAAAAATCTTCATTTTATTTAAAAAATAATCAAAATCCAATATCTCAGTATGGGTTAGGTTTGGGGTGGGGTGTTTCATGGTCAAATCAAAATCAAAAGGATCTAGGTCGACTTAACCTGTAACCCTGTAGTTGTCAGAACTTTAATAAGGATTTCTATTAAAGAGGATGTATTGTTAGAAGCGTAAGGGTTATTAAGAGCGCAGCCATCAGGCTGTGAAAGTGCGGGAGAGTTAACAATACGCTGATGAGCAGCTTTGTCATAAGGAGGCGGGAGGGGAGTCTTTGGCTTTAAAAATACTGTTTTGCGATATGACTGAGATTGATTTGGAGTTGATGTAACAGCATTCGCATAACTGCGGGAAGCAGGTGGAACTGTTTTGCTGACCTCAGCATAAGATAAGGACTTCTCAGCCATAATGGTTTTAATGGCATTGTCTGCCATGCTCCGGGCATGACCTGCTGTTGGCAAAGTGATTACCAGAGCATAACACACAAAAGGCCTCATCTTCTGAAATGTTGCAACCATCACCGGGGTGATCGTGGCCACATTTACAACAGCGTGGTTTTGACCTACATACGGACTCCACATGCCCGAACCTGCAGCACTTGCGGCACTGGATGGTGGGGTATACATATTGCACAACAGGGAGGGAGGTGTAACAACAATAGTCTCTATTTGGTAAAACCTGGCCATCAAAGGTGATAACACAGGTCTCTGTTGGTTTAAATTCTGTGATACCATCGTTGAAGACTTTTCTACTGATGCGACGAACTTTAAGAATCTGCCCACATCCTGAGGGCACTGTGAGGTATGTTTTTGCTTCCTCTTCACTTAAATCGCTGGGGACGCCAGTGACAACGCCCATGCGAGTTACATTAAGAGTAGGGATTGCTGCAACATAACTGTTTTTGGATAGAATTCCATTGATTATAAATGAGTTTGCATCCTGGGGGATGAAAACTCGACAGAAACTCTATTGCGGCCAACTTTCTTTACACCATCACGAACAACGTTTGCAATGTTGTTTTTGAGCAAAAACATGCCAAAGGTTACCGGGTGCAGTGTAGTACCAGTATTAGGTTGAGGCTCCAAACGTGACACATGTACTATAAAGGGGGCAGTAGCGCGGCGGTCACCGCCGGCGCCGGACGTGTGCGCCAGCAGGCTCTCCACAGTACCTGGCGTGTCCGCTGGAGGGCGCCACAGTGTCGTGCACAGTGTCGAGCACGGCGGCGAGCGCCGTCAGTAGCGCGGCGGTCACCGCCGGCGCCGGACGTGTGCGCCAGCAGGCTCTCCACAGTACCTGGCGTGTCCGCTGGAGGGCGCCACAGTGTCGAGCACGGCGGCGAGCGCCGTCGGTAGCGCGGCGGTCGGTAGTAGTAGTGCTGCGGATACCTCCCGCTTTATACGTAGAATCTGCCCCGGCGAAGATGGCACACCAACGCTGATAGGCAACCGGTAGTGGCGGATTCGGTGGGGCAGTGAAGTCTTGTGATAGGCTTAGGGCGACGACAGAGGTCAAAAGTGCTCATCGGCCATTCACTGCATCCGAAACCTTCTCCAGTCGTGGCGGCTCTCCGTTCCACTGGGAATAGAGGGTGGAGGACGAGAGAGTGCGTCTGTGTCTGCGCAAACACTTACGCACTTAAATATTTCACGCGCAACTGACTGCTTCTGGTTACTGGATCCTGATAAAAGACCTGCGGCGATGGGCTGAAGTAGAGAGGTTGGGTGGTGGTGCACACCCGGCTTTGTCTGAAGCCTGCACGTATGGCAGCCTAAGGAGAGTGGTCGTTTCTGCACTGCACTTGGGACAACAGTGTGGATTGGGCAGCACCTTAGGTGATGAAGCAGCCCTATTTAGGGAGGCACTGCTTCCCCCGCTCAGCCGGGGAGGGGGCTAGAAAAGGTGTCCTAAAAAAATGCTTGTCCCGTCAAATTGGGGGAGTAGCAACCGCGGCTGCTTAGGCACCCCATTACTCGCGGTCGACGTAACAAGAAAAATAAGTTAAAAACATCATTTATGACATTTGGCGCATGGAACGTGCGTACATTAATCGATAATGACGGAAACCTTTGCCCGGAGCGTAAAACTGCTGTCGTAGCACGTGAACTTGCTCGATACAATGTAGACGTGGCAGCTTTAAGCGAAACACGCTTAGCTGACCAAGGCGAACTTGAGGAAATCGGCGGTGGTTATACATTCTTCTGGAAAGGAAGACCCCAAAGTGAACGAAGGTTAGCTGGCGTAGGGTTTGCCATCAAATCCACCATCGTAAAAAAGCTGCCAGAATGTCCACAATACATCTCGGACCGCATTATCACATTACGCCTTCACCTACCAAACGACAACTACCTGAATGTGATAAGCGTATACGCACCAACAATGAGTAACGAGAAAAGTGTCAAAGATCAGTTTTATGAAGAACTTTGCCAATGCCTTACCAGCATACGTTCAAGCGAACAAATACTGCTGCTAGGCGATTTCAACGCGAGGGTTGGCAGAGATTCTGAGTCGTGGCCGGGCGTGATTGGAAATAATGGTGTGGGCAATATGAATAGTAATGGACAATTACTACTCACACTCTGTGCCCAATTCGACCTCACCATCACAAACACTCTGTTTAGGCTTCGCGACAAATTCAAAACCACCTGGATGCACCCGCGTTCTAAACACTGGCACCTCCTCGATTACGCAATAACGCGACGAAGGGACATCTCCCAGGTGCATATCACACGCGTTATGCGCGGCGCGCACTGCTGGACAGACCACAGGCTTTTGGTAACTAAGTTGAGACTCCGCCTTCGTGAACCACGAAGACCCTGCAGGGCTAAACCAATATCTCTCAACTTAGATCGACTGGATTTTAAAGATCTTCAAGAAAAATACCAGAAAGGCCTAGCAGATGCGCTAGATGTGTTTGATGCCCAGCAAGGTGACTTAATATCAAAATGGAAACAGATCTCATCCACCGTACTGACTGTGGCTACGGAAACCATAGGATACAAAAAACGAAACAACGAGGACTGGTTTGACCAGAATGATAGGGCCCTAACTGAAGCATTCAAACAGCATCGTGTACTCATAAAGCGTAATGAAGGAAATCATAAATCCAGTCAAGAAGTCCGAAGTAGTGGTGATTCCTTAAGGAAATTAACGAGGAAGATGAAAGATAGATGGTGGCTTGAAAAGGCAAAAAAGATACAGTGGCTTGCAGATACCCACCAACTAGGCGCTTTCTATGAAGAAATGCGGAAGTTGATTGGCGTTTCCATAAAAAACTGCACTCCGTTAAGATCCCTAGATGGTTCCCAAAAGCTCACTGCTAAGCAGGATATACTTGATCGTTGGGCAGAGCACTTTAACCACCTGCTCAATGTAGATCGATCAGCAGATCTTGAGCATATAAGGCGTATCCATCCTCTGCCGCCGAATGAGTCGCTTGCTGAACCACTAACTTTTGCTGAAGTTGTTCAAGCCATCAAAGAGCAGAAAAATAAAAAAGCAGTTGGCGTTGACAACATCGCCGGAGAACTGCTGAAATACGGAGGGGAGCAACTTCATACTTACATCTGGCAAATTTTTGATCGCATTTGGAACGAGGAAACAATACCACCTGAATTTAAAATATCCCGTATACAGACACTGTATAAAAACAAAGGAGACCGTTCCGACTGCAACTCCTACCGGGGTATATCGCTCCTCTCTGTCCCTGGGAAGATATTTGCCAGAGTTCTTCCCAACCGGCTTTTACCAGTCTCCGAAGCCATATTGCCAGAAACTCAGTTTGGGTTTCGACCTAACAGGGGCACCGGCGAAGCCATTTTTTCCATCAGGCAACTCCAGGAAAAAAGCCGAGAACAAGGCCAACCTTTGTGTATGTGCTTCGTGGACTTAGAAAAAGCTTTTGACTGCGTGCCGAGGGAAGCCCTCTGGACTTTACTGGCAAAATTAGGTTGTCCTGAGAAGTTTGTGAGAATGATTCGCCTTCTGCACGACGAGATGACTTGCTGTGTTACCTATAATGGTGACCAGTCAGAGTTCTTTCCTGTCACCTGTGGGGTCAAACAAGGTTGTGTGCTTGCGCCAACACTGTTTGCTCTCTACTTTTCTGTCGTTGTCAGTGAAGCACTCAAACAAACTTCTGCTGGAATCAAAATACGTTTCAGGACTGATGGGGGACTTTTCAACCTGGCCAGATTAAAAGCATATACTAAAGTATCTCATGCTCTTATAACGGAGATCATGTACGCTGATGATCTGTGTTTTGTTACCAACTCTGCACAAGAGCTCCAGAACCTGATGACAAACCTTCAGGAAGTCTGTTGTCGTTTCGGTCTAAAAATCAGTGTTAAGAAAACTGAGGTAATGGCAAGCGACTCTCAAGGAGCTACAGAACCTATCAAGGTAAACATTGGCGATACTGAGCTGAAGCAAGTGAATACCTTCAAATATCTGGGCAGCACTATTACATCCAAGTGTGACCTTGATACCGAAATAAACCATCGCATTGGCGCTGCATCAGCTGTTTTCGGTAAATTACGAGCCAAGGTCTTACACACACATGATTTGAAGCTTTCGACAAAAATCTCCGTTTACAAGGCCATAGTGCTCCCAAATCTTTTATACTCTGCTGAAACATGGGTCCTCTATCGGAAACATATACGGGCGCTGGACCGATTTCATCTAAAGTGCATAAGAGACATTCTGAAAATCAAATGGTCGGATCGGATTAGAAATACCGAAGTGCTACAACGCGCGAATGTCTGCGGCATAGAAGCGTACCTGATGCGGCGACAGCTCAGATGGTGCGGTCATGTTTTACGCATGGATGATGATAGGGTGGCCAAACGCATCTTCTTTTCTGAACTCCAGAACGGCAGACGGAAACAAGGTGGCCAGTTCTTACGCTTCAAGGATGTTCAGAAAAGACACATGAAAAGGTGCAACATTGATCCTCAGAACTGGGAGACAAAAGCCATTTGCCGCCCTGAATGGAGAGGCCTACTTAAAAATGCGATCAAAGATTTCGAAGAGCAAAGGAAATCCGCACTGGATGCGAATCGTGATGCTCTTAAGGCTAAAACACCAGTAGCCATTCATTATAACTACGTGGACGGTATCCTAACGTGCAGCCAATGCTCGCGCACGTTTACACATAAAATAGGGTACTGCAGCCATCAAAGGGCGCATAGAAGAGCTGATCATCCTAGTTCTTCTCTCAATGATAACTGAAAGCAGTCACCATAGCCGAAATCGGCAGGGAAGTAAGTAGTAGTATACTATAAAGGGGGCTTTATCTGTTGCAGAGTATCTGCTGCGACCTACTTGGTTTCTCTGCTGTTTTGGTGGTATGCGACTATTTTCAGCATCTGCAGTACGCTTCCTACCGTTCGGATTGGGAGGGTTCTGGGATTCGGGATGGGATGGATTTTGGGACTCCGCGACGCTGCAAGCAACCTCAGCGAATTGGGAAAGAGGGAAGTTAGGGGATAACGGTGCATAAGAAGATAAGAAGATATATCGGGCGGATCTGGGTCCGGAGGTTTGTTTCGATCCATAATTGTTATTAAAACTTACTTAGCTAGACGAAAAGACGTACACACACGAGAACACACACAAGGACAACACACCGCAACAAAAACAAGTCACAAAAAGCCAGTAATTCACTGAAAATAAACAAAAATCCTAGACACACGTGCTAACCAAAAACACTCTGTGGCGAGAATCTCAATTAAAATAGTCGACCAATGAGCGTCTCGAACCATAGACAGCGCGGCAAGTGTCATGTGTCAAAGATCAGGTTAACACCTCTTAGTAGTCTGTGGGTTAACCCGGCCAATTACATGCACGGCTGTTTATCTGCCTATAACGAAATGCCTCTGTAGTCGCCATATTGTTTTAAGGTCGAGTGACATTTGTAAGACACCACGTGACATAAACTTTTGCTTGCCAGAAACAAAAAAAGTGAATTTGTCTCTTTTGATATGGCAATTCGAATTCAAATTATCATTGCAGTTACTGTGTCGATTGAGTGAAGTGTTTGTGCCTATTCTCTCCGCTTTAACTGTAATAAACCCAGTTTCATTGGGCTTTTTGCTTTACGCAAAATGTATTATAAGTGCTGCATGTGTAATGCTATTGCCATTTCCCATCCACTGAGAAAAGACTCCAAATGTGGTTGAAGGATTATATAAGATGAAAAGTTACATGTGTGAAGAAATATCGCAAGCAAATATAACTAAAAAGGATATGACAATAAAAGAAAAACTACATCGTACTTTGGGCCATATAAATTTTAATAATTTGGAGTTAATGTGTAAAAATGAATCATTAGAAAGATTACCTAAAGAGATTGAATATAAATATTTAAAATGTGCCATATGTATTGAAAATAAAATGCATAACCTACCATTTCAAAATAATCGCAGAAGAGCAGAGGGTATATTGGATATAGTACATACAGATTTGAATGGGCCACATCAGACTACGGGATATAATGGAGAAAAATATTTCTTGAGCTTTATTGATGATTATAGCAAATTGGTCAAAGTTTATTGTATTCGGTCAAAGGATGAGGTATATGACTACTTGGTGCAATATGTTAATGAGGTACAAAACTTGACAGGAAAGATAGTAAAAGAACTACGGTGTGATAATGGAAGAGAATATATTAATGCTAGATTGTTTCAGTTCGCGAAGGAGAGAGGAATGATTATAAGGCCTTGTCCAGCATATGTTCATCAGTTGAATGGAACAGCAGAACGGTATAATCGAACACTAATGGATATGGGTCGATGTCTTTTAGCGGAGGCCAAAGTGGAAAGAAGATTTTGGCCAGAAGTAATTAAAACAGCTGCTTACCTTAAGAATAGAACCTTAACAAATACTATTGAGAGAAAAACACCATATGAAATATTTTTTAGAAGGAAGCCATCTGTTCAAAATTTAAAAATGTATGGAAGTAAAGTTTTTGTAAGAATTCCGGAAGATCGGAGAAGATCTAAATGGGATAAGAAAGCTGAAGTTGGAATTTTACTTGGTTATACTGATACTGGATACAGAGTGTTGATTAAAAACAGAGTTATTATTGATAGAAATTGTGATGTAATAGAGGAAGATGTTAAATTATGTGGTATTGAAAATGAGGAAGAAAATAATAATGAACGTAATACAAAAGAAATTGAAAAAGAAAATAAAAAGACTGAGGAGAATTAGATAAGGAAGCAACTTCATGTAATGAGGCAATGCAGTGGAAAGAAGCAATGAATCGAGAGATGGATAGTTTAATGAAAAATAACACATGGACTCTAGTTAACAAACCTCCCAAGGACAAAAAGGTAATTGATGTAAAGTGGGTGTACAAGAAGAAGAGTGAAAATGAGTATAAAGCAAGAATTATTTGATTATACATCAAATGGATGTGGAAACTTCTTTTCTTAATGGTAAAGTATTATCTAAAGTTTATGTGAAGCAACCAATTGGCCATGAAAATGGAACTGATAATGTCTATAAATTAAATAAATCATTATATGGTTTAAAGGAAAGCCCCCGGGCATGGTATGAATGTTTTAATGATTTCTTGACTAATTTTGGTTTTTGCAGAAGTAAATATGACTATTGTTTGTATGTTAGAAAAGATAACAATATAACTGTTTATTAGGGTGTCCCTTAAAATTCAACTTCAATATATTTTTACGCATACCTTCTAAAAAGTTTCGTATGGACTTAATATAGTCTAGAAATAAATATTAGCCCGATTTATAAACGATAACCCGTGCCGACTTGAGTTTTTAACTTGTCCATACAAGCTGCGCGGGAGCAGCGCGGCGACCTGTTATTGCGAGTTTCAATTGTCATTTCATAAGTGATTTCTAACATTTTTAGTGCGTTGTTGTTTATTTTGTGAAAATGTCTGTGGAATTACGAAGTGATAAACAAAATATTTTCCTTATCGAACTGCCAAGCTACCAGATAAATGGTGCAAAATTACCATCTAATCGACAAGTTCTCACCGTTTTATTTTACAATATTCGTGAAGTCAAGCTGACTGTTAGTGAAAGTGCGAATCTTGTTATAAGAGAGTGCATTATATTTTGGGAAAAAGCCAGAATTCCTACGAAGGCAATCCCTAATCCCTGCGTGAAGAAACTTGTTGATTTATATCATGTTTGGAGGGAGCTGCAAAAAAAACTGTAAGAAAACTCAGTTGACTTTCAAGAATCGTGAAAATAATTTTGTAAAAGACCTTGATAACTTATTTGATATTGCACATGCAGATGCCTTTGACATAATGAAGATAGAGGAAGACAAAGATTTCTTAAGGAAACAGAGAGAGCCAGGTCGACCGGGATGCTTAGGTGGAATCGACAAAAAATTGGCGGAGAAAGAAGAACGAGGCAAAGACGATTGGAAGAACAGGAAAGAAAGGTAAAACAAAGAGAGTTATTGGCTGTTGCATCTACTTCTTCGATAGATAACTTGGAATGTGTTGAAAATTCGGATGAGGAACAGATTTCGAACTCTGAACTTAGTACTCAGATTCCTTGCCCTGAAAAAAGTTTTAAAAGAGGCACATAATTGCTAAGACAAACATTACATCTTTGTTAACTTTTTATAAGACTGTACTGGAAAAATCTTTTGTTAGAGACGATTACCGCGAATTGGTTGAACTATGCGTTGTGTTCTTAGGAGGAGACACAGAGAATAAACTAAAACTCAGGCTCCCCGGAGCTTTGCATCAAGCGCGATGGATGGCGAGAGCAATCTATTCTATAAAAATATGTTTGCTTCAATCGCAACTTAAAATTACTGCAAAGGACAAAAATGCTCTACAAGATGTTTGTTTATTTATCGTCACCTTGTATACCAAACCTTGGCTCGAATGTACAATGGCAGTTAAAGCACCTAACCAAGACTTGTCCTTTTTGAAAGCTCTAAAAGAATATGAAAAAGTAGACGCGACAATTTCCAAGGCATCCATAAGCAAGTTTATTCGTCATTTATGGTATTTGTGTGAAGAAACAGTCATGTTATCACTCTTTGATGAAGAAGTTGATACCAAAACCAAGACAAAAATGATTAATAATTTAAACAGAGACGAAAGTTCAGATTCCTCTAAACGCTATGTCCCATCGAAGGAAGAAATTACGCAAAATTTGTTTGGTAAGTACTTAATATTTTCTTGTTTCTTTTTCGTTTTGGTTTAGTTTTTGCTTATTTTAATGATTTTTTCTTTATTTCAGATATGACGCTGGATGATTTTGTGACTCAAAGAAGCAAACGATTTCTATCTCGACTACAGATCGACGACAGTTTTCTTCGGGAAGACGTGTCTTCGTGGGGTGACAATCCTGCTTTTTTGGAAGCTAGAAGACGATTAAGTCGTTTGAAGGTCGTAAATGACACTGCTGAAAGAGCTGTTAAATTAATGCAAGATTTTAATGGTCTTATCACGGCTGAAGAAGAGTAAAAATTGTTTTAGTTGCGTTGTGTTCAGGAACATAGAAATCTGTATCCAGACTGTAAAAAAACTACACTAAAGAGAAGTTACCCTAATTCATTATTATTATAATTTGTATTTAAATAAAAGTTTGTATTGATATTTTTTTAGTTTTACTCATATTTACTTTATTTGTTGCATTTTAATTAGTTTTGGATCAAACCAAAATGTCAGACCAAAACACCATTTTTTATTAAACTTTAGAGCTCGGTCGGCACGGGTTGCAATCATGCTACAGATATGAAATTTCATATTTAAGTACATTTTAGCATTTATAAAAAAATTGGAGGGTATGTGTTTCGAAATTCTAAAAAAAAATTTTTTTTGCCATATAAGGGACACCCTACTGTTTATATTCTTCTATTTGTAGACGATTTATTGATATGTTGTGAAAGTGTAGAAGTTATTACTGACATAAAAACTAAATTATCTGAAAGGTTTAAAATGAAAGATATTGGTAAAGTAAAAAATTATATTGGTATTGAGATTGAGTACATGTATAATCAAAATAATGTCTTAACTTTGAGTCAGAAATCTTATATAGAGTCATTAGCTAAACGTTATAATATTGAAAATTCTAAATTGCTTAAAACTCCTATGGAAATTAATTTAAAATTGACACAATGTGATGTAAATGAAGATGTTAAGTATAGAAATTTGATTGGTGCACTTTTATATATTAGTTCAGGTACTAGGCCTGATATATCCTACAGTGTTAATTATTTAAGTAGATTTCAGAACTGTTATAATGAAACACATTTTAAGTATGCTTTGAGAGTTTTAAAATATTTGTATTTGACAAAAGATCTTAACATATTGTAATAATAGTAACACTGATATTGTAGATTGTTTTGTGGATGCTGATTGGGCAGGAGATATTTTAGATAGAAAGTCTACTACTGGATTTGTCATTAGATTATTTGGAAATATTATATACTGGAAATCAAAGAAACAAAGTAGTGTAACAAAGTCTTCAACATTTGCTGAATATGTAGCTTTATCAGAAGCAGTAACAGAATTAAATTTTCTTGTTTGTTTAATTAATGAAGTCTTTACTAAAGTTTGTAAACCAGTTAACATTTATGAAGATAATTCAGGAGCTGTAGCTATTTCAAAATATGGAAACTTCACAAAGAATTCTAAATATATTGAAGTTCATTATCATTTTATACATGAAAATATTAGGCAAGGAAGAATTAATGTTGTAATAAATTGAGGTAAAAAAATCTTTAAAAACAAGCTTTTATTTAAATGCGCTAAAAAGAAAAAAATAAACTTTTACTATAACTTTACTGTCAACTTATAACGACATTTCAAATTTAACATATTTGACACAATTTATACGTTTTAAAAGCTTGTCGCGAGATTTAAGTACTCGTATTTACTTTCTTAGTAAAATCGCGACAAGCTTTTAAAACATATAAATTGTGTCAAATATGTTAAATTTGAAATGTCGTTATAAGTTGACAGTAAAGTTACAGTAAAAGTTTATTTTTTTCTTTTTAGCGCATTTAAATAAAAGCTTGTTTTTAAAGATTTTTTTACCTCAATTTATTTTATACTTTTTAGTTTTCACCTGGTAAGTTCCTAAGTCTAAATTCTGTAGCGGCGGTCATCTTAGATTTTGATTTGGTAAAGTGCACTTTATTCTACTTGTCAAGCCCTGTCACTGGATACCCATATGGATGGGATTGAAAAAAATAGGTTATTCACCATTTTGTAGCGGCGGCCATCTTGGATTTTTATTTCGTAAAGTGCAATGTGTTCTACTTGTCAATCCCTTTCATTTGATACCCATATTGTATAGGTACCTTAAAAATAACTAGTCCGCCATGTTGTATATTTAGCCATGTTGGATTTAGGATGACGTCACATAGCTTAACATGCATTGTCATCCAAACTAAACATGTATGCAAAATTTCAGCTCAATCGGTTGAGGGCAAGTGCCTTAAAATTGAGTTGTAAAATTTCACCCGAACACACATAGTTACATACATACATACATACATTGCAAGTTAAATAAAAGCTTGTAAAAATAGAGTCTGAAAATAATATTGCTGATATATTTACAAAAGCTTTGGGAACTGTTAAATTCATTAAATTTAGAGAAATGTTAAATTTAAAATAGTTAAAAGTTTGTAAATTGATTAGGTATGACATAATACGGTATGGTATGATGTATGATAATAAACTTTGTGTTAATGTTTAGAAATATAAATGTAAGGAGGCGTGTTAGTATCTGTGGTACATTTATATTTCTTCTGTATTAAAATTATGGTATCTCTGTTGTCTATTGTCAAGGTTCTCTCTTCTCGCCACGTTTTTCTGTGTGTCCTTTTGCATATTAAAATATTAAGAGGGCTATCACAAATTTTCGAGTTTTATACGAGTTTTGATGCGTCATTATGCTTTGGATATAGTCACAAAAAAAAACAAAAATAAGATTAAGAAAGTTTGATCATTTATCTTGGGTCTGTTTTCAATAAATATTTTAATTTGTCCACGTACATCGGTAAAATCTTTGTCTCTGCAAAGGATGTTTCATAAAATGTTGCTTTTGGGAATCTTTTGATGCTTCAGTACTACGAGGATATAGCAATTTAACCATTTATAAAAATGTTCAAGATACAACTATATCTTGTACTTGTGCTTGCTTACACCAATTTATTACAATTCATACAGTAATACACCAAAAATAATTCTATAAAACTGAGAGTTACTGACAATTTTCCGTACAAAACTATATTTTTTATCTATGAAAGTATAATCCAAATTCAAATAAAAAATATTTAATAATTAAGGTGGTATTGTTATAAAGCTTGAAAAAAAAATGGCCTATTTAAAAGTAAAACAATATTTTAAAATAATTTTTGTTTGCAATGCAAAGAATCAGTATAAATCTTGTGACGCGCGGTGTTCAACTTTAGTCAGCGCCAAGCGCTTACCGAGGAGGGACGTATCGCTCGCTGTTGCGCCGCGTAAACTCGCCGGAGTTCGAAAAATATAGCGCAACCTACGCATCTAACACGTTTTGATACTAGTGAGTTTTTATTTTATTTATTAGTTATAATGATCTGATTGAAATGTAATATACATAAGTATTAGCCCATGATATTCTAATGCGAAAATGTTATAGATTGGGTTCTCTTTTTTTGATGTTGGTTATATAGAAATATGTACGTAAATGTCATCGTCGTTAGTTTCGCTGTTGCATAATAATATTATTGGATATCTTTGATTCTTGCAGGATAATGAAAGCATATTTAATTCAGATTATCAGACTCAATCGGATACCAGTACAAATATGGTAAGTATTTTTTGTCACTCGCAACAGACATATTTGTTTTAATAAACTATTTACATTCCTAGTTTTTATTGTTGCAGGAAAATGAAGATACAATACATGGAAGACGAATTATAGATTTTAGTTTTTTTATAAATCAATTACTTATACCTAATTGATAAACATGGTGAAAAGTTTGGTTGTCGATTAAATAATTTAAAAATTGTAAACGATTTTGTTTATTGTAACTCAATCGAGCTATTCTAGGTTATAAAATTCATCGGTACAAATAATATTTCATAAACTATAAAACCAATAAACTATTTCGAAAATAAAAGTGGCAAAGTCTCAAGTTTGTTTGTGCCGCGTGGCGGTCCGCAGGTGTGCGTTGCGTATTTCACTAGACGCACACGCGCGCAAGTGCTGCCGGCTATCGTCTAATTTACCTAAACCTGAGCGATTCGATTTTGTAATAGCGCTCTTAAGTAATAAGTAATAATGTACGTCCTAGGTAATATTAAAGTGAAAATAAAAGATGATTAAAAACAAGATATTTATTTTAACAACAAGCATTGTGCCCAATGCATAAAATCTAAGAGTGAGCAACAACTGGTGTAGTGGAGATACACCATAGTTCCTGAAATAAAAAGTTTAATTAGTTGTAGTCATAAATTAATAAAAATATCTCTGTTTAGCTACCTACTAGAAATAATTTACTCACCGGGAGGATTTCACTCTCAAGTTTGGTAGAATTTTTACTAATAACTCATTTACACTGCTTTTATTTAATCTAAATCTAAATATAAATTCCGAGTCAGAAAATTCACTTTCATAGCTAATGCGACTGTATACTCTGCATTCACCAGATACTGTAGCTGTCGTAGATTCAAATACACCAGCTTCGTACATCTCATTATCACTTTCATCACTGAACAAATCCATTATATTATAAAATAAGTTGTAATTACTACGTAAACCAGCAGTAAATCGCCCGATTTCGGGAGATAGCAAATTTTTGACTGACAGTAAAGGCGGCTCTACACGATGGCCAAGATGTTGGCGAATGTATTCGCCAATACGTGTTGGCCATTGTGTAGAACGGGGGTTGGTGATCTATTTGGTAGGTATTGGACTATTGGCCCACGCATTGGCGCAAGATCCGTGTGGTGTCGGTTTTTCTACGCAGATCAAAGGGTTATGGCGGGGTTGTGGCACAGTGATGGCCGTAGCGTCCACACGTTGGCGACACGTTCAGTTTGCACTGCAGAGTTGGGCAAAATTTAGTTAACTAATGATTGATGACTAATGATTGAATGTGTTAGTCATGATTGAAGACTAATGATTATTTAGTTTAATCACGAGGTGATGACTAACGATTGATTAGTTTTAATCTTAATCAAATAATCATGATTATTTATTTATGATTGATATTTTTTAATACCGCGTAAAGTAAAATATTTTTCTGCATCTTAAAAAAATACTGAATTGCACACAAAACGTTACTGTATGCTGTAGGTTAGGTTAGACTTTAGTGTTTTAGTGTAAAATTCAGTATTTTTTGGTGGTCAGATAAATACATGCCCCGGTAAAATACTCGTAAGGCACTAAGAGAAAATCAATCGTTTGATACAGGTGTAAGGTACAGCCCCTGAAAACTGAAACCATGGACTCAGACCATCATCCTAAGTAACGTACCGAAGGAATTTTTTCTCGGAAAAGAAAAATTTTGGCCTTTCTTAACAAAATTAGCAGCCGACTTTAATATTTTGTATGCAGAGTCAAAAAGTTTTTTTCATTTCCGAACCTAATTCCTTCAGTACTTTACTCAAGATGATGGTCTGAGACTTCGGTCAGCTGATCCTTACACCCTGTATGTGTAGTGGACCAACACCTGTGCATCGAGCTTAGTCATACATTTCATGATTAAAACTAATGATTGATGATTTGCGATTAACGAATTTAGTCATGACTAATGATTGATCTCTTTAGTTATGATTAAATTAGTCATGACTAAATTAATCATGATTAGATCAATCATGATTGATCAATTGATTGAATAAATTAGTTGATTTGCCCAACACTGAGCGAGCGCCTATTCTATGCGGACGTATTTTTAGTGAGGATCGATACTTGCCATAATCATGGCAAGTATGAGTAATGAAGAAACTTTTCGCTTCATAGAGCTCTATCAAGCTGAAAACTGTCTATGGAATCCGAAAAATAAAGATCATAAAAATAAAAACATCGTAAGTATCCAATGACATTCTACTTATTTTTTATTTACTCTATTAAGTAAGTACTCTAGTAAGTATTAAGTAATTTACTCTATTCCGATTTTGGCCACTTGACAAAAGATCCTTGTTGGACTTTACATTACAAATTATTTTTAACCCTGACAGAAAAACCACGAGGTGTTATAAGTTTAACACGGTTTAACATGTCTGTGTGTCAACATAATTATGTCAACTGTCATTACTAGTTCGGATACTATTTTAAAAAAAATTATGAATGGAACCGTGGATCTAGTTTTTTGATAGTTAATCGAAGTTTTTATGTACCTAACAGTTAATATAATATCTTCTTCTTCTTTCTTATCGTGTGGGTGGTAGGGTCAAACGTCCTCACACACCCTAGCATCAGAGTTGAAACCACCTGATAGGCCTCGAGACGTGGTTTCCTAATAGTAAACAAATATTTCTTTCAGGTTAACGATGCTTGGAAGCGTATAGCGGATACGATGGGTGTACCAGTACACGAATTAAAAAAGAAAAAAGAAAGTTTAATTACCTATTTTAGAAGTAATTTAAAAAAGAAGATCTTGTCCTTAAAATCAGGAGCTGGAGAAGATGATGCATATAAGCCTATTTGGATATTTTATGATGCGATGGAGGTGTTTTTAAAGGATGTGTATGAATGCAATAGCATCTGCGACACTGAGCAAAATGTAAGTAAAACAAAATATATTTTATTAGAAATAAGTGTATTTATCAAAAACATAAGTAGGTACAATTTATATTGACATTTTACACGATAGATATATTAAGCTTCTTTGAGTACATAGTTTTTGTCAAATAAAAAATAGTATTTAGGTATACCAATCTAACTATTATTTTTTATTTGGTAAATATAATTCATAACATTAATTCTTATGTCAAGCGCATTTGTTGTACTTCTGCGAGGTATATTGCCCAATGGAGTAAAGCATGTCTCTCTGTCGGTATGTCTCCAAGATCCTGGCTGAACTAATTCGCCATTAACGTAACTGTCTACTGTACCTGGAGGGGTATACAAATTTCGAGAAGAACTACTTTTTCTTAAAAAAACGTGAAGGTAAACACATGTCATTGTAATTTTTGAAGCTTTTACTTCGTCAAGAGGTATATGGCTTTTAAAAACTCTTAAATTTGCTGGACAATATTCCAAAAGTATTTTCCACTACCACACGAGAGCGAGACAGTTCTTGATTGAATATTCTCTGTGGAGTACCTAGTGCATGATGTCCAGGAAATGGCTTCATGATACGTGTAGTTAGCGCAAAAGCCGAATCAGCTAAAAATACGTAGGGCAAATTATTAGTTCTATTAGTAACAGGTAAATTGATGGCATTTGATTCAATTTTTTGTCTTAAAATGCTTTGGTTGTATACCCCTCCGTCACTTATTCGTCCAGGACAACCTATGTCGGCAAACATAAAACAATAATGACTATCAACTAGCGCTAAAAGCACAATACTGAATTGTCCTTTATAATTAAAGTATTCAGAGCCAGTATGCGGTGGTGGTAAAATCATGATATGTTTTCCATCCATTGCGCCTATACAGCTGGGGAAACTAAAGCCATCAGCTTTAGATAGCCATTCGTCCTCGGTAGTAGGAATCTGAAAAATAAAGTATTGAGTTAATATAAAATGATAATTATTTTTTTCTAATCAAATTAGGCTATTGAAGTGAAAAAAAATAGTCCGTCTTTTAGATTTTCAATTTCTTTTGTTTAAAGCTAATCTTTTATTTTTTTGAAGATCTAAATGATGGATTAATATTTTTTTTTTCACTTTAATAGTCCGTTCAAAAAAGGAGTTTAACAATTTTGCCCGAGAATTTGACAGTTTTTGCATATTACTATAGTAGTTTATACCATCTTATAAATACGTGTGACAGATTTTAAATTAATTTTACATTATTTTTTCCAGGACAATGAAAGTCAGGAAACTGGCATTAGAGAACTGGATTATGTGAAAGATAATGATGGAGTAGAGGCAAGTCATTCAGGAAACATTCCTTCATCACAAAACAATAATCCTCCGAAGTCTCAAGGTGTACAGAAACGTAGATCAAAAACCGGCCAAGTGCGAGTCGGACTCGTGCACGAAGGGTTCCGTAAATTACAGTTAAATCAACCTATCTCAAAAACTATAAGAGATACTTTGATCAAACCAAAAATCGTTGAAAGAGTTAATTAGCATGCATCACCTCTATTTTTTTTAGAATTTTATACCCCGTAGTTATAAAAATAGAGGGGGGGGGACATACTTTTTACGACTTTGAGAGCTGATATCTCAAAAACCGTTCACTTTAAGAAAAATGTTTTTTAGAAAACTTTATATCATTTTAAAAGACCTTTCCATTGATACCCCACACGGGTATGTACATCGAAAAAAAAAATTTCATCCCTCAGTTACATGTATGGGGGGCCCCACCCCCAATTCTTTTTTTTACTATTTAGTGTCATATTTTTGTAGCGGTTCATACAACACATATTCCCATCAAATTTCATCACTGTAGTACTTATAGTTTCCGAGTAAATCGGCTGTGACAGACGGACAGACGGACAGACGGACAGACGGACATGACGAAACTATAAGGGTTCCGTTTTTGCCATTTTGGCTACGGAACCCTAAAAACCCGCCGGAGTTGCAAGAAGCCAGCAAGCACGTGAGCGCTGCATTCAACACATTAAATAAAGTTTTGCAATCTAAGAACAATAAAGAAAACAATAATCACGATGACGACAGCGATTTGTTTGGTAAACTTATGGCAAAACAGCTGAAAAATTTCCCTAAAGAAGAAAGAGATGAGATAATGTACGAAATACACGGATTAATAATGAAAAGACGTCGTGTCTATCAAGAACGAATGTTGCTGCAAAGTCTTTCGCCTACTAATAGACGCAATCGTAGTTCATCAGCACAAAGTTCTTCTTATTCAAATGAATCACTGCCAAAAAGAAACATTTGCTCCCCAGAGCCGCCTTCGCCTACTCTGTACACGCATACTTCTCCTTCACATACAATCATCGGTCACACTTCATCATCAGGCACCTTATACATTACAACAACACTTCCACAAAACATAGCTCAGGAAACAGAATATCAGACTTCACCAGTTGATCAACAGCCTATATTATACTCTCATACTTCTCCATCGCATATAATCATCAGGCGCCCTTCTTCATCATCTTACTCTTCTAGAACAACAGCTTTGTCACAAAATTTAAATCAAGAAACATCGTTTGATCGTCAATACGTATCAAACAATGTCCAAGTACTGTCTGCTTGAGGCATATGAAAAAGCGATGGAAGAACCATTATAAAGAGATAGCGTTTATCATACTGTAATAAAATAAGATTGAAATATAATTTCTTTACATTAAATTACCTGTTACCTGTTGACCTGTTGTATAAGTTTATGATTAAAGCATTCGTTTTTTTTTACCTTACCTACTTTTATTTACCTTCACTAAATCCTTCAAAACTTCAATAAGTGCAGAACATACTTCTGTAATATCTTAGATATAATTTGAGTAGAAATTTTAAAAAGATGATGCAAGCTCTTGTAGCTGTCCCCTGTAGCTAAATATCTCAACGTCACGGCGAGCCGTACTCTCGCAGGAATAGCGTCTCTCCAATCAGTATCTTGTTTGGCAACGATAGGAGATATTTTTTGTAATAAGTATTCAAAGTCGTTAACTGACATTCGAACAAAGTTATCAAACTCTCCTGATGGCTCAGCAAGAAGCTCATCTAGTTGTTTGTTCATACTGCTCCTGAAATTAAAGCATAATAAAGATTTTTCATTTTAATACCCGATGGTCGAGATCAAGAATTAACGAATATACAGAGGGGAACTTGTTTATCAAGTACTTAATGAAATTTATTTTTCCTCGTTATCAATTGTATAATCTGTATGTTCACACTGTTCACAGGGAATAGTGTAGCTTCCTCATAGAGAAATAATTTTTTAATCAGTTCAATAGTTTTGGAGCCTATTTGATGCAAACAATCAGACATATTTCCTTCTTCATCAACATAATTGACTTCGCCCGCGCTAATGTCGATCCCTAGGGAACAGTTCACTACCTTATTATAGTACTCTGTGAGTTCACTTTTCCGGGATGATAAGTACTCTATGTTCTTCACTCCTATTATGTGTAAGTATGCCATATTTCATGAGTAGATAAAAAAGAGTGAAGAGATAAGATGCAAACAAACATAGCTACATTCCCATTTATATACTACGACTACTCGTAGTTAGGATACTTTGGTTAGGATAAAGATAGAATCATACTAGTTAAATCATTTTACCTTGTTCTGTTTCTATGTATTGACAACATCCACCACCTTCTTTTTTTCCACTTCTTTTTAATAACTCTTCTCTTATACACACTTGCGTAGTAGCGGTATGCAGAGAATAAATAAATCGCTGCAGCCGTCAAAACCTCAATATCCATTTTTTCGTCCGCACATTGGCCCGAACCGAAATAAACTGATCGACCGTCCAACATGTGGACGCCTTCACAATCTCTTGGCCAAAATCTTTGCGACAATGTTCGCCAACATCTTCGCCATCGTGTAGAGCCGGCATAACAAAAACAAACTAAAGTTAACTGTCAAAATGTTATTGAGACGCTCTTTATTTTTTTTCTATGGATCTACTTAACTATGGTAAGCGGTAAGCCCTCCCATAGGTAGATCAAAGTAAAGGTTGATATTCCTATCTATCTTTAGTTTATTGAAACGCACAAATGCGGTTGTAGCTACTAAAGATCGGTAATGTAACAGATGGTTAAAGGTAAGTACGTTATTGAGATCGGCCGTAACGGAGTGATACATTGGATTGAATTGAACGAAGCGAGTCACTCTGATTAACAGTACAATGTCACTCGCGGATTCGAAAGGATATAAAGATACAAAAGAGTGATACATATCCCAGTGATCAAAAGATACATATCAATCTTTTCTTTTCAATGATACGTTTTTCCCATATCTAGCTCAGACCCAAAATGGCGTGACTCCTCACGTCCAAACCCAAAAATCCTTTTCCATCGCAATGACAACGCACTCTCTCGAATGTTCGACCACAGAGCAAAATCCTTCCTGTCATAAACAATTTCCTGTCAAACTCGACTAATCGATGCGATCTTTACGTACGAATGCATCAGACCGAAGAAATTAATCAAATGATTTCCAAACACCACACATAACATCGCTAAATAATTGCTACTAATTATTTAATAAAAACAATTAATTAAAAACCTTTAATTTGTTTACGATTAAGACTAAGAACACACAACGCCATCTAGTTGGATCTTCAATCCAACACAAATCGATTGTTAATCTTAATTAAAAAACAGATGGCGTTTGCAACGTCACAATACCCTCTTTCCAACGAAAAGGTTTTTTGCGTGTACGCGGAAAACCGTACACCGCCCTCGGTGTTACAACCAAGGAAACGTAAACAACCTAAAAAACTATGTGCGTAAAAAAAAAAAATTCGTAAGTTCCAACCAATTATCATGAAAACATCATGGAAGAGAAATAAAAAATCGGTAAAAAAAACTTTTAAGTTAAACGGTTTTATCTTATGTGCACTGAAAACTAGAAAATAAAAAAAACTGTTACTTACCTATACACCTACGTAGGTGGTCCCGGTCATATTAGACTAAAATAAAAATGTGGGGCCCATTAACTATTGCTGTAGTACTCTCTTCTAGAGGTATAATATGTAGGTGTGGATTGCATCGACTTACTATAATCGTAACTGGAGATTTTGACAATCAATAATCAGCCGTAGCTGCTTCACCAGCGAACGCCGAGCTCATAATCTACCAAAGTATAAAGATATGCTTTGCCATAGGTAGGATTTCAGAGGGCCCCACGTTTTTATTTTAGTCTAATATGACCGGGACCACCTACGTAGGTGTATAGGTAAGTAACAGTTTTTTTTATTTTCTAGTTTTCAGTGCACATAAGATAAAACCGTTTAACTTAAAAGTTTTTTTACCGATTTTTTATTTTCTAGTTTTTAGTATTTAATGAAAATTCCTACCGAATATTCCTCATTCTATATATGGGTCAGCAGCGGCGAGGGAGTGCCAGACTCTTACTGACTAAAAACCGTTGTGTTTCGTCGTAGGCCTTTTATGTACCAGGACCACGGTAACTCTTTCGAACAATCCCGCAGCCCAGGCAGGCCTTGGCCCTGTTGGGCCCCGCTGGGGTTGCTGACAGTATTCTACTTGAGTAGCCCTTTCATTTGATACCCATATTGAGGGGGTTGTGGAAAAAATATGTAATCCGCCATTTTGTACCGGCGGCCATCTTGGATTTACAATGTTATTGATATTACTATATTGTATTGTCATCGAAATTAAAGGTGTGTACCAAATTTCAGATCAATCTGACAACAGAAAGGTACTTAAATTTGAATTACTAAATTTGACCCAAGAATAAATAAAACAAACGGGGTGAGCTAAATAAAACCGTTTAAAAAAAAAAAGAAATATATGTCCTACCAAAAGTGAAACCAACCTGTAATAAACCAACTACCAGGAAACCGTCTTCTACCTACAGAAATACCTACATCATTCCATATTCATACCTCTCATCCATTACTGTAGTATTTTGCATCCATATCGCAAAAAACCACCCCTTGTTCTCCCGAATTCCGTCTGTATACCAGTGGAACTCCACATTGTTTCTTTTTTTCTTTAACAACAATCTTCCCAGTAAATATGCTCAGCGAGCTGAAACATACCTATATTCGAACAACCATGTCCATAAGGCACCAGGAAGATATAGTGAATAAGCCATTCACTAATTTAAAGAGTCAGTCGGTGACTCTTTGCCAGATAAGCAACGAGTGCCTACTGAAACATTTTACCGAAGCAAATAATGCTATAGTGCAAAAGTAACATTACATAGTAAAGGCCTATTAGAAACCACTAATGCCAAACAAAAAACTGTTTTACGTGTTGCAACCCACACTTCAGAAATTGACAAGCAACCCATGCTGTCAAACTAGTAAAATACAAAATATAATCTGAGAGAAGAAAAAAAAAGAAGTGTAGGTACGCCTTGTCATCATTGCTGGAGCTAACCCCAGACAACACGCGAGACATGGACTGCGGTTAATATCAAACACCCAACTTAACAACTAGTTTAAACGACTGTACATGGGCCACATTGCCAATAATGGAAATGCCTGCCTGTCTGCCCCTGAATCCAATAAGCCGTAAAGTGCTATATCATATAAATTTACGCTTAAATATGGCCGAATATCCTTGTTCCTGTCTGGTTCAAACAGCACTGACACATGTCTATTATATTTAAAAAAATTTGAAACAAATTGCAACCATGACTTTCATTCACCTGCTTCGACCAGTTCAGGTGGTTTGTGACAGCCTGTATATATTAGTTTTTTGACCCGATATCAACCTTATTATTACAATCCGGGCAACTCTTTATAGTGAACCCTAATTTACCACACTTAAAACATTTTACACCATTGGTTTTTTCTTTACAGCTGGGACACGTTCCTGTAGTACATCCTAATTCCTGGCTAGGTTCTAACTTCTCGCCCACTATCTCTGACGGATCAGAATCACCACAGAGTGCTTTGGGTTGCATACGCAGCCTCGCAACCGTATCTTTCGGCGTTTCAACTCTGATCTTGACCTGATAAATTAACTCATCGCGTAAAAGAGACTGCCAAAAGGTATACCCTTTTCCAAATCCATTTCAATAAACTAACCAACAACAAATCCAAAACAAAGTTATTGTAAAAAAAAAAACAGACGTAAACAAACAACTGTCACAACTCGCCCCGAAATTTCAATCGTTGAGAAACAAATTATAACTGTATTGTACGCTCACTTTATTATGTTAATCGACTCGCCAACGCACCACCACACAGGTCGACAGTCTGACAACGACTGCCTCCCCACCGCTCGGTCCGGTATTTATAATCGAGTGACGTATGCGCACGAGGCGTCATAATAATGACATAACATATAGAATGATGCACATGTACCTGCATACACTACATCTCTCCCTTGTTGTTTTGATTTTAACCTTGTTTCAAAAAGTCCAACAATCGAACCCATAAATATTTTGGTAATTTCTTAAAGATCTATCAAACACCTGCAGCACAACAAAACCACGCTATCAGATCAGTCCACCGATCACACTGCCATCAAACTGATTTACTTTGTTCCGTTTCCATTTCATTTCCCTTTCCATTCAAGGAGCATTCAAGGAGACGACAGATATCGGTGATAATGCAGGACACTACATCCCTTCCCTTGTGAAATAAAAATAAATAAAAATCCGTCCCTTTGCAGACGGTAACATACCAGCATCTGCTTCAGGCTCAACAAGACAAATTCGTAGCAGTGATATCAGGCCGGCAAGTTTAACTTCCATGTACAGCAGGTTTTGTAGCCGCTGTCACGGCCCTGTATTATACCTACACTAGAGATGATCCGTCCTTTTGGCAGACATCCTGCCTACCAGTCCATGTGAAATCAAGCAAGTCTCAAATATTGCTGTACCTTCAGATAATGAGCACTCATCTTGCTTGGTTCGACTTCACTTAAAACTGATACAGAATGCATTGTTCCAAGGTAAAAGATCGGCATTTGGGTACCTCATCAATGCTTTGCATCTATCAACCGTACGAGCCGTACGAGGGAAGTAATCACATAAGATCGTCCCAATTGAATGGTGACCTAGATGGACTGTTTCCAATTTGATGATGACCATATGCTTTGTCACCCATTTAATGGTGACCACATACTCTGTCTACAATTTAATGGTGACCACATACTTTGTCTTCAATTTAATGGCGACCACATATTTGTCACCTATTTAATGGTTTAAATTGTAGTTCTATATACGAGTTAAGTACTTTGTGTGCCTTGCAGTGGCGAGGCGTCCTTATAAGCCGATTCCCATCGGCTTCCCTTTCGAATTTCAAGAAAGAAGCATAGGTATAAGTTATAATATAGGTATAGGTATAATGAATATAATCATTTAAACCACACAATTTAAATATGTAGGTATAACAAAACGCCTACCACCGTAAAAAAAATTGTCTATAAATTACTTGAAACATTTTGCTCCTACTAAACAAGCCGCGGCTTCCTCCTCCATACAAAACTACGCTTGCGTGACGTCATCCACGCCGCGCCGCGCGATGTTCGCGGCATATGGGCGAGCGGTAAGCCGGCTCAAGGAGCGGCTTCCGCCAATCAAAACTCGCGAGTGAACGAGAAAGAACGCGTCAAGAGTAGAGTAGCTATATCTGTCTACGCGCGAGTGACAGCGCTTAGAGCTCTCAAATATGTAAATAAACAAATCAGACAAATATTCACTCTCATTGTTCTTATTTTGTTTTAGATAATACCATTAACAATTTGTTCTTTGTATTACTTAATTTAATTTATTAGTGTGTGTATCATTTGGAAATAACATAGTTCGTGTGTGTACAATATTTTATGTTAGTTTAAGTGTTTTAGTTACACTATGTCAACATAGATGGCGTTGTGCATTTTTATTCAAATCCTGAATCGCGGTGTTAAGATTCTCCGCGATTTAATGACCCTAGTTGTGAATTTATAGTTTTTTGAATTCACCAAGTACATAATTTTGTTTAAGTAGTTGGCAGTAACATTACTCCCTACTAATCCCCGCGATCGCACTGTGTGACCTGGTACTCAGTACAAGTACAGTACTACAGCGTGTGTAGGTACCTAGTGAAAATAGAGGTACCTACGTTAAAAGTTACTTTGATACGTAGACAGTTGGCATCAGGTTTCTTTTTAGTGTACCTACTTTTAAAACTTAACTAGGATAGCATTTATCGCATTAGACTTAGACTGTTTTCCGACGACAGATTATTTACTTTAGGAAGGAACTTATTTTTCAAGGTTAAGTTTTGAGAATAAAAACGTGTTATAAAACTCGGGCACGCGGCTCGTGTGAATTACCTAACCTAACCTAACCTAACTAAAGATAATAAAGTTTTATAGATATTAATAATCTGCCGAATTCCTCGAGAAAACATGTTCAAACTTGTAGTGTTCGCCCTACCTGTGTCTCTGTAATTACCATCCGATAATTAGGATATCGGCTCGCTTGCCCACATAACGTCTTACTCCCGTGCCACACACTCTCCCGGTTTCCCGCCAACTGGCCATAGAGTATAGTGTGCACTCTCCGCGTCTATGCGACAACGAGACGACAGATATCGGTGATAATACAGTACACTACATCCCTTCCTTTGTTTAGTAAACAACAAATTAAACTCCGTCACTTTGCCGACATCAATAACCAGTCTGGTGATCAGTCGATGGACACCGATATCCCGCCTGTTAGTCCATGTGGAATCAAACAGTCTCAAATATTGCTGTACGTTCAGCCAACGAGCACTCATCTTGCTTGGTCCGATTCAATCAGTTTATTATCGAAATCATCTACTTATATATCTAGGCAATGACATATTCAGGTAGGTATCTCATGCTCGAAACAATTACGAACACTTGAGATCCACTAGCGGCAAAATCAAAATGAATATAAAAATAGATAAAACCAAACTGTACCTGCCTATTAATGGAATATAATAAATCTTCATACTCCCAGTGGTTTCCTCACATTTTACTCTAGCTACCTACTCCTTTCCCTTTTCCTTCAAATGACCAAGTATTGCCTTTGCCCTTGTCGGGCTTTGACTGAATAATTTTACTTCACTTACTTGAAAAACAGTTTCAGAATGCATTGTCCCAATGTAAGAATTTTATTTCTAGCTTCAGAGTTGAAACAATAATGATGAAATGAAGTTTTTCCTGACGCTTCGTACTTGCGATTAAAGCCCCGTAATGACTTTTACGTGCATTTTACTAGCGTAGCGTTTGCTAGTGTTTTATAAACAACCGGACAACTTTGAAATGTCACTACAGTCGAATCGTTTTACACTGACGATTTATGGAAATTATTACCTTTACCTTTTACTCACACATTACCTTACCATTACCACTTTCAATAACCTTACCAACAAGTTACCGCCGCGCCGTTTAAAGCAAACCTTTGAGTGTTACTCAAGGACTCCACGACAGTGGAACGTGACTTTCAAGTCCATGCCAGGCCCTGCCATTTTATACTTGCACACAACATATACGAATCCTCGCGAACCTTGCTGTTCGCACCTCGTAAAGCTGTACAAGACTTGCACACAACATATACGAATCCTCGCGAACCTTGCTGTTCACACCTCGTAAAGCTGTACAAGACTTGCACACAACATATACGAATCCTCGCGAACCTTGCTGTTCGCACCTCGTAAAGCTGTACAAGACTTGCACACAACATATACGAATCCTCGCGAACCTTGCTGTTCACACCTCGTAAAGCTGTACAAGACTTGCACACAACATATACGAATCCTCGCGAACCTTGCTGGTCGCACCTCGTAAAGCTGTACAAGTTCTCGCCTCTCAGGCATATAGGTACATATGATAGTTCTACTATCTAATACTTTCGCGCAACCTTACGATTTCTCACGGACCTTACTGTTAGCAACAGTGGAACGTGCCTCGCAAAGCTTTACGAATATAAATATAATAGTTCTACTATTTAATACTTTCGCGCAACTTTACGATTTCTCACGGACCTTACTGTTAGCAACAGTGGAACGTGCCTCGCAAAGCTTTACGAATATAAATATAATAGTTCTACTATTTAATACTTTCGCGCAACTTTACGATTTCTCACGGACCTTACTGTTAGCAACAGTGGAACGTGCCTCGCAAAGCTTTACGAATATAAATATAATAGTTCTACTATTTAATACTGCCGTACGATCTCTAGTTTTCCAAACATGTACATAAATACATAGTAATTATGATCACACAAACGTACGTACCCGGTTGACTTCCGCATAGCAGATTTCTGCCAGTACCTACACATACATAATGACTAAAAGTAGAATTATAGTTCAGAAGTTTTTTTTAATTGATAACAACATAACACAATAATTTATACGGTTGTACCTAAGTGGTAAATTGTGTCTACAAATGAAATACCTTTGTATTTCCAATCTGCTTTTCAACGTGTCTAGGTGCCAGTATACCTATTATACAATGTTTAAAACTTAAACGGTCGAAACGCAGCTCTCCTGACGGAAAAGATATCTCGTTTACTCATGTTGTATCGTTAACTATTCTAAAAATTGTACTACTAGGGGAATTACATTTAATCTCGATGACAACAGAGCACTAACAGTTTAGTGCACTACTAATGTGTTAAGTAAAGGTAGGTACTTATTCCTATTAGACTCGGAACCAACCTACCTAGCAATCATGTTTACATAGTTACAGATCGCTTGGACCAGCCACCGTTCACATCTAATTTGACACCCCATTGCAAAATTATTTAAACTATTACAAATGAAATTAATAGCAAATGCTTAAAACATAATATGAATCAAACTCAACTAATCCCGGTAACAGTTTCCTTTTATTAATTGAGAGTGGAATATATCAAAGCTTAATTCCTTATCTCAGCATTGCAACAAGTAATCTGGTTTTCAACCGTATGGATCAGCGCTGGCACTTGCATGCTTCTGCAGATACACTCTCTAAAAGAATTCTGATATAGGTACCTAAGCTTCGAGCGTTCTACATCAATGAGTGTCCAGGGGCGCAATTCTACAAATTTTACTTTAGTGTTATGTGTACGTTACGATTGTAACGTAGGCACCTTTAAAGCCGTTGCTTTATAGTTACGTTTAACTCAGTGGTTCCCAAACTTATTTTATCTACCGCCCACTTTGAGAATAAATATTTTTTTAGCGCCCCCATTTTTTCACGTATTTAAAAACCACTATAACTTTAAATTAAATTAATTAATTATCGTGACCTATACATGTATATTAACGAAACTTTTACTATAACCAGTGCCGGTTTTAACTCTACCAGCGCCCTGGGCGAGATTTCTACGGCGCCCTTCAACTGCAATTCAAACCCATACGAAAAACAGAGACATATGTAGTTGCCGATTGCGCGAGCGAAGCGAGCCCGAATTATTTTTTTATAGTAAAATGTAGCCCAATCGTACGTAAGTTATTCCTGGTTGGTGAATGCAAAAACACGGGAATGGAGCTTCTGATTGCGCGAGCGAAGCGAGCCCGATTTATTTTTTTATAGTAAAATGTAGCCCAATCGTACGTAAGTTATTCCTGGTTGGTGAATGCAAAAACACGGGAATAGAGCTTCTGATTGCGCGAGCGAAGCGAGCGCGAAATTTTTTGCTATATTTTAGAACTCAAAACAAAAATTACTTAAAATGTAGCCCAAACGTACGTAACTCTTTGTTGGTGTTAGCGCCTATGTATTAAAATTTTGGGACTTAAAGTACTACCGTAAATAAGAAAGTTCATATGGAAACTAGAAGTTACTTTCTTATTAATAAAAGGAATTAAAAACGACGCTACCTTTTTGCTAGGGTAGACTAAAAAATGTTGAAAAATAAAAACAACTGTAAAGTGAAGCAAGCCCGAAAATTTTTGAGTTTTCGATCACTAAGAGTCCTAAACATATATAATAAAAGGCAACTGTGAAGTGAAGAAGCCGCGAGCGAAGGGAGCGCGAGAATTTGCGAGTTTCGGGTCATAAAAGTAGTCTTTGTTCGAGAATTTCTCAAATTTAACACAAATTAAAAGAAACCGTGACTGGACTGGATGGAGTAACATTCTGATCAAGGATAGGTTGGGAGCGCCTGCGGCGCCCCTTATGTCCGGCGCCCTGGGCCGTCGCCCAACCGCGCCCTACCCTAAAATCGCTACTGACTATAACCCGCAATTTGAAACCAGAGCGCAGTAGGTAACATACAACGGCGCTTAGGTCTCAAGTTAACTCTTACGGGCTCTACCTACCAATAAAAATGATTATTGAAACGCAACTTTATAGTATTAAAACATGGTATCTTTTAATAAAAATAAATAATCGATCCTTATATAAAAACTAATGTGAAGGATGAATCTAATGCTGTTTAATAAGTTTGTTGTTATCAGGTAAAATCAGGTTCCAATTTACTCAAGAACAGTCGCAAGTCGCAAACGATTTCTTCATTCAATGATTTTCATTTTTTCTATATTCAATAAAATAGGACAGATATACGAACTACGCGGAGAGAAATATAGAACCGAGTTTGAGCAATCATTTAATTCATATTAGTTGTTGTTGAGAGTCGAGAGCTCATGCAGTCGTTGTCTAAGAGGCCTCCTAGCTAAATAAAATTACAAATCACCCCCCAGGCCTCTACACAACGCCCCCATTTTCTTTCTGGGTCTCTTACCGCCCCCCTTGAGACCTGCAGCGCCCACAAGGGGGCGTTATCGCCCACTTTGGGAATCACTGGTTTAACTTATCAGATTTTAGGATTTTAGTTAACAACTACGTCGTGCAACGAAACGCGCTTTGACAGGTGTCATCAGCTTTGTAATCTGTAGCTGTGACATTCAGTGAAACTACAAAACACAAACAAACAGCTTAACATAGAGGTAGAATAGAATCCATCAATAGAGACTCTCAACTACTGTTCCTCCTCCTTTCATCAAAGTGAACAGCAACTCACAAACAGCGCTCCCGTTGATGCACATTTCCCCCTGTAGAAACGATCGCCGACCCCTCTACAGCGTCCGTCCACCTATAGATTGGCCGCAGGATTCTAAATTCATGCGCCCACCAACGCCGAATAGAAACCTAGAACCTATGAAGTAGGTTCTAGGTTTCTATTCGGCACCTACTTAGTGAACAACCAAGCGCCGCAGATAAAATGCAGGTGCCACAGGACCCAGGCAGCTTGGTGCCACTGCTTTGAAAATTTCAAGAAACTGTTCGGTCAGCAGGCATCTCCAGGTTTCACAAGTGGGTGGCAAAGCAACAACAACAATCAGTATGCCAAGAACATTTGTAGCCAACAACTGAGAAGGCTACACATAGATAAACATTAAGTACCTATGTACCTACTTCAAAAAGATAGATGTATTAATCTCAAATCAATAAATGGATTCTATTTCATGTCTTGGTTATGTTATTCTCCTAACAACTTTCTATGTAAGTTTATTTAGTTTACACTTATAATTCTTGTTGGGCACTGCAATACTGTAAAGTATAATTTACAAATAAATAGCAATATTACAATGAGGGCTACTCTGTTAAACTGCACCAATGTCAGTCAATTGTGATACCAATTAAAATCCACTCAAGCCTGAATCTTGAAGGTTATATTTTAGAAGCACAAGCAATCACCAAATTATGAAATCTAAATCATTAGACAGTACCCAGAGTAAGTATCTATATTGAAACTCCTTCCATGTTTCATTCTTATAAGATTTTGTCACAGATGTGAAACCCCAGTTAGGTAAATAAAGCAGCATTGTCCCAACAAATCTTAATGGGAATTAATTAAAGTACAAAAATGCTCCATTGCTTAGTTCCTTAAACTTTTGGTCTAAGAGTTTCATATTCACCTAAAATACTCAAATTAGGATTATGAGTTAGGATGTTTACCAAAGATTCTATCTATTGAATACCAAAAGTTTTGATCCACATTTTCCATCTAATATTGCTGTTTGGTACTGTTTTCCTGTTCTGCATCTTCTGAGATATCTCTGTTGTAACATAACAACCTCTTTAATACTGCAAAACAAACTAAATTAAAAGGATTAGAATTATATTCAGGGTGACTAAGCAACCATTATAATTAACATTAACTAGATAGGCAACCCACTGGAAGCGTTGACAGGTTGGAATGTTGTGCATATGTGCATACATACCAGTATAGCTGGGTAAGTACTTCAACATACATAGTCCAACTTACAATGGTCCTTCAATGTGCTATTTGTTTAACTAAATACCTAGCACATGTTTGTTATTTATAGAACAGTTGACTAAAGGTACAAAACCACCAGTTTGTTCTTGTAATATCCACTATATTGTAAGCAAGTCTCTTGAAGTAAGTTGGTACCAGAACAATATAGCAAGTAAGTAGTTAACTAGACTCTGGGAGGGAAGCTAGGTTTGGAAGCTCATATTATCCAAACCACCGGCACAGAAAATCTGAAATTAATCAAGATTTAAAGAAGGTACTCGTCCAGATTAACTTTCAAATACTTAAAATTACTCAATTCAAAACAGATTATTTAGTAGAAATAACTACTTAATTATTGTAGTAGGGAGTCGCTTACAAACTCAAGGTACTTATAATATTATGTACCTACTCAGTTCACCAAATATTTCACTATGTTACAAGTTACAAATTAATTTGAAACTTTCAGTCATAATTGCATTCCCAGTTATTACTTTTCACATTTTTATAGTCAATGGGAACCAAAGATTATTTACTTTATGATAGGAACTAGGAACACAATGTAATTTATCTTTCATAAAGGAAATTACTCCCACGACAGATGTTTGGCTGTATGCAGTAGTCATAGCCATCATGTAGCATCACAGCATTAAAACGATTTACTGATTCGCACCAATCTTAAAACAAATGAATGTTCTATGTTCAATTGGTGAAAAATAAGTACATGAATTTCATACGCAATGTGATATTATGATACAGGCTTTCTAGAAAACCCATAAGTGATGAATATACAGTACAATTACTAACGTACAACTTACTTATAGGTATGCTTCAAAGAACACACAATTAAACTTTCCAAGTAGAACCTAGACATGAGCACTGGTGTGACAATTCTTTAAAGTCTCATACAATAATTTATAGTCGAGTCGGTGACTGGATACCATACTAGCATCCTTACTACTTAGATACTTTAACTTGCACGTTCTTTGGACAGACGGCCAATTTGTTCAGATTTCGGCTGTTGGGGACTTCTAATCCGCAAACTGAACTTACCATACCTGCCCCTTCCTTTCTTTTCAATTCAAAAGAAATAATGTTCGCTACTTACAGACACGCCGCCAATATAATATTTTCACTCGTCGCCAAATGTAGTGTTCGCCCTACCTGTGTCTCTGTAATTACCATCCGATAATTAGGATATCGGCTCGCTTGCCCACATAACGTCTTACTCCCGTGCCACACACTCTCCCGGTTTCCCGCCAACTGGCCATAGAGTATAGTGTGCACTCTCCGCGTCTATGCGACAACGAGACGACAGATATCGGTGATAATACAGTACACTACAAAACTATCAGTCTCTCAGTCAGTGCTAAAAGGTGGACTGAGAAATTACCTCCATTACCTCTCCCCCCCCCCATCCCTGAGTACTCCCCCCCCCAGTTTTTTTTTGCTGCGGCTTCCCTATTTCATTAAACCACCCTTCGCCACTGGTGCCTTGTAAGCAAGAGAATGCTAACTCAACTAATTTTGGTAATATGTAGTTTTTTTATTTGAGGGTGGAATATCAAAGCCTATCATTATCTCAGCAATGTGACAAACAATCTGGTCTTCAACCCTATTGATCAGCGCTGGTACTTCGCACGCTTCTGCTAGTACACTCGCTGAAATTCTTATATAAGCTTTAAATACCCTACATCAATGTATGTCCAATATCTAGTCAAGGAACTGTAAGCTTCTTAGCATTCAACACCCCACATATGAATACCTTTTTTTTTTTTTTTTTAGCGACGTAAAATCATCAAATGACCCCTCCCGCTGTGGGTTAGCAGCGGTGAGGGCAGTGTTGCCAACTCGGATTTTAAAAAAGGCGTAGGTCAGATAAAGAAAATTATGTAGAAATGTGAAATTGCCATATAGAAAATACGTAGATCTACGTACTTTTTTTCTGAGTGAAATTAAGAGAGTAGGGTAGGTAAAAGTAAATAAAACGACAATTTATATTACCCTAAAAGTAGTAGACAGCAGACAAACAATAAATTTAAAAATAAATTACTGTGAGCAAACAAAAAATCTATGAATTATAGGTCTACCAGAATCTCATGGCAAATATGCAAATATAAAATCATTTATTTATATAGATATTTATATATTTGCACATAGGGTATGAAATAAACAAGGTTAAATAATGAATGGATTTTAATATATTTGTGTATAAAGTTTGGCTTATTTGCCATGAGATTCCCATAATTGTAAGTATTTTTGTTCATAATGCAGCTTTCTTTTTTTAGTAGGAGTAACATTCTGCTCTTCCTCACTGTCACTGCTTATTTTTTTAGGTTATGAAGATTCACTTTGACACTTTGACGGTCACGTCACATTTCATTTTTTTTTTAATTTATGGCTCCTCCGTTTCAAATGAATGGCGCGACGTGTTGAGTGGTGAGGCGAGGTGTGTGCGTTAGTATGAAACGGAACGTTTATTATTTTTTTTTTTGCGAAAGTAAAGATAATTATGCCCATTCAGTCTATTTTGCAAATTTGAACAATTTTGATAGAAAATACGTAGATTCGGGGACTAAAGTTCGTAGGTTTGCAAGAAAGGTTTAAAGTACGTAGATCTACGTAAAAAGACGTAGAGTTGGTACCACTGAGTGAGGGAGTGTCAGACTCTTAAGGCTCGTTTACACAGTGCGAGCTGCTGCCTGGCCAGTAGACAGCTACTCGGTTTGTCTACTCGTACGCCAGTAGCTCGGCTTGCCTTTGCTGTCTACACGACACCTAGCTACTGCCCAGTACGAGTCGTGTCGCGATGTCGAGTGAACATGTTTCATAAATGAAATATTATTGTCAGAAGACCATCTATCCGCAGCCATTTATAACTCAATTTAGTACACAGGCGTAGCACACAAAAAAACACGGGTTTCACTCACAACTGCCCTGCTGGCACTGGCGAGCTACTGCCGAACGCGTCCAAACGATGCGAGCGACGCACGAGTCGCTGTCATGTGCGAGTTGCTGCCGGGCGAGCAGGCGAGTGAAAACAAAAAATGTTGAAGTAACTCGGATGCGAGCTACTGTTCAACTCGCACTTGCGAGTTACTCGTAAGTGACGTCCAAACAGTGCGAGTTATTGCAGTGCAGCTACTCGGCAGGCTGACTCGCACGCTAACTCGTACTGTGTAAACCAGCCATTACTGACTAAAATCGTCGTGTTCCGTCATAAGCCTTTTATGTACCAGGGCCGCGGTATCTCTTTCGAACAACCCGCAGCCCCGGCAGGCCTTGGCCCTGCTGGGCCCCGCTGGGGTTGCTGACATCTCTTTGAGGAGCGCGTGGAACAACGCGCGCCGTCGACACGGGTCTGTCGTCTAGAAAGACAGAGGGACGATGAGCCACCCGAACTCACCGCCCACAGACCCACGCCTACGGTGGCCGGGAGTCATCTCGTGACACCCGGCGCCCATGGTGTCTACCTGGTCCAGCGCGGCGGCCGGGATGAGAGGTGCGAACTCTCTGGCGTTCCGCCTCCTCCTTCTCGAGCATGACCGCTTCGCAGAAGGAGGCGACGGCATCCCATTCCCTCTCGCCCCGGACCATGGCCTGAACCAGGGCCGGACGCGAGAGGTCGCCGCCGCCCAAAGCCTCGACGAGGACCCGGCGGTGCCCTTCCCATGCGGGGCACACCTGGACTGTGTGGTCCACCGTGTCCTCGGGGCTGTCCGCACAGTGGTGACACCCGGGCGCCTCCTCACGACCGATGCGGTGCAGGTACCTCCCGAAACAACCGTGTCCGGTGAGGACCTGCGTCATGCGGTACGTGAGGGCGCCGTGACTCCTCCCGAGCCACTCCTCAAAGAGGGGACTTACCGCCACGATGGTGGCGTGCCCTGCACTGGGTTGCGATAGTCGCTCCCTCCAGGCCACCATGAGATCGCGCCGGAGCTCCGCCCGCTGCGCGACAACTTGCCGCGGTAGCGGAGTTTCCCCCCGGCGCTGAGCCTCCTCGCGCCAGTCGTACAGGCGCAAGAAGACCCTCGCCTCCAGATCCCACGGTGGCAGTCCAGCAAGTAGGCCAGCTGCTTCGCGGGAGATCGTGCGGTACCCCCGGATTAGCCTGATGGCTATCACCCTTTGGGGCACGTTCAGGTAGCGTACAGCCCGCGGCCGTACCGAACGTGCCCATACTGGGGCCCCGTAAAGGGCCATGGACCGCATGACCCCCGCGTAGAGTCTGCGGCAGGGGGCGTTTGGGCCGCCCAGGTTGGGCAGGAGCCGCTTGAATGCAGCACCTGCCTTCTCCAGTTTGGGGCCCAAACGTCGGAAATGCTCGACGAAGTTCCACCGGCCGTCGAGGACGAGTCCCAGGTACTTCATCGCCCTCTCGACGCCGATGGTAACCCCCCCCACCGTGACTTGGGAGCCTGAAGGTGGCGCGTTCCGAAGCCCATGAAAGCACATGGCCTCGGATTTGTGCAAGGCCACCTCCAGTCCCAGCAGCTGGATCCTCTCGATGACTATCGCAACCCCGCGCGTCATTAAGTCGGCCGCCTCCTGGTGCGACCTCCCTTGTGCCAGAACCAGCGTGTCGTCAGCGTAGCAGACCACGCTGACGCCGCTAGGGAGGTCGGCGCGCAGCACCCAGTCGTAGCCGATGTTCCACAAGAGCGGCCCCAGTACCGACCCCTGCGGAACACCGCACGACATCTCTCGCCGGTTCCATTCCCCGTTGTGACCAGGGTAAATGATGGACCTATCCGACAGATAGGCCTCGACCACGCGACGAAGGTAGGTCGGCACCCGGTGATACCGGAGTGCCTCCCTGATGCAACTCCAGGGAAGGGTGTTGAAGGCGTTGGCGATGTCAAGAGACACCGCCAAGACGACCCCCCCCCGGGACACAGCATCCCCCGTCGTGAGAGCTCTCACGCGCATGATGGCGTCCACCGTTGAGCGCCCCTTGCGGAAGCCGAACTGGTGGTCCGCAAGGTCCGGCCCTATCCCCCCAAGGTGCGCGACGAGGCGGTGTGCGACAACTCGCTCAAAGAGCTTGCCCACCTCGTCGAGCAACACGATGGGCCGGTATGCGGACGGAGAGTCCGCAGGGCGCCCCGGCTTCCGAATGAGGACCAGTTTCCCCGTCTTCCAACGAAGTGGGAACTGGCCCCTCTCCAAACATGCGCTGAGAAGCCCCCTAAGTCGAGGCCCGAGAGCCTCAAGGGCCAGGACCCAGGCCTTGCCAGGCAGGCCGTCAGGCCCTGGGGCGGTGTTTTTGGCTTTAAGCCTAGCCACCGCCACTCTCAGGTCCACCCCAGTCACCTCGGGGACATCGTCGTCGTCGGAAGTGTGGTCCGTCGTTGACACCGCGGGTTGCAGAGCCATGGGCGGGGGAGAATGTTCCCCGCGCGAAGAGAACAGAGCGCTCACCACCTCCTCCACCAGCTGAGGCCGGAGACTCTGGGTCAGCGGGGGGGCCCATGGGCGGAGCTTGCCCCGCACCATTTTGTACGGGCGCCCCCACGGGTCCCTGTCCAGAGACCCCAGCAGCTCCGCATTGGCCACCTCCTTGGCCTGGATGATGGCCAATTGGAGGGCGGTCTTCGCAGCTCTGTATCCCTCGTACAGCTCTGCTTCCCTGGCTTCTGCATCCGGAGGGCGGATGCGCAGCCTGCGGTGTCTGGTGTACAGGTGCCTCGCAGCGACGCACGCCTCTCGAAGGGCGGCGATCTCGCAAGACCACCAGTACACCTGGCGTCGGGCGCGTCCTGGCGGGGCTCGGGGCATGGCCACGTCACAAATATCGGACATGGTCTCCCGGAACCACTCCGCCTCGTCGTTGATGTCGGCGGGCCTGTCCGGTGATGACACCCAGGCCTGCACGACTGAGGCTTCCAGGAGAAGCTCCCGGTCAAGGTGCCTCAGCGCCCAACGTGGACCACTCGGGGTCTGCAGGACCGGCGCGCTAGGGTTCTGGGCGGAGACGTCAAACCGGATGTACCGGTGATCGGAGTAGGTCTCCACCCTCTCCTCCACGCGCCAGTCAAAGACACGCGGCAGCAGAGCGGGGCTGGCGAACGAGATGTCCACTACTGACTCGCCCCGCATCCGTACACACGTGGGGACAGAACCCCGATTGAGGACGACCAGGCCTGCTTCCAGCGCCCAGTCCTCCACCATCCTACCCCGTGCATCTGTGCGTCGGGAACCCCAGGCCAAGTTCTTGGCGTTGAAGTCCCCTAACACTATCACGGGGAGGGAATAACTTCCGACGACGACGGACAACTCCAGGAGGGAGTTGTGGAACTCGGCGAGAGTTCGGCTCGGGGAGAAGTACACCCCCACGACGACTATCTCCCCGAACCGTGCTGCGACGCAACCCCTTCCACTCTTCACCCCTTCGAGGGAAGGAGTACCAGCGGCGGCCGACGATATGATGGTCACTGAGCCGCTAAGGTCCTTAACCCAGTCATCCCTGGGAAGGACAAAGTACGGCTCAGCGACCACGGCGATGTTAATCGACCACTGCGCCATGCTTTGGAGCAACAGATCCTGGGCACGGGCGCAGTGGTTGATGTTCGCCTGAAGGAAGCGTAATGGAGCCAGTCTAGCACTCCATCACGTCTTCCTCCTCTTCAGACGCAGAGACGACAGCAGCAGTGGCGACGGCGTCGACAGCGGCGGCAGCGTTGGAGGCGGCGGCGGCCGCAGGAGCTGCGGTGGTGGCCACTGCGGAGGTGGTGGCGGCGGCGGCGACGGACGGCCGGCCCTTGCCCTTACCCTTGGTCTTGGCGGGTGGGGCACAGGACTTGCTCCCTGCCCGGTGTTCGGCCGGCTTGCCAGCAGCCGCGCATGCAGTGCAGTGCGGCGCGGCGCTACAAGCCACGGCCTTGTGTCCGGGCTGACCGCAGCGGAAGCAGAGGGCGCTGCGGTCGACCTCCGAGGTGCAACGAACACCCACATGATGCCCGACGTGGCATCGGAAGCACCTCAGGGGTCTAGGGTCCAGCAACTTGACCTGTGCCGACACCCAACCAACGAGCAACCTACGGCCGTCCACTATGGTCTTGGCCGCCACCACGGGGCAGCTCACCGTGACGGTGCACGTGCCCCTAAGGTCGGGACGTATGGTGCCCGCCTTAACTTCGTCGGCGGAGCACCCACCCGTCCTAGCGACGGCGGCCACCACCTCCTCGGCAGTAACTGAGTCGTCCAGGCCCATGATGCGCAGATCCGCGCACTTGTGGGGCCTGGAGACTCGGGCGTCGTCCGCACTTATGGACGCCCTAAGCCTCTCGGCTAGAGCGTCTGCGGCGGGCCCACTGGCCGCTCCTGGGACCTCCAGCATTCGGGCGCCCGTTGCGGTCACCCTGAGCCGGAGGCCAGAGGTGATACCTAGCTCCTGCAGGTTCACCGCCTCCTTTGCTTGGGCGAGCACGTCGCGGTTCGACACGCCCCTTTTGGCCGCGTCCGGCTGTAGTGTGACTACTACAGCCGCGGTCTTGGGGGCGCGGAGTTGCGCCGCGGCGGCTCGCTGTCTGCGCCGCTGTTTTTGGGCCTTCTTTTTGGCCGCTTTGGCCGCCCTCCGTCTCTTTCTCCTTTCCCCCACCACCTGCCACTCAGACTCAGCGGCAGAAGAGGTGGGGGCCGCAGACGGTGTCGGCTTCGGAGGGCGCTTCGCCACTGGTGCCGACGACGGAACCGGTGCTGATGTTGGCACCGGGGCCCTCTGCGCCTGGACCGCTGTTGCGGCCTTGGGCTTTGGCTGGGCGGCCGCCTTCCTGGGCGGCCCGCTCGGCGCCGCCACAGGTGGCTTGTTCGGCGGTCCCCTTCTGGGCGGGGGTGCCGCTGCAGCCGCAGCCGCATAAGAGGCCGCTGGGGGCTTCGACGCCGCGAGGGGAGGCCGTAGGACCCTGCCCTCCAGGACGGAGAAGCGGGCCTGGAAGGCCGCCATCTCCTGCCGAACCAGGGCTAGGACCTGGCTCTCCACCGGGGAGGACTGCGGCCGCTGTGAAGTGGTCCCGCTGCGTTCGGCCTCCTGCTCTCTCATCTTTCTAAGGTCCGCCCGTAGACTCCTGTTCTCCTCCAGGAGCGAGTTCAGGGCGGCCGTGAGACGAGCCACTTCCTCTCGCAGCTTGGCCAGATCGCTCTTTGGAGCCTGACCGAAGCTTGCTTCGGCTGCCGCAATGATTGTGGCCGAGGCCGAGTCAATCGCCTTCTGTTTGTTGGCCTTAAGACGCTTTTGGGACACGCCCTTGAACGCGGCCGCCACCGTCTTGGCGAAGTTGGCCCTCCGCTCCTGGTCAGAACCGACGGCCGCCGAGTCCTCCTCGGAGGAGCTCTGTTGAGCTGCTCCTCCCTTATCCTTGGGCACCTCAGCGACCCTCCCCTTCTCCGGCCTCCGGTCGGCCTTTTTGGCCGGTGCCCCGCGGCCACCGGAGGAAGACCCCAAGTCGTCCTTCTTCCTCTTTAGGAAGGCATCGACTCGGTGGTCCTTCTTGCTTTGGGGGACCCTGAGGTCTCCCGCCGCTCCATCGCTGGATGCGGACTCGGAGTCCGAGTCCTCATCCCACTCCCTTACTTCGTCTATGTTTTTTTGTTTTGTGTTCAGTTCATCCATTCAGTTCCCACGATTATGAGAGCAACTATTCGTCCACCCCGGCAGTGGCCTCATACCGGGGCAAGCCTACATACTGTTGGGGGCGGCTGGCCCCAACAGGGGGGAGCGCTAACGACCGTGTCCCCCACGGCCATTCATCCCCTCGCCGCGCTCCCGAAACTTGGGATTGGGTGGTTTTTTATCTAAGAGGTGTCCTTCCTCTGGGCCGGGCGGTTAAGCCAAGCCCTCGGCGGCGGCATTAGGCATGCCTCCGTCTGCTGTCCAGCCATCCCGGCTCAGCAGACCCGCCAAAAGGTTTGCTCTTCGTTGTACGAAGAGCAAACGAGCACCGCGTCAGTGCGCCTGCACCTCTGCGGGTATGGCCGCATCCTTGCCATGTCCACAAACGTCGACTGGTCAGGAGCGGCCCCTCCCTTTTTTTTTTTTTTTTTTTTTTTTTTTTTTAGCGACGTAAAATCATCAAATGACCCCTCCCGCTGTGGGTTAGCAGCGGTGAGGGAGTGTCAGACTCTTACTGACTAAAATCGTCGTGTTCCGTCATAGGCCTTTTATGTACCAGGGCCGCGGTATCTCTTTCGAACAACCCGCAGCCCCGGCAGGCCTTGGCCCTGCTGGGCCCCGCTGGGGTTGCTGACGTCTCTTTGAGGAGCGCGTGGAACAACGCGCGCCGTCGACACGGGTCTGTCGTCTAGGAAGACAGAGGGACGATGAGCCACCCGAACTCACCGCCCACAGACCCACGCCTACGGTGGCCGGGAGTCATCTCGCGACACCCGGCGCCCATGGTGTCTACCTGGTCCAGCGCGGCGGCCGGGATGAGAGGTGCGAACTCTCTGGCGTTCCGCCTCCTCCTTCTCGAGCATGACCGCTTCGCAGAAGGAGGCGACGGCATCCCATTCCCTCTCGCCCCGGACCATGGCCTGAACCAGGGCCGGACGCGAGAGGTCGCCGCCGCCCAAAGCCTCGACGAGGACCCGGCGGTGCCCTTCCCATGCGGGGCACACCTGGACTGTGTGGTCCACCGTGTCCTCGGGGCTGTCCGCACAATGGTGACACCCGGGCGCCTCCTCACGACCGATGCGGTGCAGGTACCTCCCGAAACAACCGTGTCCGGTGAGGACCTGCGTCATGCGGTACGTGAGGGCGCCGTGACTCCTCCCGAGCCACTCCTCAAAGAGGGGACTTACCGCCACGATGGTGGCGTGCCCTGCACTGGGTTGCGATAGTCGCTCCCTCCAGGCCACCATGAGATCGCGCCGGAGCTCCGCCCGCTGCGCGACAACTTGCCGCGGCAACGGGGTTTCTCCCCGGCGCTGAGCCTCCTCGCGCCAGTCGTACAGGCGCAAGAAGACCCTCGCCTCCAGATCCCACGGTGGCAGTCCAGCGAGTAGGCCAGCTGCTTCGCGGGAGATCGTGCGGTACCCCCGGATTAGCCTGATGGCTATCACCCTTTGGGGCACGTTCAGGTAGCGTACAGCCCGCGGCCGTACCGAACGTGCCCATACTGGGGCCCCGTAAAGGGCCATAGACCGCATGACCCCCGCGTAGAGTCTGCGGCAGGGGGCTGGGTCCCTCTTTGTCTGGCCTCTCCCCTGAACCTTTCCGGCATGAGTATCTCTACCGGCAGAGCTTCAGGATCATTGAGGCACGCAAGCCCCACCACGACGACAACGTGGGGACCCCCTCGGTGGGGACATATGAATACCTTACTGCATATAATAGTGCGATAGGACTACTTATATTTCGGTTAGGCATCCAAGAACACTATTATCACCGGAAATTGCGTTCTGTAATTTTTGTTTGCTTTTCCTAATGTGGTTTTCAAAAATTTAAGTAGTCAAAGAATTATTATAGTTTGATGGTAAGCTTTTTAGTGTCATGGTTACATATTGATTATAACCACAAAATACATAGGTACAGAAGTCAATCTACATATAAAGCGCGTTCGAGTCACGCAGACATAGGTGTCTATGTGTGCGTGTTCACAGACGCGCTGTCTCAAAACAACTCAAAACAGTGCGAGCGGGGCTGCCGTTTTCTTGAGATACGCGCGTCACACACAAGGTAGATAAATGTGCACGCGTTGTGATACCTACCTAACTGTAATTTGACTGTAATATTTTTAATTTTAATAACAAAAGAAAAAGTAATAATGGAGCAACAAAAAAAGTCGTATTATAATTGTTCAGTGGACGGTTGTTTTAATACAACAATAAACAGTGAACTGTCGTTTTTTAGCCTGCCGTATTACCTATAGTATGGACCTACTTATTTTCTCATATTTCGATGGTTCTTTTAATAAACGCAGTAGGTAGGTACAGTTAGGTGGGTAGGTAAGCGCCCCGGCGGCCTCTGGCCCAATGCCGTAATAAGTTTTGCTAGTGTCACAGTTTAAATATATGTAGAGCAGTTCGGAAACTACGAACAAACGTTCGAAACGGGCTCACTCACACAAACATGCACACCGACGAGGCTCCGGGGGGATCTCGCGGTGCTCTCAGTAACGCGTGTCAAGACGAGTGGTCGCGTTTAATTTTTTTTTTTTTCCTAAAATGCCACGAGCGAACGATTTATTTATTGTTATTGTTATACTTATCATCGTTATTATTCGATTTAAGGCCGCGATCATAATTAATAATATTTTAACTGTGATGCGGCGGTTCTGAGGATATTTAAAGCCGATAGTGTAATAGTTGTAGAAAATGTAAATCAAAGATGGCGGCCGAAATACGTATAATTTTTTCGTCATAGGACACCCATCACCCATTTTCAAGATATTCGAGGGTGCTAAAAACGATAGTGCAGTCAAAACGTAAATCCAAGATGGCGGCTGTAACAGGTATCATTTTTTTCGTCATGGGTGTCATTTTCATGGTATTTGAGGGTGCTTTAAACGATAGTGCAGTCAAAACGTGAATCCAAGATGGCGGCTGCATCAGGTATCATTTTTTTCGTCATGGGTGTCATTTACATGGTATTTGAGGGTGCTAAAAACGATAGTGCAGTCAAAACGTGAATCCAAGATGGCGGCTGCAACAGGTATCATTTTTTTCGTCATGGGTGTCATATTCATGGTATTTGAGGGTGCTAAAAACGATACTGCAGTCAAAACGTGAATCCAAGATGGCGGCTGCAACAGGTATCATTTTTTTCGTCATGGGTGTCATTTTCATGGTATTTGAGGGTGCTAAAAACGATACTGCAGTCAAAACGTGAATCCAAGATGGCGGCTGCAACAGGTATCATTTTTTTCGTCAGGGGTGTCATATTCATGGTATTTGAGGGTGCTTAAAACGATAGTGCAGTCAAAACGTAAAACCAAAATGGCGGCTGTAACAGGTATCATTTTTTCGTCATGGGTGTCATTTTCATGGTATTTGAGGGTTCTAAAAACGATAGTGCAATCAAAACATGAATCCAAGATGGCGGCTGCAACAGTTATCATTTTTTTCATCATGGGTATCATTTTCCTGGTTTGTGAGGGTGCTTAAAACGATAGTGAAGTCAAAATTTAATAATAAATAAACAAAGAATTTCGAACGTGCCGTAGCAGACGAAAATAATTTTTCTGTTAATAATTTGTAGATATAAATGAACAATATGTATTTTTTATGTAATGGGTTTTTAATTATTATATCTACTCCAGCTGTTTAGGTAGTTATCTAAAGACTTTTAATTTAAAAAAACTCAGTTTATGAATAAAGAACAGCTAAAAATTGTGTAAAAAGTCCTTGAGCCTTGTCTGCGCGCAATGGCGCGCGAGGTGGTGCGGCGACAACCGCGCGCCCGCTCCAACTAACGCCCGAAACATTTTCGTCCAAACTCGGCTCGCTTACTCCCGCCAAAACATGCAAAGGTTACGCCACCGTAATAATTATAAAAGTTACAGATCTAATATAAAGCTATAATTTAGTAATAACAAGTTGTTGTGTAAATATTATATGTTTTTCGTGTTCAAACTATCGTTTTTTGCTGAGATTAACCAAAGCCATGAAATTACCTATTTAAATTGTATTGTAAGCTAGTTAGGTGGTTAATTCAATTCGATGATTGATCACTACAGAACAAAAAAGTAAAAAAAAAACAACAACACCAATATCATTAAAAGTGACAACCCTATTGCTTCAACGGAGCGTAGGTAGTTATGTCCGCAAACAGGCTTAGTTTCCATACTGTCCATATCTTTACCGTGCTAGTGTCGACCCAGGCGAACCTCCCAACCTACCCTCAAAGATTATTACTAGTAGGAGTTGATAATTTTTGTGATCATGGCGAGAGTATGTTGTAGACGAAATAAAACTCGCACATCAAGGTTTCTGTAGGTAGAAGCAAGCTTAGATCAGGGACTGTACCAACCCATTACATACAAAAATATTTTTTTCGCAAGTAAAGAGTAATAAGTAAGTACCTATATATGTATGAATAACAAAATTATAAATTGCGGTTTCTGAAAAAGTTCGGTATCTCGTTCAAACGAATTTCCGTTGAAAGTGTTTATTAACCTCATGTATGCCACATTAAATATTTTATTATTATTGGTTTATATTTCATTTTTCCTGTTTTATTCTCAACAATAAATCAAATAATTAGATACGAGTACCACTACCACGTTAGTTTTATGCGCATAAAAAAGTTGACGACCCTAGCGCGACCGCCGAGTTTAGGCATGAAAAGTGAAGTACATACATGAGATTGACTTCTGTTGTATTTTGTGTTATAACGAAGGTATAAAGTAACATTACGACTCAGATTTTAACTAATTAGAACCATATTATGCAACGAACGCGCTTTAACAGGTGTCACCAACTTTGCACTATATATTTTGAAGCTGTGACATTCTGCATCACCATAAAATAGAAGAGTCCATGACCCTCAACTCATGCTCTTCTTCTTTTCAACAATGTGGCAGCAGCTCACAAACAGTGTTCTAGTCGATGCAATTTTCCTTTTGCAAAACAACCGCTAACCTTTCTAAAACATCTGTCTACCCATAGATAGTTGTGGGATTCTAATTCTATATCTCAATTTAATGATCAGCTATGCTGCTCTCATGTCATACATGACCTCATCAATTTGATGATCAGCTTTGTGCTGCTTCTATTTTTAATATTTTACGCTTTTCCAATTTCATGACCGCGTATAGGTACCGTAATATTTTTTTATGTAAGTATAGTTGGCTGCATAAGTATGTTTATAGTTACGTTCAACAGCGCTGACCCTTTATTGCAGGTGACTGTACCTACGTTGTATTAGTTAGACAACCAGAATATAAAAATATTGTTATCTTTTATAGGTACAGCACCCCAGTAAAATTTTAAACGATTTGGTGACCAAGGGCAATTTTACTTCCTATACTTTAAGGAACACTTACTCAGATTATATTTTGCAGTAGGAGCACGACTTAGGAACTTAATAATATTTTAGTTATTATTAACCAAATGTCGACGCAACTGTGTAGTTTAATTAGCACAAAAGAGTAATAAATGTCGATAAATGTAAATAGTGATAAAGTTCTTTACCTCTCGTGCTAGTCCAATTGTCTTACGGTAACCTAAGATTGGTGTTTAAGATCAATTATTATTAAACCTAACGCTATGGACACAAGTAGGTAAGTATTGGGGGTCCCGGATCAAATGAGATCCGCGACCCCCCAATACTTACTCTATTCCAGTGGTTCTTAACCTTTTTGTCATGAGGGACCACTTTACCAAAATTTGTCTTGCCGGGGACCACCCCATTGGTTTGCCTAAATTGAGATTTTAATTTAATGAGATTTTTGTGACTGTATTCTCTTTACTAACTTCTGAATTCTTGGTTCAGTACTACTCAAAGCTAAACGCATGTCGTCAGTGGCATGCAACAGATTTCTATGCTTGTTTTTAACAATCAGAAGCGTTGAAAACCCACGGACGAATTTATAGCTTTGACAAGGGGGGGGGTCCACTAGGTAAAAAAACAGTTTTCGCTCCGACTAAATCTTTCACTTACAAACGCAATGTTCAGCGTTTACAAAACGCAAGTACTCTATTCTTTTGTAGGTAAGTAAATGTAAAGAAAGACATACACATGCCTATGTAGTTACAAATGCGCGAGCGAAGCGAGCGCGAAATTTTTTTCGGACTCAAATGTATCCCAAACGTACTTAACTTTTTGTTTGTTGACAAATGCAAAAACGAGGGCATATAGTTTCTGAATACGCGAGCAAAACGAGCGGGCAATTTTGATTATTTTTTAAAAGACTCAGTACCAAAATGACGTAAAATGTAGCCCAAACGTACTTAACTTTTTGTTTGTTGACAAATGCAAAAACGGGGGCATATAGTTTCTGCATACGCGAGCGAAGCGAGCGGTAAATTTTAATTATTTTTTAAGACTCGGAACCAAAATTACGTACAATGTAGCCCAAACGTACCTTTACTTCTGGATTGTTGACAAATGTAAAAACGAGGGCATACAGTTTCTGAATATGCGAGCGAAGCGAGCGCGAAATTTTAATTATTTTTTAAGACTCAGAACCAAAATTACGTAAAAGGGCTACATTTCAAACCTTAATTTTTTTCTGTTGGACAAGTAAGATGAATAGCAACGTCGCGGACCACTTGGAATGCCTCCAGGGACCACCAGTGGTCCGCGGACCACCGGTTAAGAACCACTGCTCTATTCGAAAAGATGAATGCATTCAAGATTCTCTATTTGAAATGACGACTAGGTACATTGAGATCCGAGCCCTCTATATTATATATACTATATTCAAAACGATCCTCTTATTCAATAATCTCTATTTGAAATGATCTTTCTATTCAATAATCTCAATTCGAAATGATCTCTCTATTCAATAATATCTATTCATAATGGTACTTCTATTCATTATTCTACGTTCGCTTGCATTAATTACGCTTGCATTCAAAAACCTCTGCTTAAAAATCACTATTCGAAATGATACCGCCAGTCAAACACTAGGATAGATTGTTTACAAATCTTAAGCCATAAATGAAGGTTGAATTATTTTATATTGGCTGCCTAATGTCAGCCAGTCAGGTATAAATGCATACCTACGTGTGTACACGTTTCTTTATTATATTATGTCATTATGATATTATTCGATTACTTTAGTACACAGTACATATGTACTTTTATATGGAATGATGTATTGTAACTACAGTGTGGAATAAAGATTAATAATGTTCTTACATTAACATATGGTTAAATTGGTTTAGGTAAACTGGCTAGGTATACCCACTTATGTATTGTGATGCTATCTGACTTCACAGCAATGACTTTTAATGCAATGAGTAAAGTGAATGAGTATCTATATGATAAGAAATGAAACAAAATAATATAGAGATACAAAATTTTATTTACATTTTTTTATACATTTTACTTAGAATATCACGAGCACTTTTGTATACATCATCATTAAATATATTTTCGACAACATATTGGGCACACACACTGGCCTCACAGTTATATGATGCACTCTCTTGGAACTCCTCCACGTCATAAATTTGTAAGCGTATTATTTTAGACCTTCTACCCTTAGAAGGTTTCTTGATAAATGAATATATAATATCATCACCTCGTCTTTTATTACCGCTGCTACGAGGAGTATTTTCGAATTGGAATAGTTGAAACGGTGTGTTTCTTTCCGAATACTCGCTTACTACTCTTTGACGCATGGTTCTCTCAGGATCAGTTGGAGGCGGAGACAGTGGCGAGTATCCGGAGTTAGGGATGATAAGATCACCAGATTCCTGAAACAAAACATTATAATAACTTTTTGTAAGTTTATTGAACTTATTTAACTTTGTATTAATTACTTATATTAATTATTTTACTTACCGACATTATCAGACAGGAGTCTCACTTTGAATGTATTTTCAAGTGTTGCGTTCTGATTTATATATATATATTTTTTTTTTGTCAATAAGGTTCATAATAAGAAGTTTTATTTTTGATACCTTTTTAGTAAAAGTATTTAAAGAATTTCAGCTCGTCTTACGTCCACGTGCCGAGTTGTTTGTATAAGCAACCTAGCGTTGCTACGAGCGTGCACACGAGCGGGTAAACCGCCTATAGCTTTGTGACAACAGCGTAAAAATAATATTTTTATTATTTATCGATAAATACCAACAAATTTAGTCTTTAATTTCTATAAAGTATTAATTAATAAAGTCTTATTTAAAAATAATAAAGTTACAATGCCGCTTGCAATGTAATTTATGCGTTCAAAACGCTGCGGTTCTAACGCTTGTCTAGTTGATTATCGATATGAAAATGCTATCTTAGCGTTATTTTAATACTATTTCTACCTGCGGTTACACTTGTATAAAATTCACTTTATTTAGTACTTGCTTCTGCCAGCGTTTTCATCCGCTTTCCGATCGAACTACTTCCCGCACTCGGATAAAAAGTGGCCTCGGTTCAGTGTTTTAGACGTAAAAGTGTGCCTAACAAACAGACAGACAGATACACAGAGTTACTTTTTTATTATCTTTTTTTTTGTCACTAAGGTTCATAATAAGTTATTTATATTTTTGATTCCTTTTTAGTAAAAGTATTTAAAGAATTTCAGGTCGTCTTACGTCCACGTGTCGAGTTGTTTGTTATTTTAATACTATTCCTACCTGCGGTTACGCTTGTATAATATTTAATTTATATAGTACTAGCTTCTGCCAGCGGTTTCACCCGCATCCCGTGGGAACTACTTCCCGTAGCGGGATAAGAAGTAGCCTATAGCCTTCCTCGATAAATGGGCTATCTAACATTGAAAGAAATTTTCAAATCGGACCAGTAGTTCCTGAGATTAGCGCGTTCAAACAAACAAACAAACTCTTCAGCTTTATAATATTAGTATAGATTCCTAGTTCTTTTCAAATTAACCGACTGCAAAAACAAAGTTTTTAAATGTTCATCTGCAAATCAAGTTTTTAAGTAGCTTTTGTCCTTTCCAAATATCTATATCCGTCTCGACATTCAACAAAATCGGTTCAGTGTTTTATCGTGATTAGAAACTCAGCCTCAACTATCTCCGCTACCAAATCTCCTCTTGAAAACTTCAGTACTCCTGAATTTCTGCAGAATGTTGTTATTATTGTTAGTAGATATTACAAGTGTACGAAGTCCTCATGATGAGCTTATTTTTTCGTATGTCAGCAATTTACAAATTAGGATATCGATGACGTGATTTTGCACCTATATAAACGCATCTCCAACAAACTAGAACACCATTTCTTTCTGGAAGTGTAGTGCTCCTGAATTTCTTCATAAATTACATATCAAGACTCAAAATGTAAGTACTTCTCATTATTTCACTCTATCTTTAATATTCATACTTTTTATTTTCTGAAATTGTTTAATGTTTAATTTTTAAATTTGTCTATTAATTCATTTTATCTATTCATTCATTTCATCTATTCATACATTTCATCTATTCATTCATTTCATCTATTTCATCTATTCATACATTTCATCTACTCATTCATTTCATCTATTTATACATTTCATCTATTCATTCACTTCATCTATTCATACATTTCATCTATTCATTCATTTCATCTATTCATTCATTTCATGTATACATTAATTACATTTACTGATTCATTTTATCCATCGCTTTTTTTCTTTCATCAATTCATTCTTCTCATTATTTCATCTAATTCGCTTCATTTATTTCATGTTTCTGTTTTATAAAATAACACAATGTAATTACAAGCAAGTCCATATTTGAATATACTTATTTTCATATCATATCTTATCACCCGGTTAGTGTTTTAAAATGTCCTGTATGTTAACTATATCATTGTCTTATCTATTCAGGTCGAAGCAAGTAGCAAGCCATCTTTTCTCATCTGAAGACGAAGCCGAACTGCAGGAGCAGCAGCATCAGAAAAGCAACAAGGCGTCAGGTTCATCTAAATCATCGGCACCTGTGAAGAGACTGGCGGAGGGACAATCATCGAAAACGGAAGATAAAAAGAAGAGGAAGAAATCTTCTATCCACCCCATCTCTCCTTGCATGAAGCCTACATCGTATGAACTGTTTGGCACCGACAGCGATGATGATCGGGAAGAAGAAGCTGTTGGAAGCACTCAGGGTAAAAAAATACCGCCACTGTTTTCATATTGCACCCGTCGAGTAGCAAATGGCTTGTCTAGGCAAACTGATGAAAAAAGACAGGGAGATATTATGTTGAATTAAAAATTTATGATTGTGCAGAAATCGAACGCATAGCGCCTATGAATCGCTGGAGGCATTCGATTATTACTCTAAAAAATCGAACTGATGACGGGACGCCTGCATGGCAGCATTTAAAAGAATTTATAAATAAAACCCGTCAGGAATTTAAACAGAGCCCTATAGAATTTGTCAGTGCTTAATAATCTAGTTAGACGTGATTATGACGAATAATTATGATAAATAATGTGTATCTACATTAAATTTCTTATAACTAAAATATTAATTTTGTAACCTTTTCATAATTATTTTTTACTCTCTTAAGTATAGGTATGTAGACATTAATGTAACCTTAACATAATTATTTTTTAGCCACTTAAATATATGTAAGCATATTGTATTTTTGTTTTATTTGCAGTACAATCCTCGTCTACTCATCGGAGACAATACAATAATAATCCAGAATCAATAGAATGTGATAAATGTCTAATTAAATTACCGCTAAAAGAAATCAGATATCATGTGAGAACGAATATTCATAAATGTAATAGTTTATTACAAACCAAATTTGATAATATTTACATTACTAGCTTCTGCCAGCGACTTCGTCCGCGTTAGATTCGAACTTTGTGCAAAGAGAGGAAGAAATACCTAATAAACACCAGCCTATCCAATCATCTAAATCTATGCTTATCTACTACTACTTTCCCTAAATGGGTCGTTTTCAAAAAAATTGTAAAAAACAGATATGAAACAGATAGGAAAGCTATATTATTATAACGGAAAAGTAACAGAGACGAATTATTAGGGTCAGTATATATAACGACGTACTTTTAAAAGAAAATAAGTAGATAGTAGTATTCGAATTGTTCTCTATAATTTCGCTGTCGTTCACCTGGTGTTAGTGGCATAATGCCTGTGAAGAAAAGAAAACCTTAATACATAAATATTAAATATTCTAAAACGAACCACACAGCAATTCTTATATCCGAACTAAAGCCATCCGTAGGTAGGTAAGTAGGTATAATTATTTTTCTCAACTATTCCAAACTTATCCCATTATAATACATGATGTTACCCTCAAATATTGATTGTATAAATGTATATTGATAGAAAACATTTTCGAGTTTTATATTTTGTTAGTGGATTGATTTTTATTTAATCTGTTCATGTCGACTTTTCGTAAAGATACCTTTATAAAATTATAAAATAAAAAGAAAAGTGGTAGGTTTGATTAAATACGTTTTTATCTCGGTACGTACACTGTGAACAAACCTTAACCGTTCATATCTGTTACGTCACACAAAAAAGTAATCGATATGATAACCGATATGAATAAATTGCTTGTGTCTAATCTAAAAAAATCTCTTTTTCAATGCTAATTCTTACTTTATACGAAACTTGTATAGTACAGTGATAGTGTCAATATACATTTATTCTAAGCTGATTTATAAAACAGTAAAAGTATTTACCGATACTTTAAAAGTCTCACAGTAATAAGTAACTTTTAATTGTCGAATAATCACTGCACCACAATATTTCGTGCTTGTTGCGCTTAACAAAATTACCGAACATTTTTGATTCGTCGATTCTTATGACAGTTCAGTTGCTAATATTTTAGGTAAAATAATTTTGATAACTACTACAAAAATATTAAAATTACTAATGTAACAGCCAAGAATAACAGAAATGAAGTGAAATCAAGACATGTTTTAATTAATTATTCCTGAATTCTGCGTGTTATATTTCATGATAATTTTAGCAAATTCCTTCAGGTTCCACAATGCTCTGCTAAGAAATAAATTATTTGTCAGTTAAAATACTAATATTGAATAATAAAATGTTTTTTAAATGTCGCGCCAAGAATGTGGACACGTATTGCTTATATGAAAACAAATGTTCTACGTTGTAGTTTTCTTTTAAAATTAATCATTCATTGAGGATTATGGAGCGTTATTTTTGTTTTTCATAATGCTGAAATAAATGTTTATTCTGTTTTAAGAGTAATTAGCCAGTAGCTATTCTTTAAAAAAGAATAACTTTGTTGGACGTTTTAATATACAATTTTTTTGAATATGACCCAAATATAAATAAACTATTAATAATTTGTAATTTGAACGAATTTTAAACCATACCAAAATAACTAATGTTTACCTATTTTATAAAATAACAACAAAAGATAATTAAAAATAAATTATTTAAAGTCGTCAATAAAATTATTGTCGGTCAATAAGGTTGAACACTCCGAACGTCTATTCGCATCAACAGCCAAATGTTGTAGGAAGCTCGCGCACCAACCGCGCCGCGAGCCGCGTCGAGCGCAGCGACCGTTGCACAAAAATGATTCTTATTGCATGATTCAGTATTCACTCGCGATGGCTACCGTATTTCATGTATAACTTTGGTATTTCTTGACCAATTTATATTATTCTTTCTTTATTGAATACGTAATAATGTCAACTTTTTTTAGTTAGTGTGAGTGAGAGTATTATAAACGTAATAGTAGACAAATATAATCAGAAAGCTCCGAACTGCAAAGCTACCGAGAGTTAAACGTGTTATTGTGAGCCAACCATAAAAGATGGACATATACTGTCAAGGTATATTTTTTACATAATTTAAGGAGAATATTTCCGACCTACATGGTTTCTCTGTAGCTTTAACCATTAAGGCTGCACACGCGACGGAAGCAAAAAAAAATGGAGTAACTTCTCCCGTTTTCCCTACATTTACCTTCACTGCTCTGCTCCTATTGATCGTAGCGTGATGAAAAGTATCCTATAACCTGCCCAGGAGTACGAAGATTCATTGTACCAAGTTTCGTTGAAATCCGTCAAGTAGTTTTTGTTTCCATAACGAACATACAGACAGACAGACAGACAGACAGACAGACAGACAGACAAAAATTTTACTGATTGCATTTTTGCCATCAGTATCGATCACTAATCACCCCCCAATAGTTATTTTGGAAAAATATTCAATGTACAGAATTGACCTCTCTACAGATTTATTATAAGTATAGATTGCAAGTGCATTCAAGAACAGAATCATAACATATCGTTTAAATCCTGCACAAGGTGTTGAATACGCTACTCCTGAAGCATTCTTGTGTCAGAATAAAAACGATATCCTGAAACTCATAGATATGTCATTAATAAAAAATACTTGTATCAAGATAAATTTCGAATTGTTTGCTTACTTTGCATTACTGAAAACAAGTGAGCAACAAATGAAATCATTTAATACGAAATATGAAATTGTTTGTAATAACACGAATATTAATGATATGTATACAAATGTAATTGAACTTCTAAAATGTAAAATGTCAGAATTCGAACATAAAGAATCTGGATGGTCTTATATTTCATTGAGTCATCTTGAAATCAACATTAATAAATATTGTCCGTTGAGAGGAGGGACATATTTAGAATTACCAACAAAAATTAAAAATACGAAAAGTTGTATTAACATACAAAACGATGATAATTATTGCTTTTTGTGGAGTATTGTAGCAGCCTTATATCCTAGTAAGTTAAATGTATGTCGGACCACATCGTACCCGCACTACAGTTCTGTATTAAATATCAAAGAAATGTCGTTTCCAGTTTCATATCAAGACATACGAATATTTGAAAGAAACAATAACATAAGCATAAATGTTTATGGAGTAGACGATAAGGGTGAAAATGTGACCGGTCCTCTATATTTAACAAATGACAGAAAAACTACTCATGTAAATTTGCTATACTTAGAAAGGAAAGGAAAACATCATTATTGTCTTATTAAAAATCTGGCGCGATTAGTACGACGACAAATTACAAACCATAAAGGCAATTTTTTTCTATGTGAATCATGTTTACAATATTATAGCAGCGAAACCAAATATAAATCTCATATTTGTTCTAAAGTTTTATCAGTCTTACCAGAAAAAAGTACTAGACTCTGTTTTAAAAACTATGAAAGAAAACAAAGAATCAATTACGTAATTTACGCAGACTTTGAAAGCCTATTGTTAAATTGTGACGAAAAAATGAGTGATAAAACCTCAGATCAAAGAAATATAGGCAGATAGAACTTGCGCGAACAACGAAGTGACGCCAAGTTTTATTTATGTGTGCGCGACAGCTGAGCGGCGCCGTGTACGGACACGTGCATCTGTGTGCGTTTACGGTTGCCAGATATTGAGAAATACTCCCATATTTTTATTCAGTTAAATTGTTCTCATATATTGTAGTTAAACACAGTAAATTAATAAGCTATTTAATTAAAAGGCTTTTTAATTTTAAAATATAAACAATTTATTATAACAATCAACATATTTATTAAAATAATTATTACATATTTAGTTTAGTCTTAGGAAATTACGAGTAGGTATCTCGCTTTATTTTTAAACTTTAACAGCCTTTGTTTTGCACCAATTTCTTATAATATTGTCTTTTAGCGTCTGAACATCCAGCATTAGTTTCTAATTTGGCTATATAGTGCAGTCGTACCATTAAATACTTTTCTATCAAAACTTTTATTAGGTTTACTTTGTGATCAAGTCCATAGCATTGATGAGCATCCTCCAGATTTATAAAAATTGTTGAATTACCAATAGAACTCTTTAAAATCTGTGAAGTTACGTGCCTATAATCATTTTTAGTTTTTATTAAAACGTTTTCTTTTAAAATTTTTCGTATAACTATTTCAGCCGCTGCGCAAACTTGATATGTGTCTACGGAAGGAAAAATTTAAACTCCTCTATGTATGCCTACAACTACCCTATGTATGCCTACAACTTTCGAAGGTTGCCCTCGATTTCTCAGGGTTTCCATCATCAGATCATGACCTGATGACTATGAGGTCAACTGGCAACTATTCCGCGTCGAAAAAAAAAAGAATCACGTAAATCGGTCTATAAACCTCGGCGTAATCGATGTTCATACCTAGAAAAAGAAAGAAACAGAATAAAGAGCTTTAACTTTTGACTTTGACTTTGAAAAAAAAATACATACCGGCCGAATTGAGAACCTTCTCCTTTTTGGGAATCGGTTAAAAATATTCGTCATGAATTTTAATGCAACATCGATGTTTTTTATACACAATACACATTCCCCTAATTCAGGGTAATTTCCCCGTTATAGCTACTGGTATCACAAACGATTTACTGTCAAGGTTATGTGTTTCAAGTGAGTCGAAAATATTTTACGGAAAATAAATACGAAAACAATAATAATAACAATAGTTACTTGTGGAAAGATATCCCATCTTGTTTTCTTGGTTTTTGTGAACAACTTTTGCAGTGTTTAAACACACAAGACGGCATATTTTGATTTTTAATGACAAATCACTAGTGACATGTGAGCGAGACGATGCGTAGCTCGGTACTGTCGCGAGTTTGTATCCTTTTTTGATTTTGTATCCTATTTGGTGGATACACTCGCGTGTTCTGAGCGCTCTATCTGCCTATATTTCTTTGATCTGAGGATAAAACGTACAATTTGAAAAAACATCAACCTTCCTGTTTTGGATATTATATCTGTTGTTCACACGATTCAAGTCAAAATAAGTTTGTTACATATAGAGGTCCGGATTGTGTAGAAGTTTTTATTAATAGATTAATTGACGATGTGAAGAAAATAACTAAAATATTGTCGAATAAAAAACAAATTAAACCTTTAACAGAGGAAGAGCAAATCATATATAACAATGCTAGTACTTGTCACATATGTGATCAATTACTATTTGATGATAAAGTATGTGATCACGATCATATCTCAGGCAAGTATAGAGGCCCTGCTCATGCTCATTGCAATTTAATGTTTAGAGTATGCCCCTTCGTACCTATAATTTTCCATAATTTGTCGAGCTATGATTCTCATCTGTTTTTAAAAGAGTTAGTAAAATATGAAGGGCATATTAAAATTATACCTAAATCTAAAGAAAAATATTTGACTATTACTAAATACATTCATAACGAGAATGACAAACGCCCTATTCAAATAAAGTTCATAGATTCATACCAGTTTTTAAGCTCGAGTTTAGATGCTTTGAGTAAAAGCTTATCAGATCATGATTTTGTTCATTTGTCAAGGGAATTCAATAATGAAAACATTCATTTGCTCAGAAATAAAGGTATTTATCCTTATGATTATATTAACACGTGGGACAAGTATGAAGAAACAAAACTACCTGAAAAAAAATATTTCTATAATACTATGAAAATGGAGCACATTACGGATAAAGAATATAAACATGCAAACACTGTGTGGAACAAATTCAGTGTTAAAACTATCGGCGAGTATACTGATTTATATATGAAATGCTATGTATTAATATTGTGCGATGTATTCGAAAATTTTCGTAACATAAGTTTAAAATATTATAAATTAGACCCTGCATACTATGTTACAGCACCAAGTTTGAGTTGGGATGCTATGTTACTTTACACACGTGTCGAGCTAGACTTAATTGATGACTTACATATATATCAAATGTTAGAAAAGGGCATACGTGGAGGACTGGCACAATGCTCGCTACGTCATGCAAAAGCTAATAACATATATTTACCCGATTTCAATGATTTAAAACCTTCTAGCTATTTGATATATCTTGACTGTAATAATTTGTACGGTTACGCTATGACTAAAAAGATGCCTATTTCAGAGTTTAGATTTTTGAATCAGGAGGAACTTAACTGTTTCAATATAATGAACGTGTCGGATGACAGTAACTACGGCTTTATATTTGAGGTGGATCTTGAATATCCCGATAACATACATGACTTCCATAGTGATTTACCTTTCGCTCCAGAAAAATTTATACCCCCAGGAGGAAAGACACCTAAACTTATAGCTAATTTATATGATAAATTTAATTATGTAATTCATTATACACATTTAAAGGAATGCTTGAGACGTAGGCTTGTCCTGAGAAAAATACATCGTATTCTTACATTCAAGCAAGAAAATTATCTAAAAAAATACATTGATCTAAATACTAGTTTACGTCAAGCGTCTAAAACTTCATTTGAGAAAGACTTTTTTAAACTTCTGAATAATTCCATTTTCGGTAAAACGATTGAGAATAAACGTAAACACGTAGATATTAAATTAGTCACGAAATGGAGAGATACAGATAACGCTACCAATAAACAACTTGGCGCTGAAAAACTAATTTGCAAACCTAATTTGAAATGCGTTTCTATATTTTCTGAAAACTTTGTAGCTATTCAGTTAAAGCCCGAAAAAATCATACTTGATAAATCAATATATATCGGCTTTACTGTTTTAGAGTATGCCAAGTTGCATCTATATCAGTATCACTATATGATAAAAGAAAATTATATGAATAATGTAAGACTTTGTTACACCGATACCGATAGCTTGCTATATTTAATTTATACGAAAGATATTTATTGTGATATTAAAAAAAAAATTGAAAGAGTTTGACACGAGTAATTTTGATTTAGATAACCCTTATTTAATTCCTCGAGAAAATGCAAAAGTAACTGGATTATTTAAAGACGAACTGGGCGGAGACGTGATTAAGGAATTTACAGGTTTAAGAGCAAAACTTTATTGTTTGCTAGCTTCTAGAATTCAGATAAATAAAGCAAAAGGTATCTCAAACTCTGTGACAAAAAGACTAAAGATGTCACATTACAATAAGGCATTATTTAACAATGAAACTAGAGTATGTAAAATGAATTTAATTCGGTCAATAAAACATGTACTATATTCACAACAAGTAAGCAAACTGGTGATGAATAGAAATGATGATAAAAGATATGTTCTCTCAAACCAAATTGAAACACTACCATGGGGTCACTATAAAGTAGTATTGTAGATAGTTTTAATGTTAATTTTAATTGTTAATTATATTATGTATATTGTTATTAAGTTTGTGAATAAACACATTTGTCATTATTTTATATGTTGTTTTATTTTATACTTATGGAAAAGACAACAACGAAGTGAAGTTATTATGGTGGCACCTTTTGTCTCCACAATATAATATATATGTATATATACGTAAAATCGTTTTTTTCATTAATCGGTAAGATGAAGTTGATCAAGCAACCCATATCCCTCAGTGTTAATAATATAAAATTAAGTGACTCCGTTCATCACATCAGACATAGCGCTTTATTGCCAGATACCATTCGCTGTATAATATGCGGTCCATCAAGTTGTGGCAAAACGAATGTTATGATTAGTTTACTGCTGCATGAAAACGGGCTCAAATTCAGAAATCTTTATCTTTACACTAAGACTTATTTTCAACCAAAATATCGTTTTTTGTCCGAAGTACTAAAAAGAGTGCCACAAATTAATTTCTATCAGTTTAGTGATGATAAAGATGTAATTTCTCCGAGTGAAGCTCTAGCAAACTCTGTATTTATTTTCGATGATGTTGCGTGTGAAAATCAAGTAAATATCCGCAATTATTTTTGAATGGGTAGGCATAAACAAATAGATTGTTTCTATTTATCTCAAACCTATTCGAAAATTCCGAAACAACTGTTACGTGACAATGTGAATTTTCTTATTATATTCAAACAAGATGATGTGAATTTAAAACATATTTATGAAGAGCATGTTAGTTCTGATTTACAGTGGAAAGAATTCAGAAATCTTTGTCAAACTGTTTGGAGTAAACCTTATAATTTTCTACTTATTAATAAAGAATCAGCATTAAATAACGGAAGGTACAGACAGAATTTTGATATGTTTTTTAAATTTGACTGACTGTTTATGTGTGCATATAAGTAATTAACATACAAAATCAAATTCAGTATAATTTGTTCTTTAGCTTAATACAGTTGTGATGATAATAGATACAACATGGAGAAAAATATTAAAATAGAATTAATGAAGTCTGTAGACTCCATAAAATATAAAATAAAACAAATGAAAAACCAGGAACACTCAATGAACTTATCACTCGACAAAATGTTAAAACCTGTCACAGATCCCCTTAAAACCCTAGTTGATTCGAGCAAAACAATAGAAAATACACACTCTAATAATAATTTCGAAGACATGGAATTGGATGACATTAATACCAGCTCATCTACAAAGTTTGAAGAATGCTGCGATCCAGAACTGAATTCTGTGCAGTTCGTTAAAAAGTCTCCCCAGACAGAATTACTGAAAGACTTAGAAATATCATTAGAGGGCGGTGATATCCATGATATTTATGATGGAGTAAATATACCATTTGGAATAAGGAGTGCAAACAAAAAATTACTATTGGGTAATTCAATAGTTTCATTTTCTAAAATAGATAGTGTGAATGATGATAATATCATTTTAATTAAAGTTGGTGACAAAAGCTACAATTTAACCCCTGGTTTAAAAGAACTTTTACTTCGAAGAAAACCTGATTTGAAAATAATATCGAGCAAAGATAAACTTGTGTATAAAGATATGTTGCATTATACAAATGCACATAAGAGAGATTTCAATCCTAATGGACAAATTAGAGGTGATAAAGGTATAAAATATCGTGAAATAATCAAACCATTGTTTTCTGAATCGTTAAACAGTAATATTGTCACTAAATTTGGAGGAAGCTTACCAACACTAAAGAAATACAAAAAAGATGCTGACTTGGTATATTGGGACGATCCTAACGAACTTGTTGAGAGATTGAAACTATTAGTTGCTTCCCGAGATGCCGGTAATACAAACCATGATAATGAAATTTTATCAATTATCGAAGAATCAAAAGAAGCTGACATAATTAAATAATAAATAGTTAAAATAGTATGCTTTTTATTCAGTATTAAAGCTGAACTCAAGACAAATATACTTACTGAACTGTGAACATGAGCAAAGCTGACGTCGTAAACGAAATTCATAAAAATGCGAGGGTGAACTATCTACGAAGACATGTAATCATGAAAGATATAGATGACTTGTGGCAAGCAGACTTAATTGATATGCAATCAATTTCAAAAGAAAACAAAAATTACAGATATATTCTTGCAGTTATTGATACATTTTCGAAATATGCTTGGGCCTTTCCTATGAGAAGTAAAACTAAAGAAAATGTGTGTAACTCTTTCAAAACTTTGTTGGATAAAGGGCGTGTTCCTAAAAATCTGCAAACGGATAATGGAGCAGAATTTTATAATAACGAATTTCAGAAACTTATGACAGCGTATCATATTAACCATTATTCAACCTTCTCAACAAAAAAGGCTTCAATAGTTGAACGATTTATCAGAACATTGAAATCTAAAGTCTATAAGGAATTTAGTTTAAAAGGCAATTACAATTGGGTAAATAGTACCCTCAACGAGGTTATTTACAAATACAATCACACTCGCCATCGCACCATAAATGAAATCCCTGCTAATGTAGACAATAATAATAAAAAACTGATATTAGAAAGGTACTTAAAGTTGCTAAAAAATGATAATTTAAAAAGCAAGTACAAAGTAGGTTATTATGTGCGTATCAGTAAATACAAAGGAACATTTGAAAAAGGTTATACTCCCAACTGGTCAACAGAAATATTTAAAATTTGTAAAATACAAAATACAACCCCTATAACTTACTTAATCGAAGATACTATCAGAGGTCAGCCTATTTTAGGTGCATTTTATACACAAGAACTTCAAAAAACAAAACATCCCAATGTATATCTAGTTGAGAAAGTTCTTAGAAGAAAAGGTAGCAGGGTTTTAGTAAAATGGCTAGGTTTGTCTTCAGCTGAAAGCAGTTGGATTGATAAATCGAATGTTATATTATAAATAAAATAGTATTAGCAACAAACTCGAATCGCATAACTATTTATTAAAGTATTCAAACCGGAATCATCAGTCTTATAATGTGTTTTGGAGAGAGCAGTCTTCTCAATTGGCTTATTAATAATTTACCATTTGAATTACACTTACCAGGATATAATTACTGTGGTCCTGGTACTAAATTAATAAGGGATATTATAAATTGCATATCAAATAAATAATCGCCTATCAATAAATACTCATCATTTATATTCTTTTTTACATCAAATAACTTACTTCACTACAAATAAACTAAATGTTTAACAAAACTCAAACTGCAGATAATTCGAAATTATACATCAATATGACATTACTTTTTTCCTTATTATGCAATACAGTTAAATTTATTCTTGTACAAAAATACTACATACATAGCATTAAATACTGACTGCACAGCAAATTTCCATATTTCATAGCAAAATAACTATCCCAATCGCATATTAACCAGTAAGTACAACAAAACCTGTTCATCATATTTGTCTTAATTTTCAAGAAGCCATGCTCGGCAAATTTAATGATTATTATAACAAAAAATCCTGTCACATTGCATTATTTCTAAAAGCAGAACAAATTAACTGAAAAATTGAAGCTAGTAACGAAAACGAATCGCTGCAAAACCGACTCCACGTAGTCTTGTTTGCCCTACCCCTAGAGTGCAATTCAAAACCGCGTAGGCGCGGAGGGGCGAGGCGGCCTGCGAGCTGAGGCGCAGGTAGTTTTAACGCTTGCCGACGCGGTTGAGGCTGGCCGGCTCTGCCGGCCAGTAAGCCGAAGCTGCGGTGGTGAGCGTGAAAACCATCTGCGACGATAAGCTCGCATGGGACCGCCGGAGCCACGAAGCGCCGGAGCCGTGACAGAAGCCATGCTTGCTGCATGTTGCATGCTTACTTCCATGTTGCATGCCTGCTTACATGCTGCATGCCTGTTTGCATGCTTCAGGCTTGTTTGCATGCTTCTGACAGGAAAATAAAAGTTCCAAAACTATGCCAAAAGGTGATTCTGACTATAAACATTCTGAAATATAGTTCTGCCTTTTAATGACTAGTTCTATGAAATGTATGCCATAAGGAAGTACTGACAATGACTAAAAATGCACCTGCCCCATTTTTTTAAGAACTTTAAGTGCAAGCATATCATCGGACTTGCAATCCGACTCAAGTACGTGGCGCCACCGGCAGTAGCTAAAAATGTGCCTTTTGGGCAAAAAAGGAAGCGTGGACGCTTATTAATAATTCAATAAATTACAATTTTGTATTTAATTTTATATTTTTTTGCTGATCCCATTATGTGGTAATTAATAAATAATAAGATGACTGTGACTAATAAAATGCTGTTTTATTCAGAAAAACTGCTGTAAATAATATAAAAATAGAAGCTATATTTAAAAGAAAAAGAGTTAACATGTATAATGTGCATTAAGATTGTTAGCTGTGCATTGATGAAAAAGCTTTTGCTTTAGGAAAAATCGCTGTACGCTGCGAAAATAAATTGTAGTGTGTTTAGTGATATTTTGAGTTGAATATTTTGCTGTGCAATCAGTAATTCTGATGGGAATTCGGAATCTTATTGCATAGAAAAAGGATATTTTTTGATTTGCGTTTAAATACTACCCAATTTATAAAAAGACTTGCACAAGGAGATAACGGTGTAAATAAGTTAGACGAATATTGCAAAGATCACGATATTGCATATCACAAATCAAACTTGAAAGAGCGACATAAGGCTGATTTAATTTTGTTAAAAATGGCGAAACAGCGAGCGATTGCTTCCGATGCCAGTACAGGCGAAAAACTCGCGGCACGTTTAGTAAGTAAGGCTATGTCGGCAAAAATTAAAACTGGTTCTGGTTTGAGGAAAAAACATTCTCCAAAAGTTACATCTGGAAAAGGATTAAAAAGTAAATTAAAAACTGTTATTACAAAAGCAAAAAGACACATAAAAAAATTAAAACCTAAGAGCAAGAAAATAGCTATAGAATTAGCTATTGCTGCTACCAGAGAATTAGCTGATGATTCATCGATTAAGCTCCCTCGTGTTATTCCTATTCCAAAAACTGGGGGAGTACTACCTCTGATTCCTATTTTCGCCGGATTATCAGCAGCGGGAGCTTTAGCAGGTGGTGCAGCTGGTATTGCCAAAACCATAAATGAATACAAACTGGCTAAAAAACTGTATGAGGAATCGAAGAGACACAATGAAAAAATGGAAGCTCTATGTATTGGGAAAGGACTACACCTTAAATCACACAAAGGCGGTCTTGGAATTTTTGTATCAAAGGAAAAAAACTAAGATATCGGCTACCCAAACGGGCCTTAACTAACTTTGACATTTTGAAGTATGGAAATAGAATTCGGGGGTCAAAGGTGTTCGTACAATCTCTTGGAAGAAGCCACTTGACGAAGCTGACCACAACAAGTGGAGAAGTCATTTCTTCGGTGCCGGCAGTCCTTTCGGAAGTGGAAAATTTCTATGGCCGGTTATACGCATCGCATGCATCTCGACCTGATCCCGGAAATGAGGATTCTAGAGCTACATTAACACGCCATTTCACCGAAGACCTGCCAGAAGTCAGCAGTGGCGAAATCGAGAACGCTCTGAGACAGCTCAAAAATGGAAAAGCCCCTGGCGAGGATGGCATTACAACTGAGCTATTAAAAGCAGGAGGAAACCCCGTACTGGGGGAGCTCCAGAAGCTTTTTAATGCCGTCCTGTTTGAAGGGAGAACTCCAGAGGCGTGGAGTAGGAGTGTTGTCGTCCTGTTCTTCAAAAAGGGAGACAAAACCCAGCTGAAGAACTATCGACCCATTTCCCTCCTAAGCCACGTCTATAAGCTGTTCTCAAGAGTGATCACGAACCGACTTGCGCGAAGACTCGACGAATTCCAACCACCGGAGCAGGCTGGGTTTCGGAGCGGATACGGCACCATAGACCACATCCACACAGTGCGGCAGATTATACAGAAGACCGAAGAGTATAATCAGCCCCTGTGTCTAGCATTTGTGGACTATGAGAAGGCCTTTGACTCGGTTGAAATCTGGTCTGTTCTGGAGTCCCTGCAGCGTTGTCAAGTAGATTGGCGATACATCCAAGTGATGAGATGTCTCTACGAAGCCGCTACTATGTCCGTCCAAGTACAGAATCAGCAAACAAGGCCCATACCGTTGCATCGAGGAGTGAGACAAGGGGATGTTATTTCCCCGAAACTGTTCACTAATGCAATGGAGGATATGTTCAAGACGCTGAACTGGAAAGGACGCGGCATCAACATCAATGGCGAACACATCTCTCACTTGCGATTTGCTGACGATATCGTCATCATGGCGGAAACGCTGCAGGACCTACAACAGATGCTGAACGACCTGGCTGAATCTTCTCTACGCATCGGCCTACGGATGAACTTGGACAAAACCAAGGTCATGTTCAATGAACATGTTCTACCGGAACCGATTGCGATACACGGCGCCGTTCTCGAAGTTGTTCGGAAATATGTATACCTCGGGCAGACATTGCAGTTAGGTAGAAACAACTTTGAGGACGAGGTGAATAGGAGAATTCAGTTGGGTTGGGCTGCATTTGGGAAGCTACGTCGAGTCCTAACATCGTCGATCCCACAGTGCCTAAAGACAAAAGTCTTCAATCAGTGCGTCCTACCTGTCATGACTTGCCAGCCTGTCTTGACCAGCCGAAACGTGGACACTGACGGTACGGCTGGTCCACAAGTTTAAAGTCGCTCAGCGGGCTATGGAAAGGGCTATGCTCGGTATTTCTCTGAGGGATCGCATCAGAAATGAGGTAATCCGTCAGAGAACCAAGGTCATCGACATAGCCCACCGAATCAGCAAGCTGAAGTGGCAGTGGGCTGGCCATATTAGCCGAAGAACCGATAACCGTTGGGGTAAACGAGTTCTAGAGTGGAGACCACGCCTCGGCAAACGTAGTGTAGGACGTCCTCAGGCACGGTGGAGTGATGACTTGCGCAATACGGCTGGCAGGAGCTGGATGCGAGAAGCCGAAAATCGATCTCAGTGGCGTGCACTTGGAGAGGCCTATGTCCAGCAGTGGACTGCGATAGGCTGATGATGATGAAATAGAATTCCTCATTTTAGAGGTGTCTTTATGAGAGATGAGCTCCCTAAATATCCATATAAAAAAGAATGTGGAGTTATTAATTTAGATAGTTCTAAAAATCCTGGTTCTCATTGGGTAGCCTATGCAAAATATAATGATTATGTTGAGTATTTCGATAGTTATTGAAACCTTAAGCCTCCAAAGGAATTTATAAAATATGTAGGTTCTAACATTCATTATAATTATGAAAATATACAACGTGATCACCCCTTCAACTGTGGACATCTATGTTTAAATTTCTTAAAGAATTTTTGGTATTATCAAGAAATAAAATAAACAGGATCGTTTAAAAGAATTCAGTATTCAAGCATGTCTACTACGGTTACCATCTCTGGAAATAAATCAGAACTGGTCTCGTATTTTCAACCACTTCTTCATTTATCTGATCAATACGAGTGCGGTTTACTATACTTTTCAGTATTAAAAACAAGACCAAATGTGCCCGTTAATAACAGCTGTGTAACAGCTGTAATCATAATCGAATGTGATCTTGTGCACGGTTCATATTACAACGGATTACCGACTCATTTTATTCACGAATTCATAACTGATACTACTTCAAGTCACGGCTACACAGAAATACCACAGAACGTTATTTACTTCCCGGTGAACAAAAATATAATTTCAGCCATATCTGTCAGGATTGTAGATCAGTTTGGTTAGTGTATTGACTTTGGTGAAGAACATATTCAATTACGTCTTCATTTAAGAAAAGTAAAATGATAGTATATGATAAAAACCCTCCAGTGAAAATAAAACGTCCTATTCCGTCAACAACCGTTAAGGTGCACAGACGTAAGAAAAACGTGAAGAAATTGACTAAATCAAATAAAGATTTTCTTAAAGCTTTGGGGTTTAAAGTATGAGTATACTACAGATTACTGATTTACCACACTTTGATAGTTCAATCGAAAGTTATGAAGTCCATTCATATAATCCCTACAATAACAGCTTTAGAGAAAACGATGAAATCAGAATCCCCATACATCAGCAAGATATATACGTGCTACCATCAGCCAGTTCAATCTACATCGAAGGTCGGGCAAAGCTGTTCGGTAAGGATGGGACTCCGATTAAGAAAACTGTTACGTTCACTAATAACCCTGTTATGCATTTGTTTCAAGACATCAGATACGAAATGAATGGAATTGAAATAGATCGTATAAAAAATTCCGGAATAACATCAACAATAAAGTCTTACATCTCATTGAATGAAGCAGAAAGTAAAGTTGCTGCATTATGGGGTTGGAATTTAAACGGGTTCCAAAGTGATGGGCAATTTAGTGCTGTGGTGCCTTTAAATAAGATTTTAGGGTTTGCAGAGGATTACAATAAAATTGTGATAAATTGTAAACACGAACTTATATTGAATAGGAGTAACTCTAACTTAAATAGTATTATTGTTACTGATGAAGTTGTTCAGATTCAAATAGATATACAAAGGGTTCAGTGGAGAGTACCACATATAAAAGTTTCAGATAGAGAACGTTTAACACTTTTAAAGCATTTAGAAAGAGATAAACCTATTCAGATGGCTTTTAGAAATTGGGATTTATATGAGTATCCTTTACTACCTAAAACCACAAAGCATTCTTGGTCAGTAAAAACTGCTTCTCAATTAGAAAAGCCCCGGTATATAATTTTTTGCTTGCAGACTAATAGAAAAAGTAATAAATCGAAAGACAGCTCAGTATTTGATCATTGTGATGTGACAAATGTAACGCTATTTTTGAATTCTCAATATTACCCTTATGAACCCTTAGGCTTAAAGTTTTCTGAAAATAAGTACAGTATATTATATGAAATGTATGTGAAATTTCGTCAGTCGTATTATAACAGCCCAGTCGATCCGTTGCTTGATCTAAAAGATTTTAAAGATAAAGCACCGCTTTTTATCATAGATTGTTCAAGACAAAATGACTGTTTAAAAACTGGCCCGGTAGATGTAAGGTTGGAATTTGAATGTTCAACATTGATACCAGATAATACAACTGCGTATTGTTTAATTATTAACGATCGACTTGTGGAATACAAACCGTTAAGTAACATTGTGCGCAGGCTATCATGACTGCAATAATTGCAGATATTCAAGGTTTCAAAACAGAAGCTAACGAATTTATAATCAAGGAGATTGCGATATTATGCGATAAAAAAATACAGGTATTTCTAATAAAACCTCCATTCCCATTTTACGATTTGACTAAACAAGAACGGCGACAAGTAAGTTGGATTGAGCGCAATAGAAAGATATACTGGAAAGAAGGAATTGTGCCTTACTCAAATTATCAGAATTTGGTTATAAATATTTTAAGAGATAAATGTGTTTATGTCAAAGGTTCAGAGAAAGTGGCGTGGTTAAGAAACATTGTAAATTGTGCTAATATTAATAACTTAGAAGATAAAGGTTGTCCTAGTTTATTAAACTTACCTCTATATAAACAATATGAAAACTCTCATAATCTGTATAGCTGTATTTATCATGATTCAGTGTGTGCATTAAAAAACGTTCTATGTTTCAATAAATGGTGTATAGATAATGTAGTATTTAAACACTTTATGTAACTAATAAATTTTTTAAATGAATATTTTCTTTTTTTTTTTTAAATAGCCTCTCAGGCGATGATTAGTAATAAGCAATATACAATTTATATTAGTAGGTACTCTAGGGTTAAACAAGGATTTCACAATAACATTTATTTAACCGCTAAATATTATAATCATGAAACAGATCATATCAGGTTAGAATATTACTCAAAATTAAAATACAACACAACTTACCCACAGAAAACAAATCAGATCAGGTTAAGACATTATTCCATACATAAAATATAGTACCTAGAAAACGGATCTCATAAGGTCAGATTATAGTAATGTATGGTATTTGAATAAATTAAATAAATCACTGCTAGTTGTCATATCGAATAGAGAATCTTGAATGCATTCATCTTTTCGAATAAAGTATTGGGGGGTCGCGGATCTCATTTGATCCGGGACCCCCAATACTTACCTACTGACACAAGACATTATTTTGTTAATAGATATCCATCCCACCACCCATATGGATCTCATCTTATGGGATGGGTTGAGGAAATTACACAACTTAATATTACAAGTAGGTGTGCACTTCAAGAATATATTAATGTGATGATTTATTAACTTGAGATCAATAAATGGATTCTATTTCATATATGGTTATGTTATTCGCCCCTATGAAAGCATATTCCTCCACAACTTTCAATGTAAGTTTATACTTATACTGCTTATTGGTACTGCAATACTGTAAAATATAATTTGCAAATAACAATATTATAATGAGGGCTACTCTGTTTAACTATTTGAAAACACCAATGTAAATCAATAAATAAGAGGATAAGATACCAATTAAAATTCATTCAAGCCTGAATCTTGAAGGTTTTAAAAGCACAAGCAATCATCGACTTTTGAGAACTTGATTGCAACAATCATCCATGAGCTAATCATCATTAGACAGTTCCCAGAGTAAGTATCTACATTGGAACTCCTTCCAGGTATCATCCTTAAAAGATTTTGTCACAGATGAGAAGGCCCAGTTGGGTAAATGATGATGATGTCCTCCTAGCCGATTATCGGCTACGGCGGCTGTACTCACGTAAGGGGATTAGCCAACTGTTAACTGTTACTGTTACAGCCTTTGTATCGTCCCACTGCTGGGCACAGGCCTCCTCTCACGTGGAGAAGGATTGAGCATTAATCACCACGCTTGCTCAATGCGGGTTGGTGATTTCAGACTATATAGTCCAAGTTTCCTCAAGATGTTTTCCTTCACCTTTTAATCAGCCATTGGTGTCCAAGATTTACTTAGAAAGTACATACAAACTTAGAAAAGTTGCATTGGTACTTGCCTGACCTGGAATCGAACCCACACCCTCATACTTGAGAGGTTGGCTTTTTACCCACTAGACCACCACGACTTTTAGCCAACTGCGCAGGACATATTATAGTGCACAAGCATTTGCGCAGACACAGGTGCACTCACTGTTCCTTCACTCTCATAACCCGATGGGACGGCAATCCGACACGACCGGAAAGAGATCAGGCGCAGGACCGACATTTACGTACTTTCCGATGCACGGGTGTATCAATCACCAACTTCCAGACCCCGACCCGGGAATCGAACCCGAGACCTCGCGCTCAGCAGCCGCGCTTGCGACAGCTAGACCAACGAAGCAGTAGGGTAGATAAAGTAGCATTGTCAAATATAGCACAGATTGCTCCATTGCTTAGTTCCATATTATTTTGATCTAAGAGTTTCATATTAACCTAAAGTACTGAAATTACAATTGTGAGCTAGCATGTTTACCAAAGATTCTATCTATTGAATACCAAAAATTTTGATCCACATTTTCCAGCTAGTATTGCAGCTTGATGCTGTTCTACTGTTCTGTGTCTTCTGGAATATCTCTGTTGTATAACAACCTCTTTAATACAGCAAAATAAAGTAAAAGTATTGAAATTATACCTAGGGTGACTGAGCAACTGTTATAATTAACACTATCATGGGTAGGCAACCCACTAGAGTTGTTGATGGGCTTGGATGTTGTGCATAGGTGAATACATACCAGTATAGCTGGGCGAGTTCTTCAACATACATGGCCCAACCTACTACGGTCCCTCAATGTGCTATTTGTTTAACTAGTACCTAGCACATGTTTGTCATTTGTAGAACCGTTGAGTATATAACCCACCAGTTCTTGTAATATCCCCCATATTGCAAGCACTTGAATTAAGTTGGTACCAGAACAATATAGCAGGTATAAGTTGTTGACTAGACTCTGAGAAGTTAAGTTTGGAAGCTTTTTATGATCCAAATCACCGGCACAGAAAATATAAAAATTATCAAGATTTACTATTTCGTTGTTGCAGTAGTTGACAACTATCGCCAGATAATTATGTGCGTACAGTCAATTGAATGACCAGTAAACGTTCACTACCGTTAACTGTCAAGCTGCCAATTTAATAACCAGTAAATACACACTACTGCTAACAATCAAACTGTCAATTTAATGACCAGTAAATATACAGTACTGATAACTGTCAAGCTGTCAATTTAATGACCTGTAGATGTACACTACTGCCAATTGCCAAGCTGTCAATTTAATGACCAGTAGATATAGACTACTGCCAACTTTCAAGCTGTCAATTTAATGACCAGTAGATATGTACTACTGTCAACCATCAAGCTGTCAATTCAATGACCAGTAGATATACACTACTGCCAACAATCAGGCTGTCAATTTAATGACCAGTAGATACACACTACTGCACACTGCAAATCTGTCAATCTAATGACCAGTAGGTACACAGTATTGCCAACTGTCAAGCTGTCAATTTAATGACCAGTAGATATACGTGAGAGGAGGCCTGTGCCCAGCAGTGGGACGATAAAAAGGCTGTAACAGTAACAGTAACAGATATAGACTACTGCCAACTGTCAAGCTGTCAATTCAATGACCAGTAGATATAGACTACTGCCAACAATCAGGCTGTCAATTTAATGACCAGTAGATACACACTACTGCCAACTGCCAAGCTGTCAATCTAAAGACCAGTAGATACACACTACTGCCAACTGCCAAGCTGTCAATCTAATGACCAGTAGATATACACTACTGCTAACCGTCAAGAATAGGTCTTTATTTGCTTAGAATGCAGGCACTTACAAAATAGGATGGTAAACAACATAATAAGATCCGTGTACATGCCGGCTTGTTGGCATGCAAGCACAACAAATTATTGTACACAATTGATTATTTATAAGGCAAATAGGTTATTGTATTGTATCCTCTAGGAAATCCCACCACTGCTAAAGTCGTCTTGACGACAATTCAACAACCAGCAACTTTGTATTGCTTCCAATAAATGCCTATTATTGAATAAACTTTGATGTAGGTTTAAGAATGAGTAAACTGATCACCAAGTAATGATTTTGTATTATAAATTACTCATTTGATAAATATTAACACCTGCAATTAATATTGCTACTTCCATTAGAATTGTGACAAGGTAAACTTAAACAAAGAATTACGTAAAAAGGTTAAAATTTGTTTGCAATTCGGGTGATACATAAACACACGATACATACATGAACATAAAAGTTATGTATACTTTGTCATTCTACCCTCTTCCCCTCCTTCTTTCCTTTTGCTCTTTTTTTTTTGGAAAATGATTGAATATATAACATCGGTCAGAGATCACTTGTTGTCAAAGCTTATTTAGCATACATTAATTTGGTATAGACATACATTGGACAAATTATTTAGTATAACTTTGTATATCAAATATTTTTCTGGATTACAGAACTAATAGTTCAAAATTATAAAAATTAGAAAATAGGTAACTGTTGGTTCAAACACTCACGGTTTTATCCTCGTCGCCAATGTATTGTACGCTCACTTTATTATGTTAATCGACTCGCCAACGCACCACCACACAGGTCGACAGTCTGACAACGACTGCCTCCCCACCGCTCGGTCCGGTATTTTTTATAATCGAGTGACGTATGCGCACGAGGCGTCATAATAATGACATAACATATAGAATGATGCACATGTACCTGCATACACTACAATAACCACAGATTATACAGGAATGAATTTTATCCAGTGCGCAAACTTTGTCAACTTATAGTTAAATAAGTTTTATAGATACGTATATTTTTATTTTGTCGTGTTTTAGTACAAAAAAGAAAAGTTATTGATATCGAAAGATGTTTATTTTGTGACCGATTTTACGGTCACAGTCATTATAGTAGGGACGGCGGCAACGCGAAACCGGTTTACTGACGCGAGCGCTGCTCGGCGCGCGTAAGAATAGTAAGTATCCATATTTTACTGATTTTAGGACGGACAAAAGAATGAAAAAAATTTTTTTACTGATGATGCAGATATGTTCTGTTAATGATTCTGGACCACCAGTTTTTTTTTGTGCACTGCTTAAAATTCATTCCTGTATAATAGTTACTACGTAACAGATAAATCACTCCACACAAAAAAGTCCATACCTACTGTTATAAGCACCTACAAGTTCCCAAACTACCTACAAATTCATAGCTGCGTTAGAAAATGAACCTTAAAAGCTCCAGCGCTCGATTGTTATTTCAATGCGATAGCGCACAGTTCAGAGACCGCGACTGTGCCGACAGCGAGCGTAGAGTTGCCTCTTACAATTAAATAGGGAAACAAAGTTACGCTTATTTGTAACTGACTTCCCAATTTGTTTTTGTGTTATATCGTGTATCTCCCAGGTGGTCCCGTAGTGGAGTAAATCGAGGGTAACTTTCGAAATTTGTAGGCATGCATACATAATCACTAAAAAGCTAAAAATAAAAACAAACTACGAACAAATGTGACCCGATCATCGCTGAGTTTTAAAACCTTTAAGTAGGTAGGTACAGTCAGTCAGTGGCATCGTCTAGGTATAATAAAATGAAGAGCGAGAAATACCTACTACAACATAACTACTAAATGCCTGTTTTGTAGGGAATTATAAAAGGAGCTTCTAAAAAAGTATTCCATAAAGGTAAGTACTCCACTTGTGTAGGTACCTACTTAACTAAAGTTAAACAATCTTGATATGATTTTTTACACAAATAAATATTAAACAAATAAACAGTAGCATAGGTAGGTACCCTACTTAAGTAAAGTTTTCGCTAAAATCAATGGAGGTGCCCAACTACTTTTCGAGCACAGAACACGCAAGTATTCTATACTTACCTATTACCCCTGGCACAACACCGCTGACCGCTGATACATACCTACTTACCCAAAATTGGTTTCTGCGCAGCGATATATACAATGTTCCAAGCCACCATTTAGTTGGACGAGAACTATACCTACTTATAATCGAAATGTTTTTAGCTACAAAACTCGGTAACCATTACCACTAAGTATAAGGTATAAGTATCTATAATTTAAGTATCTAAAGTAAGTCGCTTATTTTTAAAATGACAAAGAAGATAAGTATTTTTACTTAAAAAAATAGAAACCTATAAATATATACATAGGTATAAAATATTTCTAAATGCCTATACATATATAATAGGAAACCTTTATATTTTCCTAAAATAGTCACATATACACCTACACAAATCAAAATAGTTCTTCAGTTTATTAGATAATTTTAAAAACCAAATAATCAATAACTGACCTGTCTACATCTCTAGGTAAACGGAAAAACGTAAGCTTTATATTTTTCCTTTTACTAGATCTGCAACCAAGTACAGCACATAACTGGCCAGAGGTCGTCATGTTCACAAATAAAAATAATAAACATAAAACGCGCGCGTCGCAAGCGGCTGTCGAAAGCCCTGTGCCGCGTGGGGCTACCGGTAACCCAGCGAGCGGTAGGCATTTATCGCGCGCAAGTACGTCGAGTGACATAGGCCTGTTATAACTAAATAACTGTTATACTTCCGTTATCCCAAAAGACTAGTATCCAACTGCGTGAAAAACTTGAAGTTACATACAAATGTCAATGTCAAATTGTCAACTTCAATAACTAATAGCCAGGAGTCGAGGTTTGGTCTTCAATTGCTTTGTCCTCAGTGTTGGCCAAAAATTGGAACATTTAATTAAAAATAGACTTGAGTGGTTGGTGGAGTCTAGGGATTTACTGCCGAGTCATCAGTTTGGCTTTAGAAAGGGGCTTAGCACCATGGACAGTGTGGCAATTTTGGTTACTGATATCCGTACAGCCTTTTCCAAAAATGAATCCGCTGTAGCCACTTTCCTTGACATCTCTTCCGCATACGACAGCGTCCTTCTTCCAGTTCTCAGGCAAAAATTGCAACAGCTGAGGATTCCGGGTAAGATGGTACAATGTATATGCGCACTCCTCATGTCTCGCTCTTTGATGCTCAGAGTGCAGGGGGAGGTATTTGAGGTGAGACAGACGTGGAAGGGCCTTCCCCAAGGCTCAGTTCTGAGCCCCCTACTATACAACCTGTATACAGCAGACATTGGCTCCTGCCTTAATTGTGACTGCCACCTTCTACAATACGCGGACGACCTAGTGTTGTATGTAGTAAATTCATCTATTGCGGACGCTGCCTCATCTCTCTGTCTCTCCCTGGACTCTCTGCACACATGGCTTTTGAACCATGGTCTCACGTTATCCGCCCCAAAAAGCTCGGTAGTGATTTTTTTCCGAAAACTACTGATCCCTCAGGTCTCAGTTAACATTCAAGGACAAGATATCCCCATAGGTAATAAAACAAAATTTTTAGGCGTTTACTTAGACTCAAAATTATCCGGGATTCACCACTTTAACTATTTGATCCAAAGATGCGAAAGAGCAATCTCCATCTTAAAAGCTCTTGCTGGTGTCTGGTGGGGGGCCCATCCCTTCACTATGAAACTGGTCTACAATGCCTTAGTCCGCAGTATCCTGGACTATGGGTCACACTTGGTGATTCCAAGCAACAAAGGTGCCTTGGCCGGTTTAGATAGGATTCAGTCTCAATGCCTTCGAATCATCTCAGGTTGCATGAAGTCGTCGCCTATTAACGCCTTGCAGGTCGAATGTGCGGAACCTCCTCTAGCCCTGAGACGTCAGTACCTTGCTTCCCGTTTCCTATCCAGGGTTATTCCCAAGTCGTCCCACCCCCTCATCCCAAAACTCAGAGAGCTTGACACTCTTTGTCACAGCTCCAAATATTGGGAACACAAAGAAATCCCCCTATTCCTAAAAGCATACCGGTTTTTTCAAAATTTAGAATCCCCCATTGCTCCATATCCCAGACTTCCTCTATTTAATTACCCCTACGAAGTACTTTGCTTCACCCCTAAAATATTCTATAACATTGGCATATCCAAAAACTCCCCATCGGCAAATTCGGCCTTTAATGCGGTTTTGGGTGAACGATGGATTGGGTTTCAAAAGTTCTTCACGGATGTGTAGCTGCAATACATTAAACATGCGCGCGCCGCGACGGCGGGCGCCCCACTGATGTCTCGCGCGCCAAGCTACCCATATTTATACGGTGCGTTTTGAGCGTTCTCATTGGCCAGCGCGGATCGTGATAGATTCGCGCCGTACACTACGGAATCACTGTTTTAGCATTTAAGTAGGCAGGCATTTTAGTCAAAATATACCATTCTTACCTCGACTGTGGAGTTTGATTTATCTAACCCTATCTGCGCTACAGTGGTGACCCCGACGTGATTCCGCCTGCCTAACCAGTGTTGTCTGACTACTCCATAACGAAGAAGACATCCTTCAGCATGGCGAACAGCGGTGACCAAGCTCAAGCTCCGGCCACAGTCTCCGGGCTATCAACGGCTCAGCGCATCCCACTAATTTGGCGCGACCGGATTCGTCTGTGGTTTGCTCAATTCGAAGCCATTATGTCGCCACAGAAGAAGGGCGATCAAGGCATGTACGAGGTCCTCGTCGGGCAACTCGAGAGACAACACCTTGACGAGATCAGCGACATCATCCTGCGTCCACCCGAGAAGAACCGGTATGAAACGCTGAAGAGCCGGCTGCTGCAGGTATATGATGAGTCCGAGCAGAGGAAAGTTCAGCGGCTTCTGTCTGAAATGGAGCTCGGCGACCTGAAGCCATCACAGTTACTACGTCGCATGAAAAATCTCGCCGCCGACAACATCTCCGACTCCACGCTGCGTGTTATGTGGACGAACCACCTGCCACAGTCCATACGCGCAGTCCTCGCAGTCAGTGACAATATCGCGAAGCATTCAGACCTCCACGAGCTCGCGGTGATGGCGGATAAAATCCTGGAACAAACTCAACCACCTGGAGCAGTTGCCGCAATTTCGGCCCCACCACCTCCCCACACATCCACATCAACGTCATCATCCATTGAAGCCAAGATCGAGATGCTCATCGAAGAAATCGCCGAACTCAAAGCATCGCAATCGAGTCGCCGCGATCGCAGATCGTTCGACAAATATCAATCAAGGTCACGCTCGCCTAGCCGCTCACGCCACAAGCGCGCGCCGCGCATGCGTAGCAACACTCTGCGCCGACTTCAAGGACAAGCAAGCGTCTGTTACTACCATCGTCGCTTCGGCGCAGACGCGCAGCGCTGCACGCGTCCCTGCGAGTTTGAAAACGGCGTCAAACCTACTTCGATGGCGGGAAACTAACCCGTGCGTTGGACGAGGCGGGAACCGGCGCAAGAAACACTTCATACCGCCTATTTATAACAGACAGAAACTCCCGTCTGTCATTTCTCATCGATACTGGCGCAAATGTCTCCGTGATTCCAAGAAAAAAAGGCGGCAAACAAAAACCGAGCGACTTCTGTTTGTACGCAGCGAACAACACACTCATCTCTACCTACGGTGAAAAAACGCTGCAACTCGACTTCAACCTACGAAGACCGTACAGCTGGAAGTTTATCATCGCAGAAGTCAGCAAACCCATCATCGGTGCAGATTTCCTGAAGCATCACCAGTTGCTTGTCGACATAGCCGGACAATGTCTAGTCGACAAAGTAACGAAACTCACCGTGAAGGCGCCAATCTCGTACACATCTGAGCCGACCGTGAGAAGTATCGACGTTGACCAACCATATCACCAGTTACTCAGCAAGTTTCCTGACATACTCCGACCATCGTGCATGAAGGAAATACCAAAACATCGTGTAGAACATCACATCGAAACTACTGGTCCGCCGATTCACAGCAAGACCAGGCCATTACCACCACATCGATACCTCGCCGTGAAGAAGGAATTTGAAACGATGATGCAGCAGGGAATTTGCCGTCCAAGCAAAAGCCCATGGTCCAGTCCACTGCACGTCGTACCTAAAAAGAACGGCGATATCCGCGTGTGTGGCGACTACAGAAGGCTGAATGACGTCACGAAACCAGACCGTTACCCCGTGCCACGACTCAAAGATTTCACATACCTACTGCACGGCAAGAAGATCTTCAGCACGTTAGACCTAAATCGTGCTTATCAACAATTACCAGTCTATGAACCCGACATCGAGAAAACAGCCATCACTACACCATACGGCTTGTTCGAGTTCCCGAGAATGTGTCCCGGTTTAAAAAACGCCGGACAGACATTCCAACGGTTCATACATCAAGTACTCAACGGATTAGACTTCGCATTCCCATTTATTGATGACGTCATCATAGGCTCCGAGAACGAAGCTCGCCACATGCAAGATCTACAGGAAGTTCTACACAGACTGAACGAGTACGGTATCACCATCAACCCGTCTAAATGTGTCTTCGGTCAAGAAAGCGTCAAGTTCCTCGGGTACGAAGTGACAAGCGAAGGGATCAAGCCACCTTTAGACAAGGTCAACGCCATCACTGCTTACCCCAGACCCGAGACAGTGCACGACTTACGTCGATTTATCGGCATGGTGAACTTCTATCGGGACAGCATACCTAACGCTGCCCGCATACAAGCACCACTCAACGCGTACCTACGAAATTCCAAGAAACGCGATAAGACGAAAATCGACTGGAATAATGAAGCATTGCAAGCGTTCGAGTTATGTAAAGCCAGTATACAAAACGCAGCTTTACTCGCGCATCCGTCTCCTTCTCCCGCCGATGCTATCTCCCTCATGTGCGACGCATCGAACACCTGTGCCGGCGCCGTGCTACAACAACGTGTAAACAACAAGTGGATACCTCTCGGCTATTTCTCGAAGAAATTCACAGATACGCAACAGAGATATAGCACATTCGACCGAGAATTGCTATCCATCTACATGTCCATCAAGCACTTCAGAAAAATGTTCGAAGGAAGAGGTTGTTTACACGGACCATAAACCGCTCACCTACGCCATTCGCAAGCCACCGTCCGACAATGATACGCAGCGACGCACGCGTCAGCTGTTATTTATCAGCGAGTTCACGACGGACATTCGACATGTGAGCGGAGTAAACAATGTTGTCGCCGACGCACTTTCACGCATCGAAACCGTCGACCTGCCATCGCCAATCAACTACGACGACTTATCTCAAGCGCAAGAAAGAGACAGCAATATACCCGATTTATTGAAGCAAACAAATATTCAACTCAAGAAAATCGTCATGCCCGATACAAACAAGCCAATATTCTGCGAAACATCTACGTCACACGTTCGACCGTACCTACCAACCGACTTTCGTCGCATCGCATTCAACGCCGTGCACAATACAAGTCATCCCGGGGTACGAGCTACACGTAAACTCATGCAGCAACGCTTCTTCTGGCCCGCAATGAATACCGACATCGGCGAGTGGGCGAAAACGTGCGCATCGTGTCAACGCTCGAAAGTATTACGTCACAGCCGAGCCGAACCCGCAGCGTTCCCGCCAAGCGAACGTTTTCAACACGTACACATCGACATCGTTGGTCCGCTACCTACTTCATCGGCTGGACATCGCTACCTACTGACGATGATCGATCGCTGCACACGATGGCCCGAAGCAGTACCATTGCGAGAAATCACCGCTGACGTCATCGCCAACAAGCTGTATGCGACGTGGATAACACGCTACGGGTGCCCAGCTAGAATAACGACTGACCAAGGACGACAGTTTGAAAGTCAGCTGTTTCGAGACCTCGCACATCTCTTGGGCGCCGAACGAACCCGTACCACTGCCTACCACCCGCAAAGTAACGGCATCGTCGAACGCTGGCACCGAACACTGAAGACTGCACTTATGGCTCGCTTAGAAAGTGCTAACAACTGGATTGCCGAGCTACCTACTGTGCTAATGGGTTTACGAGCCGCCGTGCGCACAGATACCGGCACCAGCGCCGCGCAGCTCACCTACGGCCAAGCATTGCGCTTACCCGGCGATTTCATATCACCATCACCGGCAGCGAAGGCAATGGATTATAACTTCGTCGATCACCTACATGACGTCATCACGAAGTTAACACCTACATACAAACCGCATTCAAACAATCGTTGTATGTTCGTGCACAACGATCTGAAAACATGCAGTCACGTGCTACTACGCGACGACGCCGTCCGCAAACCGCTGCAACAACCATACAAAGGTCCGTACAAGGTCATCGAACGCAACGACAAGTACTTCACCATCCAGCTACCAGGAAGATCCAGCACTATCTCGATCGACCGACTAAAACCGGCGTATACGCTCAACATGGATGAAGATGACCCGCATGCATCCGCTCCAGCTCCACCGGCATCAGACGTCGCCATCAGCCGATCTCCGAGTCCTTCTCCGAGCAACGACGCCACTGCTACACGTCGCACGAGATGCGGCCGAGCTGTGAAGTTGCCGGTACGCTTCGCTAGGGGGGGAGTACTGTAGCTGCAATACATTAAACATGCGCGCGCCGCGACGGCGGGCGCCCCACTGATGTCTCGCGCGCCAAGCTACCCATATTTATACGGTGCGTTTTGAGCGTTCTCATTGGCCAGCGCGGATCGTGATAGATTCGCGCCGTACACTACGGAATCACTGTTTTAGCATTTAAGTAGGCAGGCATTTTAGTCAAAATATACCATTCTTACCTCGACTGTGGAGTTTAATTTATCTAACCCTATCTGCGCTACAGATGCTTCCAAATCAAATGGTGGCTGTACTGGAGCCGCGGTTTACTATCAGAACTCTAAAATAATTTTGAAATTCAAATGTCCGAAGGAGTCTTCTGTATTTACAGGCGAGTGTGTGGCACTATTGGAAGCTTGTCATTTTATAGAGTCTCATGAGATTAACTATGGAGTTATCTTTACTGACTCCCTTAGCTGTCTCCAAGCCCTATCCCAGAATCCCTTTAGAACTAAACTCCATTGTCCTATTGTCCTGGATATTAAAAAGTCCCTTTTCTCCTGCACTAGGCAAGAGAAAGAAGTTCACTTAGTCTGGATTCCTAGCCATTGCGGTATAGCGGGCAATGAATGTGCCGATGCATTGGCCAAAGATGCGTGTTCATCTGAGTCTGCTGACCTTGTACACTTCTCCCTTCAAGGGCATGACCTGCTAAACCTCCCTAAATTGAGTCTAGAGACCTCGTGGCAGGAATGCTGGAACATCTCCAGCAAAAAGAAGGGTAGCTCTTATTTCGCCATTCAACCGGTTGTAAAACCAAAACCGTGGTTTTCAAAATTTAAAAAATACCCTAAAAGGGTAATTTCAGTCCTGTGCAGAATACGGTTAGGTCACTGTTGTACACCGGTCTTTCTGCGCAAAATTCGGGTGCAGGATTCATCCCTCTGCGAGTGTGGACTGGATGAGGGTACCCTGGACCATATATTTTTTGACTGTCCTAACAACTCATCCTTTGATTTATATGGTCGTCTCCAAAAACTTAAAATTCCTCTCCCTACTAATTTCCGTTCCCTCTTATCTCACTCCTGTCCAGAACTGCTCCAGATGCTGTTGATGTTTATACATCAAAACAATATTAAATTATAAACTGTGGCCTATATTTAGGCCTCAGTTTGTATGGTTGTGGTATATATATGTTATGTGTTACTAACATTTTGTTGTTATTTTTATATATGTAAATGTATTTCTGTTTGTTTCAGTGCTGTCCTACTAACACATTAAGTTACTCAAGATCGGCCACAGCTCCGTCTTAAATCAATATATTTATATTTTTTCAATTTATTTTCATTAAAAGCACTACTTGCTTGTCATCCCACTTGTCATTGGCAGAATCGTCGAATTGACATCGATACGGATTGCCATATTCAAAAATAGAATAGAGGTTTGGTCTTGACACGGTGTGCTTACTTAACCTTAAATTTTGCTTTCGGAAAGAGGTTTTAGTGCTGTTTCTGTGTTGTGTTTATGTTTTTTGTTTGGTGAAGGATTTTTGTAAGTCTATATTTATATAGTCTAAGTATTTAACACTCATTTCCTTGGGAAATGAATGACAAAGAACCCCTTGATGGGGGTGGAGGGGCACCTCGAGATATAGACATTTTAGATTGTTCCCAAGACATAAATGTAAGTCTTCAGCAGAGATCTGCCCTAAAACGACCTGTGGATTCAGATTCCTCCATTGAATCCAAGAAAAACAGACCTCCGTCTGATTCAATTCAGTCGGTATTTTCGAAGCCTGGATTCGAAACCAACTCCAAACTTTCCTACAATGAGTGTGACAGAGCACCCTTCACTGTTTTTGTATCCAAAATTGAGCCTGATCCTGCCACTGGTACAACTTTAAAAGTCCCGAAGTTCGCTCAGTTCTTGCACAAAAATAATGTCAAAGGCATTTCTGAAGGTGGAATTAAATCCCTAGGACGCAATAAACTCGCCATTGACTTCAAGACTGCTTCTGAGGCCGATCGTTTTGTGGAGAGTGACTTTCTTTCCTCAAATAATTACTATAGTGCTAAAATCCCCCGCTTCCATGTTACTCGTATGGGCATTGTCAGGGATATCCCTACCGACTGGACCTTGGAGGACTTAGTCTCAGGGGTGGAAACTCCTCGCAATTGTGGGGAGGTCATTCGGGCTAGACGCCTCAACTTTAAGAATAAGAAAGGGGATACAGTAACGTGGTCCCCTTCATCTACTGTGGTACTGACTTTCGCTGGTCAAACTCTTCCAGAGCGAGTTTTCTGTTACAATGCCTCCCTCCCTGTCTCTGTCTATCATCTCCCAACAATTCAATGCCGCAACTGCCTCCGTGTTGGCCACATCCGCTCCCAGTGTAGGTCGAAAGCTCGATGCTTTAAATGTGCCCAGCCACATCCTGGTGACAGCTGCGACGTCCCCGACTCACAGACAACTTGCATTTTATGCGATGGTGGTAATCACAAGGCTACAGACGATCAATGCCCTGAACATTCACGCCAAAAAAATATAAAAATGGTTATGTCTCAGGAGAACCTCAGCTATAGTGAGGCTTCTGCAAGATTCCCCCGAGTTAAACGCTTCTACTCCAACGTCACAGCGAACTCTTCTCAATACCATTCCACACAGGCTACCGCTCCCGACTTCTCTCAGCTTTTTGCTACTCCTCTCTTGTCTCCTTCTTCTACATCTGCCTCCCCCTCCAAAACATCGTACACCAAAACAGTTTTCCGTTCCCCCAGACCTAGACCCGAGCTGGGCAAGTCATACGATGTTCAGGCCCATAGGTCGATTGTATCGTCCCCCAACTCCGCTCAGCCAAATGGTTGTGCTTTACAGCAGCCCCCTAACACAGAATCCACTCCCCTTTGTACTCCCAATGATAACCTTATTGAACTTCTCACTTGCTCCCTTATCAACATCCTCTCCAAATTTAGTGATGCCATACCGAACAACGTCCTCATACTTGTTGAGCAGCTGCTTCAATCTTGGATCCGCAGAAATGCCAAAGATCCTTCAATGGAATAGCAGAAGTATCACTCAAAAAAAGCACGATTTACTGTTCCTATTGAATCGCCACAATCCCGTTATTTTTGCCTTGTCGGAGACGTGGCTGAGGCCGGGGTCCCCTTTTAGGGTTCCTGGCTTCTCGTGTCTCCGGGATGACAGAGACGACGGTCGAGCGGGATGCGCCCTACTGGTTAGCAGATCAGTCCCCTTTTCCCAGATTCCCATCCCTCTACATAATCCTGGTCTCCATGTTGTTGCCATTAGAGCCATGGACGTCTCCTTTGTGTCCGCCTACATTCCTCACCCCAATGCCAACATCCTGTCCGAATTTAATCATATTCTCTCCACCATTCCCAGCCCTTTGGTGGTGCTAGGCGATTTTAATTGCCGTCACACGCTCTGGGGTTCTCATACTAACGATCCCTCATCTAGCTTTCTACTAGACCTACTGGATGATCTGAACCTCTGTGTCCTGAATGATGGATCTGCTACCCGTAGGGTCTCCCCTACATCAAATGCTAGTGTCCCTGACCTTTCTTTTGCCTCTCCCTCTCTAGTCTCAATTCTATCCTGGTCTGTCCTGCCTAATTCATATGGCAGTGACCATTTTCCCATCTTAATTACTTTTCATAATTCCTTCTCCCCTAACCCTCCCACTCAACCTCTCCAGAAATATCGCCTCCTTCAAGCTGACTGGGGTAAATTTCTTCCTTGGTAGATTCAGAACTTCATTCCCTTCCCCAGGTAAACTCCTCTAATTCCCGTGACGTGTATGAAAATTTTGTCTCCTGTTTAAAACGTGCGGCTGACGCGTCTATCCCCCTTAAAAACGCTGCCCGGAAATTTATCTCTTCCCCTCCATGGTGGGACGCTGAGTGTACCGATAGCGTTCGAAAACGTAGAGAAGCAGAAAACCGATATGCTTCCTCTATTAATATGACCAATTATCTCAGTCTTAAGAAAACTTCGGCTCGCACCTGCAGATTGTTGGCGAAAAAGAAAAAATCTGGTTGGCATAAGTTCTGCGAATCTCTGTCTCCCCGTTCTCCAGTATCCATAGTTTGGAAAAGAATAAAAGCATATCGCAGAGTTTTAGACGACCATTCATCAGACATTTCTTGCAATGACCCCAGCTGCTGGCTAGAAGACTTCATAAGTAAACTAGCCCCTCCCTCTGTCCCTAGTTTCGAATGCCTTTCCTTACCAGACTCTCCTCCCCCCTCTTCTGATAAATTCGATGAACCTTTTTCTCTTTCTGAATTATCTTGTGCTTTGGACCATCTGCGGGATTCCGCCCCGGGTGTAGATGGTATCCCATATTCTTTCATTTGTAAATCCTCTTCTCTTTGTAAACAAATACTCCTCAACCTTTTCAACTCTTTCTTCCTCTCTGGCGTAGTCCCCGAGTCTTGGAAATGCCAAATTATCATTCCAGTATTAAAGCCTGGTAAAAATCCAAAAGATTCCTCCTCATGCAGACCCATAGCTCCGTCCTCTGTTCTGGCCAAAATCATGGAGAACCTTATCAAGAACCGGCTTGAATGGGTGTTGGAAAGTAAAGGCATCTTATCTCCTTCACAGTTTGGCTTCCGAAGAGGAATGGGTACTCTGGACAGTCTTAGCATTTTCGTTTCGGATGTTCGAATCGCTTTTTCAAAAAATGAAAGCGTAGTTGGTGTCTTTCTTGATGTTGCATCAGCTTACGATAACGTCCAACTTCCACTACTCAGGCAGAAGCTGCATCAGCTGAGTGTTCCTGTGAGGTTGGTCAACATAATCTGCAGCTTGCCAATGTCTCGATCGATTACTATCCGTCATGAACATTCCCTTTCCCCATCCCTTTTAGTCTGGAAAGGCCTGCCCCAGGGTTCGGTCTTAAGCCCTATCCTGTACAATTTATATACTCACGATCTAGAATCCTCTGTTAACTCCTTCTGCAAAATTCTACAGTATGCTGATGATATTGCCCTCTATTATAGTTTCTCTTCCCCTCAAGATGCTTCTTTTCGCTTAAACTCTGCTCTGTACTACCTCAATCAATGGTTATGCGACCATGGCCTTAGTCTATCAGTGCCTAAATGCAACGCTGTTGTTTTTTCTCGAAAACGTAATATCCCCCCTATTAACCTATCTATTGATAATGTTCCCATTTCTATTCTTGACAAAATTAAATTTCTCGGTATAATTCTTGACTCTAAATTATCTGGCCTCCACCATCTAGATTACATTAGTAAAAAATGTGAAAAAGGTGTGAACGCCCTACGTGCCCTTTCTGGGGTTCGGTGGGGTGCTCACCCATCAACCCAAAAAATCCTCTATAATGCCATAATTCGGAGTCACTTTGACTATGGCAGCTTTCTGTTGGAGCCATGTAACAAAATTGCCTTAGCCAAATTGGATAAGATCCAAGCCAAATGTTTGCGAATTATTACAGGAGCTATGAAATGTTCCCCTATAAACGCTCTGCAGGTGGAATGTTTGGATCCTGCTCTTAACTTACGCAGACAATACCTCTCGGATAGATTCTTTTTCAAAGCTCTCCAAATTAAATCCCACCCCCTTCTTCCTCTTTTAAAAACACTGCATGAGCTTATTGCCTCTTCTCGTTACTGGTCACACAAACTTCCTCCTCCCCTTATTAACAGCTACAGTAAAGTCAATAATCTCCACATATCACTATTCCAGTCAAATACTAACCCTCTTTTTGAAGTCAGTTTCGAAGCGTTAATCTTTCAACCAAAAGTCATTCTCTGCCTCGGCATTTCTAAGAATGACCCTGCTGCTAATAATAATAATAAATTAAATAAAATTTTAGCTGAGGACTGGCAAGACTGGCTCACTATGTATACGGATGCTTCTAAAATATCAGAAGATGGCATTGTGGGTACGGCGGTTTGGATTCCTAAATATAAAATTATTTTGAACAATAAAGTTTCTCCTCACTCCTCTATCTATACAGGGGAATCAATAGCCCTATTAGAAGCTGTTAAATATGTTGAATCCCATAGCCTAAACAAAACTTTAATTCTTTCTGACTGTCTAAGCTGCCTTCAAGATTTGATTAAATTCCCTTTTCGTGCTCGTCATAACTTCCCTATTACTCTCCAGATCAAACAACTCCTGCTCAAATGTCACTCTTCAGGTATACAAGTTACTCTGGCCTGGATTCCCAGTCACTCGGGCATCGTGGGTAACGTTAATGCAGACCCACTCGCCAAGGCAGCAATTCAAAATGGAGATGATTCGTACCTCAGGACTTGTTTCCCTCCAGATCTGTGCAGCACTGCCAAACCTTCTATGATGAAGAGCTGGGATTCCCTTTGGCAAAAAACCCGTTAAGCTAAAGGCAAATTCGTCGGGTCCATCTAACCGTCTATTCCTCACAAAGCTTGGTTTAGTAAACACAAAAATTTTAATAAAGTGGTTACATCGGTCATAATCCGTTTACGGCTTGGTTTTGTTTGTACCCCAGTTTTTCTGGCTAAGATCAGGGTCAGAGATCATTCTATCTGTGAATGTGGTCTTGAGGAGGGTACTCTGGAACACTTATTCTTTTCCTGCCCCCGCCTTATCATTCCCCTTTATGACCTCCTCCCTAATGACATCCCCCGTCCTATTAACATACCTTTTTTACTAACCTTAGTTCATTCTCCCGCTATTAAAACCTTATATAAATTTATTAGTATAAATCAGATCTATATATAACATAATTCTCCGCCTTTACACATAATTACTGTTCTGATGTTACCTATTTTTACAAGCTTTTATTTAACTTGCAATGTATGTATGTATGTATGTATGTATGTAACTATGTGTGTTCGGGTGGAATTTTACAACTCAATTTTAGGGCACTTGCCCTCAACCGATTGAGCTGAAATTTTGCATACATGTTTAGTTTGGATGACAATGCATGTTAAGCTATGTGACGTCATCCTAAATCCAACATGGCTAAATATACAAGATGGCGGACTAGTTATTTTTAAGGTACCTATACAATATGGGTATCAAATGAAAGGGATTGACAAGTAAAACACATTGCACTTTACGAAATAAAAATCCAAGATGGCCGCCGCTACAAAATGGTGAATAACCTATTTTTTTCAATCCCATCCATATGGGTATCCAATGACAGGGCTTGACAAGTAGAATAAAGTGCACTTTACCAAATCAAAATCTATAAGATGACCGCCGCTACAGAATTTAGACTTAGGAACTTACCAGGTGAAAACTAAAAAGTATAAAATAAATTGAGGTAAAAAAATCTTTAAAAACAAGCTTTTATTTAAATGCGCTAAAAAGAAAAAAATAAACTTTTACTGTAACTTTACTGTCAACTTATAACGAAATTTCAAATTTAACATATTTGACACAATTTATATGTTTTAAAAGCTTGTCGCGATTTTACTAAGAAAGTAAATACGAGTACTTAAATCTCGCGACAAGCTTTTAAAACGTATAAATTGTGTCAAATATGTTAATTTTGAAATGTCGTTATAAGTTGACAGTAAAGTTACAGTAAAAGTTTATTTTTTTCTTTTTAGCGCATTTAAATAAAAGCTTGTTTTTAAAGATTTTTTTACCTCAATTTATTTCGCTCTTATAATACTTCAAATATGTATGTCATTGTCATTTTAATTTATCATTTATTTTCTAACAACTGTGCCGTCTCGTGTTTGTCGTTAATACTAACAAAATGTTTTGTCCCCCTTTTTCAGCTCTACAATCACTGTAGTCACTAGATAATTATTGTTTTAAAAAAATTAAAAAACCGATCAGTGTCATTTCCTACCTTGACGTTGGCAAAATCTTCGATACCAACGAAGGAGCCATAAACAAAAAGAAGAAGAAGAACTAATAGCCAGGAATTGGAGGTTTGGTCTTGACACGGTGTGCTTACTTAACCTTAAATTTTGCTTTCGGAAAGAGGTTTTAGTGCTGTTTCTGTGGTGTGTTTTTGTTTTTTGTTTGGTGAAGGATTAGTTAGAAGTCTATATTTATATAGTCTAAGTATTTAACACTCATTTCCTTGGAAATGAGTGACAAAGAACCCCCTGATGGGGGTGGAGGGGCACCTCCAGATATAGACATTTTAGATTGTTCCCAAGACATAAATGTAAGTCTTCAGCAGAGATCTGCCCTAAAACGACCTGCGGATTCAGATTCCTCCATTGAATCCAAGAAAAACAGATCTCCGTCCCGTCTGATTCAATTCAGTCGGTATTTTCGAAGCCTGGATTCGAAACCAACTCCAAACTTTTCTACAATGAGTGTGACAGAGCACCCTTCACTGTTTTTGTATCCAAAATTGAGCCTGATCCTGCCACTGGTACAACTTTAAAAGTCTTAAAGTTCGCTTAGTTCTTGCACAAAAATAATGTCAAAGGCATTTCTGCTGGCTTATTCGCTAACTTTCCGATTTTCAGATGTCAACTGGCCTCAGTTTTCATCCGAACTTTGATGTCAACCGATAAGTTCAAAACATTGGTATTCTGTTATATTCTTACACGGTTGCTGACGCCAAAACTACGATGACAACTTGACAACTCTATTTTTTTATCGACTATTATACTGCTAAGTAGGAAATACCCTATTAGCATTACATTACTACGTTTGAGAGAACGCTTTATTTTCAGCGTGTTATACATTTAAAAATAATCTGTGGCGGTAAAATTCAGTATTTGCTTTCTATTGTGTGTGAACTTGGTGTCTAAAGTTCCGTGTGGATGAACAATATTTTGACTGAGAATATTGTGAGTATTGTAGTTATTGTAAATTTAACAACGTAAATAATATTTTGATACGTAGATTCCTACGTTTTGCATGAAAAATAAAAATTGGTATACTATTTTATTATTATTTAGGTTTAAAATGCTAACATACACTTTCATGATGGATTTTGAGAGGAAGGAAAGAATCATGTCCATTATTGACCTGAAATTTTTTTTACGCGTCTTGAGATGTGATTTATCTTAAAAAATTGCATTTTTTTTGTTCAATTCATATCGCCTATTTGAATTTTCAAATAGACCCAGAAAAAAAGCAATGTTTATTTGTTTATCATGGTGAGTTACGGATAAACGCAAGCGCACAATAAAAAAACAGACTTGAAAAACAAACGGAACGCGTTTTACACAGTTCCGTTTCACGGAATATGAAAAACTTGTTCGTTCGTCATGTGGTTAATAAAAGTAAAACAATTGGTACTTGTTATGTTACTTCTGCTTATTAATTAATAAAAATCATAGCTATTCATAAGAATATAATGAATAACCGTGATTATTGTATAGTTTTAAAAATAAATGTTCAGTTGACAGATACAGACGCGTAAAACGAACTACTTTATCGTGAATGACAGGCTGTCATTTGTTTCATGTTTGACTTTGACATTTTGCAGTCGTTCGTTTGCTCTTGCTACGTATTGTACTGTGCGCTTTTTGGATTTCCTGATACCCTTACAACTTTTGCATTCTCCACGGACTCTGACACCTACCTCGTACGATTACTTTGGCTTGTGTGATACGGATACCGATTTAGTGTTTTTCGATTGGAAGCTACTGCTCTGGTTGGAAAGCGTTATGGAGCCATCTACGAGATTGCTTTGTCTTAACTGCAACATATGCATTAATACGCTTCGGCGTTATCAAGCCCTTCAACTTGATAGCAGAGTCATCTCGTTACTTAGCACTTGGATTTCTCCAGTAATAGTAAGTATAATAACAATCATGTACCTCACGATTTAGCATTTAGTCAACGGACGCTACAGAAATCATTGTTTTATCGATAGAAACTGATTAATATCCATTAACAAGAAAAATACACCCCTAACACGACCCACTAATGAAATGAGTTAGTAACATGTACATTTTCCCTATGTTAAGTGTTCTTTTAGACAGCTGTTTATAACAAAACATAAATTAAATATACTTATTTCCATTACAGTTACAGTTACAGCCTTTTTTATCGTCCCACTGCTGGGCACAGGCCTCCTCTCACACGATGATTGAGCATTAATATTGATGCAGACTATTAATGCTCGCATTCATGGAAATAATGAATGTGATCCATCTGCTGGTTCATCTCGCCGAGGTCATGCTCAAGTATGCCCTGTTTGTGGTCGATCCTTACTCGGTCGTCAAAGTGACCACATTTTAAAAGAAAACCCATCAAGCATCACACTAAGGATGATAAACTTAATCCGAACTACTGTAGCACCTCGTCAGGTTTGTATTAAAATATTCTAACTCATTTTAATTAACATGCAATTTTTTTCTTTAAATATCATGGTCTAATCTATGATTTTTACTAGGTATGTCACTTCATGTATTACAAATATGTTGCCTTTTGTTGTCAGATATCACAATCAGACCGTGTATGTCATGCCTGTTGGTTGAGATTCAAAAGACAAGCTCTTTCAATGCAGCAACAGGATGAGAGAAGAGGCTTAGATGGGGACGAGATTCTTCAAGGTGAAGAAGTTGGACATGAAGTGGAACAATCTGCTAATCCAGTCCATGTTCCAGAAGTTCAACCTCTCCTGTCTCTTGCAAGTACAGATGAGGAGCAAGAAAGGGAATCTTCTGTAGTTCCAGCTCCAGAGATCCAATCAAGTAACATAACATTACTTAATTATCAACGTGCTCCCAATACAGCATCTCATTGTATATTTTATGGGTGTGAGAATATAGATCTGCATACTGTGTCAGATGCACTGCGAGCTACTATTTTGTCCAGCTTCAATTTTTACATTCCCAAACTGGCTAGGGTATGCACAGAGCATTTACATGGAAACAGTTGGGTTTTCCTTTATGGTAGTGAAAACAGCATGACTGATTTCACTGTAGAACAAGTTGAGCATGTTTTTTCATTTGTTCAAAAATACAAGAGTTTTCTTGATTTTTCAAGTAGAGAATCAGTACAAGAAATTGATGATCATTTGTTTGGATTCTGGATGGGCTTAACAAAAGCAAAATTCCTTGATTTATTAGATGACCTTCCACGTCTGTTAGGAAAGCATAGGGGAATATTAGGTCTAGCTGCTATTTTAATAAAGATGCGGACAGGTGACTCTGACTTAAGAATATCAACATTGCTAAATGTTCCACGTACTACACTAGAGAGGTTGATGCAAACAGCACGAGAGGTACTGTTACAAGATTTTGTTCCTCATAACCTCGGAATAAACCACTTGACAAGAGAACAGTTGAAGGAACACAATCTTATGATTCCAAATGGAATTTATAATGAAAATAATGAACAAAGTATTGTGATGTGTGATGGAACATACATTTTTTTAAATAAAAGTAGCAATTATATGTTTCAAAAAGACACATATTCATTACACAAATACAGAAATCTGTTAAAGCCATTTTTAATAGTAGCCTGTGATGGTTATATTTTAGATTGTTTTGGCCCATACAAAGCTACCACATCTGATGCAGAAATAATGTCTTCTTTGTTCAGCAATGAAAGTTCCCCACTAAGACAGTACTTTCAAGATAATGACATATTTATTTTAGACAGGGGATTCAGAGATAGCATCAGCTTATTACAAAATTGTAATTATAAGGCATATATGCCAGAGTCACTTTTGGAAGGTGAACGCCAGTTAACCACCACCCAAGAAGTAGATGTGTAACTATATGCAGATGGGTGGTGGAGGTTGTTAATGGATATTTTAAAAGAGATTTTAGATTGTTGAGGTTTGACCATTTTAATAAAACTGTACCAAATATGATGGCATATTTCCAAATCGCTGCGAGTTTAATAAATAAGTTTGGTGTTCGTCTTCACAATAGAGCTGATGCTGCTCAAATTCTAAATGTAATCAATGAAAGGATGCCCCGGGAAAATAATTTATCGACTTTAGTTATAGATTATAATTTGAATCGCCGGGCATCCTTTTTTCAAAGCATTACAGTTAATAATGCTAATATTGAGTTTCCCCGTCTAGAATACAATGAATTAATATTATTCGCCTTAGGAACGTACCAAATTCGCCAAGCACTCTGCCGAAACTTGCTGAAAACCCTTATTTGTTGATACGAAAAGAATCATGCCCACCGTCCATACATTGATTGACCTGTCACTTGATTTTTTTTACAGGTCGCGTCTTTTTACAACTCGTGATGTATAAAAATAATTATTGTTTATTATAACATAATAACTTGATGTATTTTCAATTAGAAGCCAGGAAAAAATGTTATTAAGTAAATAAGTTTTTGAGGTTATTACAGCTGTCAGATAATGATTGACACTATTGACAGGTGCTGTAACCTCAAAACTCAAAGGATAGTTGAAATCAAATGTTGTTTTAACTGCTTGTATGCCGGTAATTATAAGACAATAGAAAATCAATTGTGTCTCGCGCATATCTGCGCACTAGCTCAGAAATAAATCCCTTTTCAACATAATATTAACATCAAAACAGCGCGTGGCTGCAGACTGCATTTATGTTCTCATAATATGAGAACTTCACATGTTATGTTATGCTTGTTTTCTACACTACATCGTGCGAATTAGCAGATTCCAGGAGTTAGCTTGATAGGCGGTTTTTTTAGCCATCATGTCCCAGTGTGATGGACAAACAAGGGGGACTTCTGTTGGTTATTACAACATAAATATATGACAAAAAGAGTTGCCTACATGTTATTGGCGAGGACTGGGAAGTAAAATAATATACAGGACTTAATTTATTATTATTTATTCGATATCTTCTCGTACAACCACTTCATCCAAAAATGCTGCTGGAGCAACAATGTTGTTTTCATGCCTGGCCCAACCCAAATACCACACCAATGTCATGACATGCGCACAACAACCTACAGTGCGACGTCCTACAATGCAGTTGCAGCAATATTCTTTAATGCCTTCTCGTCCGTTAACACCATTTGATATCAAAATGTATACATAGTACATACGTCTTGAAATATGTCTAGATTTTATTTTCCCTTTAATAAGTGAAGTTTCCCCACTGCCTATTTCGGGTATGTGATTGTTGTCTACACAAACTTCTATTCTGTATCCGCCATGGAAACGCACATGCTCACCGTAATAAGAACGTGCTTGGCGAATTTGGTACGTTCCTAAGGCGAATAATATTAATTCATTGTATTCTAGACGGGGAAACTCAATATTAGCATTATTAACTGTAATGCTTTGAAAAAAGGATGCCCGGCGATTCAAATTATAATCTATAACTAAAGTCGATAAATTATTTTCCCGGGGCATCCTTTCATTGATTACATTTAGAATTTGAGCAGCATCAGCTCTATTGTGAAGACGAACACCAAACTTATTTATTAAACTCGCAGCGATTTGGAAATATGCCATCATATTTGGTACAGTTTTATTAAAATGGTCAAACCTCAACAATCTAAAATCTCTTTTAAAATATCCATTAACAACCTCCACCACCCATCTGCATATAGTTACACATCTACTTCTTGGGTGGTGGTTAACTGGCGTTCACCTTCCAAAAGTGACTCTGGCATATATGCCTTATAATTACAATTTTGTAATAAGCTGATGCTATCTCTGAATCCCCTGTCTAAAATAAATATCATTATCTTGAAAGTACTGTCTTAGTGGGGAACTTTCATTGCTGAACAAAGAAGACATTATTTCTGCATCAGATGTGGTAGCTTTGTATGGGCCAAAACAATCTAAAATATAACCATCACAGGCTACTATTAAAAATGGCTTTAACAGATTTCTGTATTTGTGTAATGAATATGTGTCTTTTTGGAACATATAATTGCTACTTTTATTAAAAAAAATGTATGTTCCATCACACATCACAATACATTGTTCATTATTTTCATTATAAATTCCATTTGGAATTATAAGATTGTGTTCCTTCAACTGTTCTCTTGTCAAGTGGTTTATTCCGAGGTTATGAGGAACAAAAACTTGTAACAGTACCTCTCGTGCTGTTTGCATCAACCTCTCTAGTGTAGTACGTGGAACATTTAGCAATGTTGATATTCTTAAGTCAGAGTCACCTGTCCGCATCTTTATTAAAATAGCAGCTAGACCTAATATTCCCCTATGCTTTCCTAACAGACGTGGAAGGTCATCTAATAAATCAAGGAATTTTGCTTTTGTTAAGCCCATCCAGAATCCAAACAAATGATCATCAATTTCTTGTACTGATTCTCTACTTGAAAAATCAAGAAAACTCTTGTATTTTTGAACAAATGAAAAAACATGCTCAACTTGTTCTACAGTGAAATCAGTCATGCTGTTTTCACTACCATAAAGGAAAACCCAACTGTTTCCATGTAAATGCTCTGTGCATACCCTAGCCAGTTTGGGAATGTAAAAATTGAAGCTGGACAAAATATGTAGTAGCTTGCAGTGCATCTGACACAGTATGCAGATCTATATTCTCACACCCATAAAATATACAATGAGATGCTGTATTGGGAGCACGTTGATAATTAAGTAATGTTATGTTACTTGATTGGATCTCTGGAGCTGGAACTACAGAAGATTCCCTTTCTTGCTCCTCATCTGTACTTGCAAGAGACAGGAGAGGTTGAACTTCTGGAACATGGACTGGATTAGCAGATTGTTCCACTTCATGTCCAACTTCTTCACCTTGAAGAATCTCGTCCCCATCTAAGCCTCTTCTCTCATCCTGTTGCTGCATTGAAAGAGCTTGTCTTTTGAATCTCAACCAACAGGCATGACATACACGGTCTGATTGTGATATCTGACAACAAAAGGCAACATATTTGTAATACATGAAGTGACATACCTAGTAAAAATCATAGATTAGACCATGATATTTAAAGAAAAAAATTGCATGTTAATTAAAATGAGTTAGAATATTTTAATACAAACCTGACGAGGTGCTACAGTAGTTCGGATTAAGTTTATCATCCTTAGTGTGATGCTTGATGGGTTTTCTTTTAAAATGTGGTCACTTTGACGACCGAGTAAGGATCGACCACAAACAGGGCATACTTGAGCATGACCTCGGCGAGATGAACCAGCAGATGGATCACATTCATTATTTCCATGAATGCGAGCATTAATAGTCTGCATCAATATATCAAAGCATGCTTCACAAATGTAATCATCTTCAGTTATCTGAAAAACAAATCAATTATGAGATTTTGAAGCTTATAATGGAAATAAGTATATTTAATTTATATTTTTACATGTTTTGTTATAAACAGCTGTCTAAAAGAACACTTAACATAGGGAAAATGTACATGTTACTAACTCATTTCATTAGTGGGTCGTGTTAGGGGTGTATTTTTCTTGTTAATGGATATTAATCAGTTTCTATCGATAAAACAATGATTTCTGTAGCGTCCGTTGACTAAATGCTAAATCGTGAGGTACATGATTGTTATTATACTTACTATTACTGGAGAAATCCAAGTGCTAAGTAACGAGATGACTCTGCTATCAAGTTGAAGGGCTTGATAACGCCGAAGCGTATTAATGCATATGTTGCAGTTAAGACAAAGCAATCTCGTAGATGGCTCCATAACGCTTTCCAACCAGAGCAGTAGCTTCCAATCGAAAAACACTAAATCGGTATCCGTATCACACAAGCCAAAGTAATCGTACGAGGTAGGTGTCAGAGTCCGTGGAGAATGCAAAAGTTGTAAGGGTATCAGGAAATCCAAAAAGCGCACAGTACAATACGTAGCAAGAGCAAACGAACGACTGCAAAATGTCAAAGTCAAACATGAAACAAATGACAGCCTGTCATTCACGATAAAGTAGTTCGTTTTACGCGTCTGTATCTGTCAACTGAACATTTATTTTTAAAACTATACAATAATCACGGTTATTCATTATATTCTTATGAATAGCTATGATTTTTATTAATTAATAAGCAGAAGTAACATAACAAGTACCAATTGTTTTACTTTTATTAACCACATGACGAACGAACAAGTTTTTCATATTCCGTGAAACGGAACTGTGTAAAACGCGTGCCGTTTGTTTTTCAAGTCTGTTTTTTTATTGTGCGCTTGCGTTTATCCGTAACTCACCGTGATAAACAAATAAACATTGCTTTTTTTCCTGGGTCTATTTGAAAATTCAAATAGGCGATATGAATTGAACAAAAAAATGCAATTTTTTAAGATAAATCACATCTCAAGACGCGTAAAAAAAATTTCAGGTCAATAATGGACATGATTCTTTGCCATGAATTCCTTCTCCCGTAAATCCAGAGAATTATTGCAATCCCGCAGACGACGTTTCTGGATTCTGGATAAACTTCGTTTTGTCTCTTATTCCACAAATGCCAGCAAAAATACACGCGACATTTTTATTCCACACAAAAAAAGATAAAACAAATTAAAATAATACAATTAAAAATAACACTATCAAAAAATAAAGGAAACGACTCAGGGTTTGTGTTTCTATTGGATTCGCAAAATTAGAGAAATCTTATATGTCTGATGCTACTATATAGTATAGACATCCCAGTGATGAGGCATAAAACACTGCTATTTGTAGTGTATTTCAAAAAATTACAGTGGCCATCAATTTGATGTCCACTGAGCTTACGGAATCGCAATCTAACGTTTATCGATACAGAAACAGCTGTCAAAATGAGTCATGGTGGATATCAGCCTGTGTCGATGCTCATGACGTCATCTCAGATGGTCACTGGCGTTAGCGAATAAGAAAATAGCTGTTTGACAATTTACTGATGTACACTTTACTACCAAATGATGATATCTGCGAGCTGTCAGTGGAGTTAGCGAATAAGGCTACAGGTCTTGTTTCCCTCTAGATCTGTTCAGCACCGCCAAACCTTCTATGATGAAGAGCTGGGATTCCCTTTGGCAAAAAACCCGTAAAGCTAAAGGTAAATTCTTCGGATCCATCCAACCATCTATTCCTCACAAAGCTTGGTTTAGTAAACACAAAAATTTTAATAAATTGGCTACATCGGTCATAATCCGTTTACGGCTTGGTTTTGTTTGTACCCCAGTTTTTCTGGCTAAGATCAGGGTCAGAGATCATTCTATCTGTGAGTGTGGTCTTGAGGAGGGTACTCTGGAACACTTATTCTTTTCCTGCCCCCGCCTTATTATTCCCCTTTATGACCTCCTCCCTAATGACATCCCCCGTCCTATTAATATACCTTTTTTACTAACCTTAGTCCATTCTCCCATTATTAAAACCTTATATAAATTTATTAATATAAATCAGATCTATATATAACATAATTCTCCACCTTTACACATAATTATTGTTCTGATGTTAGGTACGATCATCAGCAGAAGTGCCTGCTCACTTAAAAATTTTTTCGCTTAAATCTTGCGACGGCGTAAAACCACGCCCCCTAAGAGGGTTGCGCCTATTAGGAGAGAGTTAATGTAATTAGTTGCAAACTGCCCTGCGCAGCTTAGTGACGTGTTACTTGTTTTATGATTTTTGTGAATATTACGGACGAACTCTTTGAACTTGGCGTGCTTACTGGACCTTTTGAATTTCGACTTTCGCTCTGTTTTCTGGACCCTTGATTGCCTAAACGTTGACCTGTGCGTGAATACTGGATTCTGACTAGTGCTGGAACATTTTTGTGTTAAAATGTCTTCCAGAAATCTCCTACATGAAGAGCGTAACCAGATAATAGTGTTACATGAACAAGGATTTAATATTAGTCAAATTGCTGACCAACTGCACATGAGCGTAAGTACTACATAAATAATTTTGATAATAATTATTGTGATAAATTTTTCTTGTTTCAAAATACGAAACCTTTTATTCATCGTTATAACGAAAGTTGACTTATATTCATATTCATTTATTTGTATTGCATAATGTGTGTAACAGGTGGTATACAAGGCTTAAAACTACAGTACAATTATGGACCCTGTTAGGGCACAGCAACATATATAGTTTTAAATAACATAGTAATTAAAAAAAAATAAGTACAACAAATTCCATTAACGTGAATCCATCGATATATATAAAGAATAGGCATTAATATTCATACTTAGGCTTCATAACTTTGTGAGTTTAATATTTCAAATTTTGAATTTATCAATAAAATAATTTTCGCAAGCCACTTTAAATTGCTATTGATGTTATTGCAGAGTTATAATAATACTAAGATAATGACTACTAAAATGTATTCGAAATATGTGATATGAAGTGATTTGCTAGCTACATATTTGAATTACTTCCTATAAAACTAATATTTTTTAAACAATTGGAACGAAGTAAACTGATCATAAAATGTAACATTTTCAAATTTTTAAGTAGTCTTCGTCATTGGGGACATGATTTTAGACCTTACGGCGGCGGTTTAACGATTAATTCACAATGCATTTGAACTCACATTTGCAAAGCACGGCTTACGCCGGCTCCACACGTTGGCCCCAACGCTCGTCCCAACGCTATTCGTCCAACGTGTGGATCGAGAAAATGGCATTCGTCCCAACGTTGGGGCGAGCGTTGGTAGTTGGCCGTCTCGTGTCGGTTTCATCAGGCCGGCTCCACACGTTGGCCCCAACGCTCGTTCCAACGTTGGACCGTAAACTCGGTGAGGCGTCCACACGTTGGCGCATAACTTAGTTCTGTCCCGTCAGGGCCAATGTAAAGATGTCCGATACAGAAATCGAAACTGCTCTCAGCGCGTTTGTAGTGATGAGTGCAAATTTATATTTGTTACTGAGAAAAAATAAAAAACCACGTCAAAGAAGATGGTGGATGACGACACATCATAAAACACGGAATCGTCCATGCCGGTGGCGATTTGCTAGACGAGGAAGCCATTTTTACTCGACGTACGCACTCGCTGCGTGTTGTGGCAGAACTGAGCAACGCGCCAACGTGTGGACGGATCGCCAACGTTGGCGCGCAGATTCCTTTGATGAAACCGACACGAGACGGCCAACTACCAACGCTCGCCCCAACGTTGGGACGAATGCCATTTTCTCGATCCACACGTTGGACGAATAGCGTTGGGACGAGCGTTGGGGCCAACGTGTGGAGCCGGCATCAAAGGAATCTGCGCGCCAACGTTGGCGTTCCGTCCACACGTTGGCGCGTTGCTCAGTTCTGCCTCAACACGCAGCGAGTGCGTACGTCGAGTAAAAATGGCTTCCTCGTCTAGCAAATCGCCACCGGCATGGACGATTCCGTGTTTTGTGATGTGTCGTCATCCACCATCTTCTTTGACGTGGTTTTTTATTTTTTCTTTGTAACAAATATTTTGCACTCATCACTACAAACGCGCTGAGAGCAGTTTCGATTTCTGTATCGGACATCTTTACATTGGCCCTGACGGGACAGAACTAAGTTATGCGCCAACGTGTGGACGCCTCACCGAGTTTACGGTCCAACGTTGGAACGAGCGTTGGGGCCAACGTGTGGAGCCGGCCTTAGAAACAGGTTCAAAATATACATAATTATATCTATGTTTGTATCTACTTGCTTTGTTGTGATGCACCAACTCTGTAGGCCTACTTTCTCGCTCACACACGCACTATCTGTTTCATGGTCTCCATTGTTGCGAACGCTAATTTAGACCATATGGCAGCGGTTTAATGATTGATTCGCAATGACTCATTATGCAAAGAACGGCTTAGTCACAAGTTTATTGCTTTATTGTGATGCGCCGACTCGGTTAACTCGGTATGGCTACTTTCTGACTGATATATGCGCTGTTTATTTCAATTTAAAGAAGAAAAATATTGTTTAATTTTTTTATGTTGTCAGAAAAATTTGTTTACCTGACTATCAGATAAGGGTTATGTTTTTCGCGCGTCTTGTTTCGTAAATTTCTTGTATTACTTACCTGTATTTCGTAAAGCTATATTTAATCGGGAACGAGGAGTAGGTAGGCAGTTCCCCGGGATGCGGGTGGAACCACGTGAAACAGCCTACTTTGGTATAAAATGAACGGCTTTGAGGAAACGATTTTTACGATGGAAATACTTAACTGAGATTATTACGTTCGAGGCACTTAGAGCAAAGCGCAGCGCAGAGCATTTTTTGTTTGGTTGTATTGTAATAAGACTAGACCGCCCGGCGCCGGCGGCCGACCAAGCGCACGCGCCGCCCGCCCGCGTTCTCATGTTTTTGGAAATACTTACCTACCTACTTACCTACATATGTAGTTTATTTTAAAGCATATAGGTATACCTATATGATAATGTTAACATCAGGATAGGATCACACGACATCATTCGCACGAATAATATACACCTCAAAGTAATTTTGATTTCTTTGTTTAACTTCGCAAAAACACTGTTTTGAAGATTTAGGTATCAGGTTTATAAACTAAATAAACAAACAGCAACAAAAAATTACAATGATATATTTATTCATCATAAAATATCGTATAGGAATAGAAAATTCTTTTAGATATGATAAAAACACAAATAAAGAACTAAGCAATCATTAAAAACACAACTTCTGAGGAATGCGCAAGCGTTGCCCGCTAAATTCAAATTTTCACTGTACCACTTTTGTTCTGGTTACGTAAGAGGTGTGTTCCGAAAATGTGACAATCATGCTGGCCAGTGCCCGTGACGTCATGAGTCTGATGCCATATTGTAGTAGTGTGCCACTTAGTGAGAAGTGTCAATTTGACGTGTTAGCAGTATTTCAAACACCAAACCTGATTTAATTAGTAGTATTTTTTTAAACAAGGCCGCTAATAATGTGATTATTTTCTGCTTTTAGAGAAATACCGTCCGGCTGTGGATCAGACGCTATGAAGCAGAGGGTTCCTTGGAACATAGACCACGAGTAGGACGAACTCGTGTCCTTACAGAGGATAACGTCCAACGTATGGTAGACATCTACCAAGAAGAAAACGCCTTCACGCCGACGAGAGTGTTCGCTGAAGAATATGACGTGTCAACGGACACCATTCGCCGTGCATTACACAGGTCGGGAGTGCACCATCGTAAACCGGCACGAAAAATCGTGCTCACCGAAGAGCAAAAACTTGCGCGAGTCCGATTTGCACGAGAGCACAGGGATGCGAATTTCGCAAATGCTGTATTTGCTGACGAAAAGTGTTTTCGGTCAAGTCAGCATGGCCGTAAACACTTGTGGCGCATTGTGAATACGCGCTATGAACCGCGAAATGTCGTGGCAAACAATGAATCGGGCAGAATTTGCCTAAACATGTGGGGCTGGATGAGTGCAGATGGTCCCGGAGAACTGGTGCACTTTCCAGGGCGAGCAAATGGCCTAAATTATAGAGACTTGCTCGAGGATACGTTGGTGCCAACGGTGCGCACGGTGTATCCGAGAGCAGAGCTACCGGAATTCCTCTTCATTCAGGATAATTGCCCCATACACCAGGCACGCATTGTGCAGGACTGGTTGGCGAACCAACCAGAAATAAAAACCCTGCGGTGGCCATCTCGATCCCCTGACCTCAACCCCATTGAAAATTTGTGGGGTATAATGGTCCAAAGGTGGGATAATAGAAGGGAGAGAACCCAACAAGAACTACTAAACCACTGTCAAGAAGCTTGGGAGTCAATTCGGGGAACGGACTTGTGTGATAATTTAGTAAAATCAATAAGGTCGAGGTGCGACGCAGTCATTGACGCAGGAGGCGCAATGACGAAATATTAATGATGATTTTTTTGTTCGTAATACACTTAAATCTAGACACACGGCAGTGTCTCCGCCAAGTTCGAGCAAAAAAAGCGACACACCGGCCGTGGGTTATATTACACGAACCATTTCGGGCCAAATTCGACCCCCCTATAACTCAAAATCTATTTTATTTACACATTTCAAATTTCTAGTATCTGTTGAGACCCCCTCACTTATCTAAAATACAAAATTTCATTAATATATTTATTGTAGGTCTTGAGATATTGACGTCAGAAAATCGCTATTTTTACTATACACTCACTGACTGACTGACTGATTCACTGACTTACTCATCAAAAACCTAGACCACTTCCAATGGTCGTATTGACTTGAAATTTGACATGGAGGTAGGTCTTTATGTCAAGGTAAAGGGGAAAATCTGAAAATGACCAAGTGTGAGTCAGTTTCAAAATAATGAAGGTGTTTTATACCCGGTGTAAATTTATACCCCTAAGGAACTAAAACGAACTAAATTTATCTATATTTATATAATATATCTTCGAATGGTCGTACCGATCTGAAATTCGTTACAAAGGTTTGTATTTAGTCAAAGTAAAGTAAAAATCTGAAAACGGCCAAGTGTGAGTCACTTTCGAAAATAACGAATGTGTAACTTTGATCCACGAACATAATATATGATAACATGTCATGTCAGTCAGTTGGTAAGTCTAGTCCATTTAGGTAATCTAGTTCATTTCTTTGTAAGAACCATAGTGCATATTCAAAAATCTGAAAGATAGTATAAATGAGACATTTCCTTAACTAACTTAATCATAAGAAAAAAATAAAATAAACAACCTTACAAAAATAAATGAAATCCCACCCAAAACAAAAATGTGAAAGGCTGCCAAGTTCGATAATATGGAAATCCTTCGCCTATAAAAGAAGTGAGATCTGAATAAGTACCAAGTTCCATACACATACCTCAGTTAAAAATAGTCACTTTTTAATAATGATACTTGGCAAGTTTTAATAGAAAATTAAATACTTGATTCATTGCGTTTAGTAGGTTTATAACAAGGTGTGTGAAAACTTGCCAAGTAACATCATTAAAAAGTAACTATTTTTAACTGAGGTATGTGTATGGAACTTGGTACTTATTCAGATCTCACTTCTTTTATAGGCGAAGGATTTCCATATTATCAAACTTGGCAGCCTTTCACATTTTTGTTTTGGGTGGGATTTCATTTATTTTTGTAAGGTTGTTTATTTTATTTTACGCCGTAACTACGCGCGTGACTACGCTTACGTCTACGCATACGCATCCGGTCTGCTGGAGCCTTTATACTATCTTTCAGATTTTTGAATATGCACTATGGTTCTTACAAAGAAATGAACTAGATTACCTAAATGGACTAGACTTACCAACTGACTGACATGACATGTTATCATATATTATGTTCGTGGATCAAAGTTACACATTCGTTATTTTCGAAAGTGACTCACACTTGGCCGTTTTCAGATTTTTACTTTACTTTGACTAAATACAAACCTTTGTAACGAATTTCAGATCGGTACGACCATTCGAAGATATATTATATAAATATAGATAAATTTAGTTCGTTTTAGTTCCTTAGGGGTATAAATTTACACCGGGTATAAAACACCTTCATTATTTTGAAACTGACTCACACTTGGCCATTTTCAGATTTTCCCCTTTACCTTGACATAAAGACCTACCTCCATGCCAAATTTCAAGTCAATACGACCATTGGAAGTGGTCTAGGTTTTTGATGAGTGAGTCAGTGAATCAGTCAGTCAGTCAGTGAGTGTATAGTAAAAATAGCGATTTTCTGACGTCAATATCTCAAGACCTACAAAAGATATATTAATGAAATTTTGTATTTTAGATAAGTGAGGGGGTCTCAACAGATACTAGAAATTTGATATGCGTAAATAAAATAGATTTTGAGTTATAGGGGGGTAGAATCTGGCCCGAAATGGTTCGTGTAATATAACCCACGGCCGGTGTGTCGCTTTTTTTTGCTCGAACTTGGCGGACACACTGCCGTGTGTCTAGATAAGACAATATTATTTACTATACGTTAATTAAATTTTAGAGAAGATGTTGATTATTTGTGCCTTTTATTTTAGCTTTGTTTATTTTTCTTACATATTTTTGTTGTAAAATACATCACTATTCAGGTCATTTTAAAAATGATTTATTTTTATAAATAAAGCCATTTCTTATATAATGTTAAGATGGATCATGATTTATTTTGTTTATTACTACAAACTACCAATTGTTAGTATAATTTAATCTAAATTTTTTTTATTGTTATTTTTTTTTTTCAAATATTGTATTATTGCATACATTAGTTTTTATTTGTGCCATTTCAAAACATGTATGTGTTTTCTTTCACTGCCTTTATATCGTTATAATTATGTTGTAAATTTTTTTTGTTGATGTTTGGTCATGTAGTTAATGGTAATTAAAAAAATATTATTTTATATTCGTTAATTTCATTTTAGAGAAGATTTTGATTGTTTTTGCCTTTATTTTAGTTTAGTTTTTTTTTTGTTTTTAAAGACAGTATAAATCTTGTATATCATTTAAATTATAATTATTGTTAAAAAATATGAATGTTCTTTTACAATCGTTTTATAAATAAAACTATTTCATAAGCGGTAAGCCATGACGAATCAAGATTTATTTGTTAATTAGAACTAAACTAATAATTGTCTGTAAGCATAATAAAAGCCACCAAATATTTTATACTAATATTTATTTGTGCTATGTTAAGAAGCTATTGCATTAAGGTAAACCCTGTAATGATAGTTTAAGGTGTTTTAAATAAATAAAAAAAAAATTATCACCTCAGACCGTAATTGGTAAAGAATTGCTTAGACTAAGAACTTACGGTTTTTAAGACAGGACGAGAGGGAATTCTATTAATTGATTTAAACTGGTCAACCAAAAATGCCAATATTACCCGTCAAAATTAGATATTCTATATTATCAAAAAAATTGTCTTGTCGTAACTAGATTATAAGTGGCATTGTAAAAATTTGAATTTCGCGGGCAACGCTTCCGCATTCCTCAGAAGTTGTGTTTTTACTGATTGCTTGGTTCTTCATTTGTGTTTTTCTCATTTCTACGTATTTTTTTATTCCTACATGTTATGATGATATTGTTGTTATTTTCTATTGTTTTTGTTTGTTTATTAAGTTAATAAACATGATAAATCTTTAAAACAGTGTTTTATTTTTTGTTTTGTATGAGGGAATGTGTAAACGTGAATGCTATCGAGTGATGTTAAACCTTCCCATTTTATCGTAAGCGACATGCGAGTTTGAATCTTAAGAAGATCTTGATAAAGCATTTGCTGTTTTGTAGGTTAAAAAAATAAAAAAGTGTGATTTTTAGTTTCATGAAGTGCCTACAGTAGCACTTCAAAAAGATACACACACAAGATATTAAAAAATACTAACCTCTTTTTTTAGTAAGTCAAACACTTGTTGACAAATTCCTGGTCCAATAGAGAGCTTTGCAACCATTTTATTTAGAGTTGATCGTGAGGGCAAGACGAAAATTTTGTGTAAAAATCTGTAACACTTAGGACTTTGTTTCATTATGGATAATGCTATTAATTTTTCTTCCTCAGTAAAGCGTCGCCCTTTTTTACTTTTTGAGCATAAATTAATTTGCATTTTCATAATAGTGTGAGGTTTAACGTTACGTGAATAAAACACATGTCGTATAGTCGTGGATTGAAGCCCCTTTTTATTAAAATAACAACTATTTATAGCTCACAAATATCTTAACTCAGCAATCCTTTAGTGCGACTCAAATTATCATTGTATGTTGCAGCTAGTATGAAATTGTTACGGTAAAACTACGAATTCATACATTACACCTCCCCTCAAAAAGTTCACATCTCACCTCCCTTTAAAAGAAAAAAAAAATGTGTCGCTCTAAAAAATAGCTGTTAACAAAATAACTAATTAAAAACAATAAGGGAACATTTTTTTTTTTTACATAGGTACTTCATATTGAGTCATGAAACAATTTTGTATTATTTTTATGCACAATGTACTGTCTATTATTTTTTAAAATTTTTACATTTGAATCCAAATCTTCAATAACTTCAAAAGGTCCCTTATAAAGTTTATCTAATTTATCGCCTACTTGGTTTTTTAACAACAATAAATCTCCTGGTTGATATTTAATTGGATTAATATTTTTATCAAAAACATATTTTCGATTCTGTTTACATTTCAAAAGATTTTGACGTGCATCTGATCAAGGACGTACCCAGGGGGGGGGTCCAAGGGGTCCGGACCCCTCCCGAAAATAGATGCAACCCATAAAATTATCCAGCAGATTCACCATTGGAATATTTCAAAAGAAGTATTTTCATTCCGTGTCTGGATGACCTTCTTGGAAGTCTGAAAAGTCGATTTGAAGGGAGCAATGTACAAATTTTGACAACGCTAGAAATGTTATTACCACATAAGATATGTGTCAACAATGCACAGAACTTGTCAAATCTACTTTCTTACTTAGATGACGATGTGTCTGCGGTCACATTGGAGAGCGAATATCACCTATGGGCTGAAAAGTGGAAAAATGCTGATCAAACTTCAATCAAGAGAGAAGCAATAGAAGTGTTGGCTAAGTGTGATGCTGTATTTTATCCACATATACACACACTATTAAAACTGTTAGTGTCTCTCCCTGTATCTACTGCAAGCGTCGAAAGATCGTTTTCAACTTTAAAAAGGGTTAAAACCTATTTACGCAATAAAATGGGCAATGATCGTCTAACTGGTTTGGTATTGATGTCAGCCCATTCAACTCAGATTCTTTCAGTAGACGACGTTTTACACCAAATGTCCTTAAGACCAAGACGTTTAAATTTAACGTTATAATACTGTCTTATATTACCGAGATATGCATTAAATAATTTGTGAAAACAATTTTCTTTTAATTTTAAGTATCCATTTACGCGATACCTTAATCATTTGCCTGGACCTGGACCCCCCCCGACAAAAAATTCTGGGTACGTGCTTGCATCTGATTGTGCTCTCTGTAATCTATATTTAAGTTCCAATGGATAATTTTCATAATTATACAACGGTTCAATATATTGATTAAGGTTACTTGGTAAATTACATTGTTTACCAAAGACAAGCTCGAATGGTGTATAATGTGTTTCGGAATGAACTGTAGTATTGTATGAGAAACACCAGTAAGGTATCCAATCACTCCAATTAGTTTTATTGTTACCAATCTGTATTCTAAGAAAAGCACCCAAACTTTTATGGCTATTCTCTAAGGCTCCAATAGTTTCGTGATGGTAAGGCGTAGAATTTAATTTCTTTATATTTAATAATTTGCAAATCTCAGACATTGTGTGGGACATAAACTCTGTACCTTTATCTGTAATTATTTCTCTCGGTATGCCATATCTTAATATAAAATTATCAACCAATTCTTTAGCAACTATAGCAGTTTCTTTTGTTTTTAAAGGATAAGCTTCTATGTACTTAGTCAAATCGCATTGTACTGTTAAAATATATTTAAAATTATAATCATCTAACTCTAATGGACCCATAAGATCCAAACTAATTCGTTCAAAAGACGTGTTAGGCGTGGTTGTAATAACCATAGGCTGCCTAACATTCTTATTTGAAAACTTATTTACTTGACAATCTTTACATTTTCTAACATAATCTATGACGTCATTAGTTATTCCTGTCCAGAAATATCGTCTCTTTATATTGTTTAGCATCCTGTTTACCCCAGCATGGCCACTGGTGGGTAACAGATGAAAATCATTCAGTATAATTTTTTTTTCATCATCATTTTTAATTCTTATGACATTTTGTATAATAAGAAACTTCGGTATATCAGAGATATTTTTCATTTCTGATAGCAAACATTTTATAAAACCAGTATTCTCTTTATCAAACCAGTATTCTCTTAACAAACAACGAGTTCTTTAATATCATATTTCTTACACAAACGTTCTGATTCTCTCGCTAACACTGGCATAGTAGATAACGATCGAGATATTAGAAAAATTAACGATTTACTAGGTACGTAAATACAATTACCGGTATCACTAGAAATATTCAGTTTATTTATATTCGGGCGCCTACTGCATATAATTAATTCATTCATGTACAACGTGTTTTTCAAAACTTCCACAATGTCAGGTTGATCAGGCCTGAGACATGTGGGAATATTCGAAGTAGATTCTGAACCACTAGCTAACTCAAGTTTTCTCTTTTGGGCACGAGTGAGGACTGAAACTACTTGTTCACTCATTTCTTTTAAATCCTTTATTGACATCGGAAGCCGACTTAATGCATCTGCAGCTGCATTACTTCGACCACAAATGTATTCGATTTCAAAATCAAACTCTTCTAAAAAAGCCTAAACTTAATTAATCTGCTCGATGGGTTAGTCATATTAAAAAGATAAATTAATGGTTTATGATCGGTCTTGATTTTGAATTTTCGACCATATAAGTAGGGCCTAAAGTGCTTAATTGCCCATACTATTGCGAGTAGCTCTAGCTCAATAATAAGGTATCTAGTTTCAGCTGAGTTCAAACTGCGACTCGCATATGCTACAACTTTCCCGTTTGCATTAGACAAAACGGCGCCTAAGCCTGCTTTACAAGCGTCTGTCTGTAAAACGAAAGTATTATGTTCCGAAAAATCAGGGTATTCTAAAACAGGTGGACTAATCAACGCTTGCTTTAATTTTTGAAATGCTGTTTCACAGTCTTTTGACCACTGAAACGACGTATTCTTTTTACACAAAAGGTTAAGTGGGTGTACTATATTAGCGAAATTTTGTATAAATCTTCTATAATAATTGGCAAATGCCACAAATCTTTTAACTTCATCTGAACTAGTTGGTTTAGGATATGACTGTATCGACTTTATTTTTTCAGGGTCTGGCAGAATTCCTTCTGACGTAATTTTATGGCCTAAATACATAATTTCTTTACGCAAAAACTCGCACTTGAGTGGATTTAATTTTAGATTTACCTTACGAAGTCTTTCCAGTACCTCAGTAAGGTGCTGATTATGCGAATTAAGTGAATTCCCAATAACAATACAATCGTCAAGATATATGAAACATTTTTTATAATTAAGGCCTGACATAGCAATAGTCATTAACCTTGGAAAGACGCTTGGGCTTGTTTTAAGTCCCATAGGACATCTTTTCATTTGGTACATTTTATCTGTGGTAAATGCAGTAAGTTTTCTTGACTTTTCATCCAGTGAAATTTGATACATCTTATCTACATTAAACGCAGTATATTTCCGAGAGTTAGGCTCTAATGACAATTGGTAATAACTCTGTGAAAGATCGAGCTTAGAGAAATAAATGCTTCCTGATAGAAAATCTAAAATGTCTACTATGTTTGGGAGGGGGAACTTGTCGTCCAAAATTCTATTATTTAACTGTCTGTAGTCAATAACTAGTCTCCACTTCCTTTCACCAGATTTATCCGATTTTTTAGGGACAAGTAAAACTGGACTAGACCACTCAGAAGTAGTCTCTTCGATGATGTCATTATCTAACATTTCCTGAATTTGCTTTTGTAGTTCTTGTTTCAAAGCATGAGGAATCCTATAAGGCTTGGTATACACTGGCGTAACGTCGTCTTTCAACTTGATGGAATGTTGTAATAAATTAGTCACTGATAACTTATCGCCTGGCAAATGAAACATATCGGAATATTTTGCACAGATGGATTCAATACTAAGCCGTTCTTCTGCATTTAAATAATCCAAGTTAAGAAGATAAAATAAAGTTTTGACACGATCAGCTGATATGTTAGCCTGCTTAAAATTACACGACTCATAACAATTTAAACTATGAGTCTGTATATTAGAAAAATCAATATTACACTCATCGTCGGTGGTATTTAAAATACGTAATGGAATAAGTCCATTTTGCGGTTTTACAATCATACCCGCTAAGAAAACGCCTTTACAAATTTCATCCGCTAATATTACGCAATCGCCACGTTTATCAGTGGGAATTTGCCTTAAAACTTCGCATCGCGGAGGTATATATTGTTATAATATTATAACAATACTTTCTTACGTCACTGATATTAATAACAACCGACTGACCATCGTTTCTCAAACTTAAAGTATTTCTTTCATAATCAATAACTGCTTTGTACGTTTTGAGAAAATTACTACCTAATATACCGTGAGCAGCACACGACAATTGTTTAAAAACATAAAACTTAACTTTAAAACTTAATCCCTCTAATTCTAAATTTAAGTAAATATATCCCTCAGATACTAAGTTTCCGGTTATTCCTTTAACATATACCCTATCATTAATTATTTTATCAATCAAATTACTATTATATCTTTCTAACCATTCATATTTTATAACACATAAGCTAGCTCCGCTATCAACTAACACATTAATTCCTACATTATTAACTAAGTAACCTCTAATAATAGTATAGTTATCAAAATTCAAAACATATTGTTTAATTACTTTGGGAACGAAAAAACTTAGAATTGTGCGCATTGGTTTCAATTGCATCGCCTTGACTATGCTGAACCCGCGAAAACCGAGGACGCGTTTCCTGTGCACGTGCACGATTGTGCATTGGTTTCCAATTATAATTGCGCGACATCGGACTATTTTTCCAATGATTAAATTTAGGTAAATACGTTTTGTGTGAAGTATTACGGTTATAATTATTTTGGAAGTTATGACGAGGTTTATTCCCATATGAATTACTGTTATAGTATTTCTTATGCGTTACCTTCATGACCGAATAACTGGTAGACATCGATTGCTCATCCAACGCAGTTCTAATAGCTTCTGACAGAGAAGTAAATTGTCTCGAGGCTATAATTGTGCTCAACTTCTGGTCAGATAAACCATCAGCAAAACGCTTAATTGCTATCTTCTCATTGAGAGGACGCAATATTTCAGACTTACTGTCATCTCCGTCAGCTTGAGTTAAGGTCAAGTCAACGAAAAGTTCCTCTAATTCAGAACCAAACGCCTCAATACTTCTGTTACCTTCTCTTGCACGTTGTAGTTGTGTCTGAATACAGACGTCAGACTTCCTCGGCAGCAAGTGCTTTTTCATATCAGTAACTAGAGAACTAACTGTACTATACCTTGCCTGAAGACGTAGTTTAGCGCTCGGAGATAGTCTGGTTTTCAGCACAAAGTTAATCAGCTGCATTTTGGATGCACTAGTAAGCATATTATCATAAAGCTCTATAGAATCTATTAATTGCCTAGTAACGCTCTCCTTATCTGTCATTACGGGCAATAAGGCTATCGCCGTTTTAAGACTAAAATCTTTGCCAGCCATGTTTACCGAGTCTGGTTCAATGCACTTTACTAACGATATAATCTTACTATACACTTCCTGAATGTTACCTACAATCTTATTGATACGGCAAGTGTCTTCGGTGCTTATCTCAGAATTATCGATTAATAATTGGACCTTAGCTAATATCGAATTTAAATCATTATACACACTTCGAGCTTCCTCAAATTTTTTAGTTCCTATCTCTTGATTTCTACGTGTAGGACCAATCTTCGTTAAATAGGTTTTAATATCAATCAAGCGCTTATTAATTGCATTTAACTCCGCTAACATAATATAATGACATTAATTGAGCGATTCACATAATAGGTGCAAACAAAATACGTAAGAGCATACATAATTAGGTACTACGAATATCCTAATCCTAACTAATATTATAAATGTGAAAGTAACTCTGTCTGTCTGTCTTTCTGTCTGTCTGTCTGTCTTTCTGTCTGTCTGTGTCTTTTCTTCACGCCTATACTACTGAACCGATTTGTGTGAAATTTGGTACAGACATAGTTTGGAACTTGAGAAAGGACATAGGATAGTTTTTATTATAAAAAAATATAAAAATAAAAATAAAATTTATTTCGGACATATAGCGCCATCTATTGGTCAAACCAAAAATCACTATTCCACGCGAACGAAGTCGCGGGCAAAAGCTAGTCTATCTATAAAAATATACAAGGTGTTGATTTGCATTTGTGCCATACTTCAGGAGGAGGACATAAAATACGTAAATAATCGATTGGAATTACAGTAGACGGGAAATAGCTAATATGCACTGCTTTTTTTGTCATTGTAATGTCATAGTATTTCAGAAGTAATCCAATTTTATGAATGAAATTTATGAATAATCGTTGCGTATGCTTTGTGTTTGCGTTTGTGTGAGGGCGCAGCACGGTTTTAAGGCCAGTAACACACGCGCCAAGTTTAAATACGGCTAGATGACATTGACGGATTTCCGAAAATTAAAATCAAAAATTTTTGTACCAATTTTTTTGTTGATTTGGGTTGAGAATCATTAGTATAATTATGTCCTTGACTATGGCACGGATGCAAATCAACAGCTTGTATATATCTATCCTAAGACCTTCTCCCGGGTCTAAGTTACCTCCCCTCTAATTTTCAGCCAAATTGGTCAAGCCGTTTTCATGTTATGTCGTGACAATGGAAAGCAGGTTTCATTTATATATATATATAGATATTTATATACAGTTAAATATTAATTGGAATATTCCCAGTACAAGAGCTTGAAGTGGTAGTTTATTTATTTATTTATTCAGGCATACCAACAACATATTTACAAAACAAGTATAGGTGCTTAGTTTCATACGTACATACTTAGGGACTACTCACACTTATTCAGCTCTATTCAGCTTATGTCCATAGAAAACGACGATTTTGTATGGAGACGCGTACGCATCCATTCAGCTTTCGCGGCAAACAAGTATAAAATGAGAACAAATGTGTTTTTATCATGCGAGTGCTTTAGATGGAGATCAGCGCTGATCTGCCGCATTCAGCGCTGATCTGCCGCATTCAGCGCTGTTCCGCCGCGTTCGACGCTGAATGGGGCGGAACAGCGCTGCACACGTATGGTTCTCAACTCCTTGTCGACAAGTTGCAACCTGCATAGCTCCTGGATAGATTTGATTTATTATGACGTAATCATTATGCACGCAAAGATCGAGAGAGTTCGGACGTGTACGTGGGGTACCAATGTCGCGTATTCTCCAACCAAATTTCTATTTACCCAAAGTGGGTCGACCCACTGTCGTTTGCGTTTTAATTTTTTACGCTTATTTTTTTCTATGTCTTCTGCAAGTAACGAAACGACAAAAATATCGCACATAGAACTGTCCATGTTGAGGGCACAATACTAATTGAGTAGCTGACCGTCTTCGCAGCATATTCAGCGCCGTACGCAGTAGATAGAAGCATTTTAGCGCGATAACACTCTTACGCCGCTGTACGCCGCTGATAGAAGTAGAACTGAATAAGTGTGACCAAAACCGTTCAGCGAAACGCGAATAGAGCTGAATAAGTGTGTGTAGTCCCTTACAGTGTAAATATGTCACTTACAGGTATGCACACCACTTACACTAAGTTACAGAGAATAATACTTATTTACAACATTACTGCAGTCAAAACTAATCTATTGATTTTTACAAGAAAATCAGTTTACTTCATTTACCTGAAAAAGTGGTCGTGCCAGTGGTTGAAGGGAAGTCTTCACATGCCACTAATATGTGAGATGTTCCTGGTACATCCACAGGTTGCATTCCTCCTGTGTTTAAAGGTAATTCTGAAATATGATACTTAAATCATAAATTTAAAGATTTGATGACATAAATACTAATTACATGAAAAAATTACACACATACAAACTATGAATACTATTATTGTTAGTATCCATATTAACATTACCTGCTAAAGGTTTCTGTTTTGCATAAGTATGGTCAAAGTGTCTCTTTCGGCTGTAAGTATGATCGGTCTGTGGGTCCACATTCTCTGAAAATAAAAGGTAAATAATGGTTATGGTCAAAGCACTTGGTTCCAGCAACATTCTTGTTGCTCATCAACAATATTGATTAACTTTTGCTTAACAAAAGAGGTAAAGAATAGCTAACTTTTTATAAAGAATAACTTTACCAACTATTTTGAGATGGTGTTCCTCTTGACTGAAAAGTGTAGGATACGCCGATCCTACGAGACGAGATTTCTGGGTGACAAACCGCACTTCAAAGCGTTTTTTTGAGCATAAAAACAACTTCGAAAGCTGCTTTTGCGTTAGCGCTTTCAAATCATCCCGAGCCGAAGGTAAACACTTTAACCACATTTGGAGTCTTTTCTCAGTGGATGGGAAATGGTACAAAATAGCGTCCTGTCGCGTAGCATTACACATGCAGCACTTATAATACATTTTGCGTAAAGCAAAAAGCCCAATGAAACTGGGTTTATTACAGTTAAAGCGGAGAGGATAAGCACAAACACTTCACTCAATCGACACAGTAACTGCAATGATTTGAATTCGAATTGCCATATCAAAAGAAACAAATTCACTTTTTTTGTTTCTGGCAAGCAAAAGTTTATGTCACGTGGTGTCTTGCAAATGTCACTCGACCTTAAAACAATATGGCGACTACAGAGGCATTTCGTTATAGGCAGATTAATAGCCGTGCAATGAATCTAAACTGAAATCAAAAACTTTATAGTGGGAGTGAGACTATCCCACTTCTGATCTTAAAAACCAGAAGCAGGTTTGTTTGACGAGGAAATTACAAGAAATAGTTTTAACATGAACTAAGATTAGTCAAGAAACGCAGCAAAATCTTATTCTGTCAAACTATAACATGTCTTGTCACAATGACGTTCGAAAAAAGAATCTTCCAAGCATAGATGCACGGCTGAATGGCGAGGTGTCTATGGTCGCTCGTCTCTGCTGCCCTCTTTGTAACTACTGGCAGCTAACACTAGTAAAAATTTTGGGTGTAAAAGTATTTTTTTAGACGAATATTTTTTTCACATTTTTAGATCGACGCAGCACCAAAAATTAAGTAGGGCTGCATTCTTAACTCATTTTCGCCAAAATGGCGTTTACGACATTTGTTGCCGGAAGCGTCGATATGTTTCTTCGCTATCCTGTTCTAACGCTTTTTTACATTCCATGCAATTTTTCGATTCTTTTTTATATATTAAATTAATGACCCAGCCACAACAATACGCTACTGCTGCACATTTCTCAATTTCGCTTGGAATTTCACGAGATAATATTAAATCTAAACTGTTTAACTTGATATTTAAATGATTAAAATCAATTTCTATAGGTTTAACACAGAACAGGCTTGCAATCTTGGGTTACTTATGGATCCCGAGCTGCGTTTTGAGTCTCATATTAACAATGTCCTTCGTAACTGTTTTTATAGGTTAAAGGTTTTATATGGAATAAGAAGATACCTGGAAGATTCCCTTGCGCAAACAACTTGTAGACAGTCTTATTCTATCCAAGTTAAATTATTGTGATGTAGTATATGGACCATGCCTTCTTTCAAAAACTGTACATGTCATCCAGCGTATCCAAAATGCTTGTGCTCGTTTCTGTGTAAATATTCCTCGCAGATAGGGCTGCCATCCGTCCGGGTTTCCCCGGATTTGTCCTCGTTTGGAGGCCGTCCGGGGGCCGTCCGGGCGGGGTTTCAAGAAGTGTCCGGGGAAAACCCGGACACTTTTCATGTAAGGAAGCACCTCATTGAATTTAAGTATATGTTAATAGTAAATGGATTACAAATTAGGTATTATTTTGTTAAAAAAAATCGTACTCGTTCGGGGAAAAAATGCGATTTACGCCAAATGTCCGGGTTTTCTTAATGTTTGTCCGGGTTTGGCGAAATTCGAGTTGGCAGCCCTACTCGCAGAAGTCATGTAACACCATTCATTAACGAACTTAACTTGTTAAAAATGGCTGCTAGGAGGAGGCTACATTTGGCTAGTTTACTGTTCGGCACAATTAGAACAGAAAAACCGAATTATCTCCACAAAAAGCTAACATGGAAACATAACCAGCTTAAAGCATGGTTATGATTCGGTCCATTGTTTGTCCTCTTGTTGTTCCGATGCATCGTACTACAGCTTTCAGAGGGTCTTTCAAGTTTGCAGCCACACACTGTTGGAATGACCTCCCTCCACCATTGCGATGCCTGAAAACAAAAGGCTCATTTAAAAATCAACTTAAAAAAACACCTAGTTTTTCATTTCCATTGTATAGAATGTCTAAAAATAAGACGAAAACAATCTGGGCACTTTTTGTCTAGGAACAACGGTTTCACGGCAAATACGTTTTGAAAAGTAAATATCGCTTAAAAAAATCGAAAACTGTAATTTATTATTTTATAATTAATGGTAACGTGTACAAGACAAAAAAATAAATGAACTTTCCCTAAAAACTTTTTAGCTAACTTAATTATTAAGCTAGCTAATTAAAGAACAATGCCCACTTCCCATACATTGAAAAACCTGATAGTGAAAGTATATGTATAGCTATAAGATATAGTAGATATAATTCCTATAAGTTTAGAAAATAATGTATTAAATTCATTTTGGCGATTTAAACGCCACAAATTCCGAAAAATATTAATGTTTATTTTTAGGTTAGGATTTGCTGTCACCAGAAATGATAAAAACAAACGTGTATGAACATATTAATAACGCTCGAAGTTTATTCTAAAATAGGAATATCTTTTACCTAACTATGGTTTAAAACATCTTTTCTACTTTATTAATTCCTTGAAACCAATAATTGTAAATCAATGTTAAAACTCAATGATTGCCACTATAAAATGAATGTCGAGTTGAGAACTGTTGTTCTCCATGACACATTACCTATTTATTTGGTAAACCAACATTGTTAACAGTTCATTTAACCCACATTTATAAGACTAAAAAATTAGTTAAATAAAGTAAATAAAACACTATGTTACAATGGAATAGTTTATTAATACTCATCATTATCATCAAGTTCTCTAATAACTACGTCATCCAGAAATGCTGCTGGAGCAGATATATTGTCTTCGTACCTAGCCCAACCAAGGTACCACACTACCGTCATCACGTGAGCGCAACATCCAATGGTTCGTCGACCGACCAAACAATTGCAACAATATTCAACAATCCCAGCTCTGCCAGGCACATTATTTTCTACTAAAATATAGACATAGTATTGTTTTCTTGAAATGTGCCTGGATTTAATTTTTCCTCTAAGATTATATTGAGAAAAGTCTTGTGTATCCCTACATACTTCTATTCGATATGATCCATGAAATCTAATATGTTCTCCATAGTATGACCTTGCTTGTCTTATCTGGTAAGTACCTAGAGCAAATAATATTAATTCGCTATAACTTAATCTAGGAAACAAAAATAAGTTATCTCGGTCAGCAGTTATACTCTGAAAAGCAGTGGACCTTCTATTCATGTTAAGTTGTTCAACTAACAAGGCTAAATTATTTTCAAAATTAATTCGCTGTCTTATAATTGTAACTATCTCATTAGCTTCATTTCGGTCCTGAAAACGAACACCAAATCTATTTAGTAAACTAGCAGCTATTTGGAAATTCTGCATCATGTTTGGGACAGATTTATTAAAATAGTCTTGCCTCAGGAGCTTGAAATCTCTTTTAAAGTGTCCATTAACTGCCTCAACCACCCAACGACATATAGTCACACAGCGGCTCTGGTTAGCTTGCTGTGTTGTTAATTGGTGTTCACCTTCTAATAGAGAATCAGGCATGTATGGCCGGTAATTGCAACCTTCCAGCATTCTTATGGAATCTCGGAATCCCCTATCCAAAATGAACACATCATTTTCTTGAAAATATAATCTTAGAGGAGCGTTTTCATCATCAAAGAGGGAAATCATAATGTCGGCATCGGATGTGGTAGCCTTGTATGGACCGAAACAATCAAGGATGTAACCATCACATGCCACAAATAAAAATGGCTTTAATAGATTTTTATATTTATGTAATGAATATGTATCCTTTTGGAAGGAGTAATTTGAACTTTTATTTATATTTATGTATGTACCGTCACAAATAATAATAGCATTTGTGAAGTTTTCATTGTATATACCATTTGGTATTGTAAGATTATGATTCATTAGATTTTCTCTTGATATGTGAGTAATACCTAGGTGCATAGGTACAAAATCTTGAACCAGGATTTCCCTGCTTTTATTCATTAGCCGCTCTAATGTACTACGCGGTACATCTAATAATGTAGATAAGCGAACATCTGATTCACCGGTCCTCATTTTTATTAGCAATGCAGCTAATCCTAAAAGGCCTTTGTGCATCCTTTGTATGCGAGGAACTTCACTAACAAGGGTGAAAAAATCTTGTTTAGACCTTCCAGTCCAAAAGAAAAATATGTTATCCTCAATTTCCTGGATAGCTTCTACATTTGTAAAATCAAGGTAAGGCTTGAAAGCATTAACAAATGAAAAAATATGTTCCACTTGTTGTAAAGTAAATGTTTTAATGCTATTACTTGAATTGTACAGATTACTCCACTGGTTACTTAGTCTATGTTCTGTACAAACACGGCTGTGCACAGGGATATAATATTGATATGTACTGAGTATTGTTGCTCTAAATGAATCTGCCATATTGTGCAAATTAATATTATTACATTGAGGGAAAAGGCAGTGAGAATCAGTATTTGCTGCCCGTCTATAATTTTCCAACATTATTTCACTAGGTGCAACTACAGAAGGCAGATCTAGACTTTCATGAACTGGTTCAGCAGTGATTAGCTCAGAGTCACCTGTTTCAACTTGAACTTCTTCAGTAGTAGTTTCAACTTGAACTTCTTCAGTAGTAGCAACTCCACGGGCATCATCAGCATGCTCAATACGTATGGCAGCACGCTTGCAACTCATCCAGCATGCATGGCATATTCTATCAGATGATGATATCTATGAAAAAAAACATTGAATTAATATCAGGTATTTTATGTATTAATATAAAAAGACATGTCACTACCAGAGTACAGAAAAATAGAGTAAGTTATCTTCATAGAAACGCACCGCGAGCGGCAAGTACGTCGCGCACGCACACTTTGATAGGGATTATCAGTGCTAGCCACGGCCCGCACTGATATTCCCTATAAAAGTGTGCGTACGCGACGCGTAAATACTATGGTGCACACATACAAGCCGCGCGCGGCGCGTTTCTATGAAGATATCCTACTCCCCTTGTACTCTGTCACTACATTCAGGATCAAAAAACAATAATACCTATTATTTTCATGATAAAGTATTATTATGTACATTATTTTTTATTTGTGGTTATAACTATTACAGCACAGGTCAATCACTGACAGTTATGATCATTTTTATCAAGAAGAAATATGATAATAAACAATATAGAAACATAAATAGGTACCTGACGTGGCGCAATTCTTGTTTGTATAACAGCATTAATCTGTCTTTGCTCTTCTGAAGGATTGTCAATAACAATAGCATGGCTCTGACGATTAAGTGTAGACCGTCCACAAATACTGCACACTTGTCTACGTCCAAGTTGAGATGACCCAGAAGCTTGAGCACCATCACAGCTTGTTGTTAATTGCTGGTTTATGCTCCTCATGAGGAGTTCATTACAAGGTTCACAAATGTAATCGTCCTCAGTAATCTGAAATAGGATACTCAATATAAACTTCTTTCCAATACAATTATAAACAAATAGCTTAATACCAGCAGGGTTATATTGATGAAATAGTTTCACATTAACAATATACACTAGTTCAAAACTTTTTCGAACAGTTGCTTATCTTATGTCACACATTGTATAGGAGCTTTGTGTGATTCTCATATATTTTTAGATTAAAAATAATAAGCATAAAATACTTACAATTACTGGTGATATCCACTCGCTAAGTAACGAAATAACCCTTGTGTTCAGCTCTTGAACGAGATAACGTCGGAACGTATTTATACAGACATTGCAGTTTATGCACAGTTTAAATATATGTAGAGCAGTTCGGAAACTACGAACAAACGTTCGAAACGGCTCACTCACACAAACATGGCACACCGACGAGGCTCCGGGGGGATCTCGCGGTGCTCTCAGTAACGCGTGTCAAGACGAGTGGTCGCGTTTAATTTTATTTTTTTTTCCGAAAATGCCGCGAGCGAACGATTTATTTATTGTTATTGTTATATTGCTGCGGGTTGCTCGAAATAATTATATTTTAACTGTGATGCGGCGGTTATGAGGATATTTAAAGCCGATAGTGTAATAGTTGTAGAAAATGTAAATCAAAGATGGCGGCCGAAATACGTATAATTTTTTTCGTCATAGGACACCCATCACCCATTTTCAAGTTATTCGAGGGTGCTAAAAACGATAGTGCAGTCAAAACGTAAATCCAAGATGGCGGCTGTAACAGGTATCATTTCGTCATGGGTGTCATTTTCATGGTATTTGAGGGTGCTAAAAACGATACTGCAGTCAAAACCTGAATCCAAGATGGCGGCTGCAACGGGTATCATTTTTTTCGTCATGGGTGTCATTTTCATGGTATTTGAGGGTGCTAAAAACGATACTGCAGTCAAAACGTGAATCCAAGATGGCGGCTGCAACAGGTATCATTTTTTTCGTCATGGGTGTCATTTTCATGGTATTTGAGGGCGCTAAAAACGATACTGCAGTCAAAACGTGAATCCAAGATGGCGGCTGCAACAGGCATCATTTTTTTCGTCATGGGGGTCATTTTCATGGTATTTGAGGGTGCTAAAAACGATACTGCAGTCAAAACGTGAATCCAAGATGGCGGCTGCAACAGGCATCATTTTTTTCGTCATGGGTGTCATATTCATGGTATTTGAGGGTGCTAAAAACGATACTGCAGTCAAAACGTGAATCCAAGATGGCGGCTGCAACAGGCATCATTTTTTGCGTCATGGGTGTCATTTTCATGGTATTTGAGGGTGCTAAAAACGATACTGCAGTCAAAACGTGAATCCAAGATGGCGGCTGCAACAGGTATCATTTTTTTCGTCAGGGGTGTCATATTCATTGTATTTGAGGGTGCTTAAAACGATAGTGCAGTCAAAACGTAAAACCAAAATGGCGGCTGTAACAGGTATCATGTTTTCGTCATGGGTGTCATTTTCATGGTATTTGAGGGTAATAAAAACGATAGTGCTATCAAAACATGAATCCAAGATGGCGGCTGCAACAGTTATAATTTTTTTCGTCATGGGTATTATTTTCCTGGTTTTTGAGGGTGCTTAAAACGATAGTGCAGTCAAAATTTAATAATAAATAAACAAAGAATTTCGAACGTGCCGTAGCAGACGAAAATATTTTTCTGTTAATATGTTGCAGATATAAATGAACAATAGGTATTTTTTATGTAATGGGTTTTTAATTATTATACCTACTCCAGCTTTTTAAGGTAGTTATCTAAAGACTTTTAATTTAAAAAACTCAGTTTATGAATAAAGAACAGCTAAAAATAAGTGTAAATACAATAACAACAATTACTTAATCAATTGGAAGATTATTTTAAGCAGTAGTTTATTTGTTTGATAATTATGTATTTGTGTAAAAAGTCCTTGAGCCTTGTCTGCGCGCCATCGCGCGCGAGGGGGTGCGGCGACAACCGCGCGCCCGCTCCAACTAATGCCCGAAACATTTTCGTCCAAACTCGGCTCGCTTACTCCCGCCAAAACTTGCAAAGGTTACGCCACCGTAATTATAAAAGTTACAGATCTAATATAAAGCTATAATTTAGTAATAACAAGTTGTTGTGTAAATATTATATGTTTTTCGTGTTCAAACTATCGTTTTTTGCTGAGATTAACCAAAGCCATGAAATTACCTATTTAAATTGTATTGTAAGCTAGTTAGGTAGTTAATTAAATTCGACGATTGATCACTACAGAACAAAAAAGTAAAAAAAAAATCATCACGAATATCATTAAAAGTGACAACCCTATTGCTTCAACGGAGCGTAGGTAGTTATGTCCGCAAACAGGCTTAGTTTCCATACTGTCCATATCTTTACCGTGGTTTATGCAAAGTATACGTCGACTTGCTGATGGCGGCATTGTCAACCAATTGTCAACAGGGCGGATTTATAACGGTGTCAGGTATGGTAAGCAAAGGTCGTCAGATGAGGAAGATATCGGCGTCAAGGGGTGGTAAATAGGGTCGTAATAAGAAGAAACACACACGAAATAGCACAGTACACAACGAAACGCAAGCGCAACAACGAAGGACTGCGCCGATGCAAATCACAGAACTGTCAACTGTCAATCAAATGTCAAAAAATCCATTTCACTTGCGGCCACTAAATGAAACACTGCATAATTAATTTAATTATTGTGTTATTTATTAAATAATTGATTTTATCCCATGACTAATAAATAAATACTTACTGATCAAATTAATCGTGAAATAACCATAAAACTCGGAAACACAGTTAAATAAAGTCAAGCAGCAAAGTGTAAAATGGAACGTTTTAAAGAAGGATGATTTGGATGCGTTCAAAATATGTTAATACGTTATGCCATAGAAAAAATGTTACGTGATTAAACGTTAAAAAACTTTTTTTCCTGCGTTTCTTCTAATATTGTGATAAGCGTAATCAATACACAAAACAATAAGCTACATTTTAATATTTATTTCATTTCTATACATAGTCAGGTCAAAAATGAACATTGTTCTTTCCATACAAAAATTCTCGACACGTCTGGTGCGTGTGCCCGCACAGGGTCGCGCGGGCAGTGCCCGCGCGACCCTGTGTGTCCTTGATATCGATGTTTTCGCCGAATTTTGACCGAGTTGATGTAGGCAACGCTTTTATGAGCAAATTTTGTACTCAAATCTCGGTTTGCGTATGCGATACTCCATTTTCACGTGCTATTTTTGTAATTTGTAATTGTTTTATTGTCATTTGTATTAAGTAGTTTCATAGTTATTAGTTAGTTTTTAGGTTGTTTAGTATTTTATTTTTATTATTATTGTTGACCTTTAACGGTCAGCAATCAAAGGCTCTTTTAAGAGCCAACTTCTTTGTTTTAATTATTTTAATAGTAGTTAGTAAGGTAGTTGTAGATTTTCTTTGTTATTTTAGATATAAGTTTTCTTTATTATTTTTTTAAAATAAATATTGTTGCTTTGTAGTTTTAATTAGTTGTTTTATTTTCTTTGTAATTTTAGATATAAGTTTTCTTTATTATTATTTTTTAATAAATATTGTTGATTCGTAGTTTTAATTAATTTTTTAGTAGTAGTAGCAGTAGCAATAGATCCGTTGCAGCTTATTTTAGCTCGCTACTTTAACATTCGGAATTTTGCTTGCGCAATTCGCGATGAGGAGACCGCTGTCGCTGCAGCCAAGGCATGGCTGCTTATACCGGCCCGGACGCCTCGGTGTCCGATATGCCGGGGCAATATGTCGAGGGAGCCCAAACTCAACTATAAATTAAAATACCGACTAAGGTGCTGGAGGTGCGCTAGGGAGGGCAGACCGTCTATTAGATCGCCCCTAAAAAATACTTTTTTCAAAAGGTCACACGTAAGCGTACTTGATACGCTGCGTCTGATGCTGCATTTCCTAAGAAAGGATAAGGTCTCGCAGGCGGCAATAGATGTTGGGGTGACAAAAAAAACCGCAATCCAAACCTATCACTACTTTAGAGAGGTGTGTGAGGTGGCAGAAGCCCACGATAGGGAATTGCTCGGTGGGAACACGGACATCGTTGAGATAGACGAGACCCACTTATTCACCAGAAAATACCACCGGGGCCGGCTGTTAAGGCGGCAAACTTGGACATTTGGGAGCTTAAGCTGCCTTACCAAAAAAATTCACGTAGAGCTCATCCCGGATAAGGGACTACACACACTTATTCAGCTCTATTCGCGTTTCGCTGAACGGTTTTGGTCACACTTATTCAGCTCTACTTCTATCAGCGGCGTACAGCGGCGTAAGAGTGCGTACGGCGCTGAATATGCTGCGAAGACGGTCAGCTACTCAATTAGTATTGTGTCCTCAACATGGACAGTTCTATGTGCGATATTTTTGTCGTTTCGTTACTTGCAGAAGACATAGAAAAAAATCAGCGTAAAAAATTAAAAACGCAAACGACAGTGGGTCGACCCACTTTGGGTAAATAGAAATTTGGTTGGAGAATACGCGACATTGGTACCCCACGTACACGTCTGAACTCTCTCGATCCTTGCGTGCATAATGATTACGTGATAATAAATCAAATCTATCCAGCAGCTATGCAGGTTGCAACTTGTCGACAAGGAGTTGAGAACCATGTGTGCAGCGCTGTTCCGCCCCATTCAGCGTCGAACGCGGCGGAACAGCGCTGAATGCGGCAGATCAGCGCTGATCTCCATCTAAAGCACTCGCATGATAAAAACACATTTGTTTTCATTTTATACTTGTTTGCCGCGAAAGCTGAATAGACGCGGAAAGCTGAATGGACGCGTACGCGTCTCCATACAAAATCGTCGTTTTCTATGGACATAAGCTGAATAGAGCTGAATAAGTGTGAGTAGTCCTTAAGTCGCGTACGACCCTGGACCCTATTGTCGAGGCAAATGTCCGCACAGGCACGTATATAATGTCGGACATGCACCGAGCATATGACAACATACATTTACGCTTGGGCATGAGGGGTCACTCGTCGGTGAACCATAGCGAGAATTTTGTAGGGGGGACCATCGATATTCCGGTTGACGATTCGTTAGGAGTACCGGCCCCAGGTGGTAATGTCAGAGTTAAAATTCACACAAATACTATAGAGCGTCAGTGGCGCGAGTTGAAGCAACACTGTCGATCATGTAGGAGCCAGCGTCGCCTTAAGTGGTACATGGGGGAGTACATGTTCCGCCACAACATATTAAAACAACTCCCATCAGAGGCGGCCCGATTTCGCCGGCTCTTGCGGGATATGCATAGGATGTATCCCGGATTGGGTAAAAGGGGCATTAAAATAAGGAACTGTCGGTGTCGTGACCCAAATTGTCACCGGCGAAATTAGTTTAGCCCTAGCCGTATCTTCTTTTTCTCTCCTCTCCTCCAGCATCGCCCGTGTTTCCATTATACATTTCCCTAAAGAGTCGTTGACCCCTCATGCGAAAAATATATGTGTTTTTAAGTACATCGCCGACCTATTCTTATACTTCGCCGTATTTACGTGTTCTATACATTGGTATTGAAAAAAAAACGATTTTTGGAACTTTTCAGTTTTTTTCAGGCGAACCGTTAGTCCTAGACAAAAAGTGTCCAGATGATTTCAGTCTTATTTTTAGGCATTCTATACGATGGAAATGAAAAACTGTCCATTTATAAGAATTTTCATTTGCACACCCTAAAGTAAACGGCACTACTCAAATCACGAAAAAATTACAAGTCCCAGGCTCCTCTACCTTCAACTAGGAATATCCGCCGATTGATGACCCGTGGCGGGATAGTGATCAGAGCAAAAAGCGATTGTATTTCCGTGTTCTATAAATTGGCATTGAAAAAAAAAAACGATTTTTGGAACTTTTCAGTTTACATGTATTTTTTCTAAGTCCCTGGCTAACCTTCGACTCGCTGTTGCTGGAGAACAGCTGACGCTAGCAAAAAAGTGATCGGAATGAAAAGCGTTTATTTTCCCCTCCTCTGTACAATAGAATCAAAAAATATTAGAATTCACAGCAAAAAAAAATTGCTCCAAAATTTTTCTAAGTGTTTTTACGTACATCGCAGAATGACCTTCAGTGCTCATTTTCAGGCGAATCGTTGGTCCTAGACAAAAAGTGCCCAGATTGTTTTCGTCTTATTTTTAGACATTCTATACGATGGAAATGAAAAACTAGGCATTTTCAGAAATTTTCATTTTTTGTGAAAAATTTTGTGAAAAGTCCCAAAAACCTTGCACACCCTTTGCTACACTCCAACCGGATACACTCCTTTTCGGGTTAACAAACTGAATTGTTTTTCAATAGGAAAATGTGATTTTAACTGTTGAAATTCTTGTATTTTCATTGTACTAGTTAACTTTTCTAAGCTAGTTCCCAAAAATTTGAAAGAATCTACAAACCGAACCTGAATGCTTTCCTTAGGGGAAATCGGAATAAATTTTGTAAAAGAAATATAGTTTTCTTTCGTTTTAGGTATCACTTTAAGAGATCCTGGAGCTTCTCCTAATTCTTTTATAAAAAGGTGACAGTCATAACCAGATAAATTATGAAAAAATACTGGTATAAATGATGGTACTTTGTATTGTATGTTACAATAACTATGAGCTGCGCCGCGATATTTACCAGTCAAGTGACAATGATCACGGACTTTGTCACCGAACAAAAAGTGCTCACAAATATGACATGTTGCTGCATTTTCAAAGTCATGAGCATGATCGATCATCAGTAAAAATAATGGGAACGTTACTTTTTAAAATACCATAAATTTTTTGTGCATCGTTATAAATAGATTTAACAAATTTAGATACACAATCCAAACCGCGATACGAAACGTAACGATTATGGCTGTCATCTAATGTGCACGTTATATGATATGCGAAGGCTATAGGTACATGTCGCTGACGTGTTACAGTACTCGCAGTTGTTGGATCAGGGTCACAAGATTGGTACCTTTCCAGCATTGTTTCAAAGTCAGCGTATATAACAAATGGAACAGTTTGCTTTCTATTATAATTTTCAAACTGTATGAATGAGCCCTTTGGAGGCAGCACAGTGGCAATTCCTCCACAACTGTGCGAACTAAGATCATCACATGAATCAAAAAACATTAAACATTCCTCACAAAAATACAATTTACTGTGATGTTTCGTTATTTGATTCTTAACAAGTCGCGGTAAATCTTTAATGAGGCAGTAATGTGACAGATTGTCATTTTGTAAATAAAGTAAATGGATCACCTTTTTATTATTCAAGGATTTTGGTTTGTAAAGCGGTCCTACCACGGTATTATTTTTTAAACCATAAATATAAATACAAATTTCGGGGTTATTTACTTCAAACTGCGCTATGTCAGAGAAACTCAATGGAAAAGACAAACCTTCTATGTTTAACACGTTTCTGAAATGTGGGTATGATAAAACTCTTTCAGGATGAGATTTAGCTGGATATAAAGCAGCAACTACTGACCACAAAAAGCAATATTCGTCATTATTATGAATATTAACACACGCTCTTTTTGATTTAATTGCTGCCGGTAACTCAATAAAACCGGAGCCGCGCAAAGGTTGATATTTGTTAATGTTAATTTCCAAATGAGAACTACTTAATAAAGTCCAACCACTATCACGGTCTTGGAATTCTTCAATCTTTTTCTTTAAAGTATTTTCAACTTGAGATATCAAAGTGACATAATCATAATTCTGATAAAGACTGAAATTTTTCGTACAAAATGATTTCATCTCCTGAGAATCGTTTTTAACCAATAAAAACAAAGCAAAATATTCAAAGTTTACTTTCAAACAAGTATGTTCTTTAAGAGACATATTATCTATTAACATTTGAATTTTATCTTCAATATTATTTAAAAATGATTCTAAAGAACAATTTTCAAACGAATCGGTAATTCTATAAGAAGCTATACGATTACGAAATGCAGAATGTATAATTTCAACGCCTTCGCAAAAATGTGAAATATTTTTATTTTTATGATCGTTACTGCGTAAATGACCTACCCAGTGATTGCGCTCAACAGATGTGTTACAAACAGTACAGAAAGGCATTTTATTGTTATGCTAATTACCTTGTACTTTAAAATTAGAACAAGCTATAAATTACTGAAGATGCTGCTATGTGTTAATATAAGGCAGCAAAAGGTACAAAAATAAAGTATAAGTAGAAAGAAATTATTTAGTTTAGGTAAAAAGCAATATATCCAAAACACATTAGGTATACATAGGGCTGCCATCTCGAATTTCGCCAAACCCGGACAAACATTAAAAAAACCCGGACATTTGGCCTAAATAGCATTTTTTCCCCGAACGAGTACGATTTTTTTAAACAAAATAATACGTAATTTGTAATCCATTTACTATTAACATATACTTAAATTCAATGAGGTGCTTCCTTACATGTAAAGTGTACGGGTTTTCCCCGGACATTTCTTGAAACCCCGCCCGGACGGCCCCCGGACGGCCTCCAAACTAGGACAAATCCGGGGAAACCCGGACGGATGGCAGCCCTAGGTATACACAATAGGGGCTATGATGAAAGAGACTGGTGTTGAAACTATAATTAAATATTAAAAATGTGTGAAAATGATATTGAATTTTCAATGATAATATTAATATAAAAAAATTATTTTATATTAATATTATCACTATAAAAGATGGGCTCCGAGTTATCAAATAGCTCATGAGCCCGTCTCATGAATATTTGCAAGGCGTCCCACGTCGAGGAGCCTCTATTAAGTTGCAGTTTCAGTGCAACCGACGCCTTCTGCCATCGATCCTCTCTAGGAGTGGAAGCGGCTTCAGCCTTATGGTAGACCTTCACCTCTACATAGAAGTCCCCCGTTAGGTCAGCTGTCCGCCGTACTTTCCCGTTGGCGACGCGGCTCACGAGGGACGATCCAAGGTCTCCGCACGATGTCGCTGGGAGAAGCTTGTCGTTCTCTAAGCCGAAGAGGTCCGAGCTATGATGTTTGTATTTACTGAAACAAAATAAAAAAAATTATTTATAATTATTACGATAATAATACCTTCAAAGTTGACGGCACGGTTGGCGCAGTGGTCGAGCGATCGACTGCTGCATTGCGTGTCGCGGGTCGATTCCCGCACGGAACAAATATTTGTATAATCTACAGATAGTTGTTCGGGGTCTAGGTGTGTGTGCATGTGAGATTTATGTCTGTAAACGCACCCACGATACAGAAGAAATTCCTAAATATGACCAACTAAGGGTCAATTCACACTGAAAGAGCAGCGGCCGGCAGCGGCCGTAAGAGCACGGAAAATGTACGAGAGCGGCACGGTGCGGCGCCGCGCGGCGCCGCGCGGCCCGCCGCGCTCACGCTCAATCCCTTGCAAATACGGCCGCTGCCGGCCGCTGCCGGCCGCTGCTCTTTCAGTGTGAATTGACCCTAAACGTGATGTATGAAAGATATCGTATCTAACATTTATGATAGTGCTCTCTGCGTTACTGAACTAGAGTTTAGTTTCGATTTGTGAATAAAACTCTAATGGACATAACATACACGACAAGTAAGTAATAAAGTCAAAAATTACCTCGATGTTGATTCCGAAGGCGTGGTGCCGCTCCCAGAAGTTTTGCGCTTCGATGCCTTTTTCTTCGGCTGCACGTTTTTCGTAGCCTCGGTTACTGCTGAGCACCCCGGCAGCGACTGGTATTCAACTTCGGAGTCAGACCTGCAATCGAATACAAAGATTATTTTTTATAAAACAATTATGATGTAAAGAACGCACTGAAATATCTAACCTTCTTAATTAAATTAATTTTGAGTAGTACTTACTTACATTTTATGAAGAGAGATTCACGTGATTATAACGTAAGGTAGACAGCGATGAGCACTTGGAAATACTGGAGCAAATGTGATTTTCGATACAATCGATCGGTTTATATTCATAAAAAATACAATTTCAGCAAAATTTACCTAATCACAAAATGAATCCTTAAATAATATGTATTACAGTTGTATTACCAATTTATGTCACTTACATCAAATTAAATCGTATTGCTTGCATACTAATACTGCCAAATTGCAATTTTATCGTGAGAAATGAAATATAAAACCACCAACGCCGACAAAGGTGGAACCGATAGCTACTTACCTGGCTGCCGCTAATCATTATAGGTATGATAATAAAATTGTGTAAGTTTGTTTGTTTAATTAACGCTAATATAAAACTTCATATGACATTATACGAATATTTAAAAAAAAAAAATGTTACAATTATCCTCAAAATTGGTGTAAAGTAACCCCCTCCTAGAACTTTTTAATAAAACATTTCATGTAACGAAAGTCGCGGTAAAAATTTAGTTTACAACAATTTTGTAGTTTAACTCAAAATTAAAATAACCTAACTACAAATTTTTATAAAACATTTCATGTAACGAAAGTCGCGTTAAAAATTTAGTTTACAACCATGTTGTAGTATAACTCAAAATTAAAATAAAATAACCAAAATACTAAAACATTTTTTTAAAAACATTTCATAATATGAAATTATTATATTATAATGAAATCCACGTCAAAAATTTTGGTTACAATAATGCTACAGCTTAACTTAAAATTGAAATAAAATAATCAAATCAAACTACTAGAACATTTTTTATAAAACATTAAGAGCGTATACGCTCGGCGCGCGATGTCAACTTTAGGTATATCAACGCAAAAAATCACGCAGACTACCGTCGCGGCCACTCGCGGCTGTGTGCGTGCCTATCATACTTCACGTATAGTCACACAAACCATTTTGATCCTTTCGAGTGAAATTAGTACAGCAAAAAATATATTATTTAGTAAATAGTTATAAGCGAGAAAATAGTGTAAATCTATGGACGACTTAAATATGAAAGCATGAAAATAAGTTGTGAAGAGCGTGTACGTTCGGCGCGCGATGTCAATTATAGGTAATTCAACGCAAGAAATGCGGTACATTAGCATCTTGGTTGTGTGCGTGCGTATCATACTTCACGTATATATGTATGTAGTCAAGCAACCAATTTTAGTCCTTTCGAGTGCACTTATTTATTTATTTATAAATTGTTACAAAAATTTAGTAAATAAATGACACAGTTTTAATTTTTTTATGAAACCACGTTGTTTTAAATGTATAAATTTATTTTGAAATTATATAAAAAGAAAAATAAAATAAAAAAGTTCGGAATCTTAAAAATTAGTACCTAGTGTCTCTTAGTGCCATTGACCTGGATTTGCGTGGGTCTACTATCTCAGGCAGCAGACACAGGTTATAGTAATTTACCAGACGAGTTTGCATTTGGCCTTGCCAAAATTGCCACTATGTTGGATTTAAATTGACATCACAAAGATAATCGTGCATTGTCACCCAAACCGAACATCGAAACAAAATTATGTTTTGATTGCTTAAATATATTTGCTTCAAAATTAATTTCAAGCTTAAAAACTCTGCCATATTTGAATGAGAGTGATCTTACATTTTTTTCGAGTTATTCAATACAAGTTCTTTCATTTGATACCCTTATTGTGGAATGCATATTAAAAACAATTGCTCCTCCATCTTGGATATTCCGCCATATTGGATTTTAAGAAGGAAGTTACATAGTGAATCATGCATTGTCATCCAAACTGAAGTTTTAGATCAATCGGTTAAAGAAAAATTTTCAAAATTGAAACGTAAGATTAACCCACATGTTCTAGTAGTTTGATTTGATTATTTTATTTCAATTTTAAGTTAAGCTGTAGCATTATTGTAACCAAAATTTTTGACGTGGATTTCATTATAATATAATAATTTCATATTATGAAATGTTTTTAAAAAAATGTTCTAGTATTTTGGTTATTTTATTTTAATTTTGAGTTATACTACAACATGGTTGTAAACTAAATTTTTAACGCGACTTTCGTTACATGAAATGTTTTATAAAAATTTGTAGTTAGGTTATTTTAATTTTGAGTTAAGAGCGTGTACGCTCGGCGCGCGATGTCAACTTTAGGTAATTCAACGCAAAAAATCGAGCAGACTAGCGTCGCGGCTGTGTGCGTGCCTATCATACTTCACGTATAGTCACACAAACCATTTTGATCCTTTCGAGTGAAATTGCTAGAACAAAAAATATATTATTTATTTATTTTATTTATTTATTTATTTATTTAGTAAATAGTTAATAGCGAGAAAATAGTGTAAGTCTATGGATGACTAAAATATGAAAGCATGAAAATAAGTCGTTAATACTTACACTCTTTAGAAAAAAATCGGGCACCTATGAAAACCTTGGTTTTGAGGACTTTCTGTATATTACATACAGTTTTCAAAAGTACTAAATAGTCGACTGATGATTAATGGCAATGTTAAGAGTTTCTGTATTTTAACCGATTTCAAAAAAAAGGAGGAGGTTTCAATTAGATTGTTTTGTGATTGTTCACAATTTGATTGTTCTCGATTTGTCAAAGACGCCTGGACCGATTTGAAAAATTGATTGTTTATATGAATGGTCCAGTCCATCCAGACCGAAAAATTGTGGTCAAATAACAACAATTGCCGGAAAGCTAAATATTGGTGAAGAGCTTGCGTTTACCATTGCAAATAAAGTTTCATCAAAGTCATCGTTTCTATATGCTTCAAAAGTTATTCGGGATCAAAAGTCAAAATTTGGGTTCATCCAAAATGAACATATAAATAAAATTATAGCTCGATTGGTAACATACATCTGCAATAAGTGATTTCTAGCCTAAGGAGTCCGCCATATTGGATTAAGACTCGCGACACATTTTTTTTTCGAGTTATTCATAGCAAGCCCTTTCATTTGATACCCATATCGTAGGAATGCATTAAAAACATTTTTTTCTCCATCTTGGGTATACCGCCATATCGGATATAGAATCATACATTGTCATTAAAACTGAACGTTCAAACAAAATTTCAACTCAATCGATAAAAAAAATATGCTTCAAAATTGAGCTTTAAATAAAATAGTAATGTATCAAGATTTGTTGGTCGCGCTTGAAATATACTCTATTCTCGGTATCCACGGCAGAGGTTATTCACCCTACGCGATGTGACGGAGCGACACGTCCTCTCTCTGGGAAGCCTTGCGGCGGTCTGGTTTGAGTTGACTCGCGTGCAGCGTTTTATAGTAGTTTTTAAATAATTTATAAAAAAATTAAAACGAGGTATTAAATTATAATATAAAGTTTATGTTTTAAAGAAAGAGTTATATTCCTATAGTAAATAATTGTTATATTAAATTAAGTAAGATAGGTAGATAAAAAAAGCATTTGAAATTCACAATTTTTCACACTGTTAAAATATTTTTTTCTGAAAGATAGAGACCTAAATCAAAAAATGTTTTCAATTAACTATAGGCATGGGGATTTCGTCTATGAGTAAAAAAATAAATATGATTAGATTTGCCACTGTTTTCACATGAATTTAAGCTTCGAAATAGACGCTGAACGGGAATTTTATAAAACATCTGTTACGTTCTATGGGTTTTAAGTATTTAAACTACACAAATTGAAATTTATGTTCAATTAACTATATAGACAGTGAAATTACCTTGCGTTATTAAAAATTTACATAGTTATAGGATAAGCAGTTAATGAGAAACAGTGGTTTGAAAAGTACCTTTTTAGGCCAAATGGCGCGCAGTTGACGTACACGCTCTTAAACTACAAAATTGTTGTAAACTACATTTTTACCGCGACTTTCGTTACATGAAATGTTTTATTAAAAAGTTCTAGCAGGGGGTTACTTTACACCAATTTTGAGGATAATTGTAACATTTTTTTTTTTAAATATTCGTATAATGTCATATGAAGTTTTATATTAGCGTTTATTAAACAAACAAACTTACACAATTTTATTATCATACCTATAATGATTAGCGGCAGCCAGGTAAGTAGCTATCGGTTCCACCTTTGTCGGCGTTGGTGGTTTTATATTTCATTTCTCACGATAAAATTGCAATTTGGCAGTATTAGTATGCAAGCAATACGATTTAATTTGATGTAAGTGACATAAATTGGTAATACAACTGTAATACATATTATTTAAGGATTCATTTTGTGATTAGGTAAATTTTGCTGAAATTGTATTTTTTATGAATATAAACCGATCGATTGTATCGAAAATCACATTTGCTCCAGTATTTCCAAGTGCTCATCGCTGTCTACCTTACGTTATAATCACGTGAATCTCTCTTCATAAAATGTAAGTAAGTACTACTCAAAATTAATTTAATTAAGAAGGTTAGATATTTCAGTGCGTTCTTTACATCATAATTGTTTTATAAAAAATAATCTTTGTATTCGATTGCAGGTCTGACTCCGAAGTTGAATACCAGTCGCTGCCGGGGTGCTCAGCAGTAACCGAGGCTACGAAAAACGTGCAGCCGAAGAAAAAGGCATCGAAGCGCAAAACTTCTGGGAGCGGCACCACGCCTTCGGAATCAACATCGAGGTAATTTTTGACTTTATTACTTACTTGTCGTGTATGTTATGTCCATTAGAGTTTTATTCACAAATCGAAACTAAACTCTAGTTCAGTAACGCAGAGAGCACTATCATAAATGTTAGATACGATATCTTTCATACATCACGTTTAGTTGGTCATATTTAGGAATTTCTTCTGTATCGTGGGTGCGTTTACAGACATAAATCTCACATGCACACACACCTAGACCCCGAACAACTATCTGTAGATTATACAAATATTTGTTCCGTGCGGGAATCGACCCGCGACACGCAATGCAGCAGTCGATCGCTCGACCACTGCGCCAACCGTGCCGTCAACTTTGAAGGTATTATTATCGTAATAATAGACAACGTTAAGACGCAAATAAAACACAGATACGAATCACTTTCGCAAATGAGATTTCTTAATTTGCTTAATAAATCTAAGTACAGCCTATATAGTACAACATTTCCAGATGAAATAATATCTTCTTTGTTAGTAAAATTTCCGCAAAAATTTGAGTTCTCTGCGTTAAAGAATGAGTTGAAAGTTTTATACACAACTGAATCTTTAAATAAACTAGATGTTTACGAGCTTTACCTGAATTTAAAAAATTCTTTGTTATGTGACACTTTTCCACAAATTACAAAATTATGCAGTTTAATTCTGACACTTCCTGTCACAGTAGCTTCGGCGGAGAGGTCTTTTTCGGCTTTGAAGCGAATTCATACGCACTTGCGCAATTCTCAATACCAAGACCGATTATCTGATCTAGCCATTTTTTCTATAGAGAAAAAATTATTACTTAAAATTAAGAATAATCCCGGTTTTTATGATAATATCTTAGCATACTTTGTAAGAAAGAATAGACGCATAGCTTTAGAGTACAAATAGTTAGTGGAAGTCATTATTTATATGTAGAATATGTGTATTTTTGCATTATAGTAGATATCATTCGACATCAGATCATCACATCACACCACAAAGGGCTTTTTTCAAAGCCGCTTTTATTATACTTGCAAGACACTGTTTCAGTCTATCAGTGCTTACACGTATAGTAAAGGTGGGCTGAGAAATATCTACGCACTACTTCCCCCGGACCCTCCCCCTCTCCCGGACTGTGCCTGATCTAGGTAAGTTTTGTTTTTTTTTGCTCCGGCTTCCCTATCGTATTAATCCACCCCTCGCCACTGATGTGTACTCCTTTTTGATGAGATGTTTCTCAAAGCTAATGTTAATTTCAATGAAAGAAGAGATAAAATAATTGGTTTTGTCACAGATGGAAAAGAAACTAAGCTTAATTTTGCAGACCATGCGCAAGTATTTATGGTACGGGGTCTTGCCAAGTTACGCAGAATGTAGCTAGAACTTTTAACCATTGTAAAAACTGGTACCACCTATGTTTTAAGCAAATAAATGTTTCTTTCTTTCTTTATAAGCAGCCCGTTTGCTATACATTTTCTGCAGCTGCTACAACTGGTCAACAAATAGGGTTGTTTCCTAGTATTCAATCAATTAAAAATAGGTATATGGAGTGAAAGTTCACAAAACTAGAAACACGATAAGCTATATTATATTATTTATAACTGACCACATAATTTTAAAATAATTTATGAATTTTAAAGTTATCGTCTATTACGTCACGCCCTTGAAAACGGCGAATCGAGTCCGATGTCGTCACTTTACATTGACAATGACAAGTATTTGACAGTGACATTCTATGACAGGTATAACCTGAGAATTGATGTGTTGTTTTCTTTAGTTTTTATTTGTATTTGAGCGAAAGAAAGTTAGGAAAGAATTATGGAGAAAGGATTTATGAAAGCTGATAGTTTTATTGTCGCTCAATTCTTTGCTAATAACCACGATGACACAAATATAACCTCAATAACAAACACAAACTTTACGTTCCTTTGCACAGTTTTATTTTACCGCGTACACAACTCAAAACATTACAGGTATTTTTTGTGCCCAATGTTTAAAAATAATTTAAATGTTTAAAATATTTGTTTTTGTATCTATATAATAAGAATACATTATTGAAATTTAAAAATCAATGAGTTCTTTCTAATTAGTTTCTTCTCTTTAGATGTGCGTTAAAATGTAAAGGAGCACATAGTACATGTTGACGTCACAGTCACGTGATCGAGCGTTTTCTGGGCAATGTTTTAAGAAAAATAGAAAAAAATCGAATACTTAAAAAGTAAAGAGATTTAAGACGCAAAATTATAGGAGGGGTGATCTTTAAATTATTTAGAAACTATTTAAATAGATTTTCGAAAATTGGAAACAACCCTATTGCCATTCAAATAAAGGAAATTGTAACAGAATTACAGAAGACTGGGCTTATTTATTTATTTATTTATTTATAGTATAATAAAAGCGGCTTTGAAAAAAGCCCTTTGTGGTGTGATGTGATGATCTGATGTCGAATGATATCTACTATAATGCAAAAATACACATATTCTACATATAAATAATGACTTCCACTAACTATTTGTACTCTAAAGCTATGCGTCTATTCTTTCTTACAAAGTATGCTAAGATATTATCATAAAAACCGGGATTATTCTTAATTTTAAGTAATAATTTTTTCTCTATAGAAAAAATGGCTAGATCAGATAATCGGTCTTGGTATTGAGAATTGCGCAAGTGCGTATGAATTCGCTTCAAAGCCGAAAAAGACCTCTCCGCCGAAGCTACTGTGACAGGAAGTGTCAGAATTAAACTGCATAATTTTGTAATTTGTGGAAAAGTGTCACATAACAAAGAATTTTTTAAATTCAGGTAAAGCTCGTAAACATCTAGTTTATTTAAAGATTCAGTTGTGTATAAAACTTTCAACTCATTCTTTAACGCAGAGAACTCAAATTTTTGCGGAAATTTTACTAACAAAGAAGATATTATTTCATCTGGAAATGTTGTACTATATAGGCTGTACTTAGATTTATTAAGCAAATTAAGAAATCTCATTTGCGAAAGTGATTCGTATCTGTGTTTTATTTGCGTCTTAACGTTGTCTATTATTTCAATGAAAAGACGCCGGTACATCGTCCTCTGATCAATAATTCCTGTATTTAATCGTCTAATCCGTCGCGGCGGCTCGCTGAATTCCTGGAGGCTGTCATAAATGACATCAAAATTGTTTAACAAATCATTTGCGAGCCAACTATTGAATGAATCTATTTCGCGGTTTGCTACTTCAATATCAATCTGTTTTGACTGCAATAAATTAAAAAGAACATCGGTTTTTTTTTTTTAATGTCTGATAATACGTGCAAAATAAAACAAAACTCCTTGTTTTCTAATTTATTGAGGAAACAGTCTGCCAAGGAAAGCGATTCACTATCCCAAGTTTCCGGGTTATTTAACATTGAATGAAAAGTATTTATCAGGTCTAATCTACAGTCAAAAATTACGTTAATAATACGTGAGTGCTATTGCCAACGGGTTTCTGAAACTCCGGGCATACGGCGGTCAGCTATTTCTTTCAGCAGGTTGGACCGTTTTGTAGATTTGTTGAAAAAACGAACAATGCTATTTACGTGACCAAAAAAAGTTTTCAATTTCTGAATATTTTCAAGGGAACGGCTAAGAACTAAATTTAATATATGAGCGTAACATGGCACAAACATGGCCATATGACATGCATCGCGAATTTTTGCTTGAACGCCACCGTGTTCACCAGACATAACTGCCGCGCCGTCGTAAGACTGACCAACCAACTTATCCCTACAACGATACTGGTCAAGTATTTCCAACAACTGTTTGGATAAAACATCTGCAGTTCGACTTCCACTAACATCAAAAAAACCTAGAAATCGTTCTTCAATGCCAATTTCAGTTAAATAACGGAAAATTACAGTTAATTGCTCCCTATGACTGACATCGGGAGTTTCGTCAATCATTACAGACAGAAATTGAGCTTTATCTACCTCGATTCTTATGTGGTCTCGTAAAACGGATGCAACACTACGTATTAAATCGTTTTGAATATCACTAGATAGATCAGAAAACACGGGATTTTTACGGTATCATAGTGGCTCAAATATAACAAAGTTTCGATATAGTTACCACGGTTGTCGGAATTCGGACTTTCATCATGGCCGCGAAAAGCTAATTCTTGTTTACCTATATATTATATTCTTGTTTGTTTATTTTGTTAAAATAACGGTGTCTATAAACCGTTTCATTAAATTTCTATTTCGATCTACTTTTCTATTATGACTTTCATATGAAATTGGGAAAAATGATTCTATTCTACTACTACCGAACTGGTGTAAATCCAAACAGCTGCGAATATGCTTTTCAGTTCGAACATGTTTTCTCGAGGCATTCGCCAAATTATTAATATCTGTAAAACCCCCTTTATTCCATACAGTACTAGAATCTGAGAAAAGTAGGCACGGGAAACAATACAGTTTATTAAATTTACAACTCCCTGTTAGACATTGATATTTATCGTATAGTGAAACGTGAAAATGTTTCTTAAATCCATCGCGACGTTGGAAATCTATATTTATGTTGGGGCACGAACGCCCGAGTTTTATAACATGTTTTTTATTCTCAAAACTTAACCTTGAAAAACTAGTTTCCTCGCAAAGCAAATAATCTGTGAGACAACAGTCTAAAGCGATCAATGCCATCCTAGTTATTTTTTAAATCTACACTAAAAAGGCAACCTAATGCAAAATGTCTACTTACCAAAATAACTAATTTCAACGTAGATACAATAATCTATTTTCACTACACGATACACGCACAAACTAAGTTCCAATTGATACACTCACTCTCACAGATCACTACACTACTAATTTCAATTACTACAACGAACAAATTGCAAAGTAGTATCCAAAAACAATCAGTATCCAACAACAATTACAGACAACAATGAAAGTGAATTGTATTTGTTTACTAAAAAGTTCCGTTCGGTTTGACGGACGCGCGATGTTGCCAACTCGGAGATCAATTTCTTTTTTTCGAGGTAAAATGATACGAGTTAGGGTAAGTTAAACCAATGTAAACAAGTATTTTGTCAGACAAATTATAACGTTTTGACGTTTTTTGGTTTTAGTTTTAGGTTTTATACCAAATGTAGTATAGTATTATTGAATTATGACCAACCCGCATTGAGCAAGCGTGGAGATTAATGCTCAATCCTTCTCCGTGTGAGAGGAGGCCTGTGTCCAGCAGTGGGACGATAAAAAGAAAGGCTGTAACAGGTAACAGGATGACCTTTAAAAATTAGTAGATGGCAAAAAATTTAAATAAAAAATAGTTGGGTTTTAAAATATGTACTTGTGATGTTTTTAACCGACTTCAAAAAAGGAGGAAGTATACACGTTCTTTTTTTTTTGTGTATGTTATTATTAATATTATTTCGCCGTTGACCCACAAAGAGGGCTTAAGTTAAGGTTACGTTCTACTTTACGCAAAATATAATATCATAACCAGCAAAATATAATGTAGTATATTAGTTTTACCTACTCTAAACTAGTTTAAACTACATATATTTATTTTTAAATAAAGCTTTGATTCCTTTAATATAGTGGGATATTAAATAGTAGGGTTGGCAACTCTCGGCCGTGCGTAGTCGGGACTCGTTCACGACTCGGGACTTCTTTCTCGTTCAGTCGCGAGTTTTGATTGGCTGGAAGCCGCTCCGTGAGCCGGCTTACCGCTCGCCCATATGCCGCGAACATCGCGCGGCGCGGCGTGGATGACGTCACGCAAGCGTAGTTTTGTATGGAGGAGGAAGCCGCGGCTTGTTTAGTAGGAGCAAAATGTTTCAAGTAATTTATAGACAACATTTTTTACGGTGGTAGGCGTTTTGTCATACCTACATATTTAAATTGTGTGGTTTAAATGATTATATTAATTAATATACCTATACCTATATTATTAATTATACCTATGCTTCTTTCTTGAAATTCGAAAGGGAAGCCGACGGAAATCGGCTTATGGGGACGCCTCGCCACTGGTACACATAGTCTCTCTTCTGTTTTCATTCTTTCAGACACTTTTTTTATTTGCTCAAAATTTTTTTTGTTGATGCCTGGTTCTACATTTGCTTGGCTTAAAAGTTAAGCCAAGGTTTGGCGTGCCGGTAAAATAAGCATTTTCCGTAAAAATCTATAGCCCTTTGGTGTTTGTTTGAAAATAGACAAAGCTAGGATTTTTTCCTGTAAAGAAAATCTTCGGCCTTTGTTTCTTTTTGTTAATTCCCTAAATTGCATCATTGTTAAGAGCTTCGTGGTGCTAGGCATTTTTTCTAATGTCGCTAAAAGTGCTGGGTTTGTGGTAATATTTTTCGCTTCTTTTATACTGGCAGACTGCTTTTTAATGTTATTTCGACATTTACTGAGTTTTATCTGCATTCTCATCAACTTTTGACGCAACCTCTGTTCTTCAGAAGTCAAATGTTTTCTGATACGAGTGGCACCTTTCTTTGTAGGATATCCTGGAAATAAGATAATAAATCATGTAAAACATAAACGACAAAATATTGAGGGAATTAATCATCACTAATTTATACACGGGGTTAAATATAATGACCGCCATAAAATGCTTTGATACCCTTAGTTTTGTAACCAAAAATATCTACTAAACACCAGAAAAATAAAGTCTAAACATGCAATAGTACCAGCTATTTTAGTCACGACTCCACTTTAAATTGTATTCGACCACCAAATATAGTAAATGATCACCTAATCTTGACGACCAAATTAATGTATTATTTTTGCCTAAATAAATCACTGTGATTGCCATAAAATGTAGGCTTATTATCAAATAAAGTATTATGATGCGATATTAAGTTATGTCTCTGGCTTGCAATCCCCTCCCACCGCACCGCAAACGCCTTCAGTGAGCATTGAAAAATGTCGTTTGAGACACGTGCAAAGTCAATGCAACCCTCGGCTCCATAACTTGATTCCGCCTCGGTCGCAATGACAAACTTCCTGCATTTATATCAAAATATTCTATATTTTGCTAAGGGTAAATTATTATTTATAATTATAAATTGGATAAGAAATGTATTTTTTTGCATGTCATTTTAAATTGAAATGTGGTTAGTAATTTGATTTTCATTATCTTTGGGTTTGATTATTTTGGAGTCAGTTTACTTAAACAGGATAGCAAGACGTAAAAACTTTGATTATAATTTTATATTAAAACGCTGGTATAATTTTGGTGATCATTTCTACTGTTGGTGATCATTTACTACTTTTGGGATAACAATGATTTATTTGGACTCATTTTGCTTAAATAGGATAGCAGAATTTAAAAACTTTGGTTATAATTTTACTTTAAAATGTTGGTGTAATTTTGGTGACCATTTACTATTTTTGGTTTATTCATGATTTACTTGGAGTAATTTTACTTAAATAGGATAGCAAAGTGTTAAAACGTTGTTTATAATTTTACATTAAAATGCGAGTTTCATTTTGGTGATCATTAACTATTTTTGTCTGCTATTTGTCAGTAAGTCAAACATAAGCCTTTAAAAACTAAACCATTTAGTTTAGTACACTAGTCGAAGGTTACAGTTTCAAGGTTAGGTAAAAAATAATATTTACCTCTTTTTAGTTCTAGAGCAGGAGTCTTATCAATTGAGGGCAATGTTACAACAGCATCTGAAACATTAATTAATACATTTTTTCTTTCTTTCTACATAAATAAATCATAATAGGGAATGACATAAAAAAAATCGAATTACACATGCATCTGCATGTGTAACAAAACTGACAAGTCTATTTCGAACCCAAGGCACGTGTCTCTTTGAGTTTTTGCGGACGAATTCATGTGCGGATCGAAATTTAATAACTAGTAGTTTTGAATATTTAAGCATACAAAGGACATAGGGACAGAAAAAGCGACTTTTTTTTATACTATGTAGTGAAGTAGAATAATTCATGCAAGAGAGAATACACAATAGTATATTTACCGGTATTTGCTTGGGACTTGGCATCATGAGATTCCACTGTAGTCAAAGTGGACGAATCCATTTGAAGAGCTGAAATAAATAAATTTTTGCACTTAGGGGTGGATTTTTTTTCTCAAATTGTAATGGGACTAACTTCGAGGTACCTATACTATACCCTATTCAATAAAAAACCCGCCAAGTGCGAGTCGGACTCGAGCACGAAGGGTTCCGTAAAAAATCACGTTTGTTGTATGGGAGCCCCCCAAAATATTTATTTTATTCTTGTTTACAGTATTTGTTGTTATAGCGGCAACAGAAATACTTCATCTGTGAAAATTTCAACTCTCTAACTATCATGGTTCATGAGATACAGCCTGGTGACAGATGGACGGACGGACGGACGGACGGACGGACGGACGGACGGACGGACGGAAGGACGGAAGGACGGACGGACGGACAGAGGAGCGAAAACACTAGGGTCCCGTTTTACCCTTTGGGTACGGAACCCTAAAAAAGAAACATCGACATCGGACAGCGCCATAAAAAGTTATGCGTGGTTAAACATTAAAAAAATATATATTTATGTGTCGAATTGAGAACCTCCTTCTTTTTTATTTGTCAGTTAAAACTAAACTCAGGGCTGATTTTTCAATAGTCACTTAAGTTTAGTACACTAGCCGAAGGTTACAGTTTCAAGGTTAGGTAAAAAAAAATATTTACCTCTAGATTCTAGAGCAGGAGTCTCATCAAATGCGGGCAATGTTACAACAGCATCTGAAAATATACATATATTTGCCTATGAAGATAAGCTACAGAAAGCTACAGCTGGCACTGCTCCTGCTCACTCCAATCTGGCTTCACTGTCAGAAGAATTTTTGGAGTTCAAAGGATTTGTCATCAAAACGTTGACTCATCTGAAATGCAAGTTGGGCTCCTCTCCCAGGCAGTGGATAGCCATGAAACCTTCATGAGAAGGAAGCTGCTGCTGTTTCACGGTGTTCCAGAATGCAAGAACGAGAATCTCAGTAGCACCATTCTTGATATCATCGTTAAGCAGTTGAAGATTGATGATGCACAGCTTGAGATGTTTGAAGTGTGTCACAGGTTGGGTGCTTCATCGGGAAAAACAAGACCTGTGCTGGTGCGCTTTAGGGACATGGAATATCGCCGTGCAGTTTGTGACAGCAAAACGTCGTTGAAAGGTACTGGCATCACCATTTCCGAATTTTTGACCAAGACTCGACATCAAGTCTTCCTAGCCGCCCGCAAACACTTTGGGATCAACAGCTGCTGGTCTGCGGAGGGAAAAATAATCATCCAGGCTTCTGATAAGACGCGACATAAGATATTCTGTATCGGTGAGCTTCGTGACCTTATCGCCCTGTACCCGACTAGTCTTGGTAAGGATATCACGGCCAATCCGAGTTCGTCTCCGAATGCTGCGAGCACTTCTTCCAAGTCTGAGGTGGCCAAGAAAACGAAGGTGTTACGTAAGGCTCGGAAGTAATTGCTATAATTATAGTTATATTTTATTTGTTCTTTGTTGTGTGTCGGTATTATTAAAATAATATTTATTCAATGTCACTTTTGTTTTGACGTTGACAAGTATCTTCATGTCTTGTCAACGTCAACTTGTTTTGTTTTCTTTCTGATATTCTCGTTGTGTGCGTTTTAAAACTAAGTTTTTGTTTTTTTTTTGTTTTGTTGTATGTTTAATAATATTTTGTCTTTTTTTTTTCTCAATTCTTGTAGTAACTCTCCACGCAACTGTGACTGGGTGAGTTAGAATAGCCGAGATATTCTTGTATTTTTTTTTTTATATTATTTGGTTGTTGTTTTGTGTTTGTATTTTTATTATTTCATTATTTATTTTTTATACTTACTATTTTAATTTTGTTTTGTAAGCTCTATGAGTGGTATTAGTTTAGATGATAGTTTCTTTTCATGCACCTCATCTTCTGATAGTTTCCTCAGTGCGGATAGCGGTTCCGTTGCTCCCCTGACCCTGGGCGATCAGATCTCCACACTTTTTTCCCATAATCCCCACAATTTCAACATTGCCCATATAAATGCTCAAAGTGTTCCTGGCCATTACTCCGATCTTCTGGCGTCCATTAACAGTGCTCATCTTGATGCTCTGCTGATATCCGAGTCTTTTCTTAAGCCCTCTCTCTTGTCTACTCACTATGCCCTGCCTGGTTTTGTCCTTATCCGTAATGATAGAACTGGGAAGGGGGGTGGTGGTGTGGCTATTTATTTGAGGGCTGGAATACCTTTTAAGATCATTAGTGTTTCGCCGTCAGTGTACTCGGAATCGGCAGAGCACCTATTTCTCGAAGTCCATCTTAATCACACTAAGGTACTCCTGGGTGTATTTTACAGCCCCAACCTGAGCATTGATTACTTTGGCTCACTGGACACGCTCCTCCATGATTTTTCCCCCCTATATGAACACGTGGTCTTGATGGGTGACTTTAATACTTGTTTATTAAAGAATGACAGGCGAGCTCTCAATCTTCAATCGCTTCTATCTTCTTTCAATCTCAGTCTCTTATCTCTGTCTGCTACTCATCATTTTCCCAACTGCACTCCTTCTCTTCTAGATCTAATAGTAGTATCTAAGACAAGTAATGTTTCCTCTCATGGTCAGATTTCAGCTGCTTTTTCCTATCACGACCTAATCTTTTTATCCTATCGGATTCGTCCTCCAAAGCGTAAGCCTCAATGGAGGTGTGAATAAAGGAGGTGATGGCCAGTCAAGACAGAGCCAAGCGTAGGTGGAAGCGCAGTCCGTCTGAACGGCACCTCATTACTTATAAGACACTGCGTAACCGTTGCAGTCGAATGTGTAGAGATGCAAAGAGACGCTACTTCCACAATTCTCTTGATAATCGTAACTCTTCTGAGGTATGGAAATTTCTCAAAACTATTGGCATCGGTAAGGCTGCTTGCGCTGCTGGTGGGGACACTGACGTGGGTGCCCTTAATAACTACTTCTCCTCTCCACCCGTACGTTTGGACCCACACGTCCGTGCCCGCACATTGAGTGGGCTTGCTAGTGTGCCGTTGCCCCAGTGCCCTTTGTTCGAGCTGAGTGCTGTGACTGAAGACGATGTCAAAAAGTCTATCCTTGCCATATCCTCTAGTGCAGTCGGTAATGATAACATTTGCTCTAGAATGGTAACGTTAACGTTACCGGCTGTCCTCCCTGTCTTGACACACATCCTAAATTTCTCCCTGTTCTCTTGTTCTTTTCCTAATTCCTGGAAAGAAGCCTTCGTTATCCCTTTACCCAAAGTTTCCAATCCAGCTGCTTTGTCTGATTATAGACCCATTTCAATCCTTCCTTACCTGTCTAAAGTTCTGGAGCACTTGGTGCATTTTCAGCTTTCTTCTTTCCTTACCCGCAATAACCTTTTCCACCCTTTTCAATCCGGTTTTCGTCCCGGTCACAGCACTGTAACTGCACTGTTGAAGGTTACTGATGACATCCGTCTTGCGATGGAAAATAAATCCCTGACGTTACTGGTGCTTCTTGACTTCAGCAGTGCATTTAATTCTGTCGATTTCGACATTCTTCTAGGTATCCTTAAATCTATTAATATATCTTCTTCCACCTTAAATTGGTTTGACTCCTATCTTAGAGGCCGCACGCAGTGTGTCCGGCTTAATAACGTATCCTCCAATTGGTGCAACCTTTCTGCAGGTGTACCTCAAGGTGGCGTTCTCTCTGCTCTCCTTTTCTCTGTTTTCATTGACTCTGTCACTAAGGTCATTTCTTCCAACTTCCATCTCTATGCGGACGACTTGCAGCTCTACAGACATTTTCCGTTAAGCGATGCGGAATCTGTCGTTGCCGCCATGAATCATGACCTGAATATCATCGAGGTCTGGGCGCAGTCCTTTGGGCTGCAGATCAATCCCAAGAAGTCTCAGGCCATGATCATTGGCGGCAGATACTTGCGGGGCAGGCTTGATGTTGCGTCATTGCCTCCTCTTTGTTCAGGTGGGGTTCAACTGAGCTATGCTGAAACGGCAAAAAACTTGGGTGTCATCATGGATTCCCACTTATCATGGTCTGCGCAGGTCAATGAAGTCAGTCGCAAGGTGCACTTCACCTTTCACTCCCTTAAATGCCTCCAGTACTTTTTGCCCTTGAAAACCAAAATCTCTCTTGCTCAGACTCTCATTCAACCCATCATAGACTACGCCGATGCCTGTTATTTGGATGCCACAGAGGAGCTCTTAAATAAGCTTGAGCGGTTGCAAAATTTATGTATTCGCTTTGTTTTCAATCTCAAAAAATATGATCATGTTTCTCATTTTCGCAAAGAACTCAAGTGGCTCCCTATTCGTCTTCGCAGGAACACTCGCATTTTGTGTCTACTATTTAATATCCTTTTTAATCCTAAAACTCCTTCCTATCTGCGAGAACGCTTCTCATTTGTTCGCTCGCCTGATGCGCTTTGTAGAACGCATCTCAAATCTCTCCTTAAAATCCCCTCCCATTCCACTGACTTTTATTCCTTCTCCTTCACAGTTCACGCAGTACGGTTGTGGAATTCGCTGCCGCCTGAATTAAGGAGCTGTCAAACTGTTGCTACTTTTAAACAGAAACTTAAAAACTACTATTTGTCCTCCTCTTCTTCATAGAGTCATTTTATAAAATATGTATTTTTGTATTTATATATTATCTTTTGCTTTATACAGGAATGAATTTTATCCAGTGCGCAAACTTTGTCAACTCATAGTTAAATAAGTTTTATAGATACGTATATTTTTATTTTGTAGTGTTTTAGTACAAAAAAGAAAAGTTATTGATATCGAAAGATGTTTATTTTGTAACCGATAGTACGGTCACAATCGTCATAGTATGCACGGCGGCAACGCGAAACCGGTTTACTGACGGAGCTCCGCTCGGCGCGCGTAAGTAATAGTTGGTATCCATATTTTGCTGATTTTAGGGCGGGCAAAAGAATGAAAAATTTTTTTTTACTGATGATGCAGATATGTTCTGTTAACGATTCTGGACCACCAGTTTTTTTCTTCCCCACTGCTTAAAATTAATTCCTGTATATATATATATACATATATGATTAATTTATATCTTTACTACGTCTTTTTACACAGTCTATCTACTTCTCTTTATTCTAACTCTCCTACTATGGGTCTGCTGGAAGAGATTTCGTTAGAAATAAGCAGTACCTTTGTACTATGTTATGCTATCTCTACTTCTTTTTTATTTCTTTTTCTGTGTACATAAATGGTTAAATAAATAAATAAATATATTATAAAATATTTTTTAAAATATATTATACCAGCACTTTGCCCGCGGCTCCGCTCCCATGGTTTTTCCCGCGGGACCCGTTATTTTTCCCGGGATAAAAAGTAGCCTACGTTACTCCCTAAAAACTAAGCTCTCTAATGGTAAAAGAATTTTTCAAATCGGTCCAGTAGTTTCGTAGCCTATTCAATACAAACAAACAAACAAATCTTTCCTCTTTATAATATTAGTATAGATTATATTAACGTAAGTGATGCTTCTCATTATGAGAATTATTTATTGCCATCTACACTGGGCAAAACCTCTAGGCTAATACTGAGTATTTCCATACAGAAAACCCAAAAACACTTACGTCTGACTTAGGAGTTCAAACCAGGCCTACACATTCAGCAATTATACTCGCAACTGCTCGCAAATGCAACATTTATAATTATTCGTACTGTAATGTGGTTAATGATAATGTACAGGCATTTATATCTGTTGGTTGTTTCAACTGCCTGCCTGATAAAATAATATACTTACATACATATAAAAATAATAATTATAAATAGTTTTAATACCTGCTAAAAATTCTGAAGTTGATGGAGTTACTGAGGATGCTGAGGGTAACAGTGCAGAAATTGGACAATTCTGTATTTCTCTCATTGGCCTTCTTTCACCAAATGTAAATCTAGGTAAGGACAAAGGCCCTGTAACAGAGAATGATAAAAACAGATACATAGATGCTATAACAAATCAAATAAGTTTCATCAAATGAGTCCTCCTACCCCGGGCAGGGCGGGAGGGACTGTCAGACTTGTACTGACAAAAATCCACGGTGTTCCTTCAATAGCCCTTTATGTTCCGGGGTCACGGTAATGAGATAAGTCCCGCGGCCCCAGCAGGCTTCAGCCAAATTAGTTCTTACATAGTTAAAATATTTCTTTACTAACCTGGCAAATTTAATGTTGGTACTGCAATGTTGCTCAATCTATTGTACCGACAACAATATTTTTCTTCAAAGTGAGCATGGCATACACTGCAATGTTTGTATATGTCTTCGTAATCTAAACCAATGATGTCACCCAAATTGAAGTTACCCATTGATTAAAGCGTGCTTTGTATTTTGATGGATTTGGAAACAAATGCAAGGTTTGACTTTTATCTGAAACAATAATTGGTTTGGTTATCATTACATCCGTACTAATATTGTAAATGTGAAAGTGTGTTTGTTTGTTTGTCCTTCCTTCACACCCAACTAAGCAACCAATAGACTTGATTTTCGGCAACAAGTTTGTTAAAAGGATGGAGAGTAATATAGGCTACTTTTGGTCCTGGGAAAAACATCATGTCAAATTCCACACGAGCGAAGACACAGGTAAAAGCTAGTAGATAATAATAATAAAAATTTTATCAATTTTCAAATATCTCGACTTAGCACACGTGATCTCAACATGTGGAATGTGGACTGTCATTGTGCCGATAGTCGTAACGGTAAATGGCCTGATGGCCAAGAGCCTCGACCAACATCTAACACTAGCACTAGTGCTACATGTATAGATAACATTTTTACAAATTTAAAACCTTTAAATAAACAAATTTTAAATGTGTTGGATTCTGATCACTCTGGTCAATTAGTTACCTTTCCTATGAAAACTATCAGAGCTCTGAGAAAAAATGTAAGTTTTATTCCTATAAACAAACGTCGGTTGGAACATTTTAAAAATAACTTGTGTGAAAAACTGCCTGAATTGCCCTATCATTATAATCCTGATCAAGCTTATAGCCTTTTATTCAACTTAATTAACTGTGAATTTAAAAAAGTTTTTACCACTAAGTCCATATCTGTTTGTGATCAGGCAACATTTAGTGATTGGGCAACGCCGGGTATTTACAAAAGTAGACAGAAGTTGTTTGAATTATACTATGAAAGATCATTCAATCAAGATGAAACATTTAAACAGTATGTTAAAAACTATTCAAAAATATTTAAAAGAGCATGTACCTCCGCAAAATCAATACACATAAAACAGAAAATAAAAGCTTCTGGAAATAAAATAAAAACCACCTGGAATATAATTAATTCAGAAATAGGCCGATCCACTGTACGGAATCGAGACTTCCACTTAAAAATAAACAATGTAGACGTTAAGTCAGATTCGGAGGTAGCATCTGAGTTTGAAAAATTTTTCACCAATTTTAACAACCAGAACTCTGATGTCTTCTTCCAGTTCGGCTTTTACAATATTAAAAAATTGTGTTGCGGAATGTGACAAAAGTTTTGAATTCGCAGTTGTTAGCTCTAAGGATATTATTCTAGCATATAAAGGACTCGATGTAAAAAAGACTGCTGACCTTTGGGGATTGTCAGTTCAGATAATTGAAATAATTTCACCTTATTTAGCAACTGTGTTCAACTCTTGTGTTGCGTCTGGTGTTTTTCCTGACTTGATGAAACTTAGTAAAGTAATCCCATTGTTTAAATCTGGTAGTACAACCGATCCATCAAATTTTCGGCCAATTTCAATTTTACCCACTTTGAGTAAAATTTTTGAGAAATTAATACAGTGTAAACTCTATATAACGACACCGAAGGGACTGTGCATTTTATGGCGTTATATAGAGTTGTCGTTAAATGGAGAGAAGAAAAAAAACAATGAGAAAAAAAAGTTTATTTCAGACTAGTGTTAGTGGTTATGTACATAAAAAATAAAGTTATTTGAATGCTATTGAGTATAGTCTGTTATTTTTGTTTGACGTCTTTTGCTGCACCAGTAATTTTGTTGTATTTTTTTACTTATTTTATTTATATCCTGTGATATTGAGACATCTTGGTGATAAAGGAAATAATTTTCCAATAATTTAGCTGCTTTCAGAGCTTGTTTAATGCTTGGAGGAGGCTCAGGTTCGTCTATCTCATCTTCTTCATCTCCTTGCTCTTGATCCTCAGTTTTTCTTACAGAATCTAAAATTTCTTTGTCTGTAAGTGAAGCCGTTGTAAGCAGGCAATCGTCCACTTCCACGTAGGTTTGAAGATTCACCGTATTTTCTGCCATGTTAAACTGTTGAATCCACTCAGTTATTATTAAAGCCTTTAAAGATCTTAAAATAAAATCAACAGAAGATCTTTGGGGTATGTCTGTCAAGGTATGTAGGTCAATTATTGTAACAATTGCACCTTATTTAACTTACATATTTAATGTTAGCGTAGACCAAGGCGTGTTTCCTGACTTAATGAAACACAGCAAAGTAGTTCCTTTATTTAAATCGGGAAATAGTAAGGAAACGAATAACTATAGACCCGTTTCTGTCTTACCGGTTCTCAGCAAGGTATTTGAAAAGTTGATGCTTGAACAGATGTTGCGCCATTTCAATAAAAACTCCATCTTTCACAAAGAACAATACGGTTTCACTAAAGGTCGCTGTACAACCGATGCTGGTGTAACTTTGATCAAGCACATCTTTAAGGCTTGGGAGGAAGCTGAAGACTCTATTGGTATCTTCTGCGATCTCTCAAAAGCGTTTGACTGTGTAAATCACGAAACGCTTTTGCGAAAGCTAGAGCATTACGGAATAAAAGATACTTCTCTCCAGATGTTAAAATCATACCTAAATGGTCGGCAACTTAAAGTTCAAGTCAACGGCGTAAATTCACGAGGTTCAGTGATGGCAATGGGCGTACCACAAGGTTCTATATTAGGTCCGTTCCTCTTTTTAGTTTACATAAATGATTTGCCCTACTTATTTGATAATCAACCGAAAATGGTGTTGTTTGCCGATGACACTTCTATTATTTTTAATATTGATCGACGTAGACGTACCTTAGACGACGTAAACAATTCCATTCTCCAGGTTCAAAATTGGTTCAACGCAAATAACTTGGCTCTTAATGAAAAAAAAACAAAATGCATTTGATTTTCAATGCCAAATGTAAAAAGTATTGAATGTGACGTTATACTTAATAGTGAAAAACTAGAATTTATAAATCAAACAGTTTTCCTGGGAATCACTCTTGACAAAAAACTACAGTGGGGACCCCACATTACATCTCTTGCGGGTCGTCTTAGCTCGGCCGCCTATGCTATTAGAAAGGTAAGGCAGCTAGCGGACGTAGAAACAGCTAGACTGGTATATTTTAGTTACTTCCACAGCATCATGTCGTACGGCATTCTGCTGTGGGGACGAGCTGCTGACATTGAATGCATATTTATCTTACAAAAGCGAGCTGTCAGAGCTATGTACAACTTACGTGGTCGTGAATCTCTTAGGGAACTGTTTAAAAAAATTAATATCATGACCGTACCTTGCCAATTTATTTATGAAAATATCATGTATGTTAGGAAAAACCTACATTTTTTTGATAAAATATGTGATAGACATAATTATAACACTAGAAATAAAAATAAAATAGCTATCCCGCAGTTTAGATTATCTAAAGTACATACATCTTTCATGGGATATTGTGTCAAATGTTATAATAAAATACCAGACAACATTCTGGAACTGAATGACATGCGGTTTAAAACTCATATAAAAGCCACACTTTGTAAGCAAGCATATTATAAATTAGAAGATTACATTCAAGATAAAAATGCTTGGAAACATGCTGGTCCTGCTCCATAGGACATACTGACAATATCTATTTAATTAACAAATTAAAATTACACCAGCAAGTAAAATTGTATTGATCTTTTGATTGTTTGTTTGTAACTTTGTACCAAAATATAAACCAATTTGTAAATGTGAACACCATGTAGCATTTTAATTTTAATTGTCATTTTATCCTCATTTGTCTTTGCGATTCTACATGATCTTCGTATGCTGTTACTGTATGTATCAATACATACAAACTGTAATACCATATTATTTTTAAAAAGAGTAACCATGGAGTTTCTTGCCCGTTCTTCTCCATAGGAAGCTACTTTTGGAATGGGCAACTAGAATCAAACTTAGTTATAATTTTGACGTTCATAAGTGCTTGTAAAGGCCTAAATGAAATAAATGATTTGACTTTGACTTTGACTTTGAGTTAATGGAAGTTCGTCGTCACTATCAAACTCAAGTTCTGTTTCCACCTCATCACTCGTAAAATTGATACAAAGTCCAGCATGTCGGAAAGAGTGCTGTATAGTTGTGGGTGTCACTTCTTCCCAGGCTTTAGACAAAAAATTTACTGCGTGCAACATATTAACAGAAGTTTTCCCCTCAGATTCGACTAGCTCCATCAATGATTTCCTTCTGTAGTGACCCTTGAGGCTTTTAATGACACTCTGGTCCATTGGCTGTAAGACACTAGTCGTATTTGGAGGAAGAAATGCCAACTCTATGTTTTGAAGATAAACGGGTGGGCAGGGCAGTTGTCAACAAGAAGTAAAATTTTTCGTCCCTTTAAATCTGTATCCCACTTTCGCACTTCTTCTTCAAAAAGTGTACTGGTCATCCAAGCTGATTTATTAGCTTTGTACGTCACTGGCAAATTTTTTATGTTCTTAAAACAGCGCGGATTTTTTGATTTGCCTATTACCATTAGCTTTCTTTTTTCTGTGCCATCCATATTAGCAGCCACAAGCACCGTAATACGTTCCTTGGAAAGCTTTCCTCCCACACACTTTTCCCAGAATTAAATTTCAGAGTTTTATCTGGAGTCAACTTATAGAAAATTCCTGCTTCATCAGAATTGAAAATGTCACTTGGCGCGTATTTTTGTGTGAATTTTGACCACACTCTATTAATCCAATCGTGAGTCACATTCGTATCAACACTTCGTGCTTCCCCACTTATTTTACCGTAGTTGATATGATGACGTTGCTTGAATTTTCCGAGCCATCCTTCTGATGCTTTGAAAGAAGTTAAACCAAGTTCTTCAGCAAAATTCTCCGCCTTAGCTTTCATGAGCGGCCCCGAAATAGGCATATTATTCTGGCGCTGTCGGTGAAACCATGACAGTATAGCTTCATCTAAGTCTTCGTATTTAGGTCTCTTTAATTTTTTGGAAGATTTCCCCTCGCCCTCAGCTTGGAGAATTTTGTCTTTGTTTTTCCATATTGTGGACACGGTAGAGCGACTAAATCCAAAGCGTTTGCCAACATCACTTATCTTCTCTCCAGTTTCTATTGCACGTATCAATAAAACTTTTTCGTCAATACACAGTGATTTTCTTTTACTAGCCATGTTTACAGTTTGAAAATTTGTGAGCAACTGAGAATACAGACATATGATAACGTATAGATATTCCACGACTCTAGTCATGGCCAAAAACAGTCGGGGTCCGGACACGTGCAAGCAATCCCAATTTATAAACAAAAGAACGAATTTCTTAGAAAGTTCGGTATACATGATGTCGAGTTTATTGCAGGCTAGGATAACAAAGCAACAAAAGAACGTTAACCACGTGCGCAGTTTTTAGCAACTTAAAAGGTACTTTTTATTACTTAATTGTTGTCGTTATTGAGAGTGGGTGTGATGCTATGTGGAGTGTATGAATGTATGGTAGACAAGCTAAACCAACCAAAGGCAATTGATTTCGACGCTTTAGAGAGTTTGTCGTTAAATCGAGTGTCGTTATATAGAGTTTACACTTACGTCAATTGTTGAGCCATTTTAATAAAAACAACTTGTTGCACACAAAACAATTTGGATTTACCAAGGGTCGTTCTACTACGGATGCGGGCGTGGAATTGCTTAAAAATATATTCGAGGCCTGGGAGGATTCCCAGGATGCGCTCGGTATTTTCTGCGACTTGTCCAAGGCTTTTGATTGCGTGCACCATGATATACTCATCAGGAAACTTCACCACTATGGTATCAAAAATAAGGCTCTTGACCTTCTGACTTCTTATTTGCATAATAGAATTCAGAGGGTAGATGTCAACGGTAAGAGGTCTTCTGGATCTACGGTCACCATGGGGGTTCCACAGGGTTCAATTCTAGGCCCTTTTTTGTTCCTTATTTATATTAATGACCTCCCTTATCACATAAGGGATAATCACAAGATTGTGTTGTTTGCTGATGATACTTCACTCGTTTTTAAAATCAAGCGCCAACTCGACAATTTTGACGAAGTTAACAATGCACTCTCTAAGGTTGTTCATTGGTTTAATGTCAATAATCTTCTTTTAAATGAATCTAAAACGAAGTTAATTAAATTCTCAACGCCAAACGTAAGGCAGTTACCAACCAATGTACAACTAAATGGAGTAGAGTTGAAGCCTGTTGAGTCAACGGTATTTCTTGGTTTGACCGTTGATTCCAAACTCCAATGGGGCCCATATATTGTTAAACTGTCAGGAAGGCTTAGTTCAGCCGCCTATGCTATTAAAAAGATCCGACTAATCACCGATGTGGACACAGCCAGAATAGTTTATTTTAGTTACTTTCATAGTTCAATGACGTATGGGATCCTCCTTTGGGGAAACTGTGCGGATGTTGAGACTATATTTATTTTACAGAAAAGAGCTGTTCGAGCCATTTATAATCTGGGTCCAAAAGTTTCTCTCAGAGAGAAATTCAAAGAAATAAATATTCTGACTGTTGCCTCGCAATATATTTTTGAAAATTTAATGTACGTTCGTAAAAACATTTCTAACTTTGTTCAAATGTCTGATGTTCATAGCATAAATACTAGGAATAAACATAATCTTGCTGTACATGCTACTCGCCTCCACAGAGCAAGCAACTCGTTCATGGGTCAATGTATACGCTTTTACAATAAACTTCCCAAAGCGGTTCGTGATTTACCTATCAAGAAATTTAAAAATCATATAAAATCCAAACTTTTGAAAAAAGGATATTACAAAATATCTGATTATTTAAATGATAAAGAAGCTTGGGAATGAGCTGCTCGCTTAGTGAGTGATATCTTTTCAAATGCCTGTTGTTCTTTTGACATTTAAATATTATTATCATCAGATAACATTTTATTAATGACATTTTTTTTTTATTGACATTTATATATTATAATTGTATTTTTATTATTATTTTATTATTATTATTGTGAATGTGAGTATCGTGTATGCGAGCAACATTATATACATATTCTTATAACATAAATACTGTCTGGCGGGTTTGAGTATTTTTAAATGGCCTACGCAAATGTTCTGCAGATCTGGTATCGTCGTGTGACAGGTCGTTGAGCTCCCTAAGATATGGTTGAGCTACACGACGACTGATGCATGCGTGCCGTCTGTTGTGACTGGTCAGCTCCAGCCTGATGTGGCTCTTTCCTCAAAAGGCCATTCCAGACCGCGTACATGGTGACACTCGCACATAATATTATTTGATTTATTTATAACATGTTTGAACTTTAAAAGAGACTATGACCCTTGAGTTTGTTTCGGCATTTCTTCTCAGGGATCAGTCATTAGGAAATGCCGACCTCAGCGTTCTTAAAAATGACGTGTAAAAGTGATTTAATGTCCAACTTGCAAAATAAACGATTTCATTTCATTTCATTTCTGACGTTTTAATGAGTCAAAAGCGGCTTGAATTTAAACTTAAACTGGAGCAACATACTTACATGTTTAATTTATGTAGAACAGTGTACAAAGGCTGTCCTCTAATAATCCTTTCAAACACTGATAATGAGACTCAATTTCCTATTGATAAACCGAGTGCAGACTGAATTTGCGTAGCCATAGTGGGATATGTAAGGTAAATGTGTGGTATTAATACATCAAAAGAACTTACTTCCTGAGTCCATACAACCCGGAACACAGCACTTTTTTCTGGACGTCGACATGATGTAGAAACAAGCCGAATTCTCAACTTAGAACTTCGAGTCTCTATCTCACAACAAACGCACAACTGCACTACCCGGAGGAGGAGATACTCAACTACACTCAACGGAATATAATGCTATGCAAATTATTGCAAATAAACAGAATTCACAATCGCAAGTTATTTCTGAAAAAAAAAACAGAAAATCACAATTCACAAGACAATTTGTTTTTTTTTTTTTTTAATTTTTAATGGCATGGCATTCTAGCCTTTGTGCCAAATCTTCATTTTAATATATATATATATATGTTTTCCTTTGTTTATTTGTTATCATATCTTCTGTTTTTCTCATATTTTTCCAATGGTATTTTTAATATATTTATATAGCGGCATAAAGCAGTCTTTTCTTTGCAGCAATACGTTGAGGCGGCGGGATTCAATATTTGTTGACATTTCATCATTTATGTCACAAAGCTCGCTTGCAAGTATTAGCCTTTGGAGGTTATATTCTTCACAAGTAAATATAATATGTTCTGGTGTTCCTGGAAACTTTCGACAAGCAGTGCATGTCGCATCTTCAATTATGTTGAATCTACTCAAATGACCGGGTGCGGTGTTATGCCCAAACCTGAGTCTGTTCAGTGTTGTAATGAAGTCTCTACTCGCAATCTTTAGCTGATAATACCAGGGTTTTCTAGGTAAGTCCGTTTGTATGCTTCCATACCATTTTCCTTTCTGTTCTTGGTCTTTTTTCCAAAATCTTCTCCATACTTCATTGATATCCTTATTGATGTCAGTATAACAATCAGTAAAAGGAGTCTTAACCACAATACTTACATCTATTGAATTAGTTCCATTATATGCAGCTTTATCAGCAATTTCATTTCCACTAATGCCTCTATGCGAAGGAATCCACATAAAAAATACTTCTTTTCCGATACTACTTAGACTATTTATAAGAGTTTTAATTTTAAAAAGCAAGTAATTTGATTTAAAGTTAATATTTAAACCTTTTAAACTATTAATTAAGCTTAGAGAATCAGTAAGGATTAAGAAATATTTACACTTTTCTAAAGACTCAATGTGCTTTAACGCTTCTAAAACTGCATATGCCTCAGCAGTAAATATACTAGAACTATTATCTAACACAAAACTTTGTACAAAATTAATCTGAGGGTCATACACAGCACTACGAACATGAGACTCTCCTTTGCTCCCATCAGTATATATTTTATAATATTCCCTATTGTGATCTAAAAAATTAAGAAGGTCTTGATTGGTGCAAACTGAAGCATCAATAGATCTTGGTAGTTGGAATAAAATTTGAAATTGTGTTGAATAGCATGGCCATAAAGAATTAGAAAATACTTTACTAAAGTAGTTTTTTATTCTCAGGAGTATTTGGGAAAGTTCTGGATATTGATGGCAAAGAAGATCCTCACCAGTTATCTCAGGAGCACTAGATTGAACAGGGTAAGGCAAAATTTTCTTCATTACTAGTTGATTGTCAGAGGATAATAATTTTAAACAAAAGCGTTGAGCTAAAAGTAATCTGCGGAGTGATAATGGCATTATTACTGTTTCTACTTCCATAGCTCTAATAGGTGTAGAACACATAGCACCTGATATGATCCTAAGACCCTTATTTTGTATTACATCTAATCTATCTACAAACTTACTGTTAATCCTAACTATCCTAATCCTAACTAATATTATAAATGTGAAAGTAACTCTGTCTGTCTGTCTGTCTGTCTTTCTGTCTGTCTGTCTGTCTTTTCTTCACGCCTATACTACTGAACCGATTTGTGTGAAATTTGGTACAGACATAGTTTGGAACTTGAGAAAGGACATAGGATAGTTTTTATTACAAAAAAATATAAAAATAAAAATAAAATTTATTTCGGACATATAGCGCCATCTATTGGTCAAACCAAAAATCACTATTCCACGCGAACGAAGTCGCGGGCAAAAGCTAGTATTAATATAAGCAAGGCAACTATAGTCAAAGTGACTTCGCACAATCGATTTGTACAAAATTGTAAGGGTTTTAGGGTCTGCACCCCATGAAACACCGGCTAAACATCGCAGTATGTTGAGACCCTTTAGGGAATTTTGGGCAATGTATCTTAAATGATACTCGAAAGAAAGTTTCCTATCTATAATTATGCCTAAAAACTTATATCTATCTGTTTGAGGAATAATTTCATTGTTAAATGTTATATTAGTTCTAGGTGAATCCTGGCCAAAAACTATAACTCTACTTTTAAAAGTATTAATTTTGAGGTCCAAATTATTATAATATATATGTAATTTAGTTAGAGCATCATTTAAGATACATGCAGCTTGTTCCAAATTTCTATTTTTACAGTAAAAAGTAAGATCATCTGCAAATTGCAGTATATTTACATCAGGATTATTTACATATTTACAAATTTCGCTACAGTAAAGATTAAAAAGTAAAGGGGATAATACTGCCCCTTGCATTGTGCCTTTTGACGCAGTTCTAGGTCCATGAATAATATTATTATGTCTAACATATAAAGTTCTATTATTTAAAAAATTAAAGATCAATTTACATATAAGACCGGGTATACCAAGTTTTGATAGAGTTTTAACTAAAATTCCTGGTTGTACACTATCAAAGGCTCCTTGAACATCTAAAAACACACATATTACACTTGACTTACTATTTTTTGCATGTTTCAGATCGGAGACAAGTGAAACGAAGCTGTCTGCACAACTTCGCCCTCGTCTGAAGCCATATTGAACATTTGGCAGTATATCATTGTGTTCAACAAACCAGTCAAGCCGAGTTTTTATCATATTCTCAAATATTTTACCTAGACAAGATGATAATGAAATAGGTCGGTAGGAATTAGCATTATCAGGAGGCTTATCTGTCTTTAAAATAGGTATTACACATTGAGTTTTCCAAGACTCAGGAATAATCTGTTCAATCCATAAGTTATTAAGAATGTCTAAGAAAAGTTTTTGGACTGACTGATGAAGTTTTTTAATTTAAATATAAGGAAAACCATCTAATCCAGGTGTTGTATCTTTACGTGAATTCAAAGATGCAGAAAGTTCCTGAAATGAAAACTTTTCTAAGAGAAATTTCGTATTTTCATTATCGTTATGAATATTAAAATATTTTTCTAAGTTAGGGACCTCTAAGCCCTTATCTGACAATTTATCTAAAAATGAATTAATGAATGTATCAGAATATGACTTATTATTAATCTTTCTACTGTGTTTAAACATTTTAATTTGATTCCAAATTTTGCTAATGGGAGTTGTCCTATTGAAACTATTACATAAATTATTCCATCCATTTTTCCTTTCCTCAGCAATTGTCTTTTTCTTTACTGCATCTAACCTCTTGTAATTAATGAAATTTTCAATAGCAGGATTTTTCCTATAATATTTTAGTGCCTCATAGGAATTAATAACACTTTGTTTACACTTATCATTCCACCATGGTACAGGAAGTTTGCTTTTATAATTAGATGTTCGAACAAACTTAGGAATGCATGTATCTTTTAACAAGTTAAGTTTATCACAGAAAATATTATATACTTGTAAAGGGTCTTTATCAACCATATTTACATTACTAAAAAAGTCTTTTGAAAGCTCACAATACTGCTTCCAATCTGTCTTATTATATAGATATTTTTCTGTGGGAGGATTTACTTTGTATTTATCTACACTCAGTAATATAGAAGTAATTGTTGGAAAATGATAACTACCCATATTATTATCATAAACTGACCATTCACAAAGTGGAGCAATACAAGGACTGACAAAAGTAACATCTATAGCAGATGGATTACGATTTGGATATTGAATAGTTGTATAATTACCATCATTAAGTATACATAAATTAGAGTCATCAATAATGTCATAAAGTTGCTGTCCACGACCTTTTGTAGATACACAGCCAAAGGCAATATGATGTGCATTAAAATCACCACTAATAAAAACAGGAGAAGGTAATGAATTAATTATATTTCGTAATCTGTTGTAGGAGGGGAATAAACACACAAAATGGAAAGTGTACCATGTTCTGTAGTTAACAATATAGCTATGCTTTGTAAATCTTCATAAAATTGAGTATCTAACTGTGTATACTTTAAAAAAGGACGGATTAGTATTGCGACACCTCCATGGTTATTACTTGCATTACGGAAATGTAAATTGTATCCAGGAATATTAAATAATCTATTGTTTTTAAACCATGTTTCATTTAAAAGACAAATATCAATATTTTCATTTGCTAAAAAATCTATTAATAAGGGCTTTTTATTATATGCGCTTTGTATATTGAACTGTGCTATTCTTAACTGTGACTGTGATAAGGTGCTATTTATATCCATAAGCTTAGGAAAGGTATTTATGTAACATATCGTTAACTGTTCTACTATTAATTGGAGTCCCATCACCCTTATTGCTAATTTCAAGTATGGTGCGAATAATTGCTGTGTTTAAATCTGTATTATTTATTAATTGCTCTTTTATATTAATTTGAGGAGCTTGTGTAGTGGGAACTACAGGTAATTTATTAATCTGAGAAGTAGAGCTACTATCTACCTTATGTGCAGATGAAGCTGCAGGTTTATTTACATTTTGTACAATTTTATTTTCAGGTGTGGTTCTAATAATATTATTATTTACAACATATTTTGTTTTTTTATTTACATTTTCAGTTATAGTTGGAAAATTCTGTTCATATTTCTTTGAGTCAACAACACTTGAATAAGTAATTTTATTGCGCTTTTCTAACATTTTTTGAATTTTAATAGGACAAGATCTAGATACAGCCAAATGGGCTCCCCTGCAGTTGGCACAGCAGAGCTCATTAGGCTTGTCACATTCTGTGTATAAGTGCTCTCCAGCGCAACAACTACAGCGTTGCTTACCATTACAGACTCTAGCCGAGTGATTAAACTTAAAACAGCGATAACATTGCTGCAGAGGCGGAACATAATCAAATACCCTATACGAGAATAGATCGTACTGTACACTATCAGGGAGATTATTAGACAAAAAGGTCAAACTAACAGTTTGTAGTGGAACTCGCTGCTGCCCAACCTTCTTTGTAAAACGTCGTATTGCAATAATTTCAAAGTGAGAGGAAAGCTTGGAGTATAATTCCTTGTTGGAGATGTTAGTAGGTACAAAACGGATTACTCCTGTTTTCTCTATTTGGGCTGCCGGTATAAATGCTTTTAAATTGTACTTTTCCAAAAAAACAGAGTTGGCTATAAAGTTGTTAGCTGTGTTCGCCAGTTTAAATACAACAACAATCTTATTCGCGTTGACTCTCTGCAGAGTCACCACACCCTTTATTTCTGTTGTGAATATATGATTCAGGTAAATTGGACTCTTGTTTCCAATTCGCTCTTTTTTATCCTGAGACTCAACATAAACTTTAAACTCAGTATTGGTTGAATGTTCTGGGTATTGCCTTATATAATTAGGCTTCAAAAAAGGAGCAAAATTACTACTTTCCTGTTGCCGCTGTTGCTGCTGCTCTGGATCTATTGGCCGCTTAGCCGCCTTCTTGGAATGGGGTCCATCTGGACCCCCATCCACGTCACCATCCATCTAAAGACTGCTATTCTAATAGTTTTCCACAATGTTTAAGCACAAATAATAAATTAATTTAATTAAAATTTTGGAGGATACTTTTAAAAGAACCGCGCTCTTCGAGTTTCCCGCCCTTTTCCCCAAGACAATTTGACAGTTCAATCAATGTGACCAGACATTCAAATTCAAAACTTACTACCGAAAAGTATCGTAGTATTATTTAATAGGTATTTATTATAATATCGAAAAACATAATGTGAAATTAAAACTCTATTCTTTCTTTCTACTAAGATTTCTATATAAATAATGGTGTAATAACATATTTCCATCCGTGCAACAGTGCACAAATGGCACTAAAAGCTACTAAATTGGTAATAATAAGGAACATCGTCTCAAAAATAATACCACTAATTTTAGAAGTCGCTTAACACTTTGACCGCTTTCTTTAGCGAGTACCCATTTTTGATGTTATCCAAACGTGTAGAACGCCATCTGTATTTGTTTTATGGAAGCTACAAATTATAATGCTACTAAACTTAAAAGATGCAATTTCCAATGATGAATTAACCAGTCAGTCTATACTTCTAAAATTAGCACTATAGCAGTGCTGTTGTTACCATATTATTTCAACTAAGATTGCATAGCCTGTAGAAACAGCTTTTGTCTACCGGAGAATCGACAAAATGACAGATTGAAGAAAGATTTCTATCGATCCGGGCATGGCGATGTTTGACAACGAGAAAAGAAATGTTTCTTTTCTTCATCGACATGTGCAGGGGGTGTCGACTCTATACGTCGAAACAACGACATACCTACAAGGGCTATTTCAAGTGTGGCTAGAGTTAAAAAAAAAATCGGGACCTAATACTCGAGACTAAAAAATTACGTTTTTATGAGATTTAGGTCCCTAATCTTACCACTAATGTCATTTCTGAAGTTTGATGACGTTTCGTTCACTGCCAAACAAGATGGCAGAATGTTTGTAAAAGTTTGCCGTAGCATCTCGTGTTGTAACGTGTAAGCTTTTATTATTGTTTGTTTCGACTCAGTGTTACAAATATTATGAGATAGTGACTCTGTGTGTTTTTTGAGATAGTGACTCTGTGTTTTTGAGATAGTGACTCTGTGTGTTTTTTGAGAAAGTGACTCTGTTTCTGTACCTTTTTCGAGAAAGTGAATATGTCGTCGGTAATAAACGTGGTTATAAGGTTTAATACCGGTAGCGATCACCGACTTGTCCGAGGCTCTCTGAATATCAACTTCAAGGCCGAACGTTTCCGTCTGATGAAGGCCAGGCTCCGACCAACACTGCTCCAAACCATGACAGGATCTGAAACGTTCCAATCAAATTTGGAGAACCGATTTGCCGCCGTGGAAACCACAACAGACGTTAACCAGAACCACGAATATGTGGTTCGGATCCTCAGGGAGGAAGGTTCGAGATTCTGTAACATGCAGCGTAAGGGCAAGAAATCAAAGCTTTCGGAAGAGACATTAGGGCTTATGAAGAAACGACGTGAAAACCCGCCTGTCACTTCGTCAGCTAAGCGGGTTCTAAACCAAGAGATCAACAAGCACGTACGACGCGACCTCCGGTGCTCCAATACTCTTGACATAGAAAGAGCAATTGAGCTAAATCGGGGGTCAAAGGTGTTCGTACAATCTCTTGGAAGAAGCCACTTGACGAAGTTGACCACAACAAGTGGAGAAGTCGTTTCTTCGGTGCCGGCAGTCCTTTCGGAAGTGGAAAATTTCTATGGCCGGCTATACGCATCGCATGCATCTCGACCTGATCCCGGAAATGAGGATTCTAGAGCCACATTAACACGCCATTTCACCGAAGACCTGCCAGAAGTCAGCAGTGGCAAAATCGAGATCGCTCTGAGACAGCTCAAAAATGGAAAAGCCCCTGGCGAGGATGGCATTACAACAGAGCTTTTAAAAGCAGGAGGTAAGCCCGTACTGGGGGAGCTCCAGAAGCTTTTTAATGCCGTCCTGTTTGAAGGGAGAACTCCAGAGGCGTGGAGTAGGAGTGTTGTCGTCCTGTTCTTCAAGAAGGGAGACAAAACCCAGCTGACGAACTATCGACCCATTTCCCTCCTAAGCCACGTCTATAAGCTGTTCTCAAGAGTGATCACGAACCGACTTGCGCGAAGACTCGACGAATTCCAACCACCGGAGCAGGCCGGGTTTCGGAGCGGATACGGCACCATAGACCACATCCACACAGTGCGGCAGATTATACAGAAGACCGAAGAGTATAATCAGCCCCTGTGTCTAGCATTTGTGGACTATGAGAAGGCCTTTGACTCGGTTGAAATCTGGTCTGTTCTGGAGTCCCTGCAGCGTTGTCAAGTAGATTGGCGATACATCCAAGTGATGAGATGTCTCTACGAAGCCGCTACAATGTCCGTCCAAGTACAGAATCAGCAAACAAGGCCCATACCGTTGCATCGAGGAGTGAGACAAGGGGATGTTATTTCCCCGAAACTGTTCACTAATGCAATGGAGGATATGTTCAAGACGCTGAACTGGAAAGGGCGAGGCATCAACATCAATGGCGAACACATCTCTCACTTGCGATTTGCTGACGATATCGTCATCATGGCGGAAACGCTGCAGGACCTACAACAGATGCTGAACGACCTGGCTGAATCTTCTCTACGCATCGGCCTACGGATGAACTTGGACAAAACCAAGGTCATGTTCAATGAACATGTTCTACCGGAACCGATTGCGATACACGGCGCCGTTCTCGAAGTTGTTCGGAAATATGTATACCTCGGGCAGACATTGCAGTTAGGTAGAAACAACTTTGAGGACGAGGTGAATAGGAGAATTCAGTTGGGTTGGGCTGCATTTGGGAAGCTACGTCGAGTCCTAACATCGTCGATCCCACAGTGCCTAAAGACAAAAGTCTTCAATCAGTGCGTCCTACCTGTCATGAATTACGGAGCTGAAACGTGGACACTGTCGGTACGGCTGGTTCACAAGTTTAAAGTCGCTCAGCGGGCTATGGAAAGGGCTATGCTCGGCATTTCTCTGAGGGATCGCATCAGAAATGAGGTAATCCGTCAGAGAACCAAGGTCATCGACATAGCCCACCGAATCAGCAAGCTGATTCGGTGTTATAATAATAATAATAATAAGCCCCGCAGGGCATCTGAGGCGGATGACGGGGAGTAGCGACCCCGCGGGGCTATATATCCGAGTGCTCCAGGGAGAGTATACTGTCCCCCATCTCCGGCTTGCCGGAGTGAAGCATGACGGGGGATAGGTCTCCCGCCTCTTGGCTTGCCTTCATCGGCCGGTCAGAGTGGAGTCGCTAGAGCAGGGTTAGCAGCCCACTCGGAGGGTAGGTGCCTCGTGGTAAGTGGCGAGTGGGCCGGTGATGCTGGACCCACAGGGAGCGCGTGATCTGCGTTTAAAGTCCGCCGAGGTATCCTCACCCTTCAGCCCCTCATGTACCTGTTGCCCCCTTGATGCGATTTAGCGACTGATTCCCGGGGGCCCAGTAAGTGAGGTGGCGAGTCTCCACCTGCCATTTTTACATGTATTTAATACATTGTCATCGGCAGGTGCCATAGTTCCCGTAGTTTCCCCATTCCTAGTCCACTAACATCCCATCACAATAGCCCAAGTAGTTTTTATCCATAGTTAGCAATAGTTTAGCACAGAACCGGGGATTGTCCTTGGGTACATTTCTATAGTGTATACAGGGATAATCGTCGGTTTTGTGTCACCATTTCATTAAAGTTGTCTCAAAAGGGCTTCAGCGTGTTGGCTTCGGCCCCACGTTCGCCTCCCAAAAATCCGGGACTCTATAGTCCCGAGGTCTGGTAGAGACATACAAAATAATAATAATAATAAGCCCCGCAGGGCATCTGAGGCGGATGACGGGGAGTAGCGACCCCGCGGGGCCATATATCCGAGTGCTCCAGGGAGAGTATACTGTCCCCCATCTCCGGCCTGCCGGAGTGAAGAATGACGGGGGATAGGTCTCCCGCCTCTTGGCTTGCCTTCATCGGCCGGTCAGAGTGGAGTCGCTAGAGCAGGGTTAGCAGCCCACTCGGAGGGTAGGTGCCTCGTGGTAAGTGGCGAGTGGGCCGGTGATGCTGGACCCACAGGGAGCGCGTGATCTGCGTTTAAAGTCCGCCGAGGTATCCTCACCCTTCAGCCCCTCATGTACCTGTTGCCCCCTTGTTGCAATTTAGCGACTGATTCCCGGGGGCCCAGTAAGTGAGGTGGCGAGTCTCCACCTGCCATTTTTACATGTTTTAATACATTGTCATCGGCAGGTGCCATAGTTCCCATAGTTATCCCCATTCCCAGTCCATTAGCATCCCATCACAATAGCCCAAGTAGTTTTCATCCACAGTTAGCAATAGTATAGCACAGAACCGGGGATTGTCCTTGGGTACATTTCTATAGTGTATACAGGGATAATCGTCGGTTTTGTGTCACCATTTCATTAAAGTTGTCTCAAAAGGGCTTCAGCGTGTTGGCTTCGGCCCCACGTTCGCCTCCCAAAAATCCGGGACTCTATAGTCCCGAGGTCTGGTAGAGACATACAAAATAATAATAATAATAAGCCCCGCAGGGCATCTGAGGCGGAGCCCCGCAGGGCATCTGAGGCGGATGACGGGGAGTAGCGACCCCGCGGGGCTATATATCCGAGTGCTCCAGGGAGAGTATACTGTCCCCCATCTCCGGCTTGCCGGAGTGAAGCATGACGGGGGATAGGTCTCCCGCCTCTTGGCTTGCCTTCATCGGCCGGTCAGAGTGGAGTCGCTAGAGCAGGGTTAGCAGCCCACTCGGAGGGTAGGTGCCTCGTGGTAAGTGGCGAGTGGGCCGGTGATGCTGGACCCACAGGGAGCGCGTGATCTGCGTTTAAAGTCCACCGAGGTATCCTCACCCTTCAGCCCCTCATGTACCTGTTGCCCCCTTGTTGCGATTTAGCGACTGATTCCCGGGGGCCCAGTAAGTGAGGTGGCGAGTCTCCACCTGCCATTTTTACATGTATTTAATACATTGTCATCGGCAGGTGCCATAGTTCCCGTAGTTTCCCCATTCCTAGTCCACTAACATCCCATCACAATAGCCCAAGTAGTTTTTATCCATAGTTAGCAATAGTTTAGCACAGAACCGGGGATTGTCCTTGGGTACATTTCTATAGTGTATACAGGGATAATCGTCGGTTTTGAGTCACCATTTCATTAAAGTTGTCTCAAAAGGGCTTCAGCGTGTTGGCTTCGGCCCCACGTTCGCCTCCCAAAAATCCGGGACTCTATAGTCCCGAGGTCTGGTAGAGACATACAAAATAATAATAATAAATCTGTAATAAATCTGTAGAGAGGTCAATTCTGTACATTGAATATATTTCCAAAAAAACTATCAGGGGTGATTAGTGATCGATACTGATGCCAAAAATGTAATCAGTAAAATTTTTGTCTGTCTGTCTGTCTGTCTGTCTGTCTGTCTGTCTGTATGTTCGTTATGGAAACAAAAACTACTTGACGGATTTTAACGAAACTTGGTACAATTATTCTTCATACTCCTGGGCAGGTTATAGGATACTTTTCATTACGCTGCGACCAATAGGAGCAGAGCAGTGAAGGGAAATGTTGGGAAAAAGGGCGAAGTTACTCCATTTTTTAAGCTTCCATCGCGTGTGCAGCCTTAATGGTAAAAGCTACACAGAAACCATATATGACGGAAATGTTCTCCATAAAATTATGTAAAAAACGTCTCATGACAGCACATGTCTACCTTTTATGGTTGTCTCACAATAACACGTGTAACTCTCGATAGCTTAGTAGTTCGGAGGTTTCTGATTATATTTTGTCTACTATTACGTTTCTAACACTCTCACTCATATTAAATAATAAAAGTTAACATTATTACCTATTCAATAAAAAAAGAATCATATAAATCGGTAGAGAAAAACCAAAGTTATACATGAAATACGGTAATAAGCCGCCGCGCGTGAATATCATGCTATAAGGATCATTTTTGTGTAACGGTCGCCGCGCTTGACGCGGCTCGCGGCGCGGTGGCTGCGCGTGGCGCGGGCTTCATACAATAGGTATTTGGCTGTTGATGCGCTTGGTGCGAATAGACGTTCAGAGTGTTCAACCTTATTGACCGACAATAATTGATATTAACAAATCTTGCTTATCAGCCATTATCAGCGCGACTTTTAGGTTTTAATTAATTATTTTTTTACTTTCTTTTGTTGTTATTTTATAAACTAGGTAGGTTTATTTCCTTTTTAGGTGAAATAGTCCTACTACTACGCATACATTTAGATAATTGGATAGGCTGGTGCTTAGTATTTCTTCCTCGCTTTGCACAAAGTACGAATCTAAGGCGGACGAAGTCGCTGGCAGAAGCTATAGTTAATAAAAAGTGTTTGGTTTTGTATATTCAGAGCAAATTAGTTTTTTGTTTATCTTCTTTTGAGCTTATCAACGTTTTCATTGAAATTCAAAGCACTTAATTGAAATTATTAAAATTATATTTGTACCGTGAAATCGGCCATCATTGCCCGCTTTTTTCCTTGTTTTTGAGATTTTGCAAAAATAAAACACCGGAAACGTGTATGAAGTCGACTGTAGTAGCAATTACTATTAAAGGCTTTAAATTGCAAAATGTGGTGCTTCTAACTATAACAGAATCTTAGAAAAAGGCGCTTAAATAGCCGGGCAAAATTATACGCACAACCGTCCAACATTGCTCACCTTCATTTTCTCTAAAACTTTCAGTTCTAATGCTTTGGCAATAAGATATGTTTTAGTGAATTATGCGATGTTGCCATCTCTCTTGATCAATATGTCAAACACGCTTATTTTTTTATGTTTCTGAGGTGGGCAATGTTACAATACACACCAGCTACTTTTTCATACAAACTAAAACGGTGGGTTAGGGTTGATACACATTTATGTGATAAATAATTATCTCTTTGTCAACTTGTCTAGACTGAAATACAGAAATATTATCATTTTTCTGCCCTTATCCCAATTTATGAGGTCAGCGCAGCGTGTCTTCTTCCAAAACTCGGTATCAACTATCATCTTAGTATTTACTCCCTTTCTATTTTAGTCATAAATACATATTATAATCATTTGCACAATCCCTCCATTGGTTATTTGATATTTTCTTACCTGCTCATATAGCCATCCGCATTTATACTCATGCCTACTTAGAACTTTGGCAGTAACATGTTTCTCAGTCCTCTGTATCAAATGCTCATATATTATGATAACCAATTTCTGATAAATAAGGTACCTAGGTAGGAGTATAAATTTTTAATTTAAAAATACTATAATGGGTGCCAACCCTAACACTGTTTTCACAGTGGGCAATGTTGTCACTCCTATATTCACGCAAGTTCGGGAATCATTGCCCACCTCATTATCTTGAAGATTTGATGTTCTAATGATCTCAAAATAGCAAAGAAATGTAACATGATACTTATTAGGTATTACTCCAATACTGAAATAACTTACCTGAGTGATGTCGTACGATGACAATGTGTAAAAACGTAAAACAAGATTTTGGCACCACCTCATACTAGTCTTGCTTCTATCATGTCTCGCCGACGACTGAGTGAACTTAACAACGAAACTAATATTTAGTGTTACCAGAAAAATGTTCAAGTTTACCCTAAAGATTAAAAAATGTTGTCAGCTTTATACATTTATTTAAAATTCATGATCTTAGTTATTTTTCGTGTTTGGGCAAAGATATCCGCTAAGGGCAATGCACAGAGTACATTTTAATAAATAGAAATAGAGACCAATCTTCAACGTCAAAATGGGTAACCACTTACAGCGCCATCTGTAATCCATGTTAGACAACTTTTTTATTGTGTATATAGCCATACTGAGTATCTATAGATTGTTGGATGCTGTAAAAGCATTCCTCCACTACATGACATATTTAAAACTTGTATTACATAATACAAGTTTTAAATATGTCATGTAGTGGAGGTAGATAACACTATCTGGAGGAATGTTGTATAATAGAACTAAAGGTATAATAATATAAATAAAACAACATATTGGATTATAATCTTGTTTATTTGTGTTTTTTATAACAAACATTTAGCTTTTTTGCTTTTGTTTGCAATTTGTCCTCACAATCATCAACGTCTTTTCTCCCAGCTAATATTTTATTAATATTTTTACAGTAATTAAAAATCATACACCTAATAACAATATTAATTAGATAATCAGTAACTTTTTCTTTATGTATTTTACATTTTATAAAATCAAAATTTACAAATATACTTATAGCTGTGTTCATTATTATTTTTAAATTCGCTTTTTCAATATTTTCTTTTATTATTTCATTAATCAAATCCTGAATATTTGAAATCACCTCTATTAAGTTTTTGCTGGGAGTGCAAAGCCATCGTCGACCTGCGTATTCCCTATATTTAATATATTCTATTTCATTTTTTGAAGCGAAATCATTGCAGCAATCTGTGCACGCTTTGAAAATTTTTGTTTTAATTTTTTTCAAAAAATAGCCGCTCATATATTGCAATGGCGCAATAATGCGGGGATCGCTTTCTTTAACCTCTAGAGGTGTAAAATTAAAATCAAAAATTTTTGCGAAATCGAAAGATGAGCAGGTCGACGTTGTTTTCGCATTTTCGTTGATGATTAGAGAATGTAATGCATCACAAAAGTCTTTTTCGCAGTTCCCGCGGGTGTGGACACTGCTTATATTATTTATTAATAATGTGGCGAAAGCCGACTCAAATTGGTCGCAGGTAGGATTAGTGTTGCGGCACCCTTGGCTTCTCACTGCCCCAAAGAAATTTTCCAGGGGGTCCTGATTAAGATGCCGCAACCATACTGACGACACATTAAAATCATTTTGTAATTTTTTTAATAGCGTTTGAATGCCGTTCAGTGTCCACACCCAATTGGTAACGGAAGGAATCGATTGTTTCTTACCGTTACTAGCTACAAATTGCATTGATTTAAATATTTGTACTCCCTCAAGCCATATTTTATGATGAGCCGAGTTCGGCGTTGCTGGGCCTAGTAAAGGCTTGGCGTTCTTATTTTTCTGTTGACTGCCATTCACCGAGTCAAATATGTTGTCCATAAACAGCAGCAGATCAGCAGTGTCCTTGCACTCTGTGGGAAGTATGTTCTTATCTGAAAAAAAAAAAAAAACAATTACAGCACAGGTCAATCGTCTATAGTTTTAAGTTGTTTTTATTTTTGTGTGTCGCTTATAGCGGTTACACGTTTTTTTAAATGAATATCATCAGAAAAATGTGTTACAATACTATATAAATGATAAATAGACATTGAGATTTATTTACATAATTATAACTTGAGTAACTTCAATGCACAATAATCTCAGATACATTTTGAATAGAAAATAAATGTTATTATGTAAGAAATGTATTTTTTATGTAAATAAGAAGTATACTAAATTACATCAGTGACAAGCCTTTATTGTAAAATAATATAGACCCATATTTCACTGACTATACTAACAAAAACTGTGATGGAACATTTTTATTTTTTTATTTCCAATTTATAAAAATATAGATCAAATCAAATACAAAATCAGTCATAATTATTTTTCCCTATTCTGAAACTTGTAACCTAAACCAAAAAACGGTTTCATGCCTTTTTTCTAGTACTTAAGAAGTTTTTTGCATGTATATGTATAAAGAAGGAAAAAAGAAGAGGCAAAATACTGCCGCGAGTCGCTATGTATTCCAGATCTATATATTCTAATTATACAATAAAACAAATATTACCTGCTAAATATCCCATATTAGACGCCACAGTACGACTGAATATTTGCGAGGCGAATTTCACTTTTTGTTTATTCATTTTCAGCGGGTTGACGTGATATTCCGTTAATTTAGGAATTAATCTAACTCCTTTATAGCCAGGGTTTTCATTTAATAACAATTTTAAATGTGACCATTTTGCGGTTTTTGTTTCGCCATCTATAGTATATTCTAAATTTTTTGTCATGAGGTTGTTTCGAATTCCTTTGAGAAGATGTGGGGGGTCATAAAGTGGTACAATTTCTTGACCATTTATTAAAATTATATAATCTTTTGGTTCTTCTCCTTTTCTTAAATAAATTCCCCTGGTCTCGTTAAGTAACAGGTTGAGAGCCTGTCTATTATTAGTACCCTGGTCACATACAGTAGCAACCACTATGAACCCTGCTTCTTGCAAGTCTTTTATCACTTCCTTAATTTGTTTAGCTAGTTCAGGTCCCTTAGTAGCACTTGACGCAAATGTGTAGGATACTGCCTGCTTATAATTATAAATTAGACCACGTAGCATAAAAACTTGGGCGTGATCAGCAAATTCACTTTTCCTCTCTTGCCCATTGTCAACAAGACCAGTGATTTTATCTTTTCTTTCATTATAGGTAAGATTGTTCTTCAAAGAAACTTCGTCAAACATAACAACACATAGTTTTTCTTCTAGTTTCATGTTGTCAGCTTTATTTTTCAATTGAGAGAAAACATTTTTGTTAATCCCAGGCTTTATGTTACAAATCTGTACCAATTTAATAAGTGTTTGCTGAGCAGGTAAAATAAAAATTTTTCGCAAAAATCTGTATCCTTTGGGACTTTGTTTAAAAATAGATAAGGAAGCAATTTTTTCCTTTAAAGTAAACCGTCGCCCCTTTTCCTTTTTGTGGTCCTCTCGACATTGCATACTAATTAATAATTTTGCTGTACTTGTACAATTTTCTAGTATATCAAATACTGCAGGATTGGATGCAATTCTTTTTGCTGCTTTTACATTAGCAGACAGTTTTTTAACTTTGCTTTTCATTTTGCTTATCCTAATCCTTGCAGCAACAAGTTTTTTATGCAATTCCTTTTCTGGATTTGTAAGGAAAACTCGGTTTTTAGTTTTCTTAACAGTTTTTTGTCTTCCTGTAAAAATAGAAATTAAAAGTTAATAATTCATTCAAAACAAACTTTTTGGGGTATACTTAAATCAAAGGACAATGGGCAGATTGGTATACCTCACCAATGTTACAGCCTTTTTATCGTCCCACTGCTGGGCACAGGCCTCCTCTCACACGGAGAAGGATTGAGCATTAATAGCAAACCTCACCAATAGCAATGTCATATATATCATTGGATAGGCCTTTTTATGTAGAACAATATTTACTACTAGCTTCTGCCAGCGGTTTCACCCGCATCCCGTGGAAACCTCGGCACGGACCCGGATAAAAAGTAGCCTAATAAGAATATAGCCTTCCTCGATAAATGGGCTATCTAACACTGAAAGAATTTTTCAAATCGGACCAGTAGTTCCTGAGATTAGCGCGTTCAAACAAACAAACAAACTCTTTAGCTTTATAATATTAGTAAAGATGAGAGCTTTGTTGAAATGTTTGTCCGTTCTGAGATTTAGATCAAAAACTGTGCAAAAGTTAGAACTAAGTAATATATATAAAATAACAAATGTAGATTCTGACGGGCCCAGCAAGAAGGTACTTATTACATCGAAGACGATACACGTAGTGGCACTTAGATTTTTCTTTAAACACTTAATCTGTATTCGTTTTAAGATTGTTTTTGATCTATATCTCAGAACTGACAAACAATAGAACAAAGCTGTCATAGTAAATATTGTTCCAGTTAAAAAGACCTATCCAACGATATATATGACTTTGCTATTGGTGCGGTTTGTCACTACACCCAATATCCAGTTGGTACAATAAAACGTTGAAATGCTACATAATAGTAACAATTATGGACCCTAACGGGCACAGCAGGTAGTACTTACAAGACTTACACTTAGTAGTACTTAGATTTTCCTTTAAAAACTTGAGTTATCAATAGATTACTTAGTTCTAACTTTTGCACAGTTTTTGATCTAAATCTCAGAACGGACAAACATTTCAACAAAGCTGTCATAGTAAATATTGTTCTACATAAAAAGGCCTATCCAATGATATATATGACATTCCTATTGGTGGCGTATACCAGGTTCCATATATTTGTGCCCATTGTCCTTTGCATAACTTACCTAGACTGAGTTGCATATTAGTTTCTGAAGTACTTGGTAAAGTAATTTCTTCTTGCATTGTAGCCGTGAGATCTGAAATTGATAGTTGTAAGATTTTATAACACATGTATGTTGCACTAAACTAATGCAAATATAATAAAGAGAAAAGATTTTTATATTTTTGTATTAATTTATTTTAATATATAATTTTTTTTTTATGTTTACCTGATGATGTTGATGGTAGGTTCTCAATTTGTTGCAATGGCTGTCTATTGGTACTCATAAATGAAGGCTGAGTCAATAATGCTAAAAAAAAAACACAAATATGAATAGAACAATAAATTACTGATGCATTAATGTGAATTTTATCATAAATTGAACCGGGATAGCCTTAACCACATACAAATGATATAATAAGTAGTCTTTATGTTTACCTGATGATGTTGATGGTAGGTTCTCAATTTGTTGCAATGGCTGTCTATTGGTACTCATAAATGAAGGCTGAGTCAATAATGCTAAAAAAAAAAACACAAATATGAATAGAACAATAAATTACTGATGCATTAATGTGAATTTTATCATAAATTGAACCGGGATAGTCTTAACCACATACAAATGATATAATAAGTAGTCTTTATGTTTACCTGATGATGTTGATGGTAGGTTCTCAATTTGTTGCAATGGCTGTCTATTAGTACTCATAAATGAAGGCTGAGTCAATAATGCTGAAAAAAAAAAAACACAAATATGAATAGAACAATAAATTACTGATGCATGAATGTGAATTTTATCATAAATTGAACCGGGATAGCCTTAACCACATACAAATGATATAATAAGTAGTCTTTATGTTTACCTGATGATGTTGATGGTAGGTTCTCAATTTGTTGCAATGGCTGTCTATTGGTACTCATAAATGAAGGCTGAGTCAATAATGCTGAAAAAAAAACACAAATATGAATAGAACAATAAATTACTGATGCATCTATGTGAATTTAATCATTATATGAGCATTAAACAATTTTACAAAGTATTTCTTCATCACCAATAACTTAGCTACAAGAAGATCTTGATTGGCACAGCAAAAGTTAATCAACTTAATGCACCCCTAGTGCAACAACACTGCCATTTATGCAAGGATGTTGGAATGTATAAACTATCTCATAGTATTTTTTTACAATATTAAGTGGTCGATTTAAAAAAAAAATAAAACTGACATTGTTATATAAACTCTTGTCTAAATCTTGTCATATCATATTTTTTATGACGTCAGAATCTTAAATGTTTCTCCTGAAAAGTTGCATCTATCCATAAGTACAGTGTTGCACGAGGGGTGTGTAATCTAGCTGGCTGTATATACAAATAGTATTTTATAATATGCAGTGATTATATTTACATGGCATTTTCAATGTTGGCACAGCAATATTACTGATTCTATTGTTGCGGCACAAATATTTATCTTCGAAGTGAGCACGACACACTCTGCGGTTCAATATTTGTTCATTCTTCAAACCCAGCATTTCAAGACTGCCAATTGCATACAGCCAAGCGTTGAAGCGTTCTCTATCAAATAAGGGATTTGGGAACCCATGAAGTACTTGATGCATACCTTAAATAAATAATGAAGTTTTAATATTGGAAAATGATTAAATACACAAACAACTGTACTGTGAGGATATCAACTTTGCTGCAAAGTTGATAAACTTGCAATAAAAAACTTACAGCTGTAAACCTGTAAAACAGAAAATAGAGAAAAGATGACAATCTGACTGGTTTTTGTAATACCATTGAAAAAGTTCATTTATAGCGGTTTGTGGTTGTGACTGTATGATACTATCTGTAATTATCAGAGGTCGGAATTACGTAGTTATTCATGTACTTTCACTGATTTCATACAGCGAAAGAAGAAAGTGGATATACCTCAAATCCCGAGATTAATTTTAAAAAGCAGTAAAATCCTGTGATTTTTTTAATAAAAAGTTATTTACTTTTAAGACTATCAATGATTTGTATTGTGAATTAATGTAAACTAATAAAAATTGTGTGTTAATTATCTTTGTTTTATTTGTCTATAAATATCAACAATTCGATGCAAGTACATAAATAACTCTACCTAATTCCGACCTCTGGTAATTATGCACCATGTAACAAAAAAAAATCAATAAATTATCAAAGGCAATAACATCACCAAACCTAGCAAATTGTCATATCATTGAAAAGAAGTTAGGATAGATTATTTGTAACAGAGGGTTAACATATGTGTTAATAGCTATGTACCTATTGAATAGTGGTTTTTGATTTCCATTCTTAAAGTTTTACAATCTCCATAGGTACAGTCGACTCTCCTTAATTCAAACCTGCGATAATTCGAACCTCTCTTTAATTCAAAGTTATCACGAGTTCCCAACAAAATCTCTTAATATTTCGAACTAAATCAATACATTTTTATGCTCTTGGTAATTCAAACAAATAATCATTGCTATATAACAAAATGACGCGTTATTTCGAATTCCTAGGCGTCCAACACTCGACAATTCAAAGTTGCAGAGAGAAAGAGGCGGAAAGATTCTAAATCAGGAGTCAGAGAGCAGTCTGAGCAGCAGCAATCTGCTTTGACGCAAATCAGTATGACAGAGTTTTTTCGAAAGATTAATTAATTCACATTATGAATACACATGTAGTTATGTACATACCTACACAAATGTGTCTTGAAACTTTTGACATTGTTATAGAATATAACAATAATAAACATAACATTATTAAATAATAATTGATCAACACTTAATAATTCGAAGTTTTATTTATTTTCTCTCACAAATTTCGAACCATTTGATATTTCAAAAACTCGATAATTCGTAATATTTTAGGAGTCCCTCCAGTTTCGAATTAACGAGAGTCAACTGTACTAAGATCTCATTCTTACTGTAGTACAGTATGGCCATGGTCAGTTCATATTAGATGAAAAAATGAAGCATATGCATAGTTAACATACTATATCTATGATTTTGGTTGGAGTGTAGCAAAGGGTGTGCAAGGCTTTTGGGACTTAAAAAATTTTTCATAAAAAATGAAAATTTCTAAAAATGTCTAGTTTTTCATTTCTATCGTATAGAATACTTAAAAATAAGACGAAAACCATCTGGGCACCTTTTGCCTAGGACCAACGGTTCGCCTGAAAATGAGCACTGAAGGTCATTGTAAACAAAGGCAAAGTCGACGGAGCCCCGCTGCGCGGGGCTCCTACTTCTGGGTGGTTTAAAAAAAAATAACCACGAAGGGGATGGCGGGGTCTTGCAGACCCCGCCATCCCCTTCGAACCTAACCTGTCCGAGTCGGGGTTGCCCTAAGTCGAGGTTGCCAGTCGACGGAGCCCCGCTACGCGGGGCTCCTTGGTCCTAGACAAAAGGTGCCCAGATGGTTTTCGTCTTATTTTTAGGTATTCTATACGATGGAAATGAAAAACTAGGCATTTTCAGAAATTTTCATTTTTTATGAAAATTTTTTTAAGTCCCAAAAGCCTTGCACACCCTTTGCTACACTCCAACCATGATTTTACTGAGCAAGGGCTTGCACATCAATAAATGAATTATTGTTTTTTTTATTTTTTTGCTGTAAGTCAAATAGTGATATTACAATTTAGAAATATTATTAACTGACCCTTTATAAGGGACCATTTAACCTACTTTAAACTTTACTTCTTTTTCTGTAACACCCTGTAGTATCAAACTAATCAGATACGGAGTAACCAACAATGTTACCCGTGTAACTATGTGTTGGTACTTCGATTTCGATAGAAGCATATTTAGGCATTCATTGATTAATAAAACTAAAACTGTAAAGAGGAAAGATTTGTACTTCTGTGTGTAATTCAATAACTCATAAAATAGGTACTGCACAGATTTTACATATTCTTTCACCTGACATAGGTAGACATCACGGACTTCATTTTTATAGGTTAGACATATAATATTTTCACGCGGACAAGCCGCTATCAGAAACTTGTGTTAAATAAATAAATAACCATATTTATTAAGTCTGACATACCTCCACTCTCCTTACACCCTGGAACACAGCAGTACCTGCCGGAAGACATGGTACTAACTTCACCCACACAAGAGTCCTGTCTCAATTAAACACAAAAAACCTCCTCAGTTCACAGTTATGGATTACTCGGAGGAACTTAAGTTCAACTCGACGAGAAATTATTCATAACGAAAACAAAAGGAGATCACAAACAAAATATCGCAAAATAACCGGCGCAAGCGAGCTATCAGCAAACATTCATTTGCGTGTGCACAGAGAAAAAAATTTTTTAGACGTACATTAGTGTGACCAGCTCAGCGATTCACCTGAATATTGTAAAAAAATGAATAAATATTTAAATTTGCTAAACGTACTCAATAACTTATGAAAAGTATGGTATGTAATTTATCTAAAATTATAAATGTACAATTACAAATCCCATAATTCAAAAACATTAGTTTTTGCATAGCGTCATCTATTGGTATTTTAATGAAACTTATTACTAAACTGCCATCTCTTATTTGTGAGTGGAATATCATCTGTCTACGTCACAATGTAACCCGACAAATTTAAAAACAAATTTAAACTCCTTTTGAAAAGGGACTATTTATATACTTCCTTATTTTGTATCATTATATCCATTGCTGTCCCCAGTTTTTTGTACTAAGTTTGAAGCACCTGGGGCAATGTTGGCCGGTTTCACGGTAATGTACCAACATTATTGAGGTAGATACCTATAGCCAGTGTTCTGGACCTGTTCTTAGAACCCGTTGTAACCAAACGCTTATCGGCTATTGAAATTCCGGGAACTTAATCTGCAAATGTGATTGTGTCACGAGCAACGTATTATGTAGGTATTATTGGTAGTGTGTATTATCGAGTAACATAATTAAGGATTGCAAACAGCTTGAAAAACCAGTGCTTGAAAAAGCAGTTGAAGTGGCAGTGGGCTGGCCATATTAGCCGAAGAACCGATAACCGTTGGGGTAAACGAGTTCTAGAGTGGAGACCGCGCCTCGGCAAGCGTAGTGTAGGACTTCCTCAGGCACGGTGGAGTGATGACTTGCGCAAGACGGCTGGCAGGAGCTGGATGCGAGAAGCCGAAAATCGATCTCAGTGGCGTGCACTTGGAGAGGCCTATGTCCAGCAGTGGACTGCGATGGGCTGATGATGAATAAACGTGGAAAGTCGACGACGATGTCTTAAGTGTGGACGTTCACCGGCTGAGGATTCACTGACTACATTGTTTCGCTTTCCGAAACCCGGCAAAACGAACACTTCACGGTATGTTGTTTGATTGTACCATGGCTTGACGATGATGTTACAACAACAAAGCTACTGAACTACAGCTGAAAACTCTTCCACATCCTGCTTACTCTGCACCCTATTTTCCAATTTATGTGTTATGCATTTTGTTGAATTGAAGTTAACAATTACTTACCACATTGGTTAAGACCAATTCACAAGTTCCTAACTTTATTAGTAGACTAATAAAGTTCAAGTATTGCTTTGGTGATTAACCAATCAAAATGTATTTGAAAAACATTGTTATAGGACAGAATACTTTTCCTTACTTTACCACACAAATTTCAATGGAAACACTTCTTAGGCAAATACTTTTGAGCTCAAATGTCACGAATTAGACAATTTCTTTTCTATCATTATCAAACTGATTAAACAATACCGGTGGACAAGCAGATATAGTACAACAGTTTTTTAATATTTAGATTGATTCTGGTTCACAATCAACCACCTTAGTAAGTATGTTTATTTTTGATACAGTTATCTTTTTTTTTCAGCTGTTTATTATGGGCAAAGTACTGTTTTCCTGATAAAGAATACTGGTCACCAGAATTCCAGCATAAACTTCATACAGAACATAAAATGCTCTGCAATAGACATTTTCCAAGGACATCATTTAGTGATTACCCTGAAACTTTCAAGAAGCTTCATAGATTTGCAGTTCCAGATGACATCAAAGAGGTAATTATATATTTAGTTATCTAACAAATACAATCTTTTGAAAACTAAAATATAAAGTTCATGGTAGTAGTTTCATAATAAAATTGTTGCAATAGGGAAAACATGGATGGTGATCCAGAGCTTTAGTTCATTAACCCCGAAGCGAACACCAGAGTTTGCACATTTATTGTTCTTATATTAAGTCTGTAATTGCGCTACTTGAAAGGTTAAGAGATATCCTACTAATATTATAAATGTAAAAGTTCATGAAGATGTTTGAAAGCTTGTTACTTAACCACCCTGAACCGCTAAATGAATTTGGATAAAATTTGTCATATTAAAATATAGGTTACTTTTGTCTCAAGAAACTACAGTTCCCAAGTGATACCTACACAATTAGTTTATATGTGTTAGAGTAGCCAACAAAGCTGGAGCCGCATTAAAAATCTATAGAAAAACAAAGGTTATAGAATGTTTAAGGGATTTTGAGATTGTATATTATGTATATTAGATTTTACAACTATTGTTGTAGTAAGTAGTATTATGCTTATTATAATTATTATTACTAATACTACTACAATATTTTTTTTACTTAAATTTCAGGCTGAACCTCAACCAGGCCCTGCATATTGTCAGGTGCAAGTGTTGAAAGATATAACCAACTGCTATTCTGAGCCAAAACCAATACTTGAACCTCTACCTGGAACTTCACATGTGGTGCTTGATGAAAATAAAGTGCTGAGTGAAATTAACACTCCTCAGACACCAACAAATGAAAGGCAAAATAAAACTCCAAAGGAAAAATATCTGTTGTCAAAATGCAGAAAACATTTGAAACATATTTGCCAATTAAGAAATAGAATAAAAAAAATAAAAAATAAGGATATCCTGAAAGAAATAAGTAAAAACGAGTCAGTTGACAAACTGATGAAAAAATTGACTCCTACATTTGCCTTGTTGCTGCAAGCACAGATAAAAAACTTAAAAAAAAAAACCAAAGGAAGGAGATGGACAGTGGAAGAAAAAATAACAGCGCTGAGACTATATAAAAGATCACCGACTTGTTATAGACTGATGAGAAAATTGTTTTGTCTACCAGCTCAATCTACTTTAAAATGTCTTTTGAGCAAACTCTCCCTCGAAGTAGGAGTCAATAAATGTATTTTCTCTGTATTAAAAAAGACAGTACAACTTCAAAGTGCATCTGACAATGAATATATTATCCTGTTTGATGAAATGTCAATTAAAAAAAATATAATGTATAACCGAAGGACAGATTCAATAGAAGGATTTCAAGACCATGGCTTTCAAGGCAGATCGCCACAATTAGCAACACATGCTCTAGTGTTCATGATAGCTGGCATTAGAAGAAAGATTAAGCAGCCTGTGGCTTACTACTTATCCAGCGAGTATGTAACAGCAGACCGTCTAGCAGTATTGATAAAAGAGGTAATGTTATCAAAGCAATCCAAAATATATAATTTTACAGCTACATATATAAAACACAGAACTCTATTCTATTGTTATCTTTCTCAAGTACTGTGCACACTGAAATATTATAATTAATATTTAGAAAAAGTAATTTGTAATATAAAAGAATTCTTTTAGATACTGAATTTTATTTTATTTTTTCAGATAGTACGTGAATGTCGTGAGGCGGGTCTTAGCATAGCGGCAACGGTTTGCGACATGGATGGGGTAAATCGACGAGCTTTATCCATCTTAGGTGCCACTTGTGAAAAGCCCTTCATCAATATTGATGACATAGACGTTATCAGTATGTATGACCCACCTCATCTGCTAAAGTGTTTCAGAAATTTATTTCTGAAATACAATATCCAGTGCACTACACAAATAACATCAAACAACAAAAGTGGAATAGGTAAGAACTAAGAATATTATAAGAAGTGTTCACATTATAATGATAATTATCTACACATTTCATTTCCTTATTAAATGAACTTGTTTATTTTAGGTGTTGCAAAATGGAGCCATATAAAAACTTTTTATGATCTGGACAATCAGAACCCCAATTTTGTATTTGCTCCGGGTTTAAAATTAGAACACCTCAATCCAAACAGCAAGCAAAAAATGAAGGTGAAATTGGCGGCACAAACCTTGAGCCAAAAGTTGCTGCTGGGATGATGGCAAAAATTTCAGAAGGTATAAAAATAATGTTTTAATAATTTTATTTCAATCTATCAACAGAACGCTGTTTTTTTAATATTCATTAAGCAATAAAGACATTGTTTGAATGCGTATTTCCCTTTCCGTGTTCAACTGGCGACACCGGCCTCGCGAAATCCACACGCTTTTGTTTTACTACGGAATCCTACGATCCCGTGTTTAATTCGCGACTACTGAGCACGCTTTTGCGATCAAGTGGCGCTGGGTAAGGTTTAACAAAATCGTGTGCAGTTGAACTGAACACGCTTTTTTGACTCGTCTCTTAGACTGTTTGAGTCTTCAAAAGCGTGTTGAATCAGCGACGGTATTATTCTACAGTAGGCGGTAGGTTGTATTATTAACTCAATATGATTTCAAAGAAATATAACATACAATACAATTAATGAAACATTTACTATCAGCACAAAAATAACAAAAAAAAAAAACATCGACAACTATTTTGCGGAACGTTCGTTTTGGTCATGTTCACAGCGATATTGTGTGCACGTTTCTTTTTAACAGGACGGCCGGACTGAATTCTACCACTGCTGGGTACCTAATTGTTTTTGATGCCGTCTCGAAATAGATGTAGGTTGGACCTTTATTTTTCGTGAACGTCATATTTCCTTATCATGCATGAATGAAACAGTCATAGTTGAGTATTTCAAAATCTTTTGTAATTTCACTGAAAACCCTTTTAAACTCTTCCATTATGCACTATGTAAACAAAATAGGTATAACCATGAACGCACAGTAACAAACAAATAACAAATTGCAATGAGAAGCGCGCGAATCCAACTTCGGGCGCTCTGGCCTGCTTCGGCCCGCACGATTTATCCCGAACATTTACGAACGCGTCCTTGGCAGTCGTTACGGGTAGTCAGAAGCCAGTAAGTCTGACACCAGTCTAACCAAGGGGTATCGGGTTGCCCGGGTTACTGGGTTGAGGAGGTCAGATAGGCAGTCGCTTCTTGTAAAGCACTGGTACTTAGCTGAATCCGGTTAGACTGGAAGCCGACCCCAACATAGTTTGGGAAAAGGCTCGGAGGATGATGATTTACGAACGCGTCAAATCAGTACGGATTTGTTTCGAATAGACAGGTTAAACCGTGTTCAATTCAATTACACACTGTTTTGTAAAACTTCTTTTAACGTTGCTTGATCGCAAAAGCGTGCTCAATTGACGCGAATTGAACACGGGATCGTAGGATTCCGTAGTAAAACAAAAGCGTGTGGATTTCGCGAGACCGGTGTCGCCAGTTGAACACGGAAAGGGAAATACGCTGTTTGAATACATTTTTACTTCCATTTTCAGGCGTACTGACTTCAGAAGCAGCTGTAACTGCAGGTCTCATAGCTAAAATGGACATGCTATTTGACTCTGTCAACAGCGACTCCTCAGATTTGCGCCGCGGGAAAATACATGCGACAAATTTGAAACAAAACACACATCATCTCCAGTTATTTAAAGAAATGAAATTATTTTTTAATTCATTGAAATTCATAGGCTGCACACGCACACCACCTTCAAAAGAAGGATGGGTGTGGACTCTGAATGCAGTCGAACTTTTGTGGAATAAACTCCGTAATAAACACGCGAATATTCAAAGTCTTGCCACCCGCAGACTGCAGCAGGACCCACTGGAAAACCTGTTTGGCTGCATTCGGAGTAATTGCGGTGCAAATTACAACCCTACAGCTGGACAATTTGTTGCAGCCTTAAAAACTTCTGTCTTGAGCAATCTAGCTCACCTAAGCACAGGAAACTGCGAAAGCGATTACTGCGAAAGTATAATTGATAATTATAAAGATTTGTTGACCAAATCCACAAATATATGCACAAATGATGCAATATCAACAACTTTACAAAATATTTCATATTCCTCAGATTTCTCTGAAGAAATTGAAAATATATGTAATGCTGAAACAACAAATAGTGAAGCTCAGGCATGTGCATATGTTTGTGGATTTTTGATTAAAAAACTTGATAGTACCTGCACAAGCTGTCTTAGCATTTTATTAACTAAAGAAAATTGGTCAGTAGAACATTTATTTATTCAATTTAAAGAATATAATTCAAAAAAAGTCGCGGTGGCCTAGTGGCTAATGGACCAGCCTCTCAAGTATGAGGGCGCGGGTTCGATCCCAGTTCAGGCAAGTACCAATGCAACTTTTCTAAGTTTGTATGTACTTTCTAAGTATATCTTAGACACCATTGACTGTGTTTCGGATGGCACGTTAAACTGTAGGTCCCGGCTGTCATTGAACATCCTTGGCAGTCGTTACGGGTAGTCAGAAGCCAGTAAGTCTGACACCAGTCTAACCAAGGGGTATCGGGTTGCCCGGGTAACTGGGTTGAGGAGGTCAGATAGGCAGTCGCTTCTTGTAAAGCACTGGTACTCAGCTGAATCCGGTTAGACTGGAAGCCGACCCCAACATAGTTGGGAAAAAGGCTCGGAGGATGGATTAAAGAATATAATTCAGAAAAGCAGAGCTTAAATTATCCTCACATTAATATAATAAATTATGTGGAATCCTGTGCTTCGGTGGCAAACCGAATGTTTAACGATATAGGACACCAAAAGCATGTGCTTAAAATAGTAAAAGAAAAAATTTTGGAAACAGTAAACCATGAGTTTTTAAAGGCTTGTCCAGCACATATGGAGAAAAACCTTAATTATTTTACAGAAAATACTTTGTATATTTGTATAAAGAGGCACTGTACATTAAAAAATCGACAGTTTTCAGAGGAAGCTTCGAAAGCTTCCTTAAATAGAAAAATTGATATTTTAAAACACAAATAAATTGAAATATTTGTTTTATTAATTTCAAATATAGATAATTATTACAATACCTGAGTGTTTTTTTTTACTTACGTTTAGTAAAGTAGGAAATGAACGTTACTTTTTTTTTCTTTCTGGTTGTGCAATAGGAATGAAAAATTATTTCAAATTAGCATAATACAATATATACGTCATTAGTGCTAATTTGAGATAAGTAGGCATTCTTATTGCACAACTAGAAAGAAGAATTCAGTTTTGAAGCGGTACCTAATTTCATTTAAAATATTTCAAATTTCCCGCCCTGTTCGCTTCCTTTAGTCGCTCTGGGGTGCCACTAGATGGCGTGCAGCAAAACTGTCTATACATTTTTTGTATGTAGTCGTTATTCTTCTCTTTAGAGTATAGATATTCTGTGGACATGTGTCTATCGCGTCGAGCATGACGACTATATTTTCTCCACTTTTGACATTTGGGAGTAGATATAACTTTCTTTATGAAATGTCAAATACTCTACATCTCATCTGACCTAGACAAGAGTAGACAAGAATATTATTATAATTTTAAGATCTCAAATAGCCAGAATTTTATTTACAAAGTATGTCGGGGTCCTTACGTCGATATGTGGTCAGTTTTTATGCTGAGAAGAATCAGTGTAAAGCTCAAAAAACGAGCTATACGAGTGTTAAGTCAAAGACTACAATGTATACACTTGTTAAGTCTCTCGACATTGAAAACGTGAATGAGATAGTGCAGTATTTGTGCCAGGAATCTATCTCCTAGGATATCTGCCTGTTCTTATCAATGTAAGTACCTACAGTCTATTTTATTTCGTTGAGCTTTCATATTCATTGTTATCAACCAAAAATATGACAAAGTTTTCGTCCTTATAGATAATGTTTAAATATAGAAAGATCTATTCAATTCATTTATTATTGTTTCTAAGATTATTTTGTCTATTATGTAGGTAGGTATTGCCCTTCATAGCAAGAAAATAATTAAACAGAAGAAAAATATTTAACAAAGTCTAATTGTTGCAGGTTCTTTGTTCGGGTTCTGCTTAGGTCATTAACAACATTACTAACCACTGTTAGCAAATTTTTTGAACAATTTGTTTTTGCAGTGAATACAACGTTAGTGTACCTAATATTTAAGTTATAACCTGTATTTCAGATTGTAGATACTGAGTGCAAAATACTGAACATGAATGCCAATTATCATGACAGAGTTCGTGAACAATCAATTTTCAATAGTTCTCTCATTAACACCGAACTGCGCAGGCTATATGAATCTAGAATTGGACAGTATTATCTGCTAGGAAAAAAATGTCATTTTAAATAAACAACCATTATGATTTTAATATTCACAATCTTTATTAAATAATATAATTTCAATAATTTATAATTTGTAAACTTAAGGCCTCCTTTAGCATCCTTTTTTGTAATCTGAAACAAGAACACAAAATGAAATTATCATTCATTTTCAGGGGATTCTGATTATGCGTTAGGGTCTTGGCTCATGACACCAATAATAATACTGATAATGTGTCACTATTAGTATGTAATTCTTTTATTATACTGTAAAATAATTCTTGTAAAAACTCTTTACCAAACAGTTATTTCTTATTGCAGGGTGCCTATGCAACAACTCTCCCCGAAGAAAGACAGAGAGAGAGACATACTAATGACCTTAGTGGTAGCTTACTTAGCTGCAACTCACAGAAGAGCATACAAACATTTAAACCACCACATCTGCTGCTGATTTTCAGCCTATTTTGAATAAATGACTTTATCTGTATCCTTAATTCTATGTAAATAAACCTTTACCTCTGTGTAAATGATTGTCTCATTTTATTTTTTATCTTAAGAGTTGTTGCTTATATGACACAACAATACTATAATAAAATTATTATTGCCATAATTATATTTTGAAAATAAAGCATGAGAGTTTTGCTAGAATGAAGCCAACAAGTCTGGGGAACTATTACTAGTAAATGAATATTATTAGACACTTACTAATAGAACATTTCTTGTGTCAGCATCGTATGCCAAGAACTCGTTCTTTTTCCATATTTTTTCAGCAGCTTCTAAATACGGACCCATTCTTCTTCATCGTGGCCTGGCCTTTTTTTCCCAATGGATCGCGATACTAACTTCTCTATTTATTGGATGGGACTTCGTACGCTGTAAATAAACAGTTTTTGTAACGACGAAAGTAAAAACACTTCGGACAATAATATAGGGAAGCAAGATAACAGTGAGGCAAAGAACTGAAACGCATTGAACTGTGCATGGCAAAGTTTTCATCAGGCAATGCCACCAATCACCATTTATTGAGATTATTATGTTCTTTTCTTTTGTTATTTTCATCGTATGTATGGATAATTATTATATTCATTTAGATTAATACCACACAACTATTGGAATAATCAGTACTTTATTTATTTAATCACAAAATCTACTTACTTTTTCCTTGCCGCAGTAGTCACCAAAATGTTAATTTAAATCCGTAAAATCAACAACGAAAATCGTATTTTGTAAACAATCACACATGAACCATATTAGTTCACAGATAAAAAATAAGTTCGATGAATACGTTTTGTTGTTACTTAGAGTTACGTGAGTTTATGTATAGGTTCATGCGTGAAAAATAATGCATTGCCACATTTTTTTGGCGAACTAAACGTAAATTTATCGCAGAACGACCCATCACTAGCTACTTATCCGTTGCTATGGAAAGTCTTTCTCTTGATAGAAACGCGAGTCTACAGCTCGCGCCATGCTCGGGTAGAAGACATGTCGAGTGGGAAAGAAAGAGCTTTGTCGTTTCTTGGTAGAATAGAGATAGAATCGCCATGCTGAGGTCGCTGGTCGTGCTAGTGACCGTCTGGCGATTGTCCGCCGTCTCTGCTCGCGTCGCGTCATAGTAGGGATAGTTCGCCGAAAACGGTTTCCGTCAACGGCGCACGGCTCGTGGCGCGCGGCTCAGATATAGCAAATCTAGTATTTAGTATTGTTTAATGCTGCCAATCTCTTGGGTACATTCCCAGTGGGCGGCGATGAGGAGGATTTTTTAATGATTTTTTTTATATTATTAATTTATAGTAAGTGTATATAATTTTACTATTTTTTTTAAGTAATGTAAATATTTCAATTAAACTAAACACACATATCCAGATCAACGCACTTAAAGTTTTTGTTAACGTTTGAAGTCTCAAAAGACTGGTATCTAAGCTACACAAAAGTATCGATGTCTATGGTTTCCTGCGATTTGTATTATGTCTGTGGTTGTGAGTAGCTGGGTTGCTAGAGTGAAGGTACCTAACGCAGTTATGGGGAAAACAAATCATGCTCTAGAATAAGTGCTGATACGAAAAATTCTGAAAATAAAGATAATTAAGTGACATTGTTGAATCTACTTGAAGATTGTGATGTTACACAAAAATTCGAAGTTCCGTGATTTTAAATAAAAAAAAAAACTAGCGGTTTCTCCACCGTTTCATCCGCATCCTGGGGAACTTCTTCCCGTACCCGGGGACGTAAGATACCTCGGGCAAGTCTGGTCTTCCTAACAGTGAAATAATTTTTTAGCAGTTATGGAGACTTTAAGCATACAAAAGATGTTTCCCCTCTCTATATTATAAGATAGGTTATATGTTATGTTGTGACAGGTCAGCTGTGGCAGTTTAGCGAGTAATATAACTGAAACAAAAGATAATAATAATAAGCACGCTGCAAAAACTTTGCAATGCAATCGGTATGTACTGAGTACTCAATGGACATTAGCATTTTGTAGATGTCAATTAAAAATATAACTTAATATACTGGGTAGAGAATGTGAGGAGAATTCAAAATATTAAACTGGCAACCCGCGTTGCCTGCTTTGCAGTTCTGCTGCCTCCCTTCCTTCCTCGCCTCGCTCATGCCTCGCTCGACGACGTCGCGTTGTCATTATTTGCTGTGTTGTGTTCTTAGGGATGTCTTGAGTTGTTCTCTTTGAAAATATTGGTTCTTGTGTCATTATGTCGTCGAACTCCATGAATTATATTTTGGTTCGATCTGGTATAAAAACTGTGTATTTCTAGAAAAAAAATGGAAGAAGGTATTTGTTGTACAAAGTAATTTCGTTTTTCTTGCATCATGTGTACGTTTCGTGGTATTATTTCTGAGCTGCTAAGGAGTTGAAAATTTCTGCGAACTTTCATTCGAGGTTAGTTCGTTAAAAATGTAGTAGAGTATGGGTTATATTTCATTTGATTTTCGCTTTCTCTTGTATGCAAAAGTTATATTATTATAATATTAATATAAATGTATATTTTCGTATATGGCTTGTCGGTACTCATAGAAAAGTCTTCGTGGTTGTTTTGCATTTGGAAGCTTGAAAAAACGAAATCGGTTAGTCGACTAGTTGCGTGGATTACACACCATACGAAAGTTGTAGGTATTCTGTTACCTACCTGATCGGCGTTGTATTGTGGTACTTAGCTCCATCCAGTGAAACTAGACAATAATAATGAAAGTCATTGTTCTATGGCAAAAATGTATAAAAACGTCACAATCTTGGGTCTATAATAAGTTCTTTTGTTTTAAAATGCATGTTAATTGTAGGTCCAAGTGGTCTGAACATATTGGCAGGTTGTTATGGCTTTTCAGAAGCCAGAAAGTCCGACATGCAGTCTTACCATGAGGTATTGGTTGATCGCATACTTGGGTTAAGGTCAGATAGGCAGTTGCTGTATGTAAAACACTGGTACGCAGCTGTGTCTGGTTTGACTGGAAGTCAAAACCAAACATAGTTGGAAAAAGTCTAGTCAGGTGATGGTTGCTGTTGTTACATTCACTTCATGTAAAACATATACTGTAGCGCATAGCACGCTCGGTACCGGGATATTCTGGAATCATTTAATTAAAAATCAAAAAGAACTTTAACTTTGGATTGTTGGGATAAAAACCGATTCTGTTAACATTGAATATATTTACATAGTTGTCCAGCCAGTAATAAAATGTAATGAATAAAATCTCAAGACTACAGAGTTTCTAACTACTCTACAGTAGTTAGCTGCAACCAGTCACAGCAAGCAAAAATTTATAAAACATTTACAGGTTTTGTTATTTGGGGTACATCCATGTCTTGAATGAATTTTGATTAAAGGACAATGAGTGTTTTGGTCTACCTCTCCTCTAGTATTAAGTGATATATCAATAGAAAGCTTGTGTTATGTAGAGTGTTTTCTTGTACGGCGGCGATTGTCATTTGTTAGTATTTAGGGAGTAAGAACGTGTTTAGTAAAATAATAACTATGTCTAAAATCTGCTGTAGCTGTCTGCTGTCTAAAGTACTGACAATTTGTTAAGAGGTATTTTAGTACGAAATGTTCTATTTAAAAAGGCCTTTCCAGTGATATATAATTCATTACTAGAGAAGAAATCTAAGAACTTGAAACTAATAATCGATAAAAAAACCTTATTAATGTTCTAACATTTAAAGTACTAAGAATTGGTAAGTAGTATGTTAGTACAAAATGTAACGCTTGAAAAGACCTTTCAAATGATGTATGACTTATTACTAGAGGAGGAGTAGACCAACATCCAAACATTTCGCCCATTGTCCTTTAAAATGTATTGTTAAACGCAGTAAGTAAAAGGTTGTCAGGAAGAGATTGCTCTTAGTGGTAAGACCCCTCGCTCAATTAGGTGAATCTATCTATCCATCTAAGTATTTTCAGTTTGACTGTAGTTTTTCATAAAAGTGTTGGCTCAAAAGATCTCGGTCCGCATTGTTTGTGTCTGTCATTCTTTAAACCAGCGTTTCTTTTGAACCTTGAAAGTGAAAATTCGTAGTAAACTTGCTTTAGGAAAGTTTTTATTTATGTTGTTTGTGTACTTTGTGCCTTTGTATTAAAACATGATGATTATCAAGTGAGTAACAGCCATTTGCTACAGGTTACAAAAAAAAAACAATTAACATTGTATATCGTCATTGCGCTTGCCAAAACTCTATGTGTATTTAGTCAACTTTTCAGGGGAGACAATAAACAGTTTTTTTAAATGATTGATGGACGTAAGAAAAAAATAAAAATGCAGCATGGTGGCAAAAAATATTATGTATGAACTGGCATACAAGTGAAAATGATAACATGTACTGTTTATCTTCAATATTTTTTTTAGGGTTCCGTACCCAAAGGGTAAAACGGGACCCTATTGTTTTCGCTCTTCTGTCCGTCCGTCCGTCCGTCTGTCACCAGGCTGTATCTCAAGAACCGTGATAGTTAGAGAGTTGAAATTTTCACAGATGATGTATTTCTGTTGCCGCTTTAACAACATATACTGAAAACTAGAATAAAATAAATATTTCGGGGGGCTCCCATACAAAAAACGTGATTTTTTGCTCAATTTTGCTCGATATCCATAAATATGTATATATAGAATATTAGTTTGGATGGTACGGAACCCTACGTGCGCGAGTCCGACTCGCACTTGGCCGGTTTTTTAGCCATTTTGATGCACATGTCAGATTTGTCTTGCAAGCACCATTTTTTACAAGTGAAAAATGTTCACATATCAGATTTATTAACACTAGAAAGACCGAAATTTTGAACTACCTATAAAGACCAAGTGGGGTCAAATGACTCATTCATGGGATGTAATGTTTTATTCGTGTATTATGGTCTAAAGTTTCATTGATTAACAACTTATAGAAAATAAAAGAACTTAACAGTAATTAAACATCTATTACGACATATAAAAATGAAAAAAATTGTCACATTTTTAGTGTTTTAGCTCCTTGTTTACATTACAAGAACCACACAAAGGCTTTTTACAACTAATACAAGGTTTGTTGGATTTTTCTGCATTTTTGCACATAACAATGACGTAACACCGTTTTCTCTTTTTGCTACGTTCTTCTTCAGGGTCTGGGGTATGCTATTATCGAGCTGAGAAGTAGATGGCGTCATCAGGGAGTGGGTATCTCGGGCGACAAACTCCCTTGCCAAGTCAAGAATTATATTTTTTCTCGGATAGTTTTTTGTACAAAATCCAAGAATTGATTACTGTCAAATTCATAATATCATAAAACACTTGTAAGGGCCAACGAGCAGAAGCACTTTGACACTATATTTCTTGGTCATTTGATCAATAACGTCCAAGTACTCCAAATTTCGTAGCATTGTAAAACTTCACCGTGTTCGGCTTCTATTTTGCTTCTCCTGGATCATCATCAACATTAGAGTGAAGTGAACTAAGAATCATAACTGATTTTGAAGGTTTTCCTTGATAAACTGTAAGTGCGCAGGTTTCAGAGTTATGAATATGTGTTTCATATAAACTGAGGGTTGCATTTTTTTATACTAGCTAGAATATCTCTTTGTGTTTTTTTCTACCGTACTAACTATTGATGTACGTTATTCAATTAGCTTTTTGATAAACTTACACTGGTAAAAAAAATATCAGTTGTTATATTTCGACCACTATTCAAGTATGGGTCCATTAGTCGCAATACAACGCACTCGCCTAAACTTTGATATTGTGGATGGCTTTCATCTCTTTTTAAATATGGGAAACCATTACACAAGTACTTTGTATCAACATCTACGCAAATATTTTAATTTAACTACCCACAACACAAGTATATTCAACGAATTTACAAAGCACGCATGTAGTGGTATCCAATGACCACTGCGGTCTTTCTAGGTGGATGATAATTTTTAATCAGTATTTATCTTGCTATCGGTATAGACACAACAGAATAATGTAAAGAATGACGAAATATTAAAAGTCATAAAACGACAGTGACTTGTATGCGTTGGTTTTGATAATATGATTGATCAAAAACTTCATTGGGGTCATTTGACCACTCTGGTCTTTCTAGTGTTAAGGAACACATTTGGATTTAATTTATTCTATTAAATGCATAACAAACCTAGTTTAATTAAAAAAAAGTCATGAAACTTTAGTCTAATAAGGTTTGTAAGGGTCAGATAAGGTTTGAAAAGATTTATCCCCACCCCAGTGCTTGTGAACTAAATAAAATAGGAAGTAAATAAGTATTGCAAAAACTTTACTAAGCCACACAGGGAATAAAAACTTAATTCTAATGTACAGCCTTGGCCAAAAGGAGCACCCATGACATCTTTCAGTTTTATGCGGAGTATCAAATAGAAATAAAACAAAACTTTTTTTATTTGTAATTTACTATTTATTAATTGAAAATTAATATTTTGTGGGTCCACCCCTTGCCTTAATTACAGCAGAAATTCTTTTTGGTAAAGAGCTAACAAGATTTTTACAGTCTTCAGCGGTAATCGCGTTCCATTCAAAGCGCAGGTAGCGTTTCAATTCTTCTCTGTTGTTAATTGTGTGGCGCCTATCTCGACGCTTTAATAAACCCCATAAATGTTCTATGGGGTTCAGATCTGGCGACTGGGCAGGCCAGTCAAGAAGCTCTATGCTATTTTCCCGAAACCATGTCATAGTGCGGGCAGATTTGTGGCAAGGCGCATTATCCTGCTGGAATTTATCAATATCCATGTTCGTGTCATCGAAAAGTTTCGTGAATGAAGGCAGCAACGCAGTTTCTAGCACATTTATGTACCTACTTAGAAGAGTCCATGCGGTCCCCACACACGAACAATTCGCCAACTCCAGAATCGGTCATGCAACCCCAGACCATAATACTGCCGCCGCCGTGTTTTACGGTTGGGACCACACACTCTGGCTTAAATTCTTCGCCCACCCGGCGACGCACAAAGGTCACACCAGGTGTACCAAAAATCTGCAATAAAGAGAAAAATATTGAGTTCCGGAAATAAAAAGAACTTCCTCTATGCGTTTAGAATTTAAACCATTTTATATTAAATTTGGCATGGCATTAAATTGGCATTAAATTGACTTACTCACCTCAAAGTTTGATTCGTCTGACCACACAACATTTGACCAATCTTCAGCGGTGAAAGTTCGGTGTTGTAAGGCCCATTTGTACCGAGCTTTTTTGTTGCTCTCGGAGAGCCACGGCTTCTTCCTAGCTTAACAGCCTTTCAGACCAGTTTCCTGAAGCTTTCTACGAGTAGTTCGAGCAGAAATTGTTTTCTTCATTTGTTCTGAAAACTCAGCAGCGAGCACTGAAGATATTTTTTTCCTATTTCTTAATGACTCTCTCAGTAACTGACGATCCTGATGGCCTATGGTGATGCGTTTGCGCCCGGTTCTCGGTCTATTTTGATGTGATCCGGTATCAGAGAATCGCTGAATAGCATAATGCACGGATCGGCGCGAACATTTCACAGTTTTGGAAATCTCTACTTGTGATTTCCCTTGCTCATGCAGAAGCTGTATCTGCACTCGTTATTCTAAATAAAGTTCGTTTCGTTTTGGCATGTCGCAACTATAACACTTAAAACTTTGAAATAAAATACCAAAGGATCACTAGATGTTGTCACAACGAGCGATGGTAGCGAACTAAAAAATAAATTCAAAAATTGTAAAAGACACATTTTTTGCACCCAGGTGTTTTATTGTCAGCTGCGGCATAAGTAATTGTTTAAAATCTTTGTAGGTAACCGATAAAAGATTACTTCAACGATAGGTTCGGGTTTCTCCCATAATTACCGTGATCTAGCGAAATTTGTAAGGTGCTCAATACTTTTGGCCAAGGCTGTAGGTAACATAATTGTTTCTTAAGCTTTAATAAATCTTACAGTATTTTTCAAAACTATGCTTATAATTAGTTAGGAACAGTCTAATCAAACTTTTTAAATCAACAAAAATAGTAATAAAAATACAAAATCAAAATCATTAATAAAAAATTATAATTTAAAAAAAACAAACAAAATATGGGAATAGTAAAATTATACTTTTGCGAAGCGTACCCGGTTTTGTTTGTGAATGTCGGATAGTAAAATTTTCTTAGCTGGCCTACGACATTTCACGCCAGCTGCATGCAAGTGGTTCCTTATAGTTTGACTGCCTCGTTGGTCTAGTGGTCGCAAGCGCGGCTGCTGTTCTCGAGGTCTCGGGTTCGATTCCCGGGTCGGGCCGAAATCGCTTTGTGGGTTTTCTTGAACTTTCACAAAGCAGCCCGTAGTCTGGAAGTTGGTGATTGATTCACCCGTGCATCGGAGAGCACGTAAATGTCGGTCCTGCGCCTGATCTCTCTCCGGTCGTGTCGGATTGCCGTCCCATCGGGTTATGAGAGTGAAGGAATAGGGAGTGCACCTGTATCTGCGCAAATGCTCGTGCACTATAATATGTCCTGCGCAGCTGGCCGATCTCCTTATATGAGAACAGCCGCCGTGGCCGAAATCGGCCGTGGACGCCATTATACAGTGGGTTGCCAAATTATTAGGGACAGTTACAAATACACGGTATTGGTAAAGTATTTGGTTTAAATTAATTATAAAAACACACTTTTTGACATAGTGAAAGCTTTAATATGATAACACAACTATTTAAGAATGATATAAAAAATATTTAAGAATAAAATAACAAAAATAAAAATTTATAAATAAAAAAAATGTACATGCAGAAAAATTAATTAATATTTTGTGACGTTGCCTTTCGCCTCAATGACTGCTGCTATACGCCTGGGCATGCTTTCTATGCAGTTTTTGCACTTTCTTTTATTTTTGGGTTATGGTGCCACACATTAATTAGCTTTTCGATCAGTCTAACCTTGGTGGTTATGTTCTCCTTGGCTATTTCAGCCTTGGTGATCTCCCATAGATTTTCTATGGGGTTCATGTCAGGTGAATTTCCAGGCCAAGGCAGTACTGGGATGTTGTGGTCTGCCAGGAACTTGGTTATGCTCCTGGCTTTATGGCATGGTGCTGAATCGTGCATAAACACGAATTCTTCACCGTCTGGAAACCATTCTTCAAGTGTGGGCAACAGGCGAGTTTGTAAAACTTGCTTGTACTGGTCTTGTTTCATGGTTCCCTGGACGATGTAGAGGCGCCCAACCCCCTTGGCACTTATGACAGACCACACCATTACCTTAACTGGGTGTTTTACCCTCTCAACAATGCAGTCAGGGTGGTATTTTTCACCTGGGCGTCGTCGCACAAAACTGCTCTTGTCGGCTAAAATCTCAAAGGATGACTCATCTGAGAAACATACCTGAAAAAAAATGTTAAGTTGTTTAAATTTTTTATTTATGCGTTCTTAATTTAGTCAACTATAAAAATATGGAGCCTATCTGACCTTACTCCAGTCCTCGGTTGTCTTATGCCGGTGCTCACGAGCCCAGGCTAGACGCTTCTTTTTCATGGCCTCTGTCAGTCTGGGTTTCTTAGCGGGACGATGTCCTGTCAGGCCTTCCTCTGCTAACCTACGCTGCACAGTTGTCTTGGATATCATTATTCCAGACTCCGGAACCATCTGGGCTAATAATCCAGCACTTTTTTTCCTGTTATCTAAACAGATATCGCGTATTTTTCGGTCAGTACGTGGAGTTGTGATGCGCTTTCGTCCTCAATGACCTTTTCTTTGAGGTGCACGCAGAGAAATATCTGGCTATCTATACGAGAAAAAATGCTACTGTAACTAGAACTTCTGTTAGCAACCGTGACAGCAAGACTCGTTGTTGACTTTACAAAAACCGTTTTGTTATTATTTTTACCTATCGTTTTATTAAGGACAACTAGACGTTAAGTTTAACTGACCAACCAACATAGTACTCAATACAGTGCAAATAACGCGCCTGTTACAATACCAATGTAATTAGAACCATACGTCACTAATTTACATTACTAAATCGATCGTAAGGACTACTATGCGATCTTGTATACATAAACACTTTTTTTTTTTGGGTTTACTAAATATTTTGCTGTATCTACTAATCAATTTATGTAACATAACGACCTGAACTGTAATGATAACTATTCGTATTGCAATGCTAGCTTTATGTTTACAAGTACAATACATATTGTAATGCTAGCATCCTAGGTATTGTTATAGCTATTATCTCGTATGTAGTACCTACTGGTTTAGATGAAACCTGCAATCTAGTGCACTTATAGTACCTACTAACGGGTCCTCACAGGCTTTTAGTAGACGAAAATCCAATTTTATTTGTCTATAAGTAAATAAAACTGTATTTTCTCCACTGAAAGCCTAAAAGGGATCCGTTGTTGGTGCTGTCAGTCCACTGGATTGCAGGCGCTCCATCAAAACGCAGTTCATATATAGAGCCAGCAGTATGTGTGACGTAGTAAAACAATGCCTTTTTCAATACATTATCTAAAGACTCCGACTATCTTGTATCATAAGTGTCATCAAGTGTTAGATTAGAATCATAGAATTTGAGATTATCGGCATTTTTTACGACGTCCCACGCGCTACGGCTCTATATGTTTAGGATCCCTGGAATCAAAAATAAAAAATATTACGTACAGAGAAAAATGACATTTATTTTAATATAATCATCACAATCACGTCACGTCCATTGGTCTCAGCACGTGTGTAATGAAGCCGTCCTTTACTTCAGCTTTGGATGGCCGCCACACTTGTTTCTTGGTTCTGTGTGTTGGGTTTCCCAAGAGCAGCGGCAACAGCATGAACGCTAGTATTGACTCAACTTCCTCATAATGTTCATCATCTAAAAAAATAAGACGTTACTTCAATATTACGTTATTTAAATATAACTTTACTAGCGACCCGCCCCGGCTTTGCACGGGTACTATACCTACATATAAACCATCCTCTTGAATCACTCTATCTGTGCGGGACGGACGTAGCTCAGAAGCAGGAACTATGGGTGGCTTCGAGACGTTGACGCCCCGTCGGTCGCTGGTTCGTGGACGGCTGGGCGAGTGGACTGTATTTTCGATGTGGCGAGAAACAGGAATATAAGAAACAGGAGTATGAGAAACAAGAATACGTTTAGACGGGTTTTAGTACTCTCTGGTTTTAATACGTTTAGACTGGTTTTAGTACTCTCTGCTACTGTGGGTTCAGGAATGCCGGCGAAATAATAAGTCTTCATATATTTTTCAGGAGTCTTGAAGGGACGAGCTTCGACGCACTACTGTTTACTATTTCACTATTTACTTTTTCACTATTTACTATTTTGCACTATTAAAATTCTATACCGATGACTACGATTGTACGGCGGAGCTTGCGCACCGAATGTGTTCGAAACTTTACCTTAACGAGCGCCTCGATTCCTCGTCCCTCCCACCAACCTCAGTTTATTTGACATTTCAATTTTACAGCGATATTACAGGTCTATGGTACATGAGAGCGTTATGGGACGCACGGTGCCAGACCCCCCATGAAGTGCGCTACCGGACTATACTATACTCACACTGAATTTCTTCAAGACTGAAACACTATAACCGAATAAACTATGAAAACTATGTGAAATCAGCCCTTGTATGAACATTATCTCGAGATAAAAAACAAACTATGGGGGCTATCTCGATACGGAAAGCAGTGTGTGTTAGGGCATTTCATGGGCTATCTGGCGATAGTAATCCTATCGATGTGACCTAAGCCCTAGTATTGACAATTTGCATGTAAAATGAAAGACAAAACACAGACATTATTTATTGTTCTGTAACTTAAACTATTAACAATATTCCTATAAAGTAAGTTGTTTTCTATATACTGAGACCTAGGCTTTCAGTTAAACACTATTTCACTAATGAAAGTTTAGGATTTTTTCTATCGAGAAATGTTTACATAGGCAAATCAGGCCGTAAACGGCAGAACTATATGTTTATTATACACAACTATGTAGGTTCTAAGCTACCACTATAAAACTATTACAATTTACTATTAAAAAACACTATAATTTACAAATCAAAACACTATCAAAACTGAATACAATTCTATACTTATTTAGAAGGAGGGTGCACGTGAAAAACACACATCGGCGCGGCTCACGGCACTTTTTTCTCGTTACCCGCATCACAAATTGTTAGAGTATAAATAGTAACGCGCATACACGAACACTTAGGCATTATGATTTTGCACTCGCGGCGCACGGATGCGTCTGTCGCGAACATCTCTCCCGCCGTGCGGCAGAGTGTAGGCACTATCACTTTCACTTTCACTATCACTATTTAGTCTATTAAACGATGAATGATGACACGATGACACGAGGTGGAGACTCGAAGCGTTGACCCGTAGCGATGACCCGTAGCTCTGGCTCGCAGCGATGCCGCATCTCCGGTGAGCGACGGCGCGGTGATAGCGCGAGGGCGCCGCGACGCCGGTGACGCCGCACTGCCCGGTTACTTAGGCAGCGGCACGAGTTTCTTCGTCGGACGCTTTAGTATGCCACCTGCGGTGCGCACATCAGCGGTCCGAACTTCACCATCAGCGCCCGGGTAGACGGCCACAATCCGGCCTCGCGGCCAGGTGTTGCGAGGCAGGTTGCCGTCGGCGATGAGGACGGGGTCGCCCAGCTGCAGCGCGGGGCCGCGGGCGTGCGGCTCCCGCCGGTATTGCAGCTCGGGCAGGTACTCGCGCACCCAGCGGCGCCAGAACATGTCGGCGAGTATCTGGGCGCGCCGCCAGTGCTTCTTGCTGTCGATGTCTCGCTCGTCGAATGTGCCGGGGCTCGGCAGGCGTGCCGAGCCGCCCAGCAGGAAATGGTTTGGTGTGATGGACTCGTCGTCATCGCCGCTCACAGATACGTGGGTGAGCGGCCGGCTGTTGACGACGTACTCAACCTCGCAGAGCAGCGTCGCGAGGACCTCCTCGCGTGGGTGTCGTTCGTGCAGCGTGGCGCCTAGCGCGGTCTTAACGCACCGCACTAAGCGCTCCCAGGCGCCTCCCATGAAAGGCGCGGAAGGCGTGATGAAGCGCCAGGCGATGCCGCGTCGGCTGGCCTCCTCCTGGCAGGCCTCACGCAGCTCACGGTCAGCACCGTGCATGTTGGTGCCGTTGTCGGAGTAAATTTCGGTGGGACAGCCGCGTCGCGCTGCGAACCTGCGCAGCGCCAACACAGCTGAGTCCGCGCTGAGGCTGTGCGCGATCTCGAGATGAACTGCCCTCGTTGTGAGACACGTGAACAGCGCCACGTATCGCTTGTGATGCTGACGACCGACGGTGACTGACAGCGGGCCGAAATAATCAAGCCCGGTGTATGTGAACGGCCTGCGGTGATGAGCTAGGCGTGTCTTCGGGTGGTCGCCGGTTGCCGGCGTCGGCGCGCGCGCGCGACGTATGCGGCAGTGCAGGCAGCGCGCGATGACTTGCTTGACTGTCGGGCGCAGGCGCACAATCCAGTAGTGCTGTCTGACCTCATTCACGACGAGCTCGGTGCCGCTGTGTTGTAGGCTACGGTGTGTCCAGTCTATATATAGCTGTGTAATGCGGTGATCGCCGTCTAACACAGGTGGACTCTTCACGCTTTTAGCGACTTTGTCTACAGCAGCTATGCGGCTTCGCAGTACTATAACTCCGTCGTTTAGTTCTATGCGCAGCGGGTGCAGCCGGCTACTACTTGCGACTGTTTTGTTGCTCTCGAGACTGGCTATTTCTTGTGTAAAGGCTTCTTGTTGCACCACACGAACTAGCAGCTTCTCTGCTCTTCGAATGTATGTCGCGTCCAATGTAATAAGCTTGCGTGTGTTTGTTTGGGCGCGCGCAGCTTCGGCAGGCGTGCGTGGCGCTCGCACTGCCTTCGACCAATCAGGATCGTTTTCTTTATTTTTCCTTGTTCGTTTGTAGAACGTTTTTTCTGTACGTTGTTTTCTACACAACGATATGAACTGTAGTACTCTGGCGGTGGCGCGCAGCAATCGCTCCCACTTTGAAAATCGAGCGGGGTCGGGAACGGCGTCTATGAGGTTTGCTGCGCCCGCTTGTATGAGCGTGATTGTTTTTTCCTCTACAGGATTCTTGTCGAGTTTTTTCTCTATTGATACGAGTCTATTCATCGCAGTCGCGTAGCTGTCCGGCATCTGTATCTCGTCACTCTTCCATAGCAACGCAGTCTGAAGACGTCCATCTTCCAACTGTACTATACTGCGTTGTAATATATCTTCCGCCCTCTTCTCCGGGTCAGAAGCTGGTCGGCACGGGTTGATGATGAGTGACTCGAGTGCGAAGTATTCACGAAGTTGCTTGTCTATGTTTTCCTCGGCGCTATTCAGTTGATTGACGTAGTGCACTTGCTGTCCCAGCGTCCTAGTGCGGGCACCGTGCAGCACCCAGCCCAAAGGAGTTAACGATGCTATCGGCTGATGCTGGGGCCCTCTTCTTATGTCTGTTGCTAGGAGCAGATGCCAGTTGTCTTGCCCGATAATAATCTTCGGCGTCCCTGCGTTGTACGTCAGCTGATCTGCCAGGTCAATCAGGTGCTTGCAGTCAGCGATGTCATCCTTGCTGATTGACTGCGGCGACAGGTGCAGGCGTGGTAGGGTGCGCGCCCTGAAGGGTATCTTCTTCCTATGGCAGGTCGATAGCGTGAGGTCAACTCTCTTCGACGTGGGCGTGTCGATAGTCACGTCGCTGATGGCGCCTATTTTCATCGGCTCGACTGGTCCCTCTGCACCGATCATGTCTGCTAGCTCTTCGTCAATCAGTGACACGGTTGAGCCGTCATCCAGCAGTGCGTATGTGCGCACTTCTCCCGCCGGTCCGGACAGTTGCACCGGAACAATTTTCAGGAACGCTTGATTTGCGTGGTTGCGTGAACTTGCGACTATTTCTTGCGCTTCTTGTGCGACTTCAGTAGTGCTCGCCTTCTTCTTGTAGTGAAGCAGATGATGGTGTGATGCAGTGCAGCCCTCGATTCCACATCTCTTCTTTTGACATCTGTGTCCGTGCTGACGATGGCGGAGGCAGCGGAAGCACAGGTTGTGCTGCTTGGCAAGTTCCCACTTCTTGTCTGCAGAAGCCTTCACGAACTTGTGGCAGTCTAGCGATCTGTGTCCGTCCATATCGCAGATGCGGCACTTCGATGCGGGCTTCTTGTCTATAGTGGTGTGTGTTCTCTGCGTCACACGTCTAAGTCCAGTAGCTTCACTGATGTTTTCAGGCGGTGCAAATGCGCTGCAGTAGCGAGCTTGTTCGGTGATGAAGTCACTGAAGAGACCCAAGTCCGGCGTTGACTGATGCTTCTCAGTATATGTCTTGTACCACTGTACACGTAGCGAGTTCGGCAGCTTCTCTGTGAGTATGCGCATAAGCTCGGCGTTCATGAGATAGTGTTCCTTTTTCAGCGCTCGCAGTGTGACGATGCCACTTCGTACACGGCTGGCGAAAGTGCAGATGTCCTTCGGTGCTTCTCCGCAGCGTGGCAGCCCGCGCAGTCTGTCTGTCTCCGCTTGCGCTATTGAGTCGGGGCGGCCAAACTGAAGCTCCAACTCCTTCATGATGTCATCCGGCCTGGCGTTGCCGATAAGCTCGGAACTAACTGTATCAAGCGCTCTTCCTCGCAGGCTTCTTCTCAGCCTCGCCGTATTTTCCACATCGTTGAAATATGGTCGCGTTGTCTCATAGATGGCGCGGAACGATAGCCATTCTGTATGCAATCCACTAAAGTTCGGCAGCGTCATGATGACTTTCGATGCAGCAGGGTTGTGGTACACCGGTTTCTCTTCGCTTCTATTTCCGGCTAGCGATGCGATGGCGGAGGTGAGCTCCGTGATAAACGGACGGAGCCCTTCACCCCCTGCGGTATCTTCAACTGGTTTCTTCATTGATGAAAGGGCTTCAATATCGATGGTCTTCGAGGGGGGGGGCTCTGGATTGTCCAGGGTACCCGGCGGTCTATGTCCTCCCTCGGCGGCGGCCTCCCTTCCAGGAGCAGTACTTATTCCACGCAGGACCGGATTCACTATAACCGCGGAGGGGGGGGGCTCGGGCAGGTCCAGGGTACCTGGTGGTCTATGTCCTCCCTCAGCGGCGGCGTCCTGCGGGTCTGGTTCCGGAGCTTCCTCCAACCAGGAACGGATGTACTCTTCATTCGAAATTCTATCTTCCATATAATCGTCGTCCGATTCTTCCTCGGCCCGCTGAAGTGCTATTTGCGCTAGCTCCAACTTAATTTTCAGTAAGTCTTCACGCGCTTTTCTAATTTTTCTATTTGATGCCGTCGATCTGTGCGACGGTGCCTTATGTTCGGTACGGGCGTCACCCCGGGTAGTCATCGGTACAGCTCGGTTGTATGTCTTGTCGCAAGCCTTCAGTGTTTCTCCTGAACTATATTCTTCAGCACTGGTTCCAGGCGGCCTCAGTGATGACGACGCCTCAGTCTGCATCAACGACGACGGCGCTGGTCGCTCTTCACCCCCTCGCGGGGTAGGGGGGCGCGGTCGGTCTTCACCCCCCCGCGCGGCGGGGGAACACGGTCGGTCTTCACCCCCTCGCGGGGCAGGGGGGCAGGGTGGCGCCTCACTTCCCCTCTCAGCTGCGGGGCAGGGTAGGTCTTCACCCCCCCTCGGGGGAGGGGGGGGCTGCTCACTCCCCTCGGTGGTGGTTGGAGAGAACGGCGGCTGGCGGTGCACGATGGGGGGCGTGCGGCGTCCCGGTCCGGCGTCGATGATCCAGGCTTGAGCGGCTCTTCCTTGCGATCTTGTCACAGGCATACTCGCTGTTTACAACTCTTCAGTATAAGCTGCGAATCTTCAGCTGAAGTTCCTGGCTCGCTCCCCAGTCGATCCGGGTCGCAAGGACCAAACAGATGTGCGGGACGGACGTAGCTCAGAAGCAGGAACTATGGGTGGCTTCGAGACGTTGACGCCCCGTCGGTCGCTGGTTCGTGGACGGCTGGGCGAGTGGACTGTATTTTCGATGTGGCGAGAAACAGGAATATAAGAAACAGGAGTATGAGAAACAAGAATACGTTTAGACGGGTTTTAGTACTCTCTGGTTTTAATACGTTTAGACTGGTTTTAGTACTCTCTGCTACTGTGGGTTCAGGAATGCCGGCGAAATAATAAGTCTTCATATATTTTTCAGGAGTCTTGAAGGGACGAGCTTCGACGCACTACTGTTTACTATTTCACTATTTACTTTTTCACTATTTACTATTTTGCACTATTAAAATTCTATACCGATGACTACGATTGTACGGCGGAGCTTGCGCACCGAATGTGTTCGAAACTTTACCTTAACGAGCGCCTCGATTCCTCGTCCCTCCCACCAACCTCAGTTTATTTGACATTTCAATTTTACAGCGATATTACAGGTCTATGGTACATGAGAGCGTTATGGGACGCACGGTGCCAGACCCCCCATGAAGTGCGCTACCGGACTATACTATACTCACACTGAATTTCTTCAAGACTGAAACACTATAACCGAATAAACTATGAAAACTATGTGAAATCAGCCCTTGTATGAACATTATCTCGAGATAAAAAACAAACTATGGGGGCTATCTCGATACGGAAAGCAGTGTGTGTTAGGGCATTTCATGGGCTATCTGGCGATAGTAATCCTATCGATGTGACCTAAGCCCTAGTATTGACAATTTGCATGTAAAATGAAAGACAAAACACAGACATTATTTATTGTTCTGTAACTTAAACTATTAACAATATTCCTATAAAGTAAGTTGTTTTCTATATACTGAGACCTAGGCTTTCAGTTAAACACTATTTCACTAATGAAAGTTTAGGATTTTTTCTATCGAGAAATGTTTACATAGGCAAATCAGGCCGTAAACGGCAGAACTATATGTTTATTATACACAACTATGTAGGTTCTAAGCTACCACTATAAAACTATTACAATTTACTATTAAAAAACACTATAATTTACAAATCAAAACACTATCAAAACTGAATACAATTCTATACTTATTTAGAAGGAGGGTGCACGTGAAAAACACACATCGGCGCGGCTCACGGCACTTTTTTCTCGTTACCCGCATCACAAATTGTTAGAGTATAAATAGTAACGCGCATACACGAACACTTAGGCATTATGATTTTGCACTCGCGGCGCACGGATGCGTCTGTCGCGAACACTATCTATTAAAAAAAACCGCATCAAAATCGGTTGCAAAGTTTTAAAGATTTAAGCATACAAAGGGACATATGAACAGAAAAAGCGTTTTTGTTTTATACTATGTAGTGATGATGTAGTGATAACCGTAATTTGAATTAAGTCGAACATTTTATTACCTATTAGAAACTATATAACAAATTGTAAGTAATTTACGTTTTTATATCTAAGACACTAATTATAAAACCTAGGTTTACTTACTTTTGTTTAGAAGCTGTAGTTGTTCCAGTATTTCTTTTACTTCAGTAACTTGGGTTTTAGATAGAGCCACCTTGAATATATTATTTTTTATTGTTGGGAATATTTCAAATAATTTATTCCCTGACAATGGGTATAAAAATTGAAAATCTTCAATAAGAAGCTCATGCCCGCGTGGCGTTTTTAACACTGGATATTTATTAATGTATGCTCCGATGGTCATTTCTGAAGTCTCTATTTCCTTCAATCTATTTTTGGAAGTTTTTTGCCACTTCTCTATCACTAAATGCCAGGGTTCTGTACAGTTTTGGAGCCACTGGATATCTTCATCTGCACCACCATCTGGAAAGATACATGGACTCATAAAAAAATCATGAAATAAAGACTTCAAAATAATTTAATTTAGTAAAATAAGTTGCAAGTTATTAATGTAATTAACTAGTGTCATGCCAAATCATGGGATTAGGTTGTCAAGCGGACCCCAGGTTCAATTGAACCGTGTCAGAAAGGTGGGCCAAACGTTAGGAGGATGATGAAACTGCAAGTTATTAAAGTTGCTAGAAAGAGGCCAAGGAAAGGCAGTCAGACAAACAACACAGTTGTCCTTTTTTCATTTTGAGGTTTGAATACAATTAATAACCTATTTGGGAGATGCTCTAATCCAACAGTGGGATCACATTTGGCTATTAAAAAAAATAAAAACCCAGGTAGATAACTTAAAACTTGCCTTCTTCGACGACTTCTGGCTCGTTGCTGTTATTGTTGATGTTGCTGCCATTTTTCTTTTTAATAACCTTAGCCTCCCTTAATTCGCGGCGCCTGTTTTGTAGACAGTCATATAATTTGCCTTTTGCACATCTTTTTATTTTAAGTTTAGTATCATTAATGTATGGAATAAAGTAAGTACTTATATTTTCCTTTTTGAATACTTCAGTTATTTCTTGTGCTTTTGTAAGAAGTAGAGAACTGTCTATTCTTTTATTTGGGTCTGATTGCATTAGGTCTTTTATTATTATATTGCAAACTTTTCTTCGCCCATTATTTGATAATTTGCCTTGTTCTGAATATAAATTTAGCAGGCCTTGTCCTTCATTCGATTTTAAGAGTAGATTTTTCAACGGCTGAAATACACAAAAATAAAATTAATTATTAAAATAATTGAGTAGGTTATTATGATATAATATTGTCTTCGGTTAGCGCGATAGTTACTCATGAAATAAAACTATAGAAACGGATTATTATGATAGTTTTTTAAAAGCATATATTTAATTTAGTTCTAACATTTTTTATGTTTTATTTTGAGGTCAAATATTAGGTCTCTACCTATGAAATTGGTGTTTTGTATGAAGAATTTTAAGAAAATTGATTTCTCCATACAAATATTTTTTGGAATATTTTAAAAACCTGTAATCCAAATGAAATAAAGTTTTCAAGGTAAACGCAAGCAATATCCACGCATAAATTGAGGTATCAAAATTTTATCTAACATAAAATGTAGATGTAGAATTTAAAAAAAAGTGGGCCGGCCGATGGGTGCATCAAAGTGGTCTGAAGTGTATATAGAAAATTAAAAAAATACTTAAATTAATTTGACTGTTGGTACACAAATTTGTAGCAAACATAGTCTTTATTTAAAAAATAAGGATACCGGTGTTTAAAAAAAGATTAAGTCATACTAGAAGCCAAATAGTTGTAATGAAAAACACCAATTTCATAGGTAAGGACCTAATAGTTAAATTATCAGTATTCATCTTACCGGACATTCATCTTCATTACAAATGGTCATATCCAGATCCACACTAGAGCAAGCCTCCTCATTCTCACCAATGGTAGGAGGTATAATGGAATTGGAATCATTTAGTTGGGTAGAGGTATTATTCTTGTTCAAAGGGGCTATAAATTCACTCACACTCTTTATTTGTTTGTGTTTGGGATTAAGCATATCTACAAAAACTGTAGGGGGCTGCAAAATAAAATAAAATTACCTACTATTTAAATAGGTACTACATATATATAGGTATAAGAATTAACAGCCTCCATAGCCTATTTGAAGCTGGAGGTCCCAGGTTCGAATCCTGGTACAGGCATTTATTTGTGTGTTTATAACAAATATTTGTTCCCGAGTTATGGCCATGTATGTATATAAGTATTCACCTATATAATATCTATTATATATATTGTAGTCTGGTACCCACAACACAAACCTTACCTATCTAATGTGCTTTCTGTGGGGCTAAGTCGATTTGTCTAAGATTGTCTTATAAATAAATAAATAAATATTGGGGGACATCTTACACAGATCAACCCAGCCCCAAACTAAGCAAAGCTTGTACTATGGGTACTAGGCGACGATATACATACTTATATACATAGAAAACATCCATGACTCAGGAACAAATATCCGTATTCATCACACAAATAAATGCCCTTACCGGGATTCGAACCCGGGACCATCGGCTCAGTAAGCAGGGTCACTACTGACTGAGCCAGACCGGTCGTTGAATAATATTTATTATTTACTTTATTATTACGTATAGATGCCTACTCATAAATACAAATCAAATGAGCCTAAACTTGAAGGGTTTACTAGTAACCGTTGAAGAGATTAACCCTCCATCTCCTAACATCATCAGATCAGCTCGATAAAACCAAATTGTTGTATTGTTATTAATACATTTGTACATTTTTTAATCAATAGGACAATATAACAGATTAGGTACTATCAGCTGCAAAATTGCATGGCGAATTTATTAATGAATTCATTCATAATTTCTCCATGCAATTTTGCAGCTGATAGTACATTACATTACATACATATAGTTTAATTTCAGGTGAAGCCAATAAAAACATGTTAAAAAAATAGAAGCTACAGTACATTACATTACATACATATAGTATAGTTTCAGGTGAAGCCAATAAAAACATGTTAAAAAAATAGAAGCTACTTACAGAGCTGCAGCTGCTGAATTCTGGGCATTCTGGGTTTGTTATTTTGATCCAGTTATCTAAATCTTTTAAGAATTTGGCCCGATCCCCAATGGACGGGATTAGTTCCTTGGCGAGACCTCTGTCTATCATTGACAGGGTTGATATTGTTATATCATTTACTGAAAAATCATAAAAAAACATAATTGTATAACTTACACAAGAAAGTCCCAACGCCTAAGGCATAATTTTCTGGTCTAGGGGAATCGAATACTTGGCTTGGGAACCTAGATTGTATAAAACAAGCCTATTGACTAGTTATCCTTTTCGCATGTTTTGAAGCTGAGCTGACTCTGGGTGTCCTGTGTGCCAAACCCATTAAGTTTAAGATGAGATGACTGTGTATCAACTAATTTTATCGCGTAAGTATATAATGAAATTCCATGAATAACTTTAAGACTTTTTGTTGTAAACTTATAAAGTCATTATATAGTTACACCACTTACTTGTTTAAATTGAATAATAGCTTATATAGAATATACTTGTATAAATTGAATATGAATACTACAACAATAAGAAGACCTACATCAGCCATTATGCGAATACAAGAACGCCAACACTCTTACTGCGTGGCCAAAAACAGCCGGAACAACAATCGATCAAATCGCTTATTTAAATAAAATAGAATACTTTAATGCGAACCAAGCGAACCATGGTAAATGTACAGTTGTTACAATAAAATTCATAGAACACATGGCATCCTGATACTAAGACAATGGTACAACTTACCTTGAAAAGTATGAATATATTGGGGTAAACCCCACTGCTTTAATAACCCTGTCGCTCCTCTTCATCTCTTTTACTCCGTATCCCTCCTCATACTTCGAGCCGTTATGATGGATCCTTCACTGTTCGCGCTGTAAGGCTTTGGAACGCTCTGCCTCACAGTATACGTGACAGCACATCGTTAGATGTCTTCAAGAGACGAATTAAAGAACATTTCCTGTCAACATGACCGTATTTGTATGTATGTATTTATTTATTTATTATATTTTATGTTTTATTTATAGGTATATATTTTATGTTATGTAGTTTCATCTTTGTTTTGTTTAATGTTGTGCACTTAAAATTTTCTCTTCCCTATCGCATCTCTCTATCGCTCTAAGGTTTGCTGTTAGAGAACCCAGTTCTGGGTTAAGCTCGCCTTTGTACATGTCTTCTCTGTGTTGTGTGTGTCTTTTAAATGTTTTTGTGTACAATAAAGAATAATAAATAAAATAAATAAATAAAATGAGGGACGTCTTGGTCAATGTCATCATCCATCTCGTCACTGGTTTTGTAATAATAACCCAAAAAGGCGAAAAACACTTCAAATTCAATCTGCAATACTGCGCTCGCTCGCTGGTCAAAAACACAATGGCCGCCAAGCCGGACGCCGGCTCGGGTGCGGGTGGCGGTGGGTGGCGGGGCGGGATGCGAGCGCGCGAGTTTGTTTACAAAAACACAGTTTTCGATAAACAGTACAAGATACTTTGCTATGAATACCACCTCGATTGTTATTGTAACATTATTATTTTATAATATTTTAAAACACACTAACAAATAGCACGGAGTAATACATGCATTGTACCGTTTACTGTTTCCGGTGCGGTTTTTACTATAATAGTCTTGTTAAGGCCTAACACTACATAAAGGGTAAACCAAACTAAACGATTTTTAAGTGACGCTACGAACGATATGTACTGCAAACAATAATGTAGTTGTAATAAAAATATTATTGTTTTGATTACAAACACACTCGTAGTCTACCAGTAACATTGTAAATCATTAACCGTAATTGGATCATTTAGTAATTGCGAATCTCTGTTTCTTATTACTTACAATACATTATATAAATATTAACAGAATTCTTGTTCATGATACATAAATTATTGATGTTTTTGTTCAATTATATTTTTTTGTAAGCTACATTAATCAAATAATATAATGAAACATACGATTAGTAGGAATGAGTAATTAGTCGTAAAGATAACAAGGGTCAAGTATTTCAAACTAGAAACTTTGTAACTTCATTTTACTATTCGATTCAGTACTTCTGTTTGTCACCAATTTCTCTGCGTGTGTTATTGGCTGATCCAGGTCCAAAGAAATTTTTATTTTGTTGACTGCTGACTTAGAAACACCAGCGATATCTGCTATCTGTCTTTGAGAGTGCTTGGTGTGTTGCAGAAGCGTTTTAATTTCGCTTTTCTTTTTGGGAGTCAAATCGCAACCTCTACCCATGCTGAAAGGCAAAAAAAATATGAAAAAAATAAAAATACTGCAATATGTGCACGTAAAATAAAATTTCAGGAATATTAAATAGTAATACTTACATTTAAAATAATTTTCAGGCACTAATGCTGAAATATTTTTTGTCTAAAATTTTTAATTCGTCTTTCACTATCACACGTCTCCAGCAAACTGTAGCACTCACTTAATTTAAAAAAATGTAGAAAATAATCCAACTATCGAAATCTCAAAAACCACTTATAATATAAAGAGTAAAGAACAGGCAAACATAAATAACACATTTCTGTAACACCTACACCACTCAAAATTGCAGTCAAGTGCATCCAACGTGAGAAATCGACAAAAAACGTAAGTGTCCCTAATAATTTGGCAACCCGCTGTAGTTTGTAGTGTCACATCATTTTTAGTCGCCGTGGAACGAGTGCTGAGGAAAGGCTCAGCCATATGCGCAGAGACTATATCACGGTGCCGCGCATTGGCTTCTGTGTATGCAAATCCAGCCTTCGGTCCCGGTCGGCGAGGATCAATGTTTCCCGTGTCGGCATATCGATGAACCCACAATTGCACAGTACTTCTCTGTGAACAATAATTAAATATTGATATAAATAACAGCAATCGATTACATTACATACAAATCCAAATCAAAGTAACATAATATTATATAATATAATATGTAAGTTAATAAAATTAAACTTCATATTATAATCACATAACAATAATCACAGTAATATTATATAATATATTATGTTAATAGGACATTTAATAATATTAAATTATATTGTACGATGTGTTACGTCGCACAGACAGTAGAGTAGTAGTTAGGTAGAGGATTGGAGTGCAATCAGTAGAAGTTATAGTTTAAGTTCACTGTTTATTCTTATCAAAGTTACAAGTTTTAGTAAAGTGGATCACACGCGACGTCAGTATCGGCCGGTGTACTCTTTCGCACTCGCCGCTAATCGACCTCAATTAACGTAAGATGCCGAATTAGCGAAATAAAGTAGAAATAACAAAATAATACAAATGTACGGATATGTAACCGTACATACTCTTAACCCGAAAAGAAAGAAAAAATAAACAAGAAAAAGAAGTCATCGTGATATCCACTTTTAACAACAAAATTAAAAGAATTGGTAAAATTAACAAATATGAAACATTATTCGAAGTTAAATTCCAGCTTCGGTTCCCGGCGTAGACTAGGGCGTGCGTAGTCGCCGCGACCTGGCGCTCCCGACGCCGAGGGTGCCAGCTGGCCGTTTCGCCACAGTTTAAATATATGTATAGCAGTTCGGAAACTACGAACAAACGTTCGAAACGGCACTCACACAAACATGGCACACCGACGAGGCTCCGGGGGGATCTCGCGGTGCTCTCAGTAACGCGTGTCAAGACGAGTGGTCGCGTTTAATTTTTTTTTTTTTCCGAAAATGCCGCGAGCGAACGATTTATTTATTGTTATTGTTATACTGCTGCGGGTTGTTCGAAATAATTATAGGTATTTTAACTGTGATGCGGCGGTTATGAGGATATTTAAAGCCGATAGTGTAATAGTTGTAGAAAATGTAAATCAAAGATGGCGGCCGAAATACGTATAATTTTTTTCGTCATAGGACACCCATCACCCATTTTCAAGATATTCGAGGGTGCTAAAAACGATAGTGCAGTCAAAACGTAAATCCAAGATGGCGGCTGTAACAGGTATCATTTTTTCGTCATGGGTGTCATTTTCATGGTATTTGAGGGTTCTAAAAACGATAGTGCAATCAAAACATGAATCCAAGATGGCGGCTGCAACAGTTATAATTTTTTTCGTCATGGGTATTATTTTCCTGGTTTTTGAGGATGCTTAAAACGATAGCGCAGTCAAAATTTTATAATAAATAAACAAAGAATTTCGAACGTGCCGTAGCAGACGAAAATATTTTTCTGTTAATATGTTGTAGATATAAATGAACAATAGGTATTTTTTATGTAATGGGTTTTTAATTATTATACCTACTCCAGCTTTTTAGGTAGTTATCTAAAGACTTTTAATTTAAAAAACCGGCCAAGTGCGAGTCGGACTCGTGCACGAAGGGTTCCGTAAATTACAGTTAAATCAACCTATCTCAAAAACTATAAGAGATACTTTGATCAAACCAAAAATCGTTGAAAGAGTTAATTAGCATGCATCACCTCTATTTTTTTTAGAATTTTATACCCCGTAGTTATAAAAATAGAGGGGGGGGGACATACTTTTTACGACTTTGAGAGCTGATATCTCAAAAACCGTTCACTTTAAGAAAAATGTTTTTTAGAAAACTTTATATCATTTTAAAAGACCTTTCCATTGATACCCCACACGGGTATGTACATCGAAAAAAAAAATTTCATCCCTCAGTTACATGTATGGGGGGCCCCACCCCCAATTCTTTTTTTTACTATTTAGTGTCATATTTTTGTAGCGGTTCATACAACACATATTCCCATCAAATTTCATCACTGTAGTACTTATAGTTTCCGAGTAAATCGGCTGTGACAGACGGACAGACGGACAGACGGACATGACGAAACTATAAGGGTTCCGTTTTTGCCATTTTGGCTACGGAACCCTAAAAACTCAGTTTAAGAATAAAGAACAGCTAAAAATAAGTGTAAATACAATAACAACAATTACTTAATCAATTGGAAGATTATTTTAAGCAGTAGTTAATTTGTTTGATAATTATGTATTTGTGTAAAAAGTCCTTGAGCCTTGTCTGCGCGCCATCGCGCGCGAGGTGGTGCGGCGACAACCGCGCGCCCGCTCGAACTAACGCCCGAAAAATTTTCGTCCAAACTCGGCTCGCTTACTCCCGCCAAAACTTGCAAAGGTTACGCCACCGTAATTATAAAAGTTACAGATCTAATATAAAGCTATAATTTAGTAATAACAAGTTGTTGTGTAAATATTATATGTTTTTCGTGTTCAAACTATCGTTTTTTGCTGAGATTAACCAAAGCCATGAAATTACCTATTTAAATTGTATTGTAAGCTAGTTAGGTAGTTAATTAAATTCGATGATTGATCACTACAGAACAAAAAAGTAAAAAAAAAAACATCACCAATATCATTAAAAGTGACAACCCTATTGCTTCAACGGAGCGTAGGTAGTTATATCCGCAAACAGGCTTAGTTTCCATACTGTCCATATCTTTACCGTGGTTTCGCCCACCGGACCTCTCTGGCGGAGCTGGAGCAGAACGTTGGGTTCCTGGTACCACATCCTCGTAATGACGTTCCTTACTTGGCGTACCCTTAGTACGGAACCATCGTTTTTTTACGGCCCATATGATGCCAGCTGCTATTGCCATGGCCAAAACCAAATAACAAATGACATACTGGTGTACGTCATGGGACGAGATGTTAGTTGGAAGTATTTGTTCTTGCTTAATGTTCTGTATGTCTTTATCGATCTTGTTAATAGAGTCATCCTTTATAATTTCTATTTTATATGCCGGTCGTGAGCTAATAATGCGGTTTAGAGACATATTTAAACATGGTATCTTCAAGTCAGTTTCTACTCTGGCTTGGCTGTCATAATTGTTGTGGGAGTAGATAGTTAAATCCTTAGTTTGAATAAGACATCCTGCGCCTAAGGACACAATTGATGACGCATTGATAACAACTGTCTGAACGTCGCTCGCACATACGGTTCGAAATGTGCACACATCGCAGCAAATCGCCAGCCAGGTGTTTATTGTATGTAACTCGATCCAATCGTTATCGCATTGTGTTTTCCTTCCAGTACAACGCGAGGTCGTTTGATGACCTATTAACTTTGCTTCACATGGCGCATTTTGATTTTGTAAATTCTAAACAGGCAAATTAAGGATGCAAATGAAGTTATCGTTATTGCGTTGAATGCAGTGATTCATCTCTTTGTCATTTAAGCTAGCGTAGGTATTTTTCTCCAAATTCACAGAGATAAATTTGGATGACACTTCAGCTAACATTTCCTCTTCAGTTTCTGCAGTTTTCACTGACAGAGGCATGACGTGGTATATCATAAACTCTTCATTTCTAGCCAAGGGAATATGAATTTCGAACATGAAAAAGCTATTTGTAATTCGGGCCCGCACGTACAGTAATTTGTATAAGTCTCTGATATCACTTTGCGTATCTTGTATTGGCAATGTTAACGTTTTAGGTAGTCTTGCAGATATCTTATCTAGTTGTTCAATTAATTTCACTGGTGTAAGTAGTTGTACATTCATATGTCCTTTATAAATTTCGACCAGGCTGTCGTAGAGTGTGTCTTGGATGTTTCTCAAGTTTGTGAGTAACAAATACGCCGTAAGTGACGCTGAGGTTAAAAAACTCGTTGCCATAGACATCTCGATTCCAGATTCGATACTCGCTAATCTCAAGTCAGTGTGCTTCATGAAATTGTTAATCGCAGTAAATTGTCGGTTGATGTTGACTTCGTTTCTTCTTAAAACGTTGTTTTCCAGTTCTATAATAGAAGTCTGGTTTTTTATTAGTTCCAACAAGTGGGCTTCGTTGTTTCTTACCGCGTGTATATCGGCTTGATATTGATCTGCAAAACGCTGATCAAGAATACCAAATAGATTGTTCGCCACATAACCCACTCCATCGATCAAACCGCGTTTGTTTCGACCAGCAAGTTGTTTGTGTGGAGCGAGCAGAATGTTGTTGTAGTAGTTGAAGATTTCTAGTTTATGCGAAAGTTGTCCAAGTGTGGGTTTACAGTACCGTGGGTCCAATCTATCGCATAGTCCCGATAGTCCTTGCAGGTAGGTTTGCAGCTTCTCAACTCCGCTCCAGTTAGTTGTGAGGTTATAATACATAAAAAGTCTCCATTCATCATGCATCAACTGTGCCTTTCCAACCGTTTCATAATATAAAGGACGATTTCTTCCAAGGTTGGCAACCTGAACGTTATTTCTTGAGTCTTCTACGGTCAAACCGTTTGTACTCATAAGCAGTACAAATAGTGTAAGAAGTGTTGTAAACATGGTGAAACCTTTACTCTTTCCAGTTTGATACTGCCTTGCTTTAGGTTTTGTTGTATAGTTGGCCTGAATCGCGCCTCGATTTGCTGAATCGTCTATTTGCTTGTTGTCACGTTCAATCGGTAGTACTGATAGTTTCGTAATTGGTCGCTTGATTATGCCAGCTTGCGTTTTAATAGCTGTGACTCGCACACGTTCATCACTTCCAGGATAAACTTCAATCACCCGACCCATGGCCCACTTCCCAGGGGGAATGTTGTTGTCCCTTATTAAAACGATATCTCCATTTTTTATGTTCGGTGTAGCTTTCCTCCATTTGCTACGAGTTTGCAGTGTAGTTAGGTAGTCATTTGACCAGGTTCTCCAAAAACTCTGGAACATGTGTTCAGTTAGGAGCTATTTGTCTAACAGGAGGCAGTTTGTCAAGGTTGGAGATGTCTCCAGCACACTCTTACCGATAAATTTTGGAATCCCGCAAGGCAGCACCCTTGGCCCGACCCTGTTCTTACTGTACATGAACGATATCCTAAATCTGACTCTTGACAACGTTAAAATTATAGCTTACGCAGACGATACAGCAATCATATTCCATGACACCAATTGGAATCTTGTATACAGGCGCGCAGAAGAGGGACTACTGAAAATAGCCAAAGTTCTGGATAAAAACCTCCTGACTTTAAACATTAAAAAGACTAAATTGGTAACATTCTATAAAACTAAGAAATCCAAACCACCGCAACATTTAACCCTTCAATTTCACACATGCCGCAACAACTCAGAATCTCAAATGGCAGGATGTTCTTGCCCCGTAATTGAACGAATACCCGCAATGAAATACTTAGGTATAACTCTAGATGACAATCTCTCTTTTAAAACTCATATTCACTCCTTATCCGGGCGAGTACGAAAACTCATACACGTGATGAAAAAGCTACGTGACTGCACGCCCATTAAAATACTTCGCACTGTATATCTTGGTCTGTGTCAGTCAGTTCTTCAATATGGCATCTCTGTATGGGGAGGAGCCTCAAAAACTGTCTTCATAGAAGTTGAAAGAGCGCAAAGAGCTGTAATTAAAGTAATGCTCAAAAAAAGTGTTATTTACCCAACGAATGCACTCTACAGTGACTTCCCAGTTCTCCGCGTACGACAACTATTTATCCTGTCCACAGTACTTCACACCCATATCAATTTACAACGCAGACCCGACTACCAGGATATAATCTCTAAGCGTACTATCAGAATACCCCTTCCACAAACCAACTCAGTTATAGCAAGACGTTCCCCTGACTATTTATATCCAAGAATCTATAATGAAGTCTTAAAAACCTGTGATATAATCGGCCTCAAGTTACACTCATGCAAAAAGATTATCAAAAACTGGCTTCTAACACTCACTTATGACGAAACAGAAATAATTATAAACAAGTAATAAAACCAGAAAGCAGATTCGCCCCTACAAGCTCCATGGCAATCGCACTCACAAACACACCCTAACACACATCCACACATAACACACACACACACACACACACACCCTCACACACACACACACACACACACACACACACACACACACTCACATACACACACACACACACCCTCACACACACACACACACACCCTCACACACCCTCACACACACACACACACACACACACACACACACACACACACCCTCACACACAAACACCCTCACACACACACACACCCATGCACATTCCTTGATTTTTCTTTTTTTATATTTCCTTATGTTATGTTCAATATTCGTCAATACCTGAATGTCGCAACTCGGACCCTCAAGACACAGGCTGTAGCTTAGTTTGAGGGTCATTGCCAAACTTTATTGTAATTCTTTTTTGATGAATAAATAATTTTGAATTTTTTTTTGAGTTAGTTGCCATCTCTTTCTTATGTAAAGATACCGGTCATCTTCATAGTCTGATATCGGAAGTGTAAGCGTAGGGCTGCCAGTAAGGAAGTGGCCAGGTGTTAAGTAATGATAAAATTCGTCGGGGTCTTCAGTGAGCGGACATAGTGGCCGTGAGTTCATGCAAGCCTCTATTTTAGCTAGCAGGGTAGTAAACTCTTCGAAGGTGAGCTTCTGCTCACCTAGAACACGGCGAAGATGATGCTTCATCGACCGCACCGCTGCTTCCCATAGACCCCCGGCGGTCGGCCAGGCAGGAGCGTTGAACTGCCACTCCACCTTCATTTTACTCACTTCACTAAATAACTCAGGAGAAAGTTCCTTTAGAAAATATTCAAACTCTCTATTCAGCATTCGGGAAGCTCCTTTGAAGTTAGTGCCGCAGTCAGAGTATATTACTTGTGGTGTCCCGCGTCTTGAACACATTCTCTGAAAGGCCATCATAAAAGCCTCTGTACTTAAATCTGACACAAGCTCGATGTGAACGGCCTTTGTCGCCATGCACACGAAAATAGCAATATAACCCTTGGAGGTTTTCACTCCTCTCCCTTTGTTTAGTTTAACATCCACGTGACCTGTGAAGTCGATCCCGCAGTGTGTAAATGGCCGTGACGGTTTGACCCGTTGTGGTGGAAGATCCGCCATGAGTTGGTGATTTTCGATGGACCGGAACCGGTGACAACGAATACACTTGCGAATCTCAGTTTTGACGACTCGGTTACCACCTATTATCCAAAATCGTTGGCGGATATAAGCGAGGGTGAGTCGAGCGCCACCGTGAAGTGTGGCGGCATGAGCTTGCGAGATAATCAGTAGTGTTAGTCTGCCCGTCTTCGAAAGTATTGCAGGGTTTTTTACGCCCGCAGGTAAATTAGTTTTATTCAATCGACCGCCAACCCGCATGACGCCATCCTCGTCTAGGTACGGGTTCAGTTTGCAAAGTGGGCTCTTGTTAGGTAATAATTGATTTTTTGATAACAATTCGTATTCCGTTTCAAAGTCATATCTCTGGACCTTCTGCGTTATTAAATTCATAGCGATAAATAATTCACTTGGTTTCAAGTAACACGGTGACAACATATGTGATTCGGTGTCATTTTTCTTCATTGTTTGTTTGCTACTCCGTACGTTTTTGCAGAATCGTAGAATTCAAGCGATAGTTCATTGTACTACAGTTAAAGAACTATGTTTCTGTAATAATTCATTTATTATGTCGTTCGATTGTTTAAGGGCTGTCGCTACTTGTTTTTCATCAATTTTTGTTGTAAAGCATTTCACTGTTTGCTCGATGTTAGTTTCAACTTGGAAAGTTTTCAGCACTTCGGGCCCCGTAAACCATAAAGAAAAGTTGAATAGCTTACTTGGGTATAGGCCCTTAGTGGCGCAATCTGCGGGATTGTTTTTAGATTCTATGTATAACCAATGTGAAGCTGGTATCACCTTCCGAATAGTCAATCCGAAATTTTCAACGTACTTTTCATATTTAGATGCTTCTCCTTGCAGCCATGCCAGTACTACTTGAGAATCAGACCAAGCCCATGTCGTTACGCTTGTGCCTTTAAGTGCTTTAGTCACCTTGTCTATAAGTTTGGATAGTAGTAGTGCACCGCAGAGCTCAAGTCGAGGTAGCGACAACTTTTGTGTGAGTGGTGCAACCCTAGTCTTTGCCGTCAGCAATGTGATACGCGGTTGTCCACACTCGGTCATTGTGCGAGCGTATACAACGCAAGCGAAAGCTTTTCGCTGGCGTCACAAAATCCAAATAAATCGATTTTGTTATTATGACTACCGATCCATCTATTAAGTTGTATATTTTTTATCTCAGGTAGTTCATTTTTCAGCTTCATCCATTGAGTCTGTATGTCAACAGGCAAGGTATCATCCCATTCTAGTTTTTCAGTCCATACACGTTGAAAGATGAGTTTTGATAAAATAGTGTGTAATGTTGGGCTTGCCAACCTTCCGACAGGCAGGGTCCTTAGGTGTTGATGAGGGTAGACGTGTTGATAAAACAACAGAACTACATGTCTAGGTATAGACAAGGCAACCAATACCTACTAAGAAGTGTACCTCTTTATTGAATATACTACGCTATTTATACAAAGGAAAAGCTACGTGCTTATCTTAACTAATTACTATCTTATTAAATATCTTATTCTGTACGAGGCATTCCTATCGTCTACTTATCTTAACATTATCAATACTAACTAATCACTACGTGATCATAGACCACACCACATCACCCTTCCAAAGGAAAAAAAAATATATATAAATGCATACTTTTTTTTACCTTTTACAATATAACTTAGTCCTATTTTTATGCACTACTTTATCTACATTCGACTTATCCTTAATTACAACATTTGGTGATTCATCCTTGACAACCACAAACGGTCCGTCATATACACAATCTAATTTGGTACCCGTTTCATTTTTAATTAACACCAAATCACCTTCTTTATAAGTTATTGTATTTATATTTCTATCATAACACTCTTTCCTCAATATTTTACTAGCTACTAAATTTTGTTTAGCATCAGCTTGAGCTCTTTGTAATCGATACTTAAATTCTAAAGGGTAATTATCAAAATTATACAATGGTTCAACACTTGCTCCTTGTAGATTACTTGGTAATCTGCATATCTTTCCGAAAACTAATTCATAAGGTGTATATTTGGTTACGGTATTAACTGTTGTATTATATGAAAAACACCAATACGGAATCCAAGAACTCCATGATGTTGTACTGTTATTTGTTTGTATTCTCAAATATGCACCTAAAGTTTTATGAACGTTTTCTAACGATCCTATACTTTCGTGATGATACGCTGTTGATGTTGTTTTCCTGATTCCCAAGATACTACATAATTCTACCATAACTTTTGAAATAAATTCAGAACCCCTATCTGTCGCAATGCCTTCTGGTATTCCATATCTCAAAATAAAATTTTCTGCTAAAACTCTTGCTACTTCATTTGCTGACTTGTTTTTTAATGGATAGGCTTCAACGAACTTAGTAAGTTCACACTGCAACGTCAATATGTACACATTCCCATATTCGTCCCTATCAAAAGGTCCTACTACATCTAAATAAATCTTTTCAAAAGCTGATGATGCTGTGGTTGTTATGGTCATTGGTTCCCTAATATTTTTCTGATACTTTTGTTTCTGACATTTATCACATTTCCGCACATACTCTCCGATATCTTTTTCTATAGATGGCCAATAATAATACTTTTTTATATTGTTCACCATCCTACGTATTCCAGCATGTCCACTCGTGGGTAAAATATGAAAATCATTCATAATGATCTTTCTTTCATCTATATCTTCCACTCTTCGTACACCCGTTACTACACAAACTTTAAAATCTCCACATATCGATTTACTATTCTCTTTAAAATATTTTGCCAGTTTTTCTATCATCTCTTTGTTATAACAATTTTTTAAAATAACTACTTCTTTTATTCCATTTTCCACACAAAATGTGACTATGTCTTTCGACAACTCGTCTCGCGATGATGTCGATAAAGATTCATAGTTTATATAAATACTCGAGTTTTCTGGCATATACATTAAATTACGCGACTTTGCAAATATCGTTTTACAATCATTCTTCTTGTTACGTAACAACTTTTCCCACTTATCTACACCTACCTGAAGTACTTCTATATCATTTCCTTGTTTTTTAAGAACTTCTACGATCCTAGGGTGATCAGTCCTATTAACCGCAGAGTCTGTCTTACGAATATCCGAGTTTTTTAACCGTTTGCACTGTGCTCTGGTCATTACAGATATAGTTTTTTCATGCATGCTCTTTAACTCTTCACTTGAAATAACTATTCTGGATAAAGCATCGGCTAATACATTTTCCTTTCCTTTCACATATTCGACCTCAAAGTCGTATTCTTCTAAACACAATCGAAATTTAGTCAACCTACTGGAAGGATCTGTCATGTTAAACAAATACAAAAGTGGTTTGTGATCAGTTTTTACAACGAACTTTCTCCCATATAAATATGGTCTAAAATACTTAACTGACCAAACTATAGCCAGTAATTCTTTCTCTATTATAGGATAGTTTAACTCACTCTTGTTCAAAGATCTACTAGCATATGCAACAGGTTTTCCATTCCCATTGCACAAGACACTACCTATAGCAAAACCTGAACTGTCTGTCTGCAATATAAAAGTATTTTTATCAGAAAAATTTGGATAATCTAATACTGGAGGATTCATCAATGCTTGTTTTAATAATAAAAATGATTCCTCACATTGTTCAGTCCACTGAAACACCATATTCTTTTTACACAACTTACTCATTGGAATAACTATTCTAGCAAAGTTAGGAATGAATTTCCTATAATAATTTGCAAATGCTACAAAACGCTTGACTTCCTCACTATTTGTTGGACGCGGATAATTTTTAATTACTATGACCTTTTCTGGATCTGGTGAAATACCTTCTGATGAAATTACGTGCCCTAAATAAAGTATTTGTTTTTTCAAAAATTCACACTTTGTTGGATTAAGTTTAAGATTTACTTCTCTTAGTCGAGAAAAAACTGACATAAGGTTCCGATTATGCTCTTCCAAATTCCTTCCGAACATACAAGGTCATCTTAATATACTAGACATTTGTCATAATTCAATCCAGACATAGCTACAGTCATTAACCTGCTAAACGCACTTGGACTTATTTTTAATCCCATAGGTAACCTGCACATTTGATACTGACCTTTATCCGTAGTAAAAGCCGTATACACGGTAAAGATATGGACAGTATGGAAACTAAGCCTGTTTGCGGACATAACTACCTACGCTCCGTTGAAGCAATAGGGTTGTCACTTTTAATGATATTGGTGATGTTTTTTTTTACTTTTTTGTTCTGTAGTGATCAATCATCGAATTTAATTAACTACCTAACTAGCTTACAATACAATTTAAATAGGTAATTTCATGGCTTTGGTTAATCTCAGCAAAAACGATAGTTTGAACACGAAAAACATATAATATTTACACAACAACTTGTTATTACTAAATTATAGCTTTATATTAGATCTGTAACTTTTATAATTACGGTGGCGTAACCTTTGCAAGTTTTGGCGGGAGTAAGCGAGCCGAGTTTGGACGAAAATGTTTCGGGCGTTAGTTGGAGCGGGCGTGTGGTTGTCGCCGCACCACCTCGCGCGCGACGGCGCGCAGACAAGGCTCAAGGACTTCTTACACAAATACATAATTATCAAACAAATAAACTACTGCTTAAAATAATCTTCCAATTGATTAAGTAATTGTTGTTATTGTATTTACACTTATTTTTAGCTGTTCTTTATTCATAAACTGAGTTTTTTAAATTAAAAGTCTTTAGATAACTACCTAAAAAGCTGGAGTAGGTATAATAATTAAAAACCCATTACATAAAAAATACCTATTGTTCATTTATATCTACAACATATTAACAGAAAAATATTTTCGTCTGCTACGGCACGTTCGAAATTCTTTGTTTATTTATTATAAAAATTTGACTGCACTATCGTTTTAAGCACCCTCAAAAACCAGGAAAATAATACCCATGACGAAAAAAATTATAACTTTTGCAGCCGCCATCTTGGATTCATGTTTTGATTGCACTATCGTTTTAAGAACCCTCAAATACCATGAAAATGACACCCATGACGAAAAAATGATACCTGTTACAGCCGCCATTTTGGTTTTACGTTTTGACTGCACTATCGTTTTAAGCACCCTCAAATACCATGAATATGACACCCCTGACGAAAAAAATGATACCTGTTGCAGCCGCCATCTTGGATTCACGTTTTGACTGCACTATCGTTTTTAGCACCCTCAAATACCATGAAAATGACACCCATGACGAAAAAAATGATACCTGTTACAGCCGCCATCTTGGATTCAGGTTTTGACTGCAGTATCGTTTTTAGCACCTTCAAATACCATGAATATGACACCCATGACGAAAAAAATGATGCCTGTTGCAGCCGCCATCTTGGATTCACGTTTTGACTGCAGTATCGTTTTTAGCACCCTCTAATACCATGAAAATGACACCCATGACGAAAAAAATGATGCCTGTTGCAGCCGCCATCTTGGATTCACGTTTTGACTGCAGTATCGTTTTTAGCACCCTCAAATACCATGAAAATGACACCCATGACGAAAAAAATGATACCTGTTACAGCCGCCATCTTGGATTTACGTTTTGACTGCACTATCGTTTTTAGCACCCTCGAATATCTTGAAAATGGGTGATGGTTGTCCTATGACGAAAAAAATTATACGTATTTCGGCCGCCATCTTTGATTTACATTTTCTACAACTATTACACTATCGGCTTTAACTACCCTCATAACCGCCGCATCACAGTTAAAGTATAATTATTTCGAACAACCCGCAGCAGTTTAACAATAACAATAAATAAATAGTTCGCTCGCGGCATTTTCGGAAAAAAAAATAAAATTAAACGTGACCACTCGTCTTGACACGCGTTACTGAGAGCACCGCGAGATCCCCCGGAGCCTCGTCGGTGTGCCATGTTTGTGTGAGTGAGCCGTTTCGAACGTTTGTTCGTAGTTTCCGAACTGCTCTACATATATTTAAACTGTGCCGTATACTTCCGACTATCTTCATCTAAACTACACTGATAATAAGATTGAGATAAATCACAATGACTAAAGTAAACAGCACCTGACATCAAATCCAAGATTTCATTTATATTCGGTAATGGAAATTTATCGTCCTGAATTTTTTCATTTAACTGTCTGTAATCTATCACTACACGCCATTTTTTCTCACCACTACGATCCGCTTTTTTAGGAACTATCAATACAGGACTAGACCACTCGCTAACTGATTCTTCAATAATACCATTCTCTAGCATCTCCTGTACCTGTCTATCAACTTCCTTTTTCTGCATTTACGGTATCCTATACTGTTTCCTATAAACTGGAGTAACATTGTCTTTTAATCGTATCGACTGCTTATATACATTCGTGATAGCTAATTTATCTCCTGGAATATGGAAAATATCTGGATATTTCGCGCATATTTGCTCAACTGACAACCTCTCCTCCGACCTCAAATAGTCAAGTTTAAGTAAAGAAAATATTTTCTTTACACGCTCAACGTCCTTTTCAGGTTTTACAAAATTACAACAATCGAAATTACTTAATGGGAAAACTTCTACATTCGACATGCTACACATAACTTCCTCAGAGGTTGTATTTAAAATTCTAATGGGTATCATCCCATTCCTAGGCCTAGCCATCACACTAGCTAAAAAAACTCCTTTGCGTAATTCTTTCCTAATCACTACACAATCTTCTGCTCTATTAACAGGAAAATACCTTACTACCTCACAACGCGGAGGTATAGTTAATAAGAAATCATAGGTCCTTAGCGGCATCGAAACCAACTGTCTAGCATGATTTTTAAGAGTCAATCTGTTCGTCGAAAAATCTATACCTCTAATACCTCCATACTGTGCGACGAGGCGCAACTACGGCGGATCTCGGCATGCCCGGGCCGGCGCAGAGGTTCTTCTTAAACGAGCGGTTGACTAAAGTTAACCGCTTGTTATTTCGTCAAGCACGGGAAGCGGCCAGCGCTCTTGGCTGGAAGTTTGTCTGGACCAAGCAGGGCCGCATCCTCGTCAGGAAGGCGCCGGGGGACAAGGCGCAGAGGATCCGCACGGAGGGGGACTTATCCCGAGTCTTCGGCTCTGAAATTTAAACAGCCTAGTTTAAGTAAAATCTACCTTCGAGTAATTATTTGTTTAAATTTAAACTGGCAAAATGATTGTTATGACCTTTTTTGCACCGTCCTCAACCATAGACTGCACGCACGCGAAATTTACTCAATACAAATGTCTCATCACTTATCTGCTAAAAATTATTTATTTACATTATATGTACAATTTACATTTACACCTAATTCTAATTATATACATATCATATATTCTTTTAACCCCAACCACTTTCAAATTATATATATTTCACATATAAACATACACTCTACATCGACACACTACTTTATAGGCTGGTACTATGCCTACACTCTCACACATGTAATGCTTGCACCTAACAGTATCTATGGCTCCCAGTAAATACATTAAGTTTGGTCTATTTAATGCGGGATCTCTGGGGACTAAACAGGACGAGTTCTTGATCGCCATGGGTAACCACTCTGTGGACATCATGGCTATCAATGAGACATGGTTACGCAGTGGGGAAGAGGACCGCGCTCCTAGTATCCCCGGGTACAAATTCAAACATATACCACGACCTGTTTCTGTACGAGGAGGGCGTGGCGGGGGTGTGGCTTTTTATATAAGAAATGGTGTAAACGCAAGAGTCAAGGCTCATCCTGAGCACTCGACTGTTGAGCAACTCTGGCTGGGCCTCACAGTTAACAAAAACAGGCTTCTTGTAGGGACCGCGTACCGCCCGCCTTGGCAGGACCTGGAAATATTCCTCGGTGCCATAACTGCCAGTATTAGCGCCTTAGGCCCATATGACAATGTCATATTATTAGGTGACTTAAACGTCAACCTTCTAAATCCTAATAGTTCAAAGACTAGGCAGCTAATGGGTTTTTTCGGCAATTTTAATCTGGTTCAATCTGTCACAACAGCCACACACTTTGTGAACGACAGTTGCTCATTGATAGACATTATATGCACTGCTGCTCTCATACGAAATGTCGAAGTGAACCATATCAGTGAGCTTGGTCATCATGCCTTTATCACTTGTGAATCAGTTTTCAGGAAGCCAAAGTGTAAACCTAGGATTGTTAGGTTTCGTCCTCTCGCTGACATCTTGCCAGATTATTTTAAGCAAGACCTGAACGCGATACCATGGTCTGATATTGGAACCTTGGATGACGTTGATGCTATGGTTCAAACATTTAACTCCTACAAAACTCAACTTTTCGATCTCCATGCCCCTATGAAGACAAAGACCTACTATAAGCGGCCTACACCGTGGATTACCGACAACATTCGTCTAATGTTCAAGCTTCGAGATGAAGCTAGACAGAGAAGTCGCGAAACAAAGCTCCCAAACCACAGGCAGTACTATCTGGATCTAAAGCATGAGTCAGCAGCCGCTTTAGTGAGGGAAAAGACCGCATATTTTACAAAAAACATCAATGAGCTAAGTAAAGATCCCAAACTATTATGGCAGAATTTAAAATCAGATGTTCTCCCTGACCATAAAGATAAGCGGCTGCCAAGTCATTTTGATAATCCGGATAGTATAAATGCGGCATTCTTGACTGTACCAGGGAATTGTAGCGACAATATCTCATTGAACAACTACTTTAACTCGCGTAGGTATAGTCCAGCCAGGTTCTCCCTTTCTGGTACCAATCCGGAGACTGTTTTGGGGATAATCAAGAGACTGGGGTCAAGAGCTCTGGGTGTTGATGGTATCAGTCTGGACATGTTGACACTCACACTGCCAAACACCCTGCAAGTCATCACTGATATCATCAACAAGTCCATAGAAACTCATACATTCCCCAGCCTTTGGAGACGTGCTATTGTTTGCCCTATTCCCAAAATAAGTGACCCTGTAAATGTGAAAGACCTTAGACCTATAAGCATCCTGCCTTGCCTCTCTAAAATTCTAGAGCGTGTGGTATACCTCCAGGTAATAGAATACCTGGAGGCAAACAACATATTACCCGAGTTACAGTCAGGATTCCGCAAGGGTAGAGGGACTGCAACTGCGTTGATGGATGTAGTGGGTAATATTCTGGAGGCACGCGACCGGGGGGAGGGGTCAATCCTTGTCTTGCTGGACTTTTCACGTGCTTTTGACGCTATTAATACCAGTCTACTGCTGTCCAAGTTAACTTATTATGGTTTTGACGGTGCTGCGGTGGATTGGTTTAGTAGCTATCTCACGGACAGGTCCCAGCTCGTGCAAATCAACAAAGAGGACGGCACTACCATCTCATCCCTTCCACTCCCGGTGACTAGGGGAGTTCCACAGGGTTCGATATTGGGCCCATTATTGTACATCCTCTATAGCGCTGATGTAGCCAAATCCCTTATGAGCTGCAGATATCACATGTATGCAGATGATATTCAGCTGTATACATCCTGCAAGAGGGATAATGTGGTAGCTGCAGTTCAAAGGATAAATGAGGATCTGCAGCGGATAGTGACTTGGTCGGAGGGGAATTGTTTGCTGCTTAACCCCCTTAAGTCCAAGTTTATGGTGCTAGGAACAAAAAAACAGGTCACCAATATATTAACTGCCAAGCCTGAGATAGTCATTAATGGGGAAAAAATTGAACGGGTAGAACAAGCGTGTAGTCTGGGCCTAATCTTGGATCCGGAGCTGCACTTCGAGGCTCACATAAATAATACAGTTAGAAACTGTTTCTACAGACTGAAGGTACTATATGGTATCCGTAATTTTCTTAGCCTACCTCTTAGGAAACAACTTGTTGACACTCTAGTCCTATCTAAGCTAAATTACTGTGATACTGTATATGGGCCTTGTTTGCTTGCTAGGACAGATAGGTTGATACAGCGGGTTCAGAATGCCTGTGTCAGATTCTGCATTAAAGTCCCTCGCAGACACCATGTTACACCATACACCAACGAAATTAAAATGCTAAAAATGGCTGCCAGGCGGAAACTACATCTTGCTAGCCTAATGTTTGGTATCACTTCAACCCACAAGCCACACTATCTATATGAAAAACTCATATGGAAGGAAACATGTTACGGACATGGTCTTCGCTCCATAGTTGCTCCGCTGAAGGTTCCTTCTCACAAAACTGCAGCTTTCAGGGGCAGCTTCAAATTTGCAGCCACACACTGCTGGAACGACCTCCCACCACCTTTAAGGGGCCTGAAAACAATTAAAACATTTAAATCCCAACTAAAAAACAAATTATTACAAGCACAATTATCCCTACAATAAAGGAATTTAGCTGCATACCTCAGAGCTATGGCCCAAAGCCCTTGCTGGGATCCCCGGCAATGTAGTGGTGCGGTTTTTGCTGCCTCCTGTCTGCTTCACTTCATATACATACGAAGCATTGTCATTTCTGGACCTGTAATAATTTCTTTAATTTAATTTCAATTCTGTATTACTTTATTTTATCAATTTTTATTTTTATTATTATTATTTTTTTTTTTTTTTTGACATTGCTTCTCGCTATTTCGAATTATTTCAATTTTTAGTTACCTCGGATTGTCCTTGAAACGCATTACACACACTGCTCCGCATGGTCATCCTCTATGCTACCGGATTCCTATAATTTGGTCGTCCCACACCACACTAATAGTATATTCATATCCACTCACAATTATACAACACAATAACACATATTACACTATTTACATCACTTGATACACATAATATTGCATAATAACATATCTCACATGTAATTGGCCGGGTTAACCTGATCTTTGACACATGACACTTACCGCGCTGTCTATGGTTCGAGACGCTCATTGGTCGACTATTTTAATTTTTCGCTCTTTTTTTGTCTATGTCCTATGTCTGATATTCTCATATTGTGTTATATTTTGTTTTTAGTTTGTGTTCTTCTGTTTAGTTTAGATCGTTCTTGTAACTGTTTAAATTTACATCACTTATATATATATGTATTCATTTATTTAGTGTATTTATGCCGAAACAGCGTTAAAGTTTTGTAGTTCCGGCTAGGACGCGTGGTGGGTCAGCGCTGAAAACCAGCGCTGTTGTCTCGTGCCTGCGTGCGCGAGATACAGCATTTATGCTGAGCGCTGTCCCTTTCACGCACGAGTGACGCAATTGCAGCGTTTTTTTTCCTTTTTATGTTCACTGTATTGTTTGTTTTGTGCCATATTTATTTATTTGTTTCTTGCGTCATTCGTGTGTTCGAAATAAATGGATTTTCTTTCTTTCTTTCTTTCTTTCTTTCATACTTCTGCAAGAAATCCTGTCCCAATATGCCAACTGACTTACAAGGCAAATCGTCAAATATATAAAACTTATGCACGAATGAACACTGTCTGTGTTCCAACTTTAAATGTACATAACCTATAGCTCGTAAACTTCCTCCTACACCATTAATCACTAACTCATCCTTAACTATCTTACAGTTCAAAGCGTTATCCCTTAAAAAAATATTTTTTACGGCTGAAATCGACGCACCCGTATCTATTAACCACTCGCTATGTATACTATTTATTACTAAATTAACCCAGTTAATACTATCGTAAGCTAAAATATGCTTAGACTCGAAAAAACTGCGTTTCATTCAACTGTCCACCTTCGCTACTTCGTGACATTGACAATGAATCATTATCGCTCCGCGCGTGCGAAAAGTATGCTACACGCCTTCTATGCGTGTTATGTATCATATATTTTTGCGCATACTCTGCGTGTACGAATTTCTTACAGAATGTCTCCTAACACTATCTCCACGACCTCTATTGAATGTAGAAAAACTACTCCTTGAGGGCCAGCGTTGGTACGTCATGACTTGTGACGATGAAGCACAATTCTCGTCCTCTGCTACCCTAATAGCATCTTTTAAGGATGTTAAATTCCGTGCCGTAATGATCGTACCAAGACGTTGATTACGAAGACCGTCTGCAAACTTCCTAATCGCATATTTTTCGTTAAATGGTTGTAATATTTTATAAGCTTCCGAATCTTGTCCCGCCTGAGAAATAGTCAAATCAATCATCAACCTTTCTATTTCTGCTCCAAAGTCTGCAATTGATTTATTATCTTGCCTAGTGCGCGTTAACTTAGCTTGTATTGCAACGTCAGATTTTACCGTAAGAAGATGTTTCTTCATATCTGCCAAAAGACTGTCTACCGACGCGTAAGTAGGTGACAACCGAATCCTAGCACCCTGGGTAAGCCGTGTAGTTAGCACAAACTTAATCAAAAGAACACTATCGGTCCCTTCTAACATAGAACTATACAGGAATGAATTTTATCCAGTGCGCAAACTTTGTCAACTTATAGTTAAATAAGTTTTATAGATACGTATATTTTTATTTTGTCGTGTTTTAGTACAAAAAAGAAAAGTTATTGATATCGAAAGATGTTTATTTTGTAACCGATTGCACGGTCACAGTCGTCATAGTAGGCACGGCGGCAACGCGAAACCGGTTTACTGACGCGAGCGCTATTCGGCGCGCGTAATAATAGTTGGTGTCCATATTTTGCTGATTTTAGGGCGGACAAAAGAATGAAAAAAAAAATTTTTACTGATGATGCAGATATGTTCTGTTAATGATTCTGGACCACCAGTTTTTTTTTGTGCACTGCTTAAAATTCATTCCTGTATAATCCTATAGCATCAATTAAATCTTGAGTAACTTGTTCATCTCCATTCATTTTCGGTAGTAAGCTAACCGCCGTTTTCAACGAAAACTTTTCTGCCGCCATTTTCTGTTCGTTACTGACCTCGCTCTCAAACTTAATACATAGTATTTTTGTACAAACTTTCTATGTTACTCACTAATTGCACTAATTCCTCTGAACATTTTTCTTTGCTCGTTCCTTCAATTATACATTTAAATTTACCATAAAGGGCTTTTGCTCCACTTATCTTTTTATCAAAGTTTTGTCCCTGTCGCCTACTGGGACCTAATTTAACAATAGCTTCTCTTAATAATTTTAACTGTAAAAATAACGTTGTTAACTCTACTTTCATTTGAACAAAAACTTAATGTCTCTAATTCACAATAAACCACAACATTGTCACAACACTTAGTACATATTTAAACACTTACTTCAGATCTTCCTGTCGCTCCGTATGTTCCTTAGGCCGTCTGCACTACTTTTTGCATCTCCCTCTGTCGTATTTTCTCTTCAATCCAGTTCTGGTGACATCTTCTATATAACCAGAATACCACGCCAATGATCATAAGCGCAAAACAAGTGGCTATAAAAAAACAACACCGTGTTGGTCGTTTCTAATTGTTCCTTCGTCACCGTCGCGACATTTGATCCTCCTGCTGCCGTCTGGGCTACTATTACTTCTTCTTTGGACGTCGTGCTTCCCATGGCGTTTCGATATTGTCCAACCGCTCTCGCAGGGTCTCGCAGGGTCTCACAGTGTCCGGCGTAGAACAAGCCAGGTGGACAAAAATATTTTTTCATGGTTTTGCAACTAGACCTATTGATTAGTTAATTATGTATTACTATAACATATTTTTTAAATTTTTGTTGTGGTTAGCTGACCACAACAAGTGGAGAAGTCGTTTCTTCGGTGCCGACAGTCCTTTCAGAAGTGGAAAATTTCTATGGCCGGTTATACGCATCGCATGCATCTCGACCTGATCCCGGAAATGAGGATTCTAGAGCCACATTAACTCGCCATTTCACCGAAGACCTGCCAGAAGTCAGCAGTGGCGAAATCGAGATCGCTCTGAGACAGCTCAAAAATGGAAAAGCCCCTGGCGAGGATGGCATTACAACAGAGCTTTTAAAAGCAGGAGGTAAGCCCGTACTGGGGGAGCTCCAGAAGCTTTTTAATGCCGTCCTGTTTGAAGGGAGAACTCCAGAGGCGTGGAGTAGGAGTGTTGTCGTCCTGTTCTTCAAAAAGGGAGACAAAACCCAGTTGAAGAACTATCGACCCATTTCCCTCCTAAGCCACGTATATAAGCTGTTCTCAAGAGTGATCACGAACCGACTTGCGCGAAGACTCGACGAATTCCAACCACCGGAGCAGGCTGGGTTTCGGAGCGGATACGGCACCATAGACCACATCCACACAGTGCGGCAGATTATACAGAAGACCGAAGAGTATAATCAGCCCCTGTGTCTAGCATTTGTGGACTATGAGAAGGCCTTTGACTCGGTTGAAACCTGGTCTGTTCTGGAGTCCCTGCAGCGTTGTCAAGTAGATTGGCGATACATCCAAGTGATGAGATGTCTCTACGAAGCCGCTACAATGTCCGTCCAAGTACAGAATCAGCAAACAAGGCCCATACCGTTGCATCGAGGAGTGAGACAAGGGGACGTTATTTCCCCGAAACTGTTCACTAATGCAATGGAGGATATGTTCAAGACGCTGAACTGGAAAGGACGCGGCATCAACATCAATGGCGAACACATCTCTCACTTGAGATTTGCTGACGATATCGTCATCATGGCGGAAACGCTGCAGGACCTACAACAGATGCTGAACGACCTGGCTGAATCTTCTCTACGCATCGGCCTACGGATGAACTTGGACAAAACCAAGGTCATGTTCAATGAACATGTTCTACCGGAACCGATTGCGATACACGGCGCCGTTTTCGAAGTTGTTCGGAAATATGTATACCTGGGGCAGACATTGCAGTTGGGTAGAAACAACTTTGAGGACGAGGTGAATAGGAGAATTCAGTTGGGTTGGGCTGCATTTGGGAAGCTACGTCGAGTCCTAACATCGTCGATCCCACAGTGCCTAAAGACAAAAGTCTTCAATCAGTGCGTCCTACCTGTCATGACTTACGGAGCCGAAACGTGGACACTGACGGTACGGCTGGTCCACAAGTTTAAAGTCGCTCAGCGGGCTATGGAAAGAGCTATGCTCGGCGTTTCTCTGAGGGATCGCATCAGAAATGAGGTAATCCGTCAGAGAACCAAGGTCATCGACATAGCCTACCGAATCAGCAAGCTGAAGTGGCAGTGGGCTGGCCATATTAGCCGAAGAACCGAAAACCGTTGGGGTAAACGAGTTCTAGAGTGGAGACCACGCCTCGGCAAGCGTAGTGTAGGACGTCCTCAGGCACGGTGGAGTGATGACTTGCGCAAGACGGCTGGCAGGAGATGGATGCGAGCAGCCGAAAATCGATCTCAGTGGCGTGCACTTGGAGAGGCCTATGTCCAGCAGTGGACTGCGATAGGCTGATGATGATGATGATGATTTTTGAAAAACAAAATGCGTTGGATTTGTAGTTAAATATTTTATTTCATATATACACAATGATAATACACGAAAACAGAAAAAAAGAAAAAAATATCTAAATTGCTATAAATATTAACACTAATCATATATATACACAACCTTAGACTTAACATATTATGTACAAAAAATATAAATCTTAATTTAAAGTTTTCTATTTACATTAAAACTAAGTCTCAATATCAGAATCATCGGATTCACAATCCGATGATTCCGAGACAAGATAATCTTCCTCATTTTGTGGAGGCCTTGATGGAATTTGAGGACGAGGCTCTATGGTGGGAGCTATGATGAGCTTTAACCTTTCGTGTGATTGACCCACGCTCGCAATAATTACCGTCGTATGCACGGCCGAAATGAATCGGCGCGAGGAAGCGGCAAGCGTTCCTTTGTATGTGTGTGTAAGCATTTTAAATTTCGCGCCATAATATAGACCGGTGATACAGGATGTTTATTTTTGATTGTTGAAAAATCTTTAATGCTGTATTAGGAAATAAAATAACATGTACAAAATTGTATCTTTTTATTTATTAAATTATTAACAAACATTGAAAGTTGTTCCTTATAATTAGTTAAAAATAAAAATTTGGTATTGATGATTAGTTACTAGTACTTATTAAGTTATTTGCACGAACGATATTTGAATTTGAAAACTTGAGTTTCGTGGACTACGCGGGCACATCTGGGTGGATGGTCGATGTGAACTGCACACCGACTGCAATCGAACTGCACGTTTGGTTTGCAGTTCTATTGCAGTCGTGTCAACTGCATTCAAACTGCACTTGCACTGCAATTTGCGGTTGGATTGCAGTTGAAATGCGGTCCGTCTGTCTAGAGCCTTAGTGACAAAATTTTAAAGATTTTCGACAGTGTGGTAATCAATCCAACATTGACCGAGACAAATGAACTTCTGACATTTCTGGCAAATGGTGTTTACTTCTTTCCGTATTTTTTTTAAGGAGCAACGAACGCAGCGGTTTCTTTGAATTTTATTTATCTTGCTCCCCGCTCGATCTTCTAAGGAATTTGCATAGATTGGGAAGTGATTTTCACCATCTAAGCGGAGAAGTGCAGGAGGATTTATTACACGGGGTAAGATCAAATTTGGGTATTTCTGAGCGAGTTGATCGGCCAATTTATACCTGAATTGCCTGTGGCTGAGGGGATTTGTGCTGTTCTCACGATGTATGATGAAAATGTTCAAAATGCTAACATTTATTAGCCGTTTGAACACTTTCAAGTACCATTTCATCCCCCTTTTGCGCTCCATTAAGTACATGGACAGCATTTGATCTTTTAAATCTACACCGCCCATGTACTTATTGTAGTCGTGCACAACCACAGGCTTCAGTATTTGTTGTCCTGCTCTTCTTCCAGGCAACATGTCCGCATTGTGATAAGTCGACACTGTGGTTACTAATTTAACGTCTTTCCAAGATAAGACAGATACGTCACCACAGTGTCTACTTACCACTGCTCCTTTTTGAAGTCTCCTTTCGTTGAGGGTTTGTATGTCCCCCGGTGTCGCCATTCTTCGCCTATTCAGAGTTCCAATGACATCGGTCTTGTTCGACTTTAAAAATCGTGTCAAAGTAATTGAATTATAAAAGTTATCCATTACAAGACAGTGACCTTTGTAAAGAAATCTTTGCATGAGCCTTAGCACCACTTTTGCACTTGCGCTCGTAAAGCCATACAAGGAGTCCTCCCCAGAGTCCCCCGTCTGTGGATATTTTTTGCCCGTGTAAATTTCAAATTTCAGCAGATAGCCTGTAATCGCCTCGCAAAGTTCATAAAACTTTATACTGAATCGTGCTGCTTTTGTACGGATGCACTGGATCCATCTCAAGCGTCCTTTAAATAGAAGCAACGATTCGTCAATGCTTATTTCTCTGCGAGGCGTGTACATGCTATTAAACTTTTTATTACAATGGTCAATGATGGGCTGTATCTTAGCAACTTTACGATTGGAACCATGAATACTGATAGTATTGTTATCGACAAAGTGCAGGAAACGCATGAGGAGCCAGTACCGTTTTATACTCATAAGCCTACGAAAACCTGGCATGGCCAGGGTACCCGTGCTCCAGTATTCACTCACACGTCCTGCGACGATCAGCGACATAAAAATCATCACCGCAAAGAGCTTGTACAGCTCATCAGTAGAGGTTTCTACCCAATCGTTCAATCGAGAATGGGCCGAAATACCGTCCGGAGACTCGGATGCTTGCGCTATTGTTTGCCAGGCATACTCGTTGGTCTGTGCCACAATACTGTTCATTATATCGTGATCCCAAACATGAGTGAATAACTTCAGAGGATCTGTTTCCTCAATATTGGGACCGCGCTCGCTAGCCTGGGAATAAACCTCCGGTTGACCTCTAAATGTACTATAGTCGCTTGACCAATTGAAAGATTCAGACAGCCTCTCGTGTTCTTCGAAATCTTCCTCAGGATCTTCCACTGTCTCTTCCAGGGTAGCTCGAAGCTCCTCCAGCGACATAGGATCCTCTTCTTCCTCACTGCCCGAATCCAATCTTAGATCCTCTGCTAATTGCCCACTGAGTATCTAAAAGAGTAAATCGCCATTTATTATAATTCCATTTGATAACGTGACAAATATATTCATATTAATTTATAATTAATCAGAGGGAGAATGTGCGTCTAAAAATAAAAAAGTTAAAAAAAATAGTTTATATCTACCTCAGAATAAGACATATCAAGGTCATGAGGTCTCTGATTAGGCTGCCAATCATAATCGCCGTCATCCGGAAAATGCCTGCCGTGGCCCTGCAAAGATGAAAATTAAAAAATATATTTCCAAGTTAGAATTCCCTAACTAACAAAAATATTTGATACAAATATTTATTAGCTACATACCACACTTTTTGAAGTGCTGGCTTCGGGACGCCCGACGTCGTCAATATTTCGATCTGGCTCCATTACCTACGGTTATTTAGTATAGATTAGTTTTTTATTTATTTATTTAAATGATGACAGAGTGAAAGTAATAAAAACAGAATTTTTACCAGTTTCTCAATTATGCCATTTAATAGGTTATTGGAGTTAATTTGATTAAGAAATCAATTTTAATTTTGGAAATAAAAACATATTCTTCTGTAATGATCTGATCAATGAATTTGAAAAAAAAAGAATCAAATTAAAAATAAGAATTTATGAGCAACATTCGTCTGGAGGATAGTGATCATACACACTATAACCACATTTGCACCAGAAAAATTTTGATAGTAGAAGTCGACGAATCGTACTTCTACTTATGAGGACGCGGAAGTGCCTTATCGAGTTATTAACTTTCGTGTGGCAAATATGACAAATATTTGCCGGCAAGAAATGCGTATCCTCCCATGGCCACATACTCTCTCCCTTATAGCAGGAAATATAGTCGCGTTTATGCAAAAACCGGTCAAGATCCAGGACCACAACCATGATGATTTCTTAAAAAGAAGAGAAAACCACTTATGATTTATTGATACTTATTGACACTTCCGCTTTTATCTATACTTATAATAAATCTGTAGAGAGGTCAATACTGTACATTGAATATATTTCCAAAATAACTATTAGGGGGTGATTAGTGATCGATACTGATGCCAAAAATGCAATCAGTAAAATTTTTGTCTGTCTGTCTGTCTGTCTGTCTGTCTGTCTGTCTGTATGTTCGTTATGGAAACAAAAACTACTTGACGGATTTCAACGAAACTTGGTACAATGATTCTTCATACTCCTGGGCAGGTTATAGTATACTTTTCATCACGCTACGATCAATAGGAGCAGAGCAGTGAAGGTAAATGTTGGGAAAACGGGAGAAGTTACTCCATTTTTTATGCTTCCGTCGCGTGTGCAGCCTTAATGGTTAAAGCTACACAGAAACCATGTATGACGGAAATGTACTCCTTAAAATTATGTAAAAAATATACTATGACAGTATATGTCTATCTTTTATGGTTGGCTCAGAATAACACGTTTAACTCTCGATAGCTTAGAAGTTCGGAGCTTTCTAACTACATTTGTCTACTATTACATTTATAACACTCTTACTCACACTAATTAAAAAAAGTTAACGTTATTACCTATTCAATAAAAAAAGAATCATATAAATCGGTAAAGAAACACCAAAGTTATACATGAAATAAGGTAATAAGCCATCGCGCGTAAATACTGAATCATACCATAAGGATCATTTTTGTGCAACGGTCGCCGAGCTCGACGCGGCTCGCGGCGCGGTGGCTGCGCGAGCTTCATACGATACATATTTGGCTGTTGATGCGATTGATGCGAATAGACGTTCAGTGTTCAACCTTATTGACCGACAATAATTGATATTAACAAACCTTGCTTATCAGAGCGATTTTTAGGTTTTAAATAATTAATTTTAACTTTCTTTTATTGATATTTTATAAAACAGGAAAGTACCTATTAGTTATTTTGGTAATGTTTAGGTAGATATTTGTTCAAATTACAAATTATTATTAGTTTACATTTGATTTATTTTTAGGTGAAGTAGTAGTAGGTACGCATAGATTTACATAATTGGATAAGCTGGTGTTTATTATTTCTTCCTCTCTTTGCACAAAGTCCGAATCTAACGCGGACGAAGTCGCTGGCAGAAGCTAGTAATATTATAAAGTTAAGATAGATACTAGGAACGCGAGTGAAACCGTATGCAGAAAAATAGTTCAAACAAATATTAAGTGTAAGTTTTACGTGAGCGAAATCGAATAACAACACCAGTTATTTTTTTATATCTTGATTGTGTATCGTATCGTTTATTAGTAAATAATATTGTAATAGTAAAATAATATTGTTTTTTCATATCCCAAAAAATGCGCAATCCATTTCATTGTCGCTTTATACATGTTACACTGTAGTTATAATGTATAGTTGAAAATATCAATAAATTCAAACAAAACAACATACTGTACAAAAACATCAAGACTGACGTAACAAGACGCCAATCGATTGCGTCATACGTTTCACGTAAATGCAAGTCCTAAATATGAGAATGTGTGCGTGCATTTTGCATGACCTTCGAAAATGACAATTATTTTTCATATTCTGATAAAAGTGTACTAAAAGTTTTACACAATTCGAAAGTTAATGAAATTTCCTTTATAATGATATATAATAACGTTATTTTTTTAAGATAAATACAAATATAAATCGGTATGAAAATCAAAACATTGACAGAAATTTTTTCGAGAGACATTTGATCATAGAAATATCATAAATCAAGTTAAGAATAGTTTGTTTTCGAATTGTTTTATGTTCTACACAATATAAACAAAAGATAAATAGACAGAAATACTTACAGATGTTTATTGTCGTAAGAATCCAGGAGAAGGAATTTCACCGGTCGCACGCGTCACCAAAATGAAATTGTTTATCCTGTCAAACGGGATTGACATGACGTAATACATTCAGTCTAATGGCCGCCCGTGACAGATTCATTCAGTAATTTCGAATTCGATGCAAAAAAAAGTCGACTAAAAAGTCCAAAGAATAGTGAACAAAATCGCATTTAAAAAGTTTGTCAGGTTTGGACGTGGATCCACGCTTAGGCACACGAGGGTAAAGATTTTTCGAACGTGGATCCACGTCTAAAACACACGAAAGGTTAAGACCTCCGCGCACAATTTATTCGATTTTTTTTTTGGTACTTCCCGGAGGCTATTGATCAGAGGATCAGATGTTATAATCAACATGTTGAGCAAGTCTCTATTCGTGACTAGTCGAGAGCACTTTCTGGTGTTATGTTCTCTAAACCTCCGACAATCTTTATTTCTTGCTTCTTGGGCTTCTTCTGAAAGCTGCCTTTGGAACTATTGCCGTCTTAACTACTTCTGTGCTATGAATTAACAATTTATGCACAGTAGCAGGCATGTAGTACCACGAATAGAGACTTAGATAAAGTCTTCTTGTCTCGAGACAAAGCTTGTTGAATTCAACAAGATTTATCTCGAAACCAGAACACAATGTTCTCAACAATACATCAAAGTTTTTGATGATTGTAACATCCAATCCTGTGATCCGAGCACTCAGTTCAGGGTTCCCAAAAAAACGTCGAGCTGTGTTTCCATCGTTTGTGGAACCAAATCCAGGCTTTGCTTTTGTCCACAATTAATCCCATTTCATGCTTAAATCGTTGTTTGATTTCGTCTGATCGTTGTTTTACACTTGCTTTTTCCTGGGAAGACCTAGCTTGCCATTTTTTTATATCCAACTTATAACTAATGTGTAAAAAGCACTCAAACGAACGAATCCAAGCATGTAATGTTGACAAACCAAAGCCAAAATTATCCTGATTACTGTCAAAATTCCTTCCTTCATCATTCATCATTGTGGGAGTAGCCCCGCAAATATAGCATTTTTGCGATGAATGAGTCTCTGTCAAAGCATTGCACACTTTTCCATCGGTCATTGTCAACAATAACTTGTGCTTAACAGAAATTTCAGAACCAGCAAGATCACAAGATGTAGGCTCTAAGTTGTTTATTTGTTCCCAAACCTTATTTGTCTCGATTTTTGTCATTTCCATAGTTTCTTTAACAAAAATGAATTTGATTGGACGACAAAACATCGTGGATGACGGACGAGGATTTTGCCAGATAGTGTTGTTACCTTCGTCAATTAACCTCAGAGGAACAAACGAATAAACAAAAAGAAACTCATCTGTGTCTTCGCTATTCTCAAATCTCTGTTTGTAAGCACTATGACCGGAACTTCCGTCACACCCCCATTTACTTATAAGAGTAAACGATGAACTGGGGCTTATATTTGGAAGCACACTTGTGACGACTTCTCTCTGAGCTTCGATTAAGCGTTCTGCTGTTTTATTCAAAATAGCTTGAAGCTCAATTTCTGCTCGAGATTGTGTCACAACAATGTGCTCCTCAGAAGGATAACACCCTTTTTTTGCCTTGACAATGCATTCATATGATGGAAACACATGATGCCCGACTTTCATAGTCCACTTCCTAGTCTGTTTGTATGAGTGAGTTGTTGATTTGGAATCAATATAATACGCTAATGCCTCGTCATTACTTAGCGGTCTATCTCTTTGCACAGCACTTGTTTGTTGAATGTTCAAGCACGCACTTACGGAAGCTGGATTTTCACCAATGTCTTTAATAACTCTGGCAACGTTTTTTTGTCCAGTTGACCGTGCAGCTACCTCTGCGGCAGTCATTAGTTCCCCAACACTTCGCGATTGTACTAAATCTTCAACTCTACGTTTTTTGGTCTTAAAAGACGCATCTTCAAAGTCTTTTCTAGGCCTTCCGGGCCGAGAAAGTTCAGCGGTTGAGGTAGAAGGTTGCGGTAGAGTCGATCGTACACAAAATTCTATCTCCTGGCCTTCCAGCCACAACTTATTCTTATTAAGGAAACGCTCTTTTGATTTTCCTGAAGACACCCATCTAGTTGCAATTTTTGAAGAAATGCTGGCTAATTTCATCTTAATTTCCCTTTCGCATTCTTCAGTGATATCAGAAAAATTAAACTTAGTTGAAATGAAACTCAAATAGACGATCACATCTTTTGTCTTTTTCGTGTTTAAGCCACTCTTCGAAAAACTCGTATTTTATTAATAGAGTAAAGCTTTTCTGAAAAAAATGAAAATAAAATAGTTGTACTCAAGTGTGCTACATAAATTATATGTCATAATCATCTACAGACATGCAGCTAAAACATATAAAAAAATCAGCCCGGATACAAGAGGATACATGGCTTTTCCAAGGCAGATAAATTGAAAAACAATGAAAATACAATGTTTTTTTTTGTGTATTCACAGATTGTCTATTTTATGAATGTCTATGGCACATAAAAAGATTCCAATAAGAATTAAATGTTATACATACCTTCAGAAGTAAAATCCATCACTAAAACTTCCACAAAATTAAGAACTGTCACCATGAGATGTTATTGCAAGTGTCGCGAAAATGCAACTGACCTAATTCTTTGATTGCATTTACCTCATTAGCTCACTTTGATAAACGATGACTCATCAGTATGGAATGTTGGACGTAAACAATTCTTGGAATCGGGGGTTTAGGGGTGTTGTTTACATTTAGAAAGTACCTACTGCCGGGAATTAGATAATGACTTTTGTCCACCTGGCTTGTTCTAGAGCGGACACTGTGGGTCTGCTCGAATCACAGGATCCGTTCGAATGGCAGGGTCCGTTCGAATGGCAGGGTCGCCATGTGATGTTGGGCTTGCCAACCTTCCGACAGGCAGGGTCCTTAGGTGTTGATGAGGGTAGACGTGTTAATAAAACAACAGAACTACATGTCTAGGTATAGTCAAGGCAACCAATACCTACTAAGAAGTGTACCTCTTTATTGAATATACTACGCTTTTTATACAAAGGAAAAGCTACGTGCTTATCTTAACTAATTACTATCTTATTAAATATCTTATTCTGTACTAGGCATTCCTATCGTCTACTTATCTTAACATTATCAATACTAACTAATCACTACGTGATCATAGACCACACCACAGTAGTTTTCAAAATTTTGTCCTCACTTAGATGCTCCAATAATTCAGAGTTGTTACTGGTCCACTTACGTAGATTCATTCCTCCTGCTTCTAGGAGTTTTATAAGTTCAGCTTGTTCAGGTATTTTGCTGCCTCAAGCGAATTATGACCGCTAACGAGGTTATCGACGTACAGTTCATTTTCCAGAATATTTGCTGCCTCAGGATAATTGTGTCGCTCATCAATTGCAAGTTGTTTTAGCGTTCGCATCGCTAGCCATGGCGCGCATTTTGTACCATATGTTACAGTACATAGAGCATATTCTTGTAACATGTGATCAGCTGACGTGCGCCATATGATTTTCTGAAGGTTTTGTTGTTCTTCATCAAGCCAGATGCATCTGAACATCTTCTCGACGTCTGCCGTGAAGACATATTGATACGTTCGCCATTCTAGTATAAGGTCTTGAATGTCCTTTTGTAGGTTGGGTCCTTTTTCCATCAGACTGTTTAAACTTTTTCCACTTGAAGTCACCTGAGCACCATTAAACACAACTCTCAACTTCGTGGTGCTAGAGTTCTCATTGAGTACGGGATGATGCGGGAAGAAATTTTCATTGTTAGTATTTTCTGATGTAACTCGACTCGCCGTTAGTCTCATATGTTGCAATTGCAAATATTCGTTCATAAAGTTTTTGTAGCTGCGTGATAAGTTTTCATTTTTATTCAACCGTTTCTCTAATTGTAAGAACTGAGAAATTGCGGTAGGTTTTGAGTTTCCTAGCTGTTGTTCGTAATTTTGCATCATAGGCATTTTGACGACGTATTTCCCATCGGGAGCTCTTCTAGTAGTCTCTTGATAGAAGATCTCACACTTATCCTCTGGGCTAATGTCTGCAGAGCTTACGGTTATATCTTCACTGTCCCAGTATCTTGACAGATCAGTGGTATCTATCAGAGCTACGTGGCAGTGAAATGTTTCGAGTTTTCCACACAATATCCAGCCTAAGTGAGTATGTTGTGCTGTTGGAGAGCCTTGATTCCGTCTAGGATTACTTCGGAATAAACCTCTGCCCCCAGCAGCAGGTCGACGGAGTTTGACCTATTAAAGTCCGGGTCAGCCAGTTTTAAGTTTTGCAGGTGAGTCCAGTTAGTTCTATTACAGGTGTTGTTAGGAAGTTTGTTCGTAATTTTCTGTAGAACTAGAGCCTGAGCTTCAAACTTGAAATCGGAGTGAATGGATTGACAGTCCAAATTGACCAGCCCCCTGCAATTTCCGGCAGCTGACCCTATTCCAGAGACAGTGGCGTTTAGTTTTGTTCTCGGCAGTCGTAACAGTTGGGCAGCGTTTTCAGTCATTAAGTTCACCTGCGCTCCCTGATCCAGAAGCGCGCGCATCGTGACGTAAGTGCCATCAACAGCTTTTATTTTGACCTGAACAGTAGTTAAAAGAACTTCAATGTCATTCGTTGATAAGTGATGAGCTTGTTGAGTTGATGTGGAAGGTCGAGGCTGGATATCATTCCCTGTAAATTGTCTAGAAGTTTCAGTGTTATATTTATTCATATGTAATAATGTATGATGCTTTGCATTGCAGTCTTTACATGTTTTCGGTGAGTTGCACTTTCCGTAGCCGTGACTGTATAGGCAATTTTTGCAGACGTTGAGTTTTGCCACTGTTTTGTTTCTACTCGCGCAATCTAGGTCAAGAAATTTATCACACCGCATCAGCACGTGATCACCGCTGCAAAATGGGCACTGTCCATATGACGCATGAAATGTTTTTGAAATCTCCTTATTGCCTTCTAATAAGGTTGATTTTTTCATGAAGTTGAATTTGTTGTTGTAAGGCTTGTAGTTGTTATTTATGAATGGGGGATAGTGATGCGGCTGAGGAGGGTATCTGCCCATAACATACGGATTATAATGTTGTGCACGGGTGGTGCCGTCGCCGAAGTGGAGGGCCGCGAAGGCGCTTGAGTTACACCCACTCGAATGGGAGAGTTCGGATACGTCTGGTGAACGTTTGGTACATCTGCAAGGCATTCAAACTGTAAACGTGTGTCTCGTCGACACGACAAGTCTGTCAAGGAGACATTTGCAGGACTCACGGTTCGAGGGTGTTGGGTACGGCTGCGGATAGTAGCCGCGAGTGGGCGGCGGCGGTACGGCCGTTTGGTAAGGCACATAAGCGCGGCCACTGCGCGGACCACCGGGGGATGCGGCGCGGCGGAGGGGGCGCCGCACTCGGCGGGAGGGGCGCCGGCGCGGGATGTGTCACGCCAGACACATGCGGCGGCGTCGACTGATGAGCTGCGCCACCAGCTGACACGGCGGGTATCTGCTGGCACTCGGGACGCCCGCTGGACCCGCAGCCTCTTTGTGCCCGTTCACGAAATGGTTGAACCCATTCGGTGCACTGTTGTTTACGTTACTAGTGCTCGGTCTACTCCGATCTGCAACTGGCGTTGTATCTTTCGCGCGAGATTCGTTTGCTTGAGTTTTTTCCGTATTTAGCGCGTTAGCTGAAAAGTAATCATTTCCATGAATTCACTGGTACTAAGAAATATGTATATGCACTCGTTGGGAAATGAAGCTCTGTCTACTTACATTTTCGAATAACTTCCAAAACAGCTTGTAGTACTTCCGTAGATGAATGAGTGACAGGATTGGACCTCCTGGTAAGTGCAGTCAGAGAGTGCAATAGCGACTCTTCCACTCCTGTAGTAGGTGCAGGCGCCTGAACAATATGAAAACAAAAACATTTCATTCATGCAAGTTATCTACAGTTTTTGTCATCAATATAGTGACGGTTATCAACACATACGGGCTCCACCACGTTTCTTTGGTTACTGAACACGTAATCCATCAGCTGAATAGTGCAGTCATTGAAGCGAAAAATATGGTCTTACCTCCGAATTTTTTAACTGTGGACCGATTTGCATGAAATTTTGGAATCAGGTTCATCTTACCCTTAACTTCAAAAGTGAAAATGATTTGAACTCCGCCACCCCCCCTGGGGGTGGTTGCCAACCCTTCTCAGGGGTAAATTTTTTTTTTTGCAAAATAACCTCGGATATCGATAGAAGACCTAATTATAAGCAATAGTTGTCTATAAAGTTTTTGAAAAAATCCAATACTTTTCAAGTTATCGGCAATTGAAAATTCGCAATTTTTTCACGTTTTTCATCGGTTTTTTGCAAATATCTCCAAAAATATACGTTTTATCGAAAAAAATATAAAGAACAAAATTGTAGCAGGTAAAACAACGAACAATTTGTTTTTTTATAAAGTGTCCTAAGTGCAATATTAAGCTAGATATTAAAAATCAAAGCCGTTTTTTATTTTGTCTGAAATTTAATCGACGTAGTTTATGCCATCTATTATTTTAGTAAGTTGATCAATTTACAAGTTTTATTATTTTTCGGTGACATATAAACACATTACAATAGTTGTGGGTCTTTATTATACTGCCTACTTTCACATGGTAGTCGGCAAACCGATCGCGCGTGTACACTGTGTCGCTAGCGCTACTTGATTGCGTGTCTCAAACTTTTAACTAAAGTCACTAGAAATGTTTAAGTGCAAGCGTTGTGACTTAGAATCGAGGGATGGTGTCACATGCACAGCGTGTGAGGCCCAGTTCGATTTTCCCTGTGCAGGCATCACTGAGGGCGGGTGGAGAAGGCTTGGGGATCGTAAATTAACCTGGAAATGCCAGAGCTGCAAGTCTACTCCAGCTGCCAGCCCTCGTACTGGGTCTATTAAGGCGACATCTGCGGACTCGGAAACCATTCTATCTGAGCTTAAACGTCTGTCAACTCAAATGGAGGCGTTACCCATGTTGATAGAGAGCATGAAAGCAATCCAAAACGAGCTCGCGGAATTTAAAACTATTAGGAAGAATTCTCAGTTGTGAAATCATCCCTTGAGACTTTCAGTCAGGATATTAAAGCTTTGACATGTCGGATCTTGAGGACGAAATTGAGACATTGAAGAGGACTAGAGAGGAAATCATAAGTCTGCAAGAACGAATTGTGAAGCTCGAGAATCAGCATAGTGAAAGTGAGCAGAGATCTCGCATGAACAATATTGAGATCAAAGGTGTGCCCGTATCTAATGATGAAGACCTGTTCGCTATTATGGCGAAGATTGGGGATACAATTGATTTTCATATTCCAAAGGAACAGATTAATTATGTAGCAAGGGTGCCGACACGAAATGACAAACTTAACAAAAACATTATCTGCTCGGTGCACAATAGCTACTTGAAGAATGATTTTGTAGCCGCCGCGAAAAAATATAAAAAGCTAAATGCTGGTAATTTGGGTTTACACGGTACGAACAGAATCTACATTAATGACCATTTGACATTAGAAAATAAAATCCTGCTCAATAAAACTAAAGCTCAAGCCAAAGAACGTGGTGTAGTGTACTGTATTATCACCGATATCTGTCGTCTCGTTGTCGCATAGACGCGGAGAGTGCACACTATACTCTATGGCCAGTTGGCGGGAAACCGGGAGAGTGTGTGGCACGGGGGTAAGACGTTATGTGGGCAAGCGAGCCGATATCCTAATTATCGGATGGTAATTACAGAGACACAGGTAGGGCGAACACTACATTTGGCGACGAGTGAAAATATTATATTGGCGGCGTGTCTGTAAGTAGCGAACATTATTTCTTTTGAATTGAAAAGAAAGGAAGGGGCAGGTATGGTAAGTTCAGTTTGCGGATTAGAAGTCCCCCTAAACAGCCGAAATCTGAACAATTGGCCGTCTGTCCAAAACACGTGCAAGTTAAAGTATCTAGTAAGGATGCTAGTATGGTATCCAGTCACCGACTCGACTATAAATTATTGTATGAGACTAAGAATTGTCACACCAGTGCTCATGTCTAGGTTTTACTTGGAAAGTTTAAATTGTGTGTTCTTTGAAGCATATAAGTAAGTTGTACGTTAGTAATTGTACTGTATATTCATCACATAAGGGTTTTCCAGAAAGCCTGTATCGTAATATCACATTGCGTATGAAATTCATGTATTTTTCACCAATTGAACATAGAACATTCATTTGTTTTAAGATTGGTGCGAATCAGTAAATCGTTTTAATGCTGTGATGCTACATGATGGCTATGACTACTGCATACAGCCAAACATCTGTCGTGGGAGTAATTTCCTTTATGAAAGATAAATTACATTGTGTTCCTAGGTCCTATCATAAAGTAAATAATCTTTTCATCCCACCATCTCGGAAAGAGTAGTTTTACCCTTTGATATCTGAGCGCAAAAGCCGTTTTTATTCTCTAGAGCGGCAAAGTGATTTGAATTTAGAACATCGTGTGCAATACTCCATTTGTGGCAATCTTGATAAGACTTTTCAAACAAATACATATTAAACAAATAAAATACTGCTTGAAATAATTATTCATTTAATTAAGTAATTTTTATTATTGTTTTTACATAGATTTTTAACCTCGTTTCATTTTTAAACTGAGTTTTCAAATAAATGAACTTTAATAGGTACTTCTTTTTAATTTGATACTCATATGTGCGCGCCATTTTGTTTTTTTGCATTTAGTAATTTCCTCGATGAAGTGGGATGAAATTATTATTTTTTATTGTTTTGAGGTCGATTTTAAACCTCATTATATTTTTAAACTGAGTTTTTACATAAATCAATTTTAATAGGTACATCTTTTTAATTTGCCATGTGTGACGTGCGTGCCATTTTCTTTTTTTGTTGAGTTTAGAAATTTCCTCGATGAGGTGGGATGAAAAGTTACGTGTTGCACTCGAGTGCAAAGATTTTTCACCTTGGGCTCTTTTGATTCCCTCGCTATCGCTCAGGATTCTAATTATTGAAACACTCGCTACGCTCGTGTTTCAATTTTAGAATCCTTCGCTTGCTCGGTCATCAAAATTGAGCCCGCGGTTAAAAAGCAACTTTGCACTCTTGTATAACAAATAACTATTGGTTCGCATTGACTATAAAAGTGTGAAAAGTAATAACTGGGAATGCAATTATGACTGAAAGTTTCCAATTAATTTGTAACTTGTAATATAGTGAAATATTTGGTGAACTGAGTGCATAATATTATAAGTACCTTGAGTTTGTAAGCGACTCCCTACTACAATAATTAAGTAGTTATTTCTACTAAATAATCTGTTTTGAATTGAGTAATTTTAAGTATTTGAAAGTTAATCTGGACGAGGAACCTTCTTTAAATCTTGATTAATTTCAGATTTTCTGTGCCGGTGGTTTGGATAATATGAGCTTCCAAACCTAGCTTCCCTCCCAGAGTCTAGTTAACTACTTACTTGCTATATTGTTCTGGTACCAACTTACTTCAAGAGACTTGCTTACAATATAGTGGATATTACAAGAACAAACTGGTGGTTTTGTACCTTTAGTCAACTGTTCTATAAATGACAAACATGTGCTAGGTATTTAGTTAAACAAATAGCACATTGAAGGACCATTGTAAGTTGGACTATGTATGTTGAAGTACTTACCCCGCTATACTGGTATGTATGCACATATGCACAACATTCCAACCTGTCAACGCTTCCAGTGGGTTGCCTATCTAGTTAATGTTAATTATAACGGTTGCTCAGTCACCCTGAATATAATTCTAATCCTTTTAATTTAGTTTGTTTTGCAGTATTAAAGAGGTTGTTATGTTACAACAGAGATATTTCAGAAGATGCAGAACAGGAAAACAGTACCAAACAGCAATATTAGATGGAAAATGTGGATCAAAACTTTTGGTATTCAATAGATAGAATCTTTGGTAAACATCCTAACTCATAATCCTAATTTGAGTATTTTAGGTGAATATGAAACTCTTAGACCAAAAGTTTAAGGAACTAAGCAATGGAGCATTTTTGTACTTTAATTAATTCCCATTAAGATTTGTTGGGACAATGCTGCTGCTTTATTTACCTACCTGGGGTTTCACATCTGTGACAAAATCTTATAAGAATGAAACATGGAAGCAGTTTCAATATAGATACTTACTCTGGGTACTGTCTAATGATTTAGATTTCATAATTTGGTGATTGCTTGTGCTTCTAAAATATAACCTTCAAGATTCAGGCTTGAGTGGATTTTAATTGGTATCACAATTGACTGACATTGGTGCAGTTTAACAGAGTAGCCCTCATTGTAATATTGCTATTTATTTGTAAATTATACTTTACAGTATTGCAGTGCCCAACAAGAATTATAAGTGTAAACTAAATAAACTTACATAGAAAGTTGTTAGGAGAATAACATAACCAAGACATGAAATAGAATCCATTTATTGATTTGAGATTAATACATCTATCTTTTTGAAGTAGGTACATAGGTACTTATGGTCTACAAAAACTTAAACATGTGTCAAACACTTGTCTAAGAAAAGTGTGGCTGCAAAATGGACCTTATTACAACGTCATAATCTGTCATTTTTTTAGACAAGTCTTAAACTGACGTTTAAAAGTTTTTGTGGTAAGACGGTTAATGCTTATCTATGTGTAGCCTTCTCAGTTGTTGGCTACAAATGTTCTTGGCATACTGATTGTTGTTGTTGCTTTGCCACCCACTTGTGAAACCTGGAGATGCCTGCTGACCGAACAGTTTCTTCAAAGCAGCGGCACCGAGCTGCCTGGGTCCTGTGGCACCTGCATTTTATCTGCGGCGCTTGGTTGTTCACTAAGTAGCTACCTACTTCATAGGTTCTAGGTTTCTATTCGGCGTTGGTGGGCGCATGAACTTGGAATCCTGCGGCCAATCTATAGGTGGACGGACGCTGTAGAGGGGTCGGCGATCGTTTCTACAGGGGGAAATGTGCATCGACGGGAGCGCTGTTTGTGAGTTGCTGTTCACTTTGATAAAAGGAGGAGGAACAGTAGTTGAGAGTCTCTATTGATGGATTCTATTCTATGTTAAGGTGTTTGTTTGTGTTTTGTAGTTTCACTGAATGTCACAGCTACAGATTACATTCTAAGCTCGATGCAGATTACAAAGCTGATGACACCTGTCAAAGCGCGTTTCGTTGCACGACGTAGTTGTTAACTAAAATCCTAAAATCTGATAAGTTAAACGTAACTATAAAGCAACGGCTTTATAGGTGCCTACGTTACAATCGTAACGTACACATAGCACTAAAGTAAAATTTGTAGAATTGCGCCCCTGGACACTCATTGATGTAGAACGCTCGAAGCTCAGGTATATCAGAATTCTTTTAGAGAGTGTATCTGCAGAAGCATGCAAGTGCTAGCGCTGATCCATACGGTTGAAAACCAGATTACTTGTTGCAATGCTGAGATAAGGAATTAAGCTTTGATATATTCCACTCTCAATTAATAAAAGGAAACTGTTACCAAAATTAGTTGAGTTTGATTCATATTATGTTTTAAGCATTTGCTATTAATTTCATTTGTAATAATTTAAATAATTTTGCAATGGGGTGTCAAATTAGATGTGAACGGTGGCTGGTCCAAGCGATCTGTAACTATGTAAACATGATTGCTAGGTAGGTTGGTTCCGAGTCTAATAGGAATAAGTACCTACCTTTACTTAACACATTAGTAGTGCACTAAACTGTTAGTGCTCTGATGTCATCGAGATTAAATGTAATTCCCCTAGTAGTACAATTTTTAGAATAGTTAACGATACAACATGAGTAGGTAAACGAGATATCTTTTCCGTCAGGAGAGCTGCGTTTCGACCGTTTAAGTTTTAAACATTGTATAATAGGTATACTGGCACCTAGACACGTTGAAAAGCAGATTGGAAATACAAAGGTATTTCATTTGTAGACACAATTTACCACTTAGGTACAACCGTATAAATTATTGTGTTATGTTGTTATCAATAAAAAAAAAACTTCTGAACTATAATTCTACTTTTAGTCATTATGTATGTGTAGGTACTGGCAGAAATCTGCTAGTTCACGGGCCCACTGCGGAAGTCAACCGGGTACGTACGTTTATGTGATCATAATTACTATGTATTTATGTACATGTTTGAAAAACTAGAGATCGTACGGCAGTACTAAATAGTAGAACTATTATATTTGTATTCGTAAAGCTTTGCGAGGCACGTTCCACTGTTGCTAACAGTAAGGTCCGTGAGAAATCGTAAGGTTGCGCGAAAGTATTAGATAGTAGAAATATCATATGTACCTATATGCCTGAGAGGCGAGAACTTGTACAGCTTTACGAGGTGCGACCAGCAAGGTTCGCGAGGATTCGTATATGTTGTGTGCAAGTATATACCTATATGCCTGAGAGGCGAGAACTTGTACAGCTTTACGAGGTGCGACCAGCAAGGTTCGCGAGGATTCGTATATGTTGTGTGCAAGTATATACCTATATGCCTGAAAGGCGAGAACTTGTACAGCTTTACGAGGTGCGAACAGCAAGGTTCGCGAGGATTCGTATATGTTGTGTGCAAGTATATACCTATATGCCTGAGGGTCGAGAACTTGTACAGCTTTACGAGGTGCGAACAGCAAGGTTCGCGAGGATTCGTATATGTTGTGTGTGTAGTGTACTGTATTATCACCGATATCTGTCGTCTCGTTGTCGCATAGACGCGGAGAGTGCACACTATACTCTATGGCCAGTTGGCGGGAAACCGGGAGAGTGTGTGGCACGGGAGTAAGACGTTATGTGGGCAAGCGAGCCGATATCCTAATTATCGGATGGTAATTACAGAGACACAGGTAGGGCGAACACTACATTTGGCGACGAGTGAAAATATTATATTGGCGGCGTGTCTGTAAGTAGCGAACATTATTTCTTTTGAATTGAAAAGAAAGGAAGGGGCAGGTATGGTAAGTTCAGTTTGCGGATTAGAAGTCCCCAACAGCCGAAATCTGAACAAATTGGCCGTCTGTCCAAAGAACGTGCAAGTTAAAGTATCTAAGTAGTAAGGATGCTAGTATGGTATCCAGTCACCGACTCGACTATAAATTATTGTATGAGACTTTAAAGAATTGTCACACCAGTGCTCATGTCTAGGTTTTACTTGGAAAGTTTAATTGTGTGTTCTTTGAAGCATACCTATAAGTAAGTTGTACGTTAGTAATTGTACTGTATATTCATCACTTATGGGTTTTCCAGAAAGCCTGTATCATAATATCACATTGCGTATGAAATTCATGTACTTATTTTTCACCAATTGAACATAGAACATTCATTTGTTTTAAGATTGGTGCGAATCAGTAAATCGTTTTAATGCTGTGATGCTACATGATGGCTATGACTACTGCATACAGCCAAACATCTGTCGTGGGAGTAATTTCCTTAATGAAAGATAAATTACATTGTGTTCCTAGTTCCTATCATAAAGTAAATAATCTTTGGTTCCCATTGACTATAAAAATGTGAAAAGTAATAACTGGGAATGCAATTATGACTGAAAGTTTCAAATTAATTTGTAACTTGTAACATAGTGAAATATTTGGTGAACTGAGTAGGTACATAATATTATAAGTACCTTGAGTTTGTAAGCGACTCCCTACTACAATAATTAAGTAGTTATTTCTACTAAATAATCTGTTATGAATTGAGTAATTTTAAGTATTTGAAAGTTAATCTGGACGAGTACCTTCTTTAAATCTTGATTAATTTCAGATTTTCTGTGCCGGTGGTTTGGATAATATGAGCTTCCAAACCTAGCTTCCCTCCCAGAGTCTAGTTAACTACTTACTTGCTATATTGTTCTGGTACCAACTTACTTCAAGAGACTTGCTTACAATATAGTGGATATTACAGGAACAAACTGGTGGTTTTGTACCTTTAGTCAACTGTTCTATAAATAACAAACATGTGCTAGGTATTTAGTTAAACAAATAGCACATTGAAGGACCATTGTAAGTTGGACTATGTATGTTGAAGTACTTACCCAGCTATACTGGTATGTATGCACATATGCACAACATTCCAACCTGTCAACGCTTCCAGTGGGTTGCCTATCTAGTTAATGTTAATTATAACGGTTGCTCAGACACCCTGAATATAATTCTAATCCTTTTAATTTAGTTTGTTTTGCAGTATTAAAGAGGTTGTTATGTTACAACAGAGATATCTCAGAAGATGCAGAACAGGAAAACAGTACCAAACAGCAATATTAGATGGAAAATGTGGATCAAAACTTTTGGTATTCAATAGATAGAATCTTTGGTAAACATCCTAACTCATAATCCTAATTTGAGTATTTTAGGTGAATATGAAACTCTTAGACCAAAAGTTTAAGGAACTAAGCAATGGAGCATTTTTGTACTTTAATTAATTCCCATTAAGATTTGTTGGGACAATGCTGCTTTATTTACCTAACTGGAGTTTCACATCTGTGACAAAATCTTATAAGAATGAAACATGGAAGGAGTTTCAATATAGATACTTACTCTGGGTACTGTCTAATGATTTAGATTTCATAATTTGGTGATTGCTTGTGCTTCTAAAATATAACCTTCAAGATTCAGGCTTGAGTGGGTTTTAATTGGTATCACAATTGACTGACATTGGTGCAATTTAACAGAGTAGCCCTCATTGTAATATTGCTATTTATTTGTAAATTATACTTTACAGTATTGCAGTGCCCAACAAGAATTATAAGTGTAAACTAAATAAACTTACATAGAAAGTTGTTAGGAGAATAACATAACCAAGACATGAAATAGAATCCATTTATTGATTTGAGATTAATACATCTATCTTTTTGAAGTAGGTACATAGGTACTTAATGTTTATCTATGTGTAGCCTTCTCAGTTGTTGGCTACAAATGTTCTTGGCATACTGATTGTTGTTGTTGCTTTGCCACCCACTTGTGAAACCTGGAGATGCCTGCTGACCGAACAGTTTCTTGAAATTTTCAAAGCAGTGGCACCAAGCTGCCTGGGTCCTGTGGCACCTGCATTTTATCTGCGGCGCTTGGTTGTTCACTAAGTAGGTACCTACTTCATAGGTTCTAGGTTTCTATTCGGCGTTGGTGGGCGCATGAATTTGGAATCCTACGGCCAATCTATAGGTGGACGGACGCTGTAGAGGGGTCGGCGATCGTTTCTACAGGGGGAAATGTGCATCAACGGGAGCGCTGTTTGTGAGTTGCTGTTCACTTTGATGAAAGGAGGAGGAACAGTAGTTGAGAGTCTCTATTGATGGATTCTATTCTACCTCTATGTTAAGCTGTTTGTTTGTGTTTTGTAGTTTCACTGAATGTCACAGCTACAGATTACAAAGCTGATGACACCTGTCAAAGCGCGTTTCGTTGCACGACGTAGTTGTTAACTAAAATCCTAAAATCTGATAAGTTAAACGTAACTATAAAGCAACGGCTTTAACCCTTAATTTGGCAAGCATAATCTTTATAAAATTTTATTAAAAAAATACTGTAGTCTAATTATTTGAGGTATAAGGAAATAGAGAAAAATATTATAAAAATGTTTTTTTCAGTAATTGCGCTGAAATAATATGTATCTTATTCTACACATTGCCAAATACGGAGGAATGTATAGTTTTTCGATAATGTATCCAAAAGGATACATTACCAAATCGGGGTTATAAAATAAAATAGTTAATTGGTAAGAAAATTTATTTTTTTACATGAAAATCGTAAAAACCGTTCCGTTGTTTAGTTAGACATAATCTCACATTACATTTTATCCGAATCCAGTGAAGGTGTTGAGGAACTACTATAAGAATCATGTTGTATTCCATAAACTGGCAAAGATGTGTTATCTTCCTCATTGTCTATTGTGTCACTGTCGTCCGATCGTGCATTTCCTGCAGGAATCAACGCTAGAATGCGCTTTGATCTTGCTCGTAGTAATAATATAATAATACCTACGAACAAAAAAATTGCACATGCAACCAAACCAAACCCAAGCAAACTGAACACTGAACTGTTTATATGAAATTATGTCAAAAATTATGCAAAACAAAAATCGAAATAAAAATTAATTTTATCCTACGGAACCTTACATGCTGTAGGGTCTCACATGCGTGTAGTTAATATTTTTTATGTAAACATTACGAGAAATTAAACGTGCGATAATAGGTTAACTTTTGGTAATGCGTCTTTAAAGATACAATGTCGTATAGTCGACATTTGAGCAAAGTATCTTTAAAGATACATTGAGGTTTGACAACGCGTCATGGCTCGATAAATACATTTCTATGCCATAATTTCAGCTAAATCGTTAGTATATTACGTTACACACATAAAATAGTAAGAACCTGACATCATCGCATATAAAAAATAATAAAAATCAATAAAACTTACAGCTTTGTTGCTCTTCGTGTCCGTAATTTTTTCAGGTTGACGTAAATAGGGATGTCCAGTTGTTGAAAATGCAATAGGCTTACTTTTCCTAGTGATGTCATGAGTCAAACTTTATAATTAAATCGATCGATTCAAAAAAATACAATTATTTAATGTTACAGATTTTTTTAAAGTTGTTGTATCTTTAAAGATACATTTTCAAATTAAGGGTTAAAGGTGCCTACGTTACAATCGTAACGTACACATAACACTAAAGTAAAATTTGTAGAATTGCGCCCCTGGACACTCATTGATGTAGAACGCTCGAAGCTTAGGTACCTATATCAGAATTCTTTTAGAGAGTGTATCTGCAGAAGCATGCAAGTGCCAGCGCTGATCCATACGGTTGAAAACCAGATTACTTGTTGCAATGCTGAGATAAGGAATTAAGCTTTGATATATTCCACTCTCAATTAATAAAAGGAAACTGTTACCGGGATTAGTTGAGTTTGATTCATATTATGTTTTAAGCATTTGCTATTAATTTCATTTGTAATAGTTTAAATAATTTTGCAATGGGGTGTCAAATTAGATGTGAACGGTGGCTGGTCCAAGCGATCTGTAACTATGTAAACATGATTGCTAGGTAGGTTGGTTCCGAGTCTAATAGGAATAAGTACCTACCTTTACTTAACACATTAGTAGTGCACTAAACTGTTAGTGCTCTGTTGTCATCGAGATTAAATGTAATTCCCCTAGTAGTACAATTTTTAGAATAGTTAACGATACAACATGAGTAAACGAGATATCTTTTCCGTCAGGAGAGCTGCGTTTCGACCGTTTAAGTTTTAAACATTGTATAATAGGTATACTGGCACCTAGACACGTTGAAAAGCAGATTGGAAATACAAAGGTATTTCATTTGTAGACACAATTTACCACTTAGGTACAACCGTATAAATTATTGTGTTATGTTGTTATCAATTAAAAAAAACTTCTGAACTATAATTCTACTTTTAGTCATTATGTATGTGTAGGTACTGGCAGAAATCTGCTATGCGGAAGTCAACCGGGTACGTACGTTTGTGTGATCATAATTACTATGTATTTATGTACATGTTTGGAAAACTAGAGATCGTACGGCAGTATTAAATAGTAGAACTATTATATTTATATTCGTAAAGCTTTGCGAGGCACGTTCCACTGTTGCTAACAGTAAGGTCCGTGAGAAATCGTAAAGTTGCGCGAAAGTATTAAATAGTAGAACTATTATATTTATATTCGTAAAGCTTTGCGAGGCACGTTCCACTGTTGCTAACAGTAAGGTCCGTGAGAAATCGTAAAGTTGCGCGAAAGTATTAAATAGTAGAACTATTATATTTATATTCGTAAAGCTTTGCGAGGCACGTTCCACTGTTGCTAACAGTAAGGTCCGTGAGAAATCGTAAGGTTGCGCGAAAGTATTAGATAGTAGAACTATCATATGTACCTATATACCTATATGCCTGAGAGGCGAGAACTTGTACAGCTTTACGAGGTGCGACCAGCAAGGTTCGCGAGGATTCGTATATGTTGTGTGCAAGTCTTGTACAGCTTTACGAGGTGTGAACAGCAAGGTTCGCGAGGATTCGTATATGTTGTGTGCAAGTCTTGTACAGCTTTACGAGGTGCGAACAGCAAGGTTCGCGAGGATTCGTATATGTTGTGTGCAAGTCTTGTACAGCTTTACGAGGTGTGAACAGCAAGGTTCGCGAGGATTCGTATATGTTGTGTGCAAGTCTTGTACAGCTTTACGAGGTGCGAACAGCAAGGTTCGCGAGGATTCGTATATGTTGTGTGCAAGTATAAAATGGCAGGGCCTGGCATGGACTTGAAAGTCACGTTCCACTGTCGTGGAGTCCTTGAGTAACACTCAAAGGTTTGCTTTAAACGGCGCGGCGGTAACTTGTTGGTAAGGTTATTGAAAGTGGTAATGGTAAGGTAATGTGTGAGTAAAAGGTAAAGGTAATAATTTCCATAAATCGTCAGTGTAAAACGATTCGACTGTAGTGACATTTCAAAGTTGTCCGGTTGTTTATAAAACACTAGCAAACGCTACGCTAGTAAAATGCACGTAAAAGTCATTACGGGGCTTTAATCGCAAGTACGAAGCGTCAGGAAAAACTTCATTTCATCATTATTGTTTCAACTCTGAAGCTAGAAATAAAATTCTTACATTGGGACAATGCATTCTGAAACTGTTTTTCAAGTAAGTGAAGTAAAATTATTCAGTCAAAGCCCGACAAGGGCAAAGGCAATACTTGGTCATTTGAAGGAAAAGGGAAAGGAGTAGGTAGCTAGAGTAAAATGTGAGGAAACCACTGGGAGTATGAAGATTTATTATATTCCATTAACCTTTTGAACGCCAATGTCGGCTATAGCCGACATGAGCAAGCGTGCCCTGTGCGCCAACGACGGCTATACTCGACAAAAAACAGGTCGCAGAAAAATACAAAATAAACCTATTAAATCATTTAATTAAGATTTTAATTAAGATTTATTGGAATTAAGATTTTCGGGCTTGGCGTACAGGGCATAGGAATACCGATATGGCGTGGCGGTGAAAGGGTTAATAGGCAGGTACAGTTTGGTTTTATCTATTTTTATATTCATTTTGATTTTGCCGCTAGTGGATCTCAAGTGTTCGTAATTGTTTCGAGCATGAGATACCTACCTGAATATGTCATTGCCTAGATATATAAGTAGATGATTTCGATAATAAACTGATTGAATCGGACCAAGCAAGATGAGTGCTCGTTGGCTGAACGTACAGCAATATTTGAGACTGTTTGATTCCACATGGACTAACAGGCGGGATATCGGTGTCCATCGACTGATCACCAGACTGGTTATTGATGTCGGCAAAGTGACGGAGTTTAATTTGTTGTTTACTAAACAAAGGAAGGGATGTAGTGTACTGTATTATCACCGATATCTGTCGTCTCGTTGTCGCATAGACGCGGAGAGTGCACACTATACTCTATGGCCAGTTGGCGGGAAACCGGGAGAGTGTGTGGCACGGGAGTAAGACGTTATGTGGGCAAGCGAGCCGATATCCTAATTATCGGATGGTAATTACAGAGACACAGGTAGGGCGAACACTACAGTGTGCAAGTATAAAATGGCAGGGCCTGGCATGGACTTGAAAGTCACATTCCACTGTCGTGGAGTCCTTGAGTAACACTCAAAGGTTTGCTTTAAACGGCGCGCGCGGCGGTAACTTGTTGGTAAGGTTATTGAAAGTGGTAATGGTAAGGTAATGTGTGAGTAAAAGGTAAAGGTAATAATTTCCATAAATCGTCAGTGTAAAACGATTCGACTGTAGTGACATTTCAAAGTTGTCCGGTTGTTTATAAAACACTAGCAAACGCTACGCTAGTAAAATGCACGTAAAAGTCATTACGGGGCTTTAATCGCAAGTACGAAGCGTCAGGACAAACTTCATTTCATCATTATTGTTTCAACTCTGAAGCTAGAAATAAAATTCTTACATTGGGACAATGCATTCTGAAACTGTTTTTCAAGTAAGTGAAGTAAAATTATTCAGTCAAAGCCCGACAAGGGCAAAGGCACTACTTGGTCATTTGAAGGAAAAGGGAAAGGAGTAGGTAGCTAGAGTAAAATGTGAGGAAACCACTGGGAGTATGAAGATATTTTATTATATTCCATTAATAGGCAGGTACAGTTTGGTTTTATCTATTTTTATATTCATTTTGATTTTGCCGCTAGTGGATCCCAAGTGTTCGTAATTGTTTCGAGCATGAGATACCTACCTGAATATGTCATTACCTAGATATATAAGTAGATGATTTCGATAATAAACTGTTTGAATCGGACCAAGCAAGATGAGTGCTCGTTGGCTGAACGCACAGCAATATTTGAGACTGTTTGATTCCACATGGACTATCAGGCGGAATATCGGTGTCCATCGACTGATCACCAGACTGGTTATTGATGTCGGCAAAGTGACGGAGTTTAATTTGTTTTTACTAAACAAAGAAGGGATGTAGTGTACTGTATTATCACCGATATCTGACGTCTCGTTGTCGCATAGACGCGGAGAGTGCACACTATACTCTATGGCCAGTTGGCGGGAAACCGGGAGAGTGTGTGGCACGGGGGTAAGACGTTATGTGGGCAAGCGAGCCGATATCCTAATTATCGGATGGTAATTACAGAGACACAGGTAGGGCGAACACTACACGTGGTTTTGAACATGTCTGGGTGAGGGGATGCAAAATACTAGTGCGAAAAAACATGACTTCTCCTAAATATCACATCAAAACTCAGCAAGATTTAAAAAAGTTTTTATGTTAAAAGTATTGAGTCGATTTCCTTGTTGGTTATTAATACACTTCGAGTCATTAACTTTGAGAACCGCAGGTACATGTTTTTTCTATACATTCCGTTCTTGCCCGTGTTTTGTTCGCTTATCGCTTGTTGTCAACCAGTCCGCACATCATATGCTTTATGATTTTGGCCACAATTCTTTTACGCATAAAGACCAGTTATGCTTGTTTATGCAAAGTTCTTTAACTTTAAATAGATGTGTTTTGTGTTTTTCGGTTGCTGTTTGCAAATTGTTCTATGCGCTTTATACATATACTGCTAAAGTTCAAAGTTGCTTGTTCACATTAACTATTTTATATTTTACCCACTTGTTTTTAAGAACTGAATATGCCTTATATTTTTTCTATTAATTTGTTATCTTTATTTATCCTTTATGATGGTGGCGTCTTTTAATATATTTTATCAAAATGTACGGGGACTACGAACTAAAACAAATACGTTCTATAGAAATGTATGTTCTAAGGTACCTGCGGCAAATAAGGCCCACCTAATTTTAAAACCAAATAACTCAGAAATTGTTGTAAAAAAATTAAAGAAGTCTAGTTCATATGAATGTTTATTTATTTGCGATTAAAATAAAAGGTTAATAGTAATACAAAAAACAGTATGAAAAGAAACATAACCATTTTTAAAAACACTTACCGTGGGCCTTATTAAACTACCATAGTAAATTAAGGCCCAAAAATATTTTTTTATTTTCTTATGAAATAATCAACGAAACATAACGTTTATGGCACTTTTCAGCTAATAGAACAAATGAAAATGTTTTCTTCACATAATCTTAAGAGATAATAACAATGGGCCTTTTTATCCCCCAGGGGGTAATAAGGCCACTTATTAAGTTATCACAAAATTTCTTATACTAAGAGTGAGTTGCACCAACTTACTTTAACGATAACAAAACTCGAACCAACGGTCAAATCTCTGGTTAAGTCAATAATGGATTGCACCATTTTAACAATGGTTAAAATGACGTCATATTTAACGATAACCGTAACCAGTCAATTTTGGCCGGTTATCGTTATTGCTAAGTTAACAAATGTCAAAATCTTGTCAAAATAATAACCTAGTCCGTTGTTTTCTGTTGTTTTATCATATTTAAGTATAAAAAAATTAAAAATGTCTTTAGTACGTGATATTTTATGGGAATCTAGTTCTTCTGACGACGAAAATTATAATGATTTACCTAATTCTCGAAAGAAAAAAGTGTATCAACCACGTGTTAATCGATTCCTAAAATGGAATGAGCAGGAGTTCTTGGATAGATTTCGGATTTCCAAAGGTTTAGCACGAGCCCTGGCTTCTCATTTAGCACCATTGCTCCAAACCAGAACCATGAAGTAAGTGCCTGTTTAATAAAGGCTTTAAAAACTATAGTGGGAATATTTGAGTCGTCCTATGTATGACTAAGGTATAACTACATAAACAATATTGTTTTTCTTTTCAGAAACTTTGCAGTTACTCCAGAGCAGCAAATAATAATGGCATTGGAATTTTACGCATGTGGTTCTTTTCAACGCTGCATTGGGGATGCTGCAGGTGTTCACAAATCTACTGTTTGTCGAATAATTCATCGAGTGAGCAGAGCTATAGCCGGACTAAGAACAGACTGGATTGCAATGCCTAAAAATATTGAGGAAATGGAAACTGAGGCCAAAAAATTTTATGAAATATGTGCATTTCCTAAAGTAATAGGAACTATAGACTGCACACATATACCAATCAAATCGCCAGGTGGTGCAGATGCAGAAACATATAGAAATAGAAAACAGGTATTTTCTCTTAATGTGCAAGTAATCACAAATGCTGAGATGTACATTACAAATATAGTTGCTAGATGGCCTGGAAGCTGTCACGACAGCCATATTTTCAACAGCAGTGTCATTAAGGGACGCCTAGAAGATGGAGAATTTGATGGTTTTTGGTTACTAGGAGACAAAGGTTATGCCAATAAACCATATTTGCTAACACCTCTACGTAATCCTGTTACAGAAGCTGAAAAACTGTACAATGAAAGTCATATTCGTACTAGAAATATTGTAGAACGCAGTTTTGGTTGTTGGAAAAAAAGGTTTCCTGCAGTGTCATGGAAACTCAGAACAAATACAGCAAGAGCCCAATGTGCTATAGTGGCAATGGCTGTCCTATATAATATTTGCAAGAAATTGAGAGACCCGATGCCAACATGTTACGACTCTGATAATGAATCATCAGATTCTGATGACAATGACCTGACCTCTGCATATGTTAGCCAGCATGACGAGCATAATAGGAATATGCTAATAAATACTTATTTTGATAGATTACATTAAGATAGACTATGTTTTAAATGAATAAATAAAAAAACTTCAAAAATAAAAATGCATTTTTATTTTTTTTCTCAGTAGAAAACAAAAAGTGCATGGCATTTTCAGATTCCCATAATTCAGAAAGATAAGGATTTTGATGAAATTTCTCCTATACAAAAAGTAAAAATGTATCTTAAAAATTTATTTTTTTCTCCCTTAAAATATCTATTTCAAGTTTAAGTTTATCCACTTCAAGCTTATGTTTTTCTTCATTGTGCCTCAGTAACTGGCTGTGTAATTCATTTTGGTGACTAATAGATAACTTTATCTTTTCCATCTCCAACTCATGAAGGCCATCTAAAACTGTCAGTTTCTTTTCCCTTAGTGCTTGTTTTATGATATTTTCACTCTTCCCTTGTTTTTTCTTTATGATACCTAAAATTGAAATAAAATATTAGGCTACACACTCAATAATTAAATGGCCTATTAGCGCAGTCGGTGGTAACCCTGCTGATGTACTAGATGGTGTGGGTTCGATCACCACCAAGGAAAAACACTTGTGGTGAACTCTGGTGTTTTTGTTATATATTTATCTATGTATGTAAGTACAAAGTTTGGCTATAGATTGTCATTTAAAAATACTTACGACTTAGTTGTGGTGCTACTGGTCTCTTTAGTGATGAATGTGGGGCACTAGCATCAAAAACTTCATCTGGGACAATATTTTCAACATTATCAAAACTTTTGTCTTGATCTGTAATAATTGTGTTGACTACAACATCCTGCAAACAAGTTAATATAATTAATTAATGCATCTAATCCAAATACATATTAAATAATTTGGAATACATAAATACCTTGAGTATATTGGGCATGTCATGTTGAATTTCACTATCAGTATTTGTGTCTAGTTTCACTTTCTGTAAAAACATTGCTTTTATTATTAATCTTTTCAATTTATTACTAAATCTAAACAGCAGATTGGTGGCAAATAGTTTTGAATAAATAGTGCAATTTATTTATTTTTTAAATTTTTAAACCTACAAGCTTAGTACTTATAAGTTTTATCACAATCACTAAATATTTGTGATGATATGTAGATAACAGGGTCTAAAAATAATCAAATTATCTTTAACAATTCAAACCCTCATTACTTTTTGTATAGGAGGAATTTCATCAAAATCCTTATCTTTGTGAATTATGGGAATCTGAAAAAAAAAAAAGAATATATTTTATAGTATCTCCTTTACACCTTATTTATAATCTGCAATAATTTACTCACTGTAACAATGGAATTTGGGGAAATAATGTCATCATCATATATAGCCTCATTTCCATCAATAGATCCAGACATAATGGATCTTAACCAATCAGTAGCATCTTCTGAATCTGGAGGAAGTGAGGGAGGATTTCCTCCACCTGTGCGTCTCATTTCCTGACGTTCTCTACTTGCTACCTGCAAAATATAATTTCTTTGTTATAACATTAGACATAAATTGATTCATGTTTTTAGAAGGTGAGATTAGTTCACTTCCAAGCAGCGGAAAGTAGGTAGAATTACCTTCTTTGCAGATCTTTTCATATTTTCAAATTTATATTTTAGCTGCTTCATGTTTCTAGGTACTTGACCAACAGCATTAAATTCCTTTGCGATGCAGTGCCATGCATGGTCTTTTTGTTTTGTACTACTCCCATCAGTTTTTTTACACATAAGTACATTTTTATATTTGTCTACAAGTATCTGCAATCGACTAATCTCTTCCTTAGTAAAATTGACACTTCTTTCCCTGTAAAAATAACAAATACTTTATTCAATGTGGTAAATAACAATAGGCAGTAAGGAATATACCATGAATTTTTCATATGGATGTTTAATTATGTTATTTCACATAGTTTTTTTTTATTTATTGTATGAACAATTAAATAAAACATTTTCTAAACAATGTTGTATGAATAAAAAGTGTGGACTGAGATATTATTTTATATAGGACCTAAGTAAAACACGCTTGATTTAACTTGCATAGGCTAAAAGTTATAATGTACTAATGTAGTGGCGCACTTTTTATCAGGTATAATAAATTTAACATAAAATTAAACTCACTTTGTCTTGAAGTCATCCATTATTACTATTACAATATCCGTGCTTGATTCGGCAAACAGACGGACACAACAAAAACACAACAATTATAATAACACAAACCTAACCTCACGAAACGAGATTCGTGAAAATAAATTTGACATAAGGCTCACAGTGTTGTCATAACAAATAATTTTCCCCGTCAGTTTTTAGGGATAATTTATCTTTTTATACTGTCAACCCCATTAGCGTTAACTGTTAACAAAAAAATCATGGTGCAACAAACATTTGTAAAGTTCTGTGGTCATCGTTATAGTTACTGCTAAAATTAATCTTAACTATAGCATTAACTACGCCTGTGGTGCAACTCACTCTAAGACTAGTAATAACATATTCTAAATCAGGCTTTTGATTAGGAACTGTTGGAATTAAATTAGTTTAGAAGTTATCGTACTTCAACAACTAAGAATTTACCATTATACACACAAATATTTAGGAAAAAATAGGTACTCCTTTGGGAACTATACTTATTCATCACAGTTTTGACAGTAAAAAAAATCTTTATCATTTTTGGTTAGCCCTAGGCATTCTTCGTGGTACCATATTCTGCATTTAACACACTGTCTCATATCAGACACACGATTTTCATTGCAAGCTGGGCAGAACTAAGATTCCTCTACCGATAGATTGCTTCTTTTTCTTTTATCCCCTTTAGATCGTTTCTTTTTTTCATTTTTAGTCTTCTTTGATTCTTTAGGTTTTCTTTTCTTTGTCAACTTATTTTCTTTCAATGTTTCTTGTTCCTTAAACAGATCTTTGGTGACTCGTTGGCCTTTATAATTGATGGCTTTTCTCCTAGTTTTATTCTTTGTCACAGCGTAGTTTGGCGTTGGCAGTAGTTCTTGAAAAGGAGACCTAAATTTATTGTCTTTGAGGTTCGCCAAAGGTACGTTGTCATCAGAACTAAAATCGTCGCTGTCTTCGATATTTTCTTCAGAACCATATATATTATCCATGGCCAGTGATGATTTGTTTAATGCCAGTTGTGTTATCTGCAATTCAATATTTGTTTCAGAGTCTGTCTCGGATCCTGAGCTGTAAATTATTGGACGACGATATATAGGAGCCCTGTGAAGTCCTGAAGTGGATGGTTTTGGTGACTGGGTCGGAGTAACAATGATTTGTGCCTTCTTTGGTGTTGTTTCTACATCATTCAAGATATTTTCAGATGATTGAATAGTGTCTTCATGCTCTTGGTTAGTTAAGACCGACAAATTATTTAGATCCATGGCGCTTTGAGCAGGACTTTTCTCGGGTAAATCAGGAACCTGCTCCAAATGAGATTGAGAATCATCCTCGTTTCGAAGCTGTTCTTCTGGCTGATTGACAGTATAATTATCTGGATGATCTGTGTTTGAGCCTACTAAAGCGCTGGGTTCTGTTGGTGGAGGCAGCTCTGTTAAAATTGATGGAGCAAATGCCTCGTCAGGTAATATGTCAGGGTTGAAAGGGTACAAGCCCGTAGCTCGAAACCCGTTTACTATATTGTCGTGAGTCAAACACTGTGACCACACCTTTGTAAAAATTGTATTAAAACTGGTTTTCGTTATGCGTCTTTCAGGATTTTGATACATGTATCTTAAAACCTCTTGATCCCAATAATGTTCAAAAGACTTATTCACAGATTTGTCCAGAGGTTGCAGCTCGTGCGTAGTATTACTCGGGAGACAATAAAGGACTATGTCATGCCGGTCTGCTTCCTCAACGATCGTGTAATCTAAGTGCGATGACGCTCCATCGAAGATCAACAAAATTTTTCCTTGAGTCTTATATTTTGCCAAATGTTTAATGAACTCCACGAATAGTTCAGTTGTCATGCTCCCTTTTGCTGACATCTTCACGAAACTCCCCGCGGGTAAATTGTCACTAAATTCAGGTTTCTGCCTCTGTCCTTTAAATATTATCATCGGTGGAATAGCGGTCCCGACAGCATTGACACACATTGCGATCGTGACATTTTGAGCATGCTCTGGCGCTATTAAATGGACTCGTCGAGCTCCTCTTTGTGCTAGAACAGTCTGTTGATTATGAACAGTCAACCGACATCCCTTTTCGTCTATGTTGTAAAGTCTTTGCGGGTGTGTTATAATTTCAAGCTCGTCATAAATTTTTTGGATTTCTGAGAAGTGTTGGCTAACGATTGGTCTGTTTAGCTTTTGCGCCCTAGCTGGATTCATGAACTGTGCCTTTCTCTTTGAAATTTCTGGATGCCGTTTCAAAAACATCTTTAGCCAGTCTTTGCCAGCAAGGCCAATGTCTGCGTTGAAGTTATGTTTTAGCTCATATTTTTCACAAAAAATGAATGCTTGTCTGCGAATAAGCTTTGGAGTAAGTGGCATCCCTATATTTGCAAATCTTATGATTCTGTTGACAAGATCACATTCTTGAGCTTCAGTCATAATTGAACGGCGTCCTAAACATCGCATTGTATTTCCACTTTTCAAGTGGTTCCTTAGCGTACGTCTAGGTATATTATATCGCTCTGCTGCACCACGCTGCGTCAACTGCCCTCGTTGTACGGCTGCCATAGCAGAACGCAAGTTTTCTTGAGTCCACGGAGCTCGACGTGGAGGCATTTTTATTCGATCTGTGAGTAGAAACAAAAATCAAGTTGTATAACAAAGGTCGGTTAATAAGGCCCATGACCTACTGTAGTGGGCCTTATTAGACGCATAACATGCTTTATAAAATCATCAATTAAGAACGAAATTAAACACTTATTTTTGATTAATAGCATAGAAAATAACTAATTTGATGTTTAATGTTTAATAAAATTACGTTACTTTATAGCTTAATAACAATTAAATCAAAATACTTACATTTCTTTATCACCAAATTTTATAAATCCGAGCTGTGCAGCGAACCCTGTCACAAATCGTTCACTACTGGCAAGATGGCGGCGCGCGGCGGCCGCGCGCTACCAACACAGCGAACCTAACGGTCTTGTGCATCTGTGAGTCAAGTTCGAACCGGAATTGAAATATTTTAGCGCGAGTTTTCAAATGTGGGCTTTATTACCCTCCGGGCCTTATTTGCCGCAGGTACCTTAATGGTTTTGATGTTATTTGTTTAACTGAGACATGGCTCACGGAGGGGATATCCGACTCTGAACTGTTTGATGACAGGTATCTTGTTTGGAGGCGGGATCGTGATTATTCCAATACTGGTCAATCTATGGGAGGCGGTGTTGTGATCGCTGTTAAACGTGAGCTTGTAGTTGACGCTCGCAATGAGTGGTGCTCGTCTGCGGAAGACTTGTGGGTAACGGTAACATTGCAACAAAAGAAACCCAGAACAACATACAAAATCCACATATGTGTTGTGTATGTCTGTGGCCAGAACCAGGGCAACTCGTTAACGGCACAATTAGGTAATTTCTCGGACAATTTAGTAGATATAGTTTTAAAGAATCCCGCTGACAAGTATATTATTCTGGGAGACTTTAACCAACCTAACATAATGTGGCTTCCTGCCAATGATGGTCATTATTTAAATCCCAGTAACTTGCACGGACATATTCAGTCGAGTTTTATTGACAACCTCAGTGTTTGTAATATCTTACAATACAATGCGCACTGTAATAATAACAGTAGGATTCTTGACCTAGTGTTGTCCAATGATGAGGTCACTGTTACTTGCTGCAGCGATCCTCTTGTGCCTGAAGATCCACATCACAAAGCTTTGTGTGTCACGGCAAACTTTGTTCAGTTACATAGTTTACCTATTCGTCCATTTACTAAGTTCTTATATCAGTTAGCTGATTATGACTCAATTAGAAAAGAACTAAATCGCATAGACTGGCAAAGTGAATTTAACAGTAGGTCGTTAGAGGACGCTGTCTTTTATTTCTATGCTGTCATAAATAGACTGCATGACACCTTTATACCAACAAAAACAATTTTCTACCAATCAAAGTACCCTCCTTGGTATAAAAGCCCATTGATAAAAGTTTTAAAAGAAAAAGCTAAGTTTCACAAAAAGTTTAAAAAGTATAAGAATCTTTCAGACTATCAATCCTTTGACACATTACGCCTACGGGCTAAAGAATTAGAGAAAAATATGTATGAAGACTACATCAAAAAAATAGAATCGGATATATGTAAAAACCCTCGAGCTTTTTGGAGTTACGTCAAATCAAAGAAACAATCTAATTCCGTTTAGTCGTATAATGCCTAATTCGCAAAATGGCAAACAGTCGCAAAAAGGCCAATTCGTGAATGGACTAATTCTCGAAAGGACTAATTCGCGAAATGGCTAATTCTCAAAAGGACTAAGTAGTAAAATGCCTAATTCGTAAAAATACTCATTCGTAAAAGGACTAATTCGTAAAATGGCAAATTCTTCAAATGGCCAACTTTTACCAACTCATTCCATGAGTTAAATGACATGAAAAAACTAATTTAATTTTCTAGGTTATGTTCTATTTTATAACAAATGCAAACAAAACAATAACTTAGCAAAAAAGCATTTATTATTAAAATAATTTGTTTAATCGCTTAGTTTTGTTAAATCTATGCCCATCGTACAATAAAGTATCATTACCTCTTTGATTCTTAGTAATTATAATGTGTTCTTCCATTTTTCTCATAAAATAACCTACTTCTTCTATAAACAGAAACTTATGAACGAAGTATATAATGACGGTGAATTTAACAAATAGATTATTATGCACTCACAACTACCCGCACTTATAAAAAATATTACTCGGCGTTCCCTTTTATGCTTTAGTTGCATAAATTATTGTTATCACCACGATGATTGAAAACTATTTTTAAAATAATAATAGGTAAGGTTACTTCATGAGAAAAATGGAAGAACGCATTATAATTACTAAGAATAATTTCGTTTTGGCGATGTGTCAATAAAAACGAGTGTATGGGGTCGGTTACTGTGGATACAGTTGAAGAAAATATTGAGGAAATTTCAGCATAAATGTTTAAACTGTATGTATGCATGTAATTTAACTCATGGCAGGAGTTGGTAAAAGTTGGCCATTTGAAGAATTAGCCATTTTACGAATTAGTCCTTTTACGAATGAGTCCATTTACGAATTAGGCATTTTACTACTTAGTCTTTTTGAGAATTAGCCATTTCGCGAATTAGTCCTTTTGAGAACTAGTCCATTCACGAATTGGCCCTTTTAAGAATCGGGTGCCATTTTGCGAATTAGGCATTATACGACTAAACGTCTAATTCGTATCCTGCAGTACTGCAGCTTGGACAGATATCTTCAAGTAACGGGGAAGAAATATGCAATATGTTCAGTGACTATTTTTATTCAAACTTTCTCAATGACGCGGGTACTGATGCTAGTCTATCATCAGATTACATGTATAGCCCCCGCGAGCCTACTGAGAGCAGTACACAGGATATCAGTACTATTGAAATATGTGTAGGTGAGGTGTTTAAACTTCTTAAGCAATTGGATTTAAATAAATCTTCTGGCCCAGACAATATCTCCCCGTTATTTGTCGCGAACTGCGCTAAAAGCATCTCTGTCCCCCTTTCTCTCCTGTTCAAGCGATCACTTGACACTGGTACGGTACCTACGATCTGGAAGTCGGTATATATAACACCGGTACACAAGAAAGACTCGAAAACTCAGATTGCAAACTATAGACCAATCTCAAAGCTGTGCGTGTTTGCTAAGATATTCGAGAAAATTATCTACAGGCAAGTCTACTCGGCACTTAAACTCTGTTTTAGTGAACAGCAGCATGGTTTTTTAAGAGGTCGGTCAACAACATCCAATCTTATCATGTGTAGTGACTTCCTATCAGACTCAATGTCTCAAAGGTCTCAGGTCGATGTTATATATACTGACTACAGCAAATGTTTTGACCGAATAGATTACGTTATCCTAATTCGGAAACTTCTCTCCATGGGTATAAGAGGCAATCTTTACCGTTGGTTCACATCATCATCATCAGCCTATCGCAGTCCACTGCTGGACATAGGCCTCTCCAAGTGCACGCCACTGAGATCGATTTTCGGCTTCTCGCATCCAGCTCCTGCCAGCCGTCTTGCGCAAGTCATCACTCCACCGTGCCTGAGGACGTCCTACACTACGCTTGCCGAGGCGCGGTCTCCACTCTAGAACTCGTTTACCCCAACGGTTATCGGTTCTTCGGCTAATATGGCCAGCCCACTGCCACTTCAGCTTGCTGATTCGGTGGGCTATGTCGATGACCTTGGTTCTCTGACGGATTACCTCATTTCTGATGCGATCCCTCAGAGAAATGCCGAGCATAGCCCTTTCCATAGCCCGCTGAGCGACTTTAAACTTGTGAACCAGCCGTACCGACAGTGTCCACGTTTCGGCTCCGTAAGTCATGACAGGTAGGACGCACTGATTGAAGACTTGTCTTTAGGCACTGTGGGATCGACGATGTTAGGACTCGACGTAGCTTCCCAAATGCAGCCCAACCCAACTGAATTCTCCTATTCACCTCGTCCTCAAAGTTGTTTCTACCTAACTGCAATGTCTGCCCGAGGTATACATATTTCCGAACAACTTCGAGAACGGCGCCGTGTATCGCAATCGGTTCCGGTAGAACATGTTCATTGAACATGACCTTGGTTTTGTCCAAGTTCATCCGTAGGCCGATGCGTAGAGAAGATTCAGCCAGGTCGTTCAGCATCTGTTGTAGGTCCTGCAGCGTTTCCGCCATGATGACGATATCGTCAGCAAATCGCAAGTGAGAGATGTGTTCGCCATTGATGTTGATGCCTCGCCCTTTCCAGTTCAGCGTCTTGAACATATCCTCCATTGCATTAGTGAACAGTTTCGGGGAAATAACATCCCCTTGTCTCACTCCTCGATGCAACGGTATGGGCCTTGTTTGCTGATTCTGTACTTGAACGGACATTGTAGCGGCTTCGTAGAGACATCTCATCACTTGGATGTATCGCCAATCTACTTGACAACGCTGCAGGGACTCCAGAACAGACCAGATTTCAACCGAGTCAAAGGCCTTCTCATAGTCCACAAATGCTAGACACAGGGGCTGATTATACTCTTCGGTCTTCTGTATAATCTGCCGCACTGTGTGGATGTGGTCTATGGTGCCGTATCCGCTCCGAAACCCGGCCTGCTCCGGTGGTTGGAATTCGTCGAGTCTTCGCGCAAGTCGGTTCGTGATCACTCTTGAGAACAGCTTATAGACGTGGCTTAGGAGGGAAATGGGTCGATAGTTCTTCAGCTGGGTTTTGTCTCCCTTCTTGAAGAACAGGACGACAACACTCCTACTCCACGCCTCTGGAGTTCTCCCTTCAAACAGGACGGCATTAAAAAGCTTCTGGAGCTCCCCCAGTACGGGCTTACCTCCTGCTTTTAAAAGCTCTGTTGTAATGCCATCCTCGCCAGGGGCTTTTCCATTTTTGAGCTGTCTCAGAGCGATCTCGATTTTGCCACTGCTGACTTCTGGCAGGTCTTCGGTGAAATGGCGTGTTAATGTGGCTCTAGAATCCTCATTTCCGGGATCAGGTCGAGATGCATGCGATGCGTATAGCCGGCCATAGAAATTTTCCACTTCCGAAAGGACTGCCGGCACCGAAGAAACGACTTCTCCACTTGTGGTCAACTTCGTCAAGTGGCTTCTTCCAAGAGATTGTACGAACACCTTTGACCCCCGATTTAGCTCAATTGCTCTTTCTATGTCAAGAGTATTGGAGCACCGGAGGTCGCGTCGTACGTGCTTGTTGATCTCTTGGTTTAGAATCCGCTTAGCTGACGAAGTGACAGGCGGGTTTTCACGTCGTTTCTTCATAAGCCCTAATGTCTCTTCCGAAAGCTTTGATTTCTTGCCCTTACGCTGCATGTTACAGAATCTCGAACCTTCCTCCCTGAGGATCCGAACCACATATTCGTGGTTCTGGTTAACGTCTGTTGTGGTTTCCACGGCGGCAAATCGGTTCTCCAAATTTGATTGGAACGTTTCAGATCCTGTCATGGTTTGGAGCAGTGTTGGTCGGAGCCTGGCCTTCATCAGACGGAAACGTTCGGCCTTGAAGTTGATATTCAGAGAGCCTCGGACAAGTCGGTGATCGCTACCGGTATTAAACCTATTGATCACGGAGACATCTCTGAATATGTGCTTCTTGTTCGTCATGATGAAGTCAATCTCATTTTTAGTCATAGTGTCGGGGCTTTGCCAAGTCCACTTCCTTTGGGGCTGCTTTTTGAAAAAAGAGTTCATCAAAAAGAGCCCCTCGCGTTCGAGGAAGTTGACGAGCATTTGCCCCCTATGATTCCTGCTTCCAAATCCATGGGATCCTACTGCCGATTCGCCGCAAATCTGTACTCCCACTTTAGCGTTAAAGTCCCCCATGACAACGGTGTAATGGGTCTTTGTAGTGAAGTGGAGGGCCCTTGATATATCATCAAACATATCCTCCACTTCATCGTCTGAATGTGTCGAGGTCGGTGCGTACACTTGCACTACCTTGAGGCTATACCTGTCGGTGAGCTTTAAGATAAGGTACGCTACCCTGTTCGACACACTAGACACCTCCACAACGTTATCAGCTAGGGACTTATTAACCAGAAACCCAACGCCACCTTGGGATTGTTGGTCTCCCTCTCGGAAGTACATTAGGTGACCTGATTCGAGGGTTATGGTGTCCTCCCCCTCTCTTCGAACTTCACATAACCCTAATACGTGCCACCTAATCTTCCCAAGTTCCACCTCGATTTGCGCCAGATGCGAGTCAAGCCGTAGCGTACGCCCGTTGTACGTCGCAAGAGTCAGTTTAGTTTGGTGGCCTCCCGTAACCCGGAGATTCTTCGCACCCCCTGTCCCGCCGTAACCACGGTCGCCACCGTGACCGGGAATAGCGGGACTGCCGGGAACTAGGGGCCGTGGCTTTTTTGTGCTGCTCATGGAGGTATTTAGCCTACTGCTATCACGCTGGCCAGACGGGTTGATAGAGGGTTTTTTTCGAGTTTTCCTTCTCTCGCACTGGTGTTCGGTGCATTTTTTTCCATTAGTCGACTTCTACGACACCCACTGGAAGAAGGGGTAGCGACACATGTATTCTTAAGCCGTCGCTACACGGCACATCGTACAGTCAGCACCAAAAGTCGATGAACAGAATCAACATGACAAAACACCTGTTCACAATAAAATGCCATAAGTTATAGTCGCAACTAGGAAACAAAATAGCCTGTACACCAGAAATTTACAAAAGTCGTTAAACACGAGTATTTCAAAAGTATCTGTGCACTAGTATTCCTAAAGTCGCTGTACACCATAAATCCAAATGTCGCTGAACATCATTGTATCAAAAGTCACTAAACAGCAGTAAATACAAAATTAGGTTAACAAAGTATATTTTTAATGTTGCCGTGTGTTAATATACTTTTGACGCTTATGTTGTTCAGCTACTTTTGGGACAGTGCTTACTTGACCTTAATAATGTATGTTAACACGTTAGTATCTATTTCAATACTTATTTACAAAGCAATTATATTTTATTGTCAGTAATCTTACTAATCTATAATATGAAATAACGTAAACATAACTGTCATGATCTAGGAAGCGATTATAGTGATGGTACTTACTTGTAATTTACTTTGCGCGAATCTTACAAAACCTACCTTCATTTAATTTTTAATTTATTATTTCTATTCACATGACTTGTGATAATTTTAGTCTAGCGTATGATTGTCATAGTCTGAACTAATTGAAATGTTGTGTAAGTGCATAGTTGTTTATTTATATTATTGAGATACATCAATCGATAAATATCACAATAATACCGTAGAATGTGCATATTACGGAGCATAAACGTCACAGAAGTCTCCTATCTCGATTAGTTCTCCAGCCTCTCCAGGGCCACCAGAGCACATCCAACCCCAAAACACACCAAAGTCACTTGCGCGGTTATCGATTATACAAGCTGTTGATTTGCATCCGTGCCATAGTCAAGGACGTAATTATACTAATGATTCTCAACCCAAATCAACAAAAAAATTGGTACAAATTTTTTTGATTTTAATTTTTTTTCGGAAATCCGTCGATGTCATCTAGCCGTATTTAAACTTGGCGCGTGTGTTACTGGCCTTAAAACCGTGCTGCGCCCTCACACAAACGCAAACACAAAGCATACGCAACGATTATTCATACATTTCATTCATAAAATTGGATTACTTCTGAAATACTATGACATTACAATGACAAAAAAAGCAGTGCATATTAGCTATTTCCCGTCAACTGTAATTCCAATCGATTATTTACGTATTTTATGTCCTCCTCCTGAAGTATGGCACAAATGCAAATCAACACCTTGTATTACGTTCTGCATATCAAGTATTATTTATGCGCCAGAGAGACATACGACCATTTTCAGTAGAATGAAATGTTTTTTCATCCGAAAGCCAAGAAGTTATTTCTAAAAGAGTTATGTTAATGAAAAGAGTTATGTTTATGTTATTTCATATTATAGATTAGTATGATTTCTGACAATAAAAAACACTGTAAAGCAAAAAAAAAACTATTTTTAGGTACATCGGCCTGGAACACAATGTCTAATGGATGTAACTAAGTTTATTTCGCCACCGACTTCTAGGCCGATGCACCTAAGAATAGTTTTTTTTTTTTTGCTTTACAGTGTTTTTGGGAGTCAGTTTTATTTTTTTGTAAAAAGTTTTTTATTTTTAGCTTTTCAGTGACAAGCATAGTTGTCACTATCCGCATAAGTGGAAAGTTCTCATCAATACGGACAATACAAGCCCAAACACGAGGTAGTTTACATATTCAGTTTTATAGTTCCCTCGACCTTCTCTGGTCTCCATCACCAAGTCAGCTCTAAATCTTCACCATTGCATAGTGTTATCAGACATAAGCTTTAGTGTCAAGTTTTTACCCTGCGTATTCCTACAATTTTCCAAAGCCGCAAATTTGCCCTCGATTTCTCAGCGTTTCCATCATCAGATCCTGACCGTGTGATTATGGGACCACCTGGGAGGTAAACACTATCAAACAAAAAAAAAATTTGCAAATCGGTCCTGGCGTCTCCGAGCAATCGGTGAACACATAAAAAATAAAAAAAAAGATCCCAACGAATTGAGAACCTCCTCCTTTTTGGGAAGTCGGTTAAAAATATAATTGCTTTGTAAATAAGTATTGAAATAGATACTAACGTGTTAACATACATTATTAAGGTCAAGCAAGCACTGTCCCAAAAGTAGCTGAACAACATAAGCGTCAAAAGTATATTAACACACGGCAACATTAAAAATATACTTTGTTAACCTAATTTTGTATTTACTGCTGTTTAGTGACTTTTGATACAATGATGTTCAGCGACATTTGGATTGATGGTGTACAGCGACTTTAGGAATACTAGTGCACAGATACTTTTGAAATACTCGTGTTTAACGACTTTTGTAAATTTCTGGTGTACAGGCTATTTTGTTTCCTAGTTGCGACTATAACTTATAGCATTTTATTGTGAACAGGTGTTTTGTCATGTTGATTCTGTTCATCGACTTTTGGTGCTGACTGTACGTTCAGAATAGATGTCAAACAGACGTTCTAAACGGTTACTCCTCTAGGGCTATGTGCATTCCTTCCGGGGTTCCGCAAGGTTCCTTATTGGGACCCTTATTGTTCAATATTTTTATTAACGACGTAGAAGCCTGTTTCCGACATTCTAAAATACTGTTATATGCAGACGACATGAAGATTATGAAACAGGTCTCCACAGTAGAAGACGCTATTTTACTTCAAGAAGATCTTGATAATTTTCAAAATTATTGCGCAATTAATAAACTGGATTTGAATGTTTCTAAATGTTATGTTTGCTCTTTTACTAGGAAACCAAATTCAATTAACTTTAATTATACTCTGTTGGTACTGAATAGAGTAAATGTTATTAGGGATCTGGGAGTGACTTTTGACTCAAAACTTAACTTTGGCATACATATTGACAATGTAGTTAAAAAAGCTTCTAAAGCATTAGGTTTTATCCTCAGAATCTCATCTGAGTTTAAGAGCATCAAGACTATCAAAATATTGTATTGTTCTTTTGTTCGTAGTCACCTGGAATATGGCTCTCAAGTGTGGAACCCTAACTATAATATTTACATTAATCGCTTAGAGAGCATTCAAAGAAAATTCCTAAGGTATGTTCAGTTTCGTACAAAAGTTTATTTACCAAATTATCCTAAACGATGCAAAAAGTTCCATATCCTACCACTTTTCGAACGTAGAAATATTGCAGACTTAGTATTCCTGTTTAAGGTTATGAATGGATTGGCTGACACTCTGGAACTGGTGAGCAAAATAGGACTGCGTGTGCCAAGGTTATGAATGGATTGGCTGACACTCCGGAACTGGTGAGCAAAATAGGACTGCGTGTGCCTTCTACATTTCTACGCAGATTTCATCTTCTAGACACACATGCGGCTAAAACCACGTATAGACAAAACTCTTATCTGATAAGAGCGAGTCGTGCATATAATTCGGCCTGCGAGGAAGTCGATATCGATCTTTGTAACACTGGTATTGTTAAACTTAAAAAGACTCTGTGTGATTACTTCTTTAATCATGTTCAGTAGTAACTAGCATGCATTTAATTGTATAACTTTATTTTTTTTTAATTAAGGTTTGTATTGTTAAGTAGCTTACTATTGTTTATTTTACTTGTGAAAACTTGTAATTGGCGATATCTTACTTATAATAATTAACTATTGTATTACCTAGCTGTAAGTTTTCCTAAAAATGTAAAATAAAATAAAAATAAAATAAAAATTGCTCCAAATATTGACACTCCGAAATTTTCAGTTACTAAGTAGAAAAAAATATGATAAGTTTTTGGACCATAACTCCTTCAATTTTCATGCTATCACAATTTATAAAAAACCATTGTAAAAGTAATTAAGAGAGCTACAACATCCATCATTGCAATATATAGTAAAGAACCTTTTTCTAAAACGATGAAGGGTTAAAGGGCTTAAAAGAGGCTGTGATTGCGCTGCCACGCGCTCTTTAAACAATCATATCTCCGTCAATTTTTGTTCGACAGAAAAAACAAACAAACCAAATTGTTTGTCAGAAAAATACCTAATTTTTTTATCGGAATACTTTTATACGTATCTGTCGTAATTTTTGAGATATTATGAAAAAAAAAGTGGGTTTTGTTTTAATTTGAAATTTTGTTATTTTCTTTAATCGTGACTTTTTTGAAAAATATGTATCCTGAAGCACCCAAACTGATACTGTCTATCAAACTCTTCATAATAAAGTTAATCCTAGGCGGAATACGATTAATTTTAATTTTGGTGGAAATGGCACTTATGAAACCCACTGATTTAAAAGAAAAAATGTTAGATGCTACCCTTATTTGCAATACAGCTCACTTATTTTACGTGCAAAAGACTTTTAATAGTGCTCATCTTAAAGCTTATTTCAAGCACTACAAAACCCATTTGTATTAGAATGTATAAAATGCATCTGCTCGCCGGTACATGGCATTGACCACAACGATTAAATTTCAGACAAAATAAAAAACGGCTTTGATCTTTAATATCTAGCTTAATATTGCACTTAGGACACTTTATAAAAAAACGAATTGTTCGTTGTTTTACCTGCTACAATTTTGTTCTTTATAAATTTTTCGATAAAACCAATGCAACTTTTCTAAGTTTGTATGTACTTTCTAAGTATATCTTAGACACCATTGACTGTGTTTCGGATGGCACGTTAAACTGTAGGTCCCGGCTGTCATTGAACATCCTTGGCAGTCGTTACGGGTAGTCAGAAGCCAGTAAGTCTGACACCAGTCTAACCAAGGGGTATCGGGTTGCCCGGGTAACTGGGTTGAGGAGGTCAGATAGGCAGTCGCTTCTTGTAAAGCACTGGTACTCAGCTGAATCCGGTTAGACTGGAAGCCGACCCCAACATAGTTGGGAAAAAGGCTCAGAGGATGATGAAATTTTTCGATAAAACGTATATTTTTGGAGATATTTGCAAAAAACCGATGAAAAACGTGAAAAAATTGCGAATTTTCAATTGCCGATAACTTGAAAATTATTGGATTTTTTCAATAACTTTATAGGCAACTATAAAGTTTTTGAAATTAGGTTAGCTTATAATTAGGTCTTCTATCGATATCCGAGGTTATTTTGCAAAAAAAAAATTACCCCTGAGAAGGGGAGGCAACCACCCCCAGGGGGGTTGGCGGAGTTCAAATCATTTTCACTTTTGAAGTTAAGGGTAAGATGAACCTAATTCCAAAATTTCATGCAAATCGGTTCACAGTAAAAAAATTCGGAGCAATAATGCTTCAATGACTGCACGTAGGAACTGTTTCGGCACGGTAGATGTACAGTCAGCACCAAAAGTCGATGAACAGAATGAACATAACAAAACACCTGTTCACAATAAAATGCCATAAGTTATAGTCGCAACTAGGAAACAAAATAGCCTGTACACCAGAAATTTACAAAAGTCGTTAAACACGAGTATTTCAAAAGTACCTGTGCACTAGTATTCCTAAAGTCGCTGTACACCATCAATCCAAATGTCGCTGAACATGATTGTATCAAAAGTCACTAAACAGCAGTAAATACAAAATTAGGTTAACAAAGTATGTGTGTTAATATACTTTTGACGCTTATGTTGTTCAGCTACTTTTGGGACAGTGCTTGCTTGACCTTAATAATAATGTATGTTAACACGTTAGTATCTATTTCAAATCAAATCAAATCAAAACGTTTATTCGCGTTCGTGACGCACAAACAAAAACGAATATATATGTCGGAAACGGTCAATAGTACGGACACTAAACGTCACGCAAGCGCGCCCTCTGGCGGCGTTTCCGGTGAAACAACATTTTGGCGTGCTTGGCAGAGTCGTGGCGGTCAGCGTTGCGTCCGCGGAGGTCAGTCTTAGTTCAGTCTTCATTGAGGCTTCGTCGAGTCTTCGTGGAGTCGTCGCGTTACTGCCCTACGTCACGTCTAGTGTACCTAGTGTTATTGCCTAGCGTTGTAGTACCTAAACTTATTGTAAAGTGTCTTATTGCAACCGGCAATTACGGTTCTTCTAACCTAACAGACAGACATGTGTTGCTGGGGAGTTTGTTCCGCTACTTCTTTTCCCCAGCCAAAACACATAGGAAGTGGCGAAGGGCGGGCGTTTTGGGGGCTGTCTTTTGTTCTGACTAATTTGAATAAACGTTTTTGAGTTCTTTTTGAGTTATCTCTTTGTACGATTACCCTAGTTGATGTCGGTCGATAGTGCCATCCTGATGTACCTCCGACATCAGAAGTGGGATGCAATCCGAATGCCCACAGTGTCACGTGTTCAAAATGTGAAGATTGTAGTGGTGAAAATTGCAACGCCTGATACGATACTGCTATCACATTGAATCGATCCAGGTAAGCACTAGGAAGAATCCTGGGTGGTTATTGGGTGGAATGGTTATTTGGGTGTGCCTGTCAGACACCGGATAGAGGTTGTCTTGAAGGGCAAGTCGACTATCAGACTCCGGATAGAGGATGTCTTGAGTCGTAGATGTCAAACGCCGGATAGAGGTTGTCTTGAAATGGTGACTATCAGACTCCGGATAGAGGATGTCTTGAGTCGTAGATGTCAGACGCCGGATAGAGGTTGTCTTGAAATGGTGACTATCAGACTCCGGATGAAGGCTGTCTTGAGTCATCGCTATCAGACGCCGGAGGGAGGTTGTCTTGACGGAAATTGTTGAATTGAGCTTAGTTTTTGACTTTTGTTAGTAAGGTTTGCTTTGTGAATTTTGCTAGAGTGTATTTAACGATGTAACTGGACTTTGAATCATTTGGATTAAAAAAAAAAATGGAACGTCGATAATTTCAAATGGAGTTTGTAGTAGAAGATTTATTAAGAATTTCAGCGAAGGTACAAGTAGGGTAGACTGGGTACGGTTGTGACAATTTTCAAATGATTGACTATAGCTTTTTATTTATGCTATTAATCTGAACAAAAAATGTATTCTAATTAAGTTTATTCATTGCTTAACGTATAAACATGAAAGTATATGTCTAAATCAAATGGTTAGTACATAAAATGAAATTTAAAAAAAAAGGTAAATTGTCACAACCGTACCCACCCCAAGGGCGGTTGTGACAGTACTGGGGGTCAATAGTGACACGATGAAAATACTGTAATATGATCACAAAATAAGATAAAAATACTCTAAAATGCCAATAAAACACTTTAATTGCAAAAAATATTTATTTATTTTTATATAATAATCAACTAAATTATACTTTCCTAACAAAAGAAATAAAATCTTTGAACATTTTAATTTCTTACAACATATAAGGCACTATAGGATCTTTGGTTACAATCAGTAGTCTTCATTAGTACAGTCAGTCTTCATCTATACCCACTATTTAAGTACCTTAAAGTATTTATAACAGTCTGCACTTAAAATTAGTTAAAGCGGACTTAACAAATATAATATAAATATTATAAAGCTAAAGAGTTTGTTTGTTTGTTTGTTTGTTTGTTTGTTTGTTTGAACGCGCTAATCTCAGGAACTACTGGTCCGATTTGAAAAATTCTTTCAGTGTTAGATAGCCCATTTATCGAGGAAGGCTATAGGCTACTTTTTATCCCGGTACGGGAAGTAGTTCCCACGGGATGCGGGTGAAACCGCTGGCAGAAGCTAGTATAATATATTAATCATGTTCATAATCACATTAGAACTTAATCTCTATTCTATTTTGAAACTAAACTCAAAACATAACAAAATCTTTTAAACAGGAACTCAAATATTTTTTTAGAAATGTAGCATGTGAAAATTTATAAAAGTAAGTTTGACAACTAATCTAATCCGACTCATCACAGTTGTGACAAATATAATACCGACTACCATCTGTACAGTCTACATGGGCCCAAAGGTTACACTTTCCTTAGCATTTAATCCATTTTTTGCCAGGCCTACTTTCAGAATATGGACCAAGGCACACCAAACAAAAATATTCTTCTTCATCTGATATTGACGGTGATTGTTTCCTTTTCGTTGCTTTACCTTTTCCTTTTCCTTTCGGCTCATTGAGATTTTTTTTGATGCCCTTTGCCTTCAGTCGTTTTTCTTTTGCTTCATATTCTTGCCTGACTGCCTCTTTTTCAGGCGTGTCCGTGTAAATCGTAGACTTCTTGGTTCTAGGTCCTCGCGTTTTTCTTTGGGAAGCTTTTGGAAAGGGCCGAACAATTTCAGGAGAAAAAACTGATGGTATGGCAGAAGTAGATGGTTGAACATTGCTAAAATTTTGGCTTGGTGTATTGTCTAATATAGAAAGGTGAAAGTGGTGGACTTTTATTATTAGGTCCAAAATTCTCAGTAACAAAATTTTCTTCTTGAATACAGTCAAGGTTGGCAATATTTACTAAAAATGGTGCTATGGGAGCATCCTCTTGATTGTCAGGGATTGGTCTGCTTATTACAGGTGATGGTGCTGCAGGAGAAATATCTTCAGTGTCTGTTCTGCTTGTTGTGTGAGATGGTATTGCAGAAGCATTATTTTCAGTGTCAGGATTTGGTCTAGTTCTTCCAGGTGACGGTACTGCAGGAATATTGTCTTCAGTATCAGGGTTTGGTCTGTCGGTTACGAAAGAGGGTGCAAAGTCAATATCTCCGAACAGATTACGGTTGTATGGATAGATCCCAGTTTTCATAAAACCAGCCTGTATGTTCGCCTGTGTAAGAGCCAGAGGCATAGCAATTTTGATGATACCTGGTATATCATATATTGTCATCGTTTTACCAGGGTGGCTTCGCATCCATCCATCGCAAGCAGTGTTAATAGCTTTTTTTAAAGGTCCGAAGACAGACCGGTCGAGAGGCTGAAGCTTGTGAGAGCAATGTGGGGGAAATGAAAGTAAAGTGATCCCGTTTTCTTTACAATAATCTAAGGTATTAATGTGAATGTGCGATGAATGATTATCAAGCACGAGTAACACTTTGTGAGTTAGTGAAGCATTACAAAATTTCTTAAAATGTTTAAGAAATTCTAAGAAGGATAGATCTTGCATCCAGCCGGAAGGGTTTGCAGCTCCAACAGATCCAACTGGTCCGTCCCTCACAAAGTGGTCGTGGTAACGAACACGAGGGAAAATAAAAAACGGAGGCATGGTATTTCCCAAGGCGTTCACTGCAAAAGCTACCGTAACTAACGTGCCCCGTTCAGCAGAAGTAACGGCTCCCACTTGCCGCGTACCACGTCTTGCAATGACTTTATCAGGTTTTTGGACCGTAGTGACGCCTGCTTCGTCGACATTGTAGATATCCTGTGGCTCGTAAGGATGTCTATCCATAACAACTTGCAAGTTGTCGTAAAAAGCTTCCACATTTGTTTTATTGAAACTAGTTGCCCTTGAAAGGCTTGTAGCTTGAGCTACTCGAACAGATAGAGAAGGATTTCTATTCAGGAAGGAACGGAACCATTCTTCGCCTGCCATCTCATTCTCAGCCCAAGTAGCAGGTCGCTTTAGGTTATATTGAGTTGCAAGCTCAAAAGCCAACTTCCGCACCTCTTTTGCAGTAAGTCCGAAATAAATGTCCGCGCAACGCTGTAAATATTTTGACAACTGCTGCTCTTGTTGTTCGGAAAATACTTTATTGTGAGCAACATACCCCATGCTAATGCTATTGTTTTCATTATCGCCCGTGCTGGCATTATCGCGTTTTCGAACATACCTTAATAGTGACATGCGATTAACATCATGCATTTCCGCAGCTTGTCGCAAAGAAGTCCCGCGTTTAGTTTCTTTGTAAGCATCTTCATACTGATTCAAGCTGCACTGTGCTCTTGTAGTCTTTCGTTTGCGTATTCTAGGCATCTAAAACAATAAACAACCGCTTTTACTTATGTCACAACCGTACCCAGTAAAAATGTCACAACTGTACCCACAGATCGTTTTAATAAAAGAAACACCACCACGTCAAAACAAAATAACCTACAATAAATGTAACCACTGATATTACACTGCTACTATTTGATTTATATCGATGAACAACACTCAATACCCTATCAGTATACATGTTATAGCAATTACGAAATAATAATGAATCAAAATACTTACTTTTTGCGTTCAAAAATCAAAATGTGCTCCTGGTCACGTACACTCTGCGCGTCGGATGACGCAACACTGTGACACAGGTTGAGACGTGCAAGGCGCTCGTCTTTCCCCTTGCACGCCCCCCGCTAATCCTTATATTTTCGACAATACAGCGACTGTCACTACCGTACCCTGGCACAACCGTACCCAGTCTACCCTATGGTAACCCCGGTTATGGTAATGGTATCGGTTTCCATTGTTACATGTCAAGCTAGTTATTGAAGGTATGCTAGAAAATTAACCGAATTTGTCTTTATTTTTCATGTTTCAATAATGATGGTGATTATTGTGCAACGTGGCGACAAAATTACTGCGGAGCCGACGTGTCATCGTGAGTTCGGAGTGTTGGTGCTCGTGCAACTCCGTGGCTTCACGTCCGCGAAAGCCTTGCTGTACTGCGCGCCATAGCGATGTGCGATCGTCACGCACGTTGAGTGGATACCCGGTGAGACCGATCCATTTTTGCTTATGTTGAGGTTATTTATTGTCTTACGCCACTTTTAAACTTGTGAGGCAGTTTCAGTCTCGTTGATTAGTGGGAGCGCTTATTAATTAGTCGAATTGTAGATACCTAATCAGAATCAGAAACCGTGAACCTACGATTGATCCCAGAGTTGAAAATTATTAGTTACCTGATCTCATCAATATCCTAAAGTTAGAATAATTGAGTTTCTGCGTCATTGTTTGATTCAGTTTAGTAGCATTTGATGGAGGTGTTACTGTTTACTGGTACAATGCTTGATGGAGGCATTGAATTTAGTGCTTGACGGAGGCACTGTAACCATTACGCTTGAGGGAGGCGTTTGGCTCTATTTGGTCTCAAACCGTATAGCGCTTGATGGAGGCGTTATGTGTGTTGATTTGCGTGATTGATGGAGGCACTGTGTTGAATTGCGATATGTGTTGGGATGTTGATGTGTGATTAATGATGGTAGTTTTTTTTAGATTAATGAAATCGTAGATGATGAAAGCTAGGTTCACAGGGTTGACATGTGTGTATGCTTGTGTGTTGCGCTTCAATCACAGGGTTGATTCACTGTTAAGTTGAAAGTCACAGAGATGACTGCCGTTGAACATTTGTCACAGGGATGGCTAAAGTGTGTATCTTATGTTTGGTCACAGGGATGACCTGGTTCCTGTTTATCAATTAAAACTTCGAATTAGAATATTTCAGTTTTTGCGACATTTGATTGAATTGTGCATCAGACTATAGATTTTTGGTAAGGTGTTTGGTAAGCTTCGGCTTGCTGGCCGGCTCGGCCGGCCAGCCTCAGCCGCGTCGGCGAGCGTTAAAACTACCTGCGCCTCCAGTGTTGCCAACAAGGTGAATCTAAAACTTGCTAAACTGATGTTAAAATTTTGCCAAAATTATGCTAATTGCTTTATAATATTGCCAGAAAATAAGCTAACATTTTTCAATGTCAAATACAACGTTATTTAATTTTAAATGTTTATTAATCAACAAAATTTTGATTTATTCTACGTTTTAATCGACTATGTTACTAAATAAAATGTTAATATCTTCGTCTTCATCGGCAGGCTCGGCAGCTGATGTGCATGTAGACGTGGAAGCCTTATTCTCAAGACTATAACTCTCCTTGGTACCTATAGAGCGCAGTACGTTATCCGGAACTGTGTAAGAATAGCAGCATTTCCCTGCCCTCTTTAGGCCGAATCTGACGTATAGAATGGCATTTAAAGTTTTTATCGACAAACGGTTGCGAAGTTTAGTTTTGACTATATTCATTTGGCTGAAAACGCGTTCAATTTCTGCGTTGGAATGAGGTAGTGATAATAATGATATTGCTAACTGAGATAAATCTGCAAAGGGGTTATTACCAGCTGCATCTTTGTAATAAATTACTTCATTCCAGAATTCTACAGTGGAAGATGTGCGTTCCCATTTAATGTGCACTATGTTTCTCCATTGAGACATGAGCCTATCCATTGTAGCTGCATCCACTCGGAATTCTTGGGCAATATCGATTAGAGAAGGCTTGACTGCTTTTAAAGTTTCTTCTACTGAAAATAAAGATACTTTCTCAAGTATATTAAAATTAATTGGTAATCTAGAACGCAGCTCTGAAACAAGTTTCAGTGTGAAATTCAGGCAACGTTGACGTAAATTATTTTCCACTTCAGGTTGAAGGTTGTATTCCGGTAATTTTGTTTCAAAAGCATATCCCATGTACGGTTTCGGATCCAAATAACTTTCTATATTTTGTGTAAAAATATCGACTCTCGCAGTTGGGTTTAAAATACGCCGACTTGTAGATTGAACTAAGGCACACAAATCTTTGTAAAGTTTTGTTGGGTCAATATTGTTGCTTTCAAATAGCTTGTTCACAGTTTGGACTTCCTCCAAAATAGGTTTTAAATACAATAAATACAAATGATTCACAGGATCATTATACATGGAGTATAGTGTTTCTGCCATATAGCAGTGGTTATCGCGCCTAGCAACTTCAAACAGGAGTTTTAATTCCACCCATTGCTCCAGAATACGGTTGACTGCTGGTTCCATTGATATCCATCGGGTGTTGCACATCTGTGGAATTAACAATGGTTCGGAGCCACAGTTAATTGTTTGGTAGATATTTTTGTAATATAGTCGACGGTTCGAAGAATGACTAAACCAATTGTAGGTTTCTCTTATTAGAAATTCAACATTCCGTGGTAGAGTTTCTTCCGAAGCATGCGATAAAGCCAACTGTAATGAATGGCACACGCAGCGAACTAATACCAAATTATCATTACCAGTTTCATTTTTTAATAGGGCATGTACTCCGTTGTTAGTGCCTGTCATCACCGTAGCATTATCTGTGCCAATACCGATCATTTTTTTTATTTCAATATTCAAAACTAACAATAATCCTTTAATACCGTTGACTATGCTGTTAGCAGTGCCATCTTCAATCTCGACCAACCCCAAAAATGTGGATATTATTGTTTTTAAAGATCGGCTGAAATATCTGATCGATACTCCCAACATTTTGCTTACAGAAATATCCGTGGACTCATCGAGCAAGAGACTATACTCTTGGTCTCGCAAATCTGACACAATTTCTTCAATAAAATGAGGCGCCAAAACATTTTTTATAATATTTGTGCATTTTGTACGATGGACTCGAAAGTCTCCACTTTTGCTATCACCGAATCGGTGTTTACATAACTTTGATAAATGATCGACAGCCATAATCGAACAATGCGCGCACACAAACATCGCTAGTGAAGATTCTGCTCTCTGTGTATTTAGATCTTTTTTAACTTTGGGAAAATTAATTGTTCTTTGACTTTTTACTGGTTCTATAGCTTTCTTATGCTTTATTGACAAAATATGTAACTTTAAACAATGGACTTTTGCAATCATCTCGCACTTGCAGTACTTACAATAGGCCTTCGTCGTATCATCTTTGACAGGCTGTAACCAATCCTTGAAATCCAGCATTTGCTCCCACTCAGACCGGTAATGCTGACTGTATTTAGGCGGCATATTAACGACTATCAAGCAATTAATTAATAATGCACGTAAAACTTTTAAACTTTCTTTCATTTACAGTGACAGTAAATACGTGAATACGCGGTAATCGCCAGTGTTGCCAACAGCTACTAAAGGCTTGTAGCTAGGAGTTTAAGAGAAAGTTGCTATATTGAGATTTTGCAGATAAATAATCATTTATATCAGGGATATCATAAATAACAAGCCATGTAAATAGTGTACAAAAATGTAAACAATTACATATTGTGATCTCGCCTTCCTTTAGCATATAAGGCAAATTTGTATTTTCAATTTTCGCGGTCAGATGGCAGTGCGCCCGGGGCGCTCTGGGGCGGCTTACCCGAACACACCATCAGACAGTGATGCCCTATCCAACTATAAAGAAGTACATCAACAATAAAAAACAAATGATAATTACAGTATATTTTATATAGGTATATATTTTTGAAGTATTTGGACTTAAAAAAGGAAAGTAAACTTGTTATTCATAATCCTAACTAATATTATAAATGTGAAAGTAACTCTGTCTGTCTGTCTGTCTGTCTTTCTGTCTGTCTGTCTGTCTTTTCTTCACGCCTATACTACTGAACCGATTTGTGTGAAATTTGGTACAGACATAGTTTGGAACTTGAGAAAGGACATAGGATAGTTTTTATTACAAAAAAAATATAAAAATAAAAATAAAATTTATTTCGGACATATAGCGCCATCTATTGGTCAAACCAAAAATCACTATTCCACGCGAACGAAGTCGCGGGCAAAAGCTAGTTATTTTATATGCCAAAAAATATGCTATTTGCTAAATAACTTATAAAAATGCTAAACAACATAAAAATATGCCAAATCTAGCATAAAATTTGCTAAATTGGCAACACTGTGCGCCTCAGCTCGCAGGCCGCCTCGCCCCTCCGCGCCTACGCGGTTTTGAATTGCACTCTAGGGGTAGGGCAAACAAGACTACGTGGAGTCGGTTTTGCAGCGATTCGTTTTCGTTACTAGCTTCAATTTTTAAAAGGGTGCTAATTAAACAGGCTTCTTTTTAATATCATTATTCGCCCCCAAAAATGTATCTTGCCTTCTAAATTACTAAGTCAGCCACAATTAACGAGCATCTAAATAATACTATTTTAGCCACTAGTTATCTTCTAAGTAAGCCACTCTAAATACAACTCGGCTTGATGGTTATTTTTTAGCATCTAAATTTGTAGCATGCATTCTAACAGTAACCTTCTAAAATACTATTAAATGACATCATAAAATATATTTAATTAGCTTCTAATTTTTTAACTCAGTACGTTTAAAATGTAAGCAAGCAACATGCAGCAAGCATCGCTTCTGTCACGGCTCCGGTGCTCCGTGGCTCCGGCGGTCCCATGCGAGCTTATCGTCGCAGATGGTTTTCACGCTCACCGCCGCAGCTTCGGCTTGCTGGCCGGCTCGGCCGGCCAGCCTCAGCCGCGGCGGCGAGCGTTAAAACTACCTGCGCCTCAGCTCGCAGGCCGCCTCGCCCCTCCGCACCTACGCGGTTTTGAATTGCACTCTAGGGGTAGGGCAGACAAGACTACGTGGAGTCAGTTTTGCAGCGATTTGTTTTCGTCACTAACTTCAATTTTTAATACAATGTTTTTAATTGAAGGTTATAAATGGCAATATACTAAAAACCTGGCCGAGTTAGTAAATTAGATGACAATGTATAAATAGGAAGGACAAGTCACAATAATTGATGATCTTTACTTGAAGCTTTCTATAGAATATTTAGTTGGCGTTGTGAAAAAGACGAATTAGTTTATTAGAGGCTATGTCATTTCCCCGTTGCTTAGTTATAAAATTAGAAGTTTAATCATGTGTCCAATAAATATTTTTGTGGCTGCGCTTATAATTTCCCTTTTTAAAACAATGTTTTTTAATTGAAGGTTATAAATGGCAATTTGCTAAATAAATTGAATCTAAATAAAATTCTACCATCTTCATAGTACGCTGAATGAGATTTCAGTTAATTTGTTCTGCTTTTAGAAATAATGCAATGTGACAGGATTTTTTTGTTATAATAATCATTAAACTTGCCAAGCATGGCTCCTTGAAAAATAAGACAAATATGATGAACAGGTTTTGTTGTACTTACTGGTTAATATGCGACTGGGATAGTTATTTTGCTATGAAATATGGAAAATTTGCTCTGCAGTCAGTATTTAATGCTTGTATGTAGTATTTTTGTACAATAATAAATTTAACTGTATTGCATTATAAGGAAAAAAGTAATGTCATATTGATGCATAATTTCGAATTATCTGCTTTTGTTAAACATTTAGTTTATTTGTAGTGAAGTAAGTTATTTGATGTAAAAAAGAATATAAATGATGAGTATTTATTGATAGGCGATTATTTATTTGATATGCAATTTATAATATCCCGTAAAAATATAAGGTGCAGTACTTAATCCAAATGGTAAAACATTAAATTCGTATAAATTTTCTTCAAATTGAAACCTTAAATATTTTTTGGAATTACGATGAATTTTTATAAAAATAATAAGCATCTTTCAAATCAATTTTTGTCATATATCGACCTTGTGTTATTAGGTTTAGTACTGTACGTAAGTCTTCAATTTTGAAATGATTAGTCTCAATAAATTTGTTTAAATTTTTCAGGTTCAAAATAAAAGGAAATTTACCATTTGGTTTAGGTATCAAAAACACACTGGACAAGAACTGGCCTTTTACAGGTTGGCATTTTGAAATAGCTCCATTAGCTAATAAATTACACTAGTTTACACGGTTTTTATACCCCAGATAAAAGTTGTTGAATTTTATCTATCTATCTATAGGTACTCTAGGAAAAATATTTAAAAAAATCTATCACGTCCACATTTGGAATTATACTTAATTTAAAAAACAGGAGAAAACGGACCATAACCAACTAAAAATTATTAATTTTGGACTTCTTTTTATAGGTTTCGGAATCGGTTTCTTTTAATATAGACCAGCAGTAGTCTCCCAACATATTTTCGTGCCAATAGCCTTGATGACGATCTTCAAAAGCCTTTAAATCCTGGTGAAAATGCTCTCCTTGTTCGTCGCTCATGCTTCCTAAGTTTTCCGGAAAAAAATCCAAGTGGGAATGTAGAAAATTAATCTTTTGACATGTTAACACCCATCTTATGATAATTTTGTAATGAATCACTCACTATCTCTTTATTGTTTTCACTTTTATTATTGCTTATAAAGTCTCTAACAACATTTTTGAATGAATTCCAAGCAACTCTTTCAGTCGTTGATAAAAGAGTATCAAACTTAAAATCACTTATGATTTTGCGTACTTGTGGGACGCCAAACACCCCCTCTTTAAGTAACATATGCATATACCATAGCCGACTTAGTTTTCCTATTAAAACCCGAAGTCTTAGTAAAACAAAAGTAACAGTCATTTTCGTGATTAGTTGGTTCCCTGCACAACATTGGTGTACCAAATGACAGGTGTACGTTTTCGCCGGATGACCATCGCAGTAAAGTGATTCTACAGCTGTCACAAAACACATAGTGAGCCCAGTTTTTTTCTTGATTGGCCACAGAAAATCCGAAATAATGAAGATATGCAATTTTCAACGATTCTGTCACATGTCTTTTCTTCTTTATAAATATAAATTGTCCACAAACATAACAAAAGCGATCACAACTTTGTCTACACTGTCTACGCGACATTTTTTTTAAATTAAACATAAAATATCTCTTAAACTAAACAAGTAATGCAAAACCAAAGATCGAGAGTTAAGAATGATTCCTAAAAACAAATATTTGGGAGTAGAAAAAAAATGTGACGTGATAGAATTTTTATGTTGTTACTTTTAGAATGTACAAAGGTGGCGGAGAGTACTGGTATAGATTTTGTGAGGGGTATATGAAAAAAATAAAAATTTGTAAACTAGTGTTATTTATAGCTTCATAAAAGGCACATTTTTCCATCTCCGAATATGATTTAGTAATCGGAGGAGATAATTGGTTAACTGGACACGCAAAAGGAATTTCATAGCCTCTGATACAAGATAATACCAAAGGATTATTAGTAATGAGTGACCATTGTTTATAAAATAAAGGCAACCTGCCTGCATAATTTACCACGTCTAGCGGCGGCTGCGCTTCGGCGGTTGCTGCGAGTGTCTCGACGAGCTCGATGGCCGACTGCTCGGAGGTGGCCCCTTCGCCTTCGGTTGATTCAGCTGTTTCCGTAGGGGGAAGGGGCCCTTCCAGTTTAAATTCCTGGGTGTCGATGTCGATGCCGGTGGCTTCTTATTACTTGCCTGAGGCTTCTGCACTGGCGTCTTCAAATCGGCACCTGATCTATTAATTGCCTTAGCCGTTTTTATCGTCTCGGACAGGTTTTGAGCAAACAATAAATTATCCGGCTTGGTGTTAAGCAGTTGGTCCTTCATATCCTTATTCAACGAAGATAAAATGAAATTCCTTCTGATAACTGAATCATTGTATTGCAAATCGCATAATATACGTTCCGAGTCCATTAACATTTTTGTTATACCTATGTATATATATATAATAAGTTTATTTATTGCTTGACTCAGACATGCCTTGGCTGTAGCAGTCTGTTTTTGTCTAAATTCGATGTTTCTATCCCGTTTGATGTTAACGTCGGAAACAGCGGCTTTTATTTCAGCGTTCAGGCCGGGAGCGTTAATTAATCTGCAGTTGTTCGGCAACAGATACTTGTCTTGTAGATCCTTGCGGAGCTCCTTAGTCAGTCCATGCGTGGCAATATGCTCCAATCTGACTGCCAAGTCCTTTTGTACTTCGGGCCTGTAAGTATTCGAAATGGTAGGATCTTCACCTAGTATATCAAGTATCACGCTCTCTGGTATTGCATCCGCGGATTCTGCACAAGAAAGCGCTTCGGCAACATTGTCAGTAGGCGTCGCGCTGGTATCAGCGGCTACGACGGGCTCCGCAGCTTGGCTTGCGGTGCACTCCGGGAACGGGTCGGCATCGCCGCCGCTGATCGCTTCCACATTAGACAGGTTGCTTCCGTCGAGCAATTCAACAATGTTATTCTCGCACTCCTCGCTATAAGCCACATGTTCTTCTGTAACCGATATACGATATTTATTAGTTAAGAAACAGACCAAAGGGCCCGATTCTCCTAAGTTAATAATGTCAAAATTGAATAGAAATCGAATCGCAATATGATCGCAATAGCAGTTTTAACCATATCGGGCATTCTGCTACTAATATAAGACCAATCGTATTCTAACGACATTCGATTGGTTTGCGATTGGTCTGCTATTTTGGTGATTTTGGTCTATACGGTAGTTTGCTCATATTGCAATCGTAAATCATTTGCAGACAAAATGAGTCATTATTGAATGACAGAAAAGGATAAAAACGTTTATTTCAAAGAAAAAATAGCGGAATGCCACATACGCTTCAATCGTAATCGAGTCGGGATTGGATCGCAGTCGAATGTGAATCGTATGTCGCTTAAGTAAAATTAGGAGAATCGAGCCCCTGTTCGCAAAACTAATTTATTGGGTAGTACAGCTCCAAAGAGAAGTACGCAAACCCGAATCGGTAACATTAAAACCCATGTACATACACTCTAATAAATAATAGGTATGTAGGTATTTAGAAAATGTCATTGTCTGCTTATTAGTTAAGAAACAGTCCTACAATACTGTCCGCAAAACTAATTAAACGGGTAGTATCATCTCCAAAGAGAAGCACGCAAACCCAGCAGAAAAAAAAAAACAGAAATAAAAAAAAAAGTTCCAGGGGGTACAACAATTTTTTGTCGATTATGATTTTACAAAGATCATTTGAAACATTTAATTAATTGTGAACTGACCTTGAATGCCGGACCTTGATGAACTCGAAGATCGGCTGCGACAACGTCGTCGTAGTTTTTAGGGTTCCGTACCTCAAAAGGAAAAAACGGAACCCTTATAGGATCACTTTGTTGTCCGTCTGTCTGTCTGTCTGTCTGTCAAGACCCTTTATCTCAAGAACGCGTGGACGTATCAAGCTGAAATTCACATAAAATACTCAGGTCTATTGTCCCTTTAAGCTGTGAAAATATCAAACTTCTAAGCCAAGCCAATCAAAAGATACATCCGATTATGTCGATATTTTCAACAAATTTTCGACACTCGCAAAGGAATCAAAACCTACAGGATACTTCCCGTAAACTCAGAGTCTTGAAATTTGGCACGAAGCATTGTCATATAATGCAAATATAGGAAAAATTTCGAAAATCTCATTTTTTTAGTTATATAATATAAAAAAAAAATTTAATAAAATGAAACTTACTACCTTATTTCTCACGAACGAATAAAGGTATCAAATTGAAATTTATACCAAATACCAAGGTCTATTGTCCCTTTAGGCAGTGAAACTTCTAAGTTAACGCGATCAAAAGATACAGCAGTTTTACCGACACCTTAGACGAATTTCCGTCACACGCTAGGGAATCAAAACCTACAAGGTACTTCCCGTGAACTCAGAATCTTGAAATTTGGCAAGAAGCAACGTTATAAAGTACAGATAAAGGAAAAATTGCGAAAATGATAAATTTGAAGTTACATAAAATATTAAAAAATCTGGTGTAAACATCAAATGTTTTCCTCATTTCAATGGAGAATTTAAACGACCAAGTTTGACGGATTTGAGAAATCATTTCTTTGTAGTGAAAGAGTATACTCGCCGTTTATTTCCATTGTCATCAGGTCAGGATCTGATGATGGAAATCCTGAGAAATCGAGGGCAACTATCAGAAATTGTAGGCATGCATAGGATTAAAACTTGATTCTCAGATGTATGTCTGGTGATACTATCAAACAGTGAAGGTTTAGAGCTTACCTGATGATGGAAACGTGAGAAAGTCGAGAGTACTCCTCAACGGCATGTTTTAGTTACGTCGTGTTTGGGCTTATATTATTCGTATTGACGAGAACTTTTCGATAGGATTTGTTTGTAAAATGCTACAAAATAAAATAAAGCCGACTTTATAAAACAAAGAAAGGGACAGAATTACACTTTTATCAAGGCTCTAGAAACGTAAAGCCAGCAGCCCCGAATCCTACTCTCTAGCAGTCGTTGTTACAATTCGACAGTTAGAAGTCGTCAGGCAGTTTCGAAAAATCGAACATGAAACTGGGGCTCGTTAGGTGATAAATCCCTCAAAAATAAAAGATCCCCTTCCTGCAATGGCTGCTTTAACCCAAGTTAGTAGTGAATTCTCATCACCTAAAATAAAATAAACTCCTACACAAGGTTACGTTATAAATTGTAAAAAAGTTCCCATAACTATATCTGATCTTTGCCATCGATCCCACAATGGCAGTCAAACCTATCTATGTGGAAAGTCTTCGCCAATACGAATAAAATAAGCCCAAACACGTGGTAGTTGCAACATACCGTTCAGGAGTTCCCTCGACTCTCTGTAGTCTCCATAATCAAATCAGCTCCAAACCTTCACTGTTTACCAGTACCCTCAAAAATACAGTCACATGTCTGGTTTTGATTCGATGCGTGCCTACAATATTCAAGAGTTGCCCTCGATATCTCAGGGTTTCCAGATCCTCATCAGATCCTGGTCATCCGAATTGGCATCTTCCTTCTTTATGAAAAGTCTTTAACAATAAAAACCAGCATTGCAACCTCTACAATCCTCTGAAAGTGCTTGTCTTTTATATTTTTCAAACGATCCTGGACATTCGTCTCCATGGAATTGTAATAAAATATTTATATTCAAAGAAACGTCATACCATTCTCCACGATTTAAAACTACTTTGATTCATGTCCGCCACTTTTTACAAAGCGGGTCAGATATGCCCAATGACCTTTAAGACATAATTAGTTATTTTCAATCAGATTTCTGAATGATGACTATAAAATGTTGTATATAAATAACTTTAATAAAATAACTTTTACAAGATACTGGCCCACTATTTTAGTTATATTATAAAATAAAAAATATTAACTATTTTGACTCTCACGAAATTACCATAACTATGATTGTTCTAAACTGAACGGTTGGCGCGAGACTCACTTTTTATCTATACAGGATTTGTACGGAACCCTCGGTGCGCGAGTCCGACTCGCACTTGGCCGGTTTTTTCTCCAATTTCTTGATTTTCTTAAATAATTTATCACAACTTTCTTCACTTTTACGTTTCGGCATGTTATTTATTCACACTTTTTAACACTAATTAACAGTGGGAAGACACGATGTGCGATCGTGGCGAGCACTAAAAAGCGAAATGACGCGTGACAGGAGAACTCCCACCTCGGTGACAGAAGTGACTTTTAATTTTTTTAATCTACCCTCAAATAAAGTGCGTGAATGGCTACACTAGGCGGTACTACAAGTATTATTTGCTAATCCCGAGGACGAAGCCTGAGTATAATATAATTTAGTAACGTAACTACTAACTCAGTTGTGATGATTGCAGCTTAACCAGACTTACAGAAACGAACGATGCAGCTTGGCTGAACTGGGAAAGTGGATCCTATGCTTGCGCCTGTTGAGACGACCCCTTTTTTTTTTTTTCCGACGTCAAAAATCACCAAATGACCCCTCCCGCTGTGGGTTAGCAGCGGTGAGGGAGTGTCAGACTCTTACTGACTAAAAACCATCGTGTTCCGTCATAGGCCTTTTATGTACACGGGCCGCGGTATCTCTTTCGAACAACCCGCAGCCCCGGCAGGCCTTGGCCCTGCTGGGCCCCGCTGGGGTTGCTGACATCTCTTTGAGGAGCGCGTGGAACAACGCGCGCCGTCGACACGGATCTGTCCCCAACAAGCAAAGTAATCCTATAAGAAAAATTATAAGTCTATTACTACTTATAACGTTCTTGTTATGGTATTGCGGTAGACTCTATGACTTATAACAGCATTTGCCAAGCCTAAACATACTCAAGCGCATTAGATTTTATATCTCGGTCTTATAGTCCGCTACAAGACTGACCTCTAAAACATTTATAAGACACTTTTACTAGTAGCAGCATTTCACAAGCATAGATATGCTCAAGAGTAATTGTTTTTATATATCAGTCTTATAGTTAACTACAAGATTATCTTTTAGGACACTTATAGGACTAAACAATCCTGAATAATATTTTGATCCTATACTAGCATTTTGTGAGAGAAAACGATATTATAACATCCTTAGCTGAGACCACTACAAGTTTGTGCCGTCATAGTCTTGCTCAAGACTTTTATTAGCCTTAGAACTTAATAAGAGCGCTATAAGTTAAAAAAAACTTATAAACTTGTAGATCAAACACTTTATTAGTAAACGTCAGCCATTTTGTAACATTCAGTTGTACCCGTCCATTGTGAGAATTCAGTTTAATATGAACTTAAATGATTGGAAACGATTGAAAAGAAGTGGTGGTTACAGGAGAAAGGTAAAAAATAGGTATAAAGAATTAATTATGTCAGGGTCTTCAGAAATAAAATCAAGTGCGTTAGGCGGAATAATTGAGGGTTCCGTGAGCAGAAATATTTTTCCACGTCTTCCCCACGACTCAGAAAGTGAAGAAGTTCAGAACAGCGAAGAAGAATATATCGAAGAGACCACTGACTATGACAATAATCATGAATTTCTGAAAGACATGCAAAGCTGGGCTATAAAATTTAATATACCTCACCTGGCCCTAAACGAACTCTTTACTTTTTTGAACAAAAGATTAGGTAATGTTTTACCCAAAGATGCTCGTACTTTACTTCATACAAACAAAGAAACGGTGCATATTACAACCTCAGATCCAGGACAGTATTGGCATAACGGATTGATTAAATGCCTAAAAAATACACTGCAGGGGCTGGATTTGAATACTTTACGAAATACGATTTCGTTAAATGTAAACATAGATGGGTTGCCTGTATACAAAAGTTCAAGACATCAACTCTGGCCTATTTTGTGTAACATCTTTGAAATTCCCCACATACCTCCCTTTGTGATTGGTAAGATAACACTATTTCAATATCGTAGAAACTTTAACTACCTACTTTATTAAATTATTTATATAGATATATTATTTTTCAAGGAATTTATGCGGGTGAAGGAAAACCATCTGATCTAAATGCTTATTTAGAGTCTTTTGTGAAAGAAATGAACGAACTTGAAGAATATGGATTAGATACATCGTTGGCGCCAAATGAATCTAAAATCAAAGTCAAATTAAGAGCCTTCATTTGTGATTCACCAGCAAGAGCCTTGATTAAAGGCAAGTTTAGTATTGATATTATTTGAATTATCTGATATCTGATATTTTAATATGAATGAAAAATATGGATGTTTAATTTCTTACAGGTGTCACAAATTTTAATGGAAAGCATGGCTGTCTGAAATGTACGGTGATTGGCGAATACTCACATAAATCAAATACTGTAACATTTCCTAAGTCCAATTGTCCTAAAAGAAACGATAAAGATTTTCGTGCTAAAAAATATGAAGAACACCATAAGCATGATTCTCCGTTATTGAAACTAAACATAGATATGATAGAGGATTTTCCTGTGGCAGACTCATTACACCTAATAGACCTTGGCTTGATGAAGCGGTTGTTGATTGGATGGCGTGACGGAAAGTTGGGAAAATACCTAACCAAATGGAGTGCTCGTGAAATTGATATTGTCAATAGCTTTTTACTGAATTGTCAAATGCCCAAAGAAATTCACAGATCAATGAGATCTGTAGATGTTTTGGCCCATTGGAAAGGTTCCGAATACCGCTCTTTTTTTTATTATCTAAGCGTTATAATTTTAAATCACGTGCTCAAACCAGAACCATTTTATCATTTTTTAAACTTGTTTTGCGCCATAACGATTTGCTCAAATGAAAAGCATTTGCCACTCTTGCCAATTGCTGAAAAAATGTTAGAAGATTTTACAGAAAGTTTTAAGGCCTTCTACGGGCGAGACTACATTACTAGTAACATACATAATTTAACACATATAGTTGACGAAGTAAGAAAATTTGGTATTCTGCAAACTTTTAATGCATATCCTTTTGAAAATAAATTATACGCTATTAAACAAACTATCAGACATGGAAAACAACCATTACAGCAAGTTGCAAGAAGAATAATTGAAAGGCAGTTAATCGAAACGGAGCATCTTAGCGAAGAAATTGTACACTATCCATATATTAAAAAAAACCAGCGAAACGGTTTATTAGTTTTACACCTAGAAACATATATTTTATCATCGAAAGATGAAGACAAGTGGTTTCTTACTGACAAAAATCATGTAATAGAATTAAAATCCATCAGCTTAAAAGACAACACTAAGCTTGAAATAGAAATCACGGGATATCGCATTGTTAATATCCTCGACGCTTTTGAAAAACCACTAAAATCTTCTTTTTTGAATATTTATAAATGCGATTGTGCTCCTATTGAAAAATCGGAGGTATTATGCAAAGTTCAAAATATAAAATGTAAACTAGTTAGTATTACTTACAATTCAGAGATATTTTTCTTACCATTGTTACATACCCTGTAAATTTCAAGTTTAAAGAGCAAAAAATAAAACGATACTTTATAACAATTATGTTTTATTCAAAATTAAACATTAGTCTTACAATCTTTATAATCAGTCTTATAATCTTTATAATCAGTTTCATAATCAGTCTTATAATCGTTATAATCAGTCTTATAATCTTTGTCATCTTCATAATCAGTCATATAATAATCTATTGTAGTCTTCATAATCAGTTTGACTAATAAAATAATCACTCATCATCATCGTCATTTTAGCCTGACATTACCTATGTCTGGGTATGGGCCTCTTCTTTTTTCTTTTTAATCAATCTTATAATCATCTATTGTAGTCCTTATAACTAGTCTCAACAAACTTAATTTTTAAGCTTCTTTGTACGGCGGCCAGCACATCAACCTATCTCAAAAATCTGACAAATTTTCAAAATTGAACGTAATCCATAACATATAAGCACCTTATTATATTATGAATGTTTTATGTGTAATAAAGTTGAAAGTCATTTAAAGAAATTTGTCAGATTTTTTGGGGTTGCTTAATGTGCTGGCAACAATTTTAAATTTATCTTAGCTTCCTTGTACTAATAAATCTTATAACTAATAAAACTTTACGAGTTAAACAAAATATATCAATTTAACTTCGCCATTAAGATCATGTAATCATCTTTATGGCAAATTTAAATTGAAATATTTTTTATAATATAATATAAGATTATATTCTTTAATTCAGGTCAAATATATAACCCTAATTTTGAGCATCGTCGCAGTCTGGTAAAATTTACTAAAACTACACAACTTAGAAGATAATTTCAGCAAATCAGATCAGACTAAATTTTTGTCTGAAATGATTTGATTTAGTTACTAGGGATATTGATCTATTTGTATTTGAGTGACGACAGCACGTCAGACTATCCCAAACTGTCAAAGACAGATTGGGGTAGTCTAATGTCTCTCGTGTTATAATTAATATTGATGCAAAAGTCACTTAGTCAAATAAAAATTAGATCAAATAGTTTCAGACAAAAATTTCCTCTGTAACATCTTCAACTTCTAATTGGTTACCAGTGGTTTGTGGTGTAGATGTAGGATTTTCAGAAGAAGTCCTTTTGGCGCTATTTTTTCCTCTGCATTTACTTGCGGAAGTTCGTAATTGCTTCGATTTGGCCCGCTGATCGGCATTTCGCAAAATTGTTTTAAAAAAATTATGACAGTCAGTTAAATGGAACGACGAGTCTTGTTTATAAATAACTTCAAAAAAGAAACCAATCATCTTAGAGAAACCTTTTAAGCAGATTTTTTCTGTTGTTTCATTTTGGGAACGTGAAGCTCCAGTCCACGAACACGATTTGAAAAACTTTCTTTCAAACAAAATATCAATAATTGTATATGCTCTTGTGATTCCCTTCCCTGTCCCTTTAGTGCCAAACACACTAAACTTTCTTAGTAAATCTTCTCTATAATCAGAATCCATCAATTTATTTTCAAACTCTTCTAAATCTTTTAAATCTTGTATTGGTTTTAACATCAACGAATGGTTTTGTTTTTCTGTAATAGATTTTTTAATGAATTCTTCGTTCGTAACTTGTATTTCAGTCACTTGTAATAAAATCGATTTCAGTGTTTCGTGTAATACGGCTTGATTATTTAGTGTTGTGTTTAGGGTCCCCATTATAGTCTTCATATCGTCATTTATGGATTTTAGGTCACTTTTAATAGTGGTGATATCTATTTTCATGGATTTTAATTCGCATTGTTCTTCTGATAAACTTGTTTCTTTATTAATGTACGAGTATATTATAGGTGTGTCCGACTGATTACTTTCAGGAATAACAATGTATTTTTCAATATTTTCTTGCGGCGCGCTCAACGGTGTTTCAGATGGAGTTGACTCTTTCGGTGTCGTGATTTCGTAATTAGTCTAAACAATAACAATCATGAGTTAGCTAAATATGACGGCAATACTATTTTTTATGTAAGTAAATATTAAGTTAGTACAATACAGTGAGCTTATATGTTTGGAACGGTGATATACTTATAGTAACGGCACATTTTACTATGTTGCTGTCTAATATTCTCTGCGTAATATAACATCAATATATTTGTATGTTACGTATTTATAACTTACCACCATTATTTGTTCTCCATCTTCAGGTATTATTGCTGAAGAAGCATTATGCTCATTATTCTGAAAATATAATTTATTGAAATCATTTAAAAAATAACGGACAACAATTTTGAAAGCAACGGTTTCGTTCGTGTGGTACAGACGGCGCGGCGAGCGTCACGATAATGCTAGCCCTTTCCACATAGTGACGCTAATACACGAGAGACTAGCACAGCGTGACGCTGTTTGTACCAGTCTAAGTTCATATAATCTCTCAGACAAAAAGGAAATACCTACTTAATGTAAAATCGATCCACGATCTGTGAAAATATCACGTCAGCTACATGCACTATAAACAGGTATTTCAGAAGCGACTTTGAAATCAATTAACTTTAATTCAAAAGCACATAAGTATACTTAAATTCATCTTGGCGCGCGGCTCTAGAGTGCGTGTGCACATATATATAAATATGCAGCTTTGATTTGTGTGACAGTGAAGCGGGTGACGCTCAGTCGTCGTCCGAGCAACACGTGTGCAGGTTCAGTAATTGAAAATACCTATAATGTCACATACAGTTGTTAAATATATCATAATAAATATATATATACCTTACTAACAAAAATATTTACATAGTGTATACATACGCTACACAGTGTTTTGTCTTTTTCGCTCTTTTTCCAAAATAAGAGAGTTCGTGACAAAACACTGTATAGATTAAACACTGTAAATATATTTATCTATACTAATATTATAAAGAGGAAAACTTTGTTAAAAAACTACTGGACCGATTTTAAAAATTCTTTCACCATTCGAAAGCTACATTATCCACGAGTGACATAGGCTATATTTTATCCGGGTACGGGCAGTAATACCCACGGGATGCGAGTGAAACCGCGGGAAAACGGCTAGTTAGTAATAAGGATAATGTTAACGTCACGTAAATCTTTATTGTTACATTTCTATATATTTAATCAGTTTAATAGTCTGATCAACAATCAAATCACAATCAGCCGCCCGCGGTTGTTAGTAGTTAGTCACCCGCAGTCATGGTATCTATGCCTACAAGCTTTACGCACACATAGAGCCGCGCGCCAAGATGAGTTGAAGTTTCTGTACAAACCTTTAAAATTTCTTCTGCCATATTATCATATGACAGCTGTGGAAGATCAGAGCAATTGCGCTGTTTTTTTGATGAGACGTATTCTATGTCAGGTTCTGTGTCTGAATTATTGCTCATTATATCAATTTCATGTATTGCATTTTGATACGTTTTTATGCTCCGCCTTTTTACCGCACAGTTTATTTTTTCCCAAGATTCATCGGGCCAACTACCTTCATCCTTTTGTAACTTACTCGTCTGTGACTGGGTTTGTTTTCTGGGCCAATACAAAACTCCATCGCTCTCCCATTGATGTGGTACACATGTCAATACAATGTTACCCTTTTCAATGGTCTGAACAATTTTAAATGGCATTTTGAACCTGTAAACAAAATAATGTTTGACTAGAAAAAAAAGAATAATATAATCACCCACAAGTTTGTGGAAACACGTTGACCTTGCCTCGTAGAGAGTTTCAACACAACGCGTGATCAGGTCCGTCTCTAGGAAATACTAGTAGCTACTATACTCTAGGAAAGTTACTTCAAATATAGTAAAAATACGTAAATCTCTGGCGATACACCTTACTCACATTAAGCACACGCGCTCTTCCTGACAACTCAGGTGCTACTACTGCTAGACAGCTACTGGTTCGACATGCAACCGCCCCCCGCACCTCTGGCGCCCGTACTGCAGCTGTGTAGGTACTACCGCTATAATACGGCCGCTGAGTTATTACTGATTTGACAGATTCTTAATATTTATTATTCCCTTTATTCAATTAATTAAATTAAAGCAAATGAAGTGACTCCAAAAGTAGCAAATTGTATTTAATAAACAAAAACTGCGCAGCTTTATCTCTGTCTCCAATTTATTTCTCAACGGATCATAGATTAGACCAGAACCACTAAAAAGTTGCTCGCTTGCTACTGAGCCTGCTGGACGCGATAAATATTCAATCACGAAACAAATGACACGATCTCATTACATGCAAAACAAGAAGTGATAGAGTAATCGACAGAAAGCACGCGGAGAGAGGGGATTCCCGTGCGGCAAGTTTAATTTCGTTCGTACATGCTTAGGTACTGCTGTTCCTGTGGCGCTGCCTCCGATCGACTTCCGATTTAATAGTGTCGAAGCCGAAACCAGAGTCGGAGGTGTATCAATCGGAACTTCCGACTTTTCGGAATCGGAAAAAAACTTCGTAACATCCTTATACTGTAGATACATTACATATTTTTACATATAAGTGTATACTCGATGTAAATAAAGTAATTAAATTAATCCTTACTTCACTAAAATTGACAATTCGTCATGTGTCAAATCGGTTATAACTCCGCGGCCGTACTATAAACCACTGATACAGATAGTAATTCGATAGATAGCAGTTGTATAATCGTACCTTCAAAATATTTGTCAAACAGGGTGGCGCGGGAAGGAATTTCTTGTTATTTCGGTTGCCCAGCCGTATAATGTTTTTTTTATTATTATTTTATTGGATAGCACTATTCTAAAATTAGTTAAGTACTTTTGCGTGTGTAAAAAGTTATGTGGATACAAAATCAGTAGCAATTTGTGCATTCATCTTCTATGTAATGGTCATATATGCTGTACTGGGAGCAATTCGGGCACCAAAAAAAGCTTTGATGCATGAAAAGTTTTAGATTTTCTTGATTAGAAATGAAGTGAGTAGGTCTATCCATATTGTTTAAATAAACTGGAAATCCACACCCATTGCAGCTTTCGGATAACACAAAATGTGTGTTTGTCCAAGGCCATCTCACATGATTTAGTAAAATCAATGACGATTTGGTCAAAAAACAGTCAACATCAAAAATGACCACCATCTTGTTGATTAAATCCTAAAAAGGAAAATCAATCATTAGCTAGCTGACTTTAATTTACTTCAAGGGAACCCTAATTTGTTTTAAAATGGAGGCGAGTAGTCTGGACAGAAACTGCTACAAGTACTAGTTTACCTATAATGGTTCCATAAAGGACTTAATCAAGAGCAATTTTAAAACATGGCCGATATGCATAAGAATTTATGAAATAATTTATTCGCAACATTATACTAATGTGGAATTTTCGAAGGGCCCCGTGAAATTAACTAAATTTCGATACATATTTACAGTAAATATTACTTCCCCACGAGTTCACACACTATATTTACAATATATTACCGATGTTTTAAAGTACTACAAGTAATAATAGTAATAGTAAGTTTACTTACGTTTTTACGTGCGTGGTAACACAAAAAATCCGGCACGACCAGTCAAAGCAACAACGAAAATAACTTGTATTAAAATATACTTAAAACTATTTTCTAAGACCATTACAAGTGCTTTATAAACAAGATTGCTCTAATAAAATACTTACGTCAGATACTAACAAGAGTGTTTGCACTTGTAATTGTTTAGTCTCATATCATTAAAGGCGCTATTGAGCTTCGTCAAGTATATTATAAGGCTTAATAACATTGTATAAGATGATTATAAGATAGTTATAGAACTAAATGCTCGTATAACTGCGCCCAAATTCAACTTTGTAGCATGCTACAAGATTCTTATAAGTGAAAATAAAATGCTCTTAAAGAACGTTTAAAGTACTGATTTTGCTTGTTGGGTCGTCTAGAAAGACAGAGGGACGATGAGCCACCCGAACTCACCGCCCACAGACCCACGCCTACGGTGGCCGGGAGTCATCTCGCGACACCCGGCGCCCGTGGTGTCTACCTGGTCCAGCACGGCGGCCGGGATGAGAGGTGCGAACTCTCTGGCGTTCGGCCTCCTCCTTCTCGAGCATGACTGCTTCGCAGAAGGAGGCGACGGCATCCCATTCCCTCTCGCCCCGGACCATGGCCTGGATCAGGGCCGGACGCGAGAGGTCGCCGCCGTCTAAAGCCTCGACGAGGACCCGGCGGTGCCCTTCCCATGCGGGGCACACCTGGACTGTGTGGTCCACCGTGTCCTCGGGGCTGTCCGCACAATGGTGACACCCGGGCGCCTCCTCACGACCGATTCGGTGCAGGTACCTCCCGAAACGTTTGGGCCTCCCAGGTTGGGCAGGAGCCGCTTGAAGGCAGCACCTGCCTTCTCCAGTTTGGGGCCCAAACGTCGGAAGTGCTCGACGAAGTTCCACCGGCCGTCGAGGACGAGTCCCAGGTACTTCATCGCCCTCTCGACGCCGATGGGAACCCCCCCCACCGTGACTTGGGAACCCGAAGCACATGGCCTCGGATTTGTGCAAGGCCACCTCCAGGCCCAGCAGCCGGATCCTCTCTATGACTGTCGCAACCCCGCGCGTCATTAAGTCGGCCGCCTCCTGGTGCGACCTCCCTTGTGCCAGAACCAGCGTGTCGTCAGCACCCGCAGCCTCCCCTTTGTGCCCGTTCACGAAATGGTTGAACCCATTCGGTGCACTGTTGTTTACGTTACTAGTGCTCGGTCTACTCCGATCTGCAACTGGCGTTGTATCTTTCGCGCGAGATTCGTTTGCTTGAGTTTTTTCCGTATTTAGCGCGTTAGCTGAAAAGTAATCATTTCCATGAATTCACTGGTACAGTCAACCGCATATCAGTGGAAACACATTGACCTTGAAAACTTTAAAAGATGAACATAGGAAACTTGTAAAAGAGGTAGTTGTATTTCTCAATGTTCTGTATCTAATTTGTTGTGCTGCAAGGTGGTTACGTGATGTTGGTAGGGCGTGGTCTACACCTTAGCGTGCGTGGTTGCCATTACGCACGTTCAAAGCGGCAACGTCGCCTAAATACATAACCTGTTAGTTTGTCCAAACTTTTAGCTTTCCACTGCCGCACCGCCTTTGTGCGTGTGAGTGTTCCTAGTTACCGCGAAATTTTAATTTTGCTCTCATTTTTATAAACTGCAGTTCTATTAATTAGGGAGCACATTAATGCACATAAATAGTGCTAATAAATTATAGTTTACTTACCCATTTAAAACATAACATATGCAATAAGTTTACATTATTGTTATATCTGTTTTTTTTTTCCGGTGAATGTTTCGGCTGTCGGTGAAATATATTATATACTAGCTTCTGCCAGCGACTTCGTCCGCGTTAGATTCGGACTTTGTGCAAAGAGAGGAAGAAATAATAATCTCCAGCCTATCCAATTATCTAAATCTATGCGTACCTAGCCTACCTATTACTACTTAGCTTTAACCACTAAGGCTGCACACGCGACGGAAACTTAAAAAATGGAGTAACTTCTCCCGTTTTCCCAACATTTCCCATCACTGCTCTGCTCCTATTGATCGTAGCGTGATAAAAAGTATCCTATAACCTGCCCAGGATTATGAAGAATATTTGTGCCAAGTTTCATTAAAATCCGTCGAGTAGTTTTTGTTTCCATAACGAACATACAGACAGACAGACAGACAGACAGACAGACAGACAGACAGACAGACAGACAGACAGACAAAAATTTTACTGATTGCATTTTTGATATCAGTATCGATCACTAATCACCCCCTGATAGATATTTTGGAAATATATTTAATGTACAGAATTGACCTCTCTACAGATTTATTATAAGTATAGATTATTTTACTTGCATTTTCTGATCTTGTCATTCGGTAATAATGTATCTATCTCAAAGTATTTTTCGACGTTATTGTTTAAATCTTACAATTTAAATGCAATCAGAAATGATATTTTAAAAGGCATTGTCGGGGTCTGGGATCAAAGTTTGCTCAGCAGTGGGAGTAGTTCCAGTTCCCGAGAAATTCTGGCAAGACTTTTCTTCCCAATATATTGTCAATCTCAATGTTCAGGATCTGGCTGTCTATCCAATAGTGGAAAATGTTAATTTATTAACTGGTCGAGCGAAGAATAATAGCATTGTCCTTTGCATTTAGAAGTTTATCGGGTTAAATTTTAATGCAAGAACTTTTGGAGTTATTCAAGGATAGTCTTTTTATCTTTAGTTATGTGCCTCAACTTCGTGAAATGAAAACCTTGCAAGTGTAATAAACTTTTTAGAAGGAATATAAAGGATGTTCCTGGCGTTATTATCTCCTAGACACACACAATAAAAACGACCTAGTTGACTACCGGATCCCCTAAAAATTTTGGATGCATTGAGGTTTTCACTCAAATGGAGCCCATAGTATCAAGTCAGGTATTTATTTTAACTTTACACAACCAATAAAATGTCAGTAACAATAAAACAAATGTGTTAAATCAAAGAATCATATTTATTTACCCAATAACACACAAAATAATATTACCTAAACACAAATTAGGAATGTAAAACAATAGTAATAATAAATGTTTATTGACCAAAAATCATTACAACGGGATGGCCTCATAGCCTTCTTCTTAGTTACTTACCTATTTATATGTTTAAGTAACTTAATAGTGTAATTATCAAACAGTTCTGCTTTATTAAAAACAGCTTAGAAATGAGTCAAAATGTATGTTACGAAACAAACAACACAATTAAATACTTATTTATTTATATACAGTCTTGACCCACGGTAATTATGGGAGAAACCCGAATCTATTGTTGAAATATTCTTTTGTCGGTTATCTACAAAGATTTTAAAACAATGACTTATGCCGCAGCTGGCAATAAAACACCTGGGTGCAATAAAATGTGTCTTACAATTTTTGTATTTATTTTTTAGTTCGCTACCATGTCATGGGTGCTCAATACTTTTGGCCAAAGCTGTATGTATAAACTAAAATATAACAATAGAAAAAAACAACATCAAGTATCAAATAGAACAACTAACGCAACAATAAAATAATAAAATGTGAGGTAAAAAAACACAAGCGAAACTTAATATTTACGTAAATAGAGTTCAGATTGAAGTCGTATCACATGAAAACAATGTCAAAGTCGTTTCAATTGAAAAACCATTTATATATAAAAAAACTATTCGTAAATAAAATAACCATAAAAAATATTTAAAAAAAACGTAAATAAAAATAAACACTCCGCGTTTTGCTAGACGAAATAATACTCGATATGATATTACCATTGGGAGATGTTTTGTTTTTAACACCCGTTAAGAAAATAGAACTCAAACAACAGCTTTCCTCGAGCTCAGACTGTCATCAGAAGAACACAACAAGAATGCAATATGTAGTGGATAATCAGCATACGGCAGTCAATGCGAGGAAAGAAGAAATGAGAAACATTTTAAATACAATATCAAACACTAATATTTGGTGTAGCCACCATTAGCATTTAATACTGCATTTAATCTGTCCCTCATTCCTGTGACCATATTCCAGCACATTTCTCTGCCCCGCATTAACTCCCATGTGCTGAAAACCAGTTGCCTCAAGTTTTCGTTGTTGCGCACTTCTGACGGATCCTAATTAAGAACCATCTGTCCCCAGAGATTCTCCATTGGATTCAAGTCTGGACTCTTGGAAGGCCATCGAATGAGTTCTATGTCGTTTTGGGTTTGGAGCCACTCCTGAACCGCCCGCGAGCTGTGGACCGATGAATTATCTTGGCACAGGTATATTGTGCCCTCTGGGTAGTGCGTTCGCACAGTCGGCACCATCGTATCACGCAGCACCTCTATATATTGTGCTGCGTTCATACGCCCAGACACTTCCACTAGCTCGCCGGGGCCCGCAGAGCTCATCCACCCCCAAAACCCCAAACTCAATCGGCCGCTTACCCGGCGAGGTAAAACATTGATGGGTTCATATCGAGTATTACCTCGTCTATACAAAATTTTGCGACCGTCCTTGTCACTTTTAAACGTTTTTTCGTCCACAAAAATAACGATGTTGTCCTCCCAATCAAAATTATAATATTCCAGGCAGAAGCTGATTCGGTCCTGCTTATGTGCCTCGGTTAGCGGCAGCTTACGCGCAGGCTGGCGGCACATTATGCCAGCCGCTTTCAGTCGCCTCCGAACCGTATCCATTGAAATCTGTTAACAATAATTAACAATTAAATTAACAAAGTTACCTGAATAAGGTAAAAGACACGTCTCATATTAACTAAAAGTTAATAAAAAACGAAACGATTATTGTGAAATAATATATAATACATTTGATAATTATTTTTCGATATTTATTATTATGAGTCAATATGAAAATATTATTTCAATCTAATTAAATTTATATGAATTACATTTATACAAACTGTTGATGACAATATGACAATAAACTAAACTTCGCATACCTTATAAAAAATAATTTAATATAACTTGCAATTTAGGAAAAGGAAATTATATTCATTTTTCTCATTTGCTAAACTATGTGTTCTATGTGAGTGCTACAGCACCGCGTGGCCGCGCTGTTGCCGCTCCTATTACTGGTGAGTGAACCAAACCGGTTTATGCAATTCTATTCAGTTTCCAGCTTAATACCATTTAGTTTGTTTGAAATGTATCGTTTTTGTTTTTAAGATTTTTTATTGCTTAAAATTATTCCTGAGAACTACCTATAGTAATATATTCGGTGGGTGCAAACTCGGTCATAAATCAATTGAATCCTAGTGTTGTACAACCTCGGCGCGAGCGCATGGACTCATAATAAAAGGCAGGAGTTGTAATCTTTTGTATAAATTATTTAAGTTATTAAATGTGTCTTAAAAAAGTACGTTTTATCTAAATCTTAAGAAAATAAAACTCAAGCTAGGTATGTTAGTCTTTAAAATATATACCTAATACCTATGGGCCAATGTAATCTGAAAAGTATTATTATTATATTCAGTAATTTGATATAATAAAAATAAAACGAAAATAACAAAGAAGTAAAAAATTGAATATAAATGTGTCGATATTCTTATCGACTGCAGTGATTCGATATCGATATCGAGTGCAAATCTCGCGCTTAAACAAAAGGGTTGAGGTATTCTTCTAATTGGGAATGACATAGCAATGTCTTTTTCCGACAATTTATGACCGAGTTGGCAACAACTGAAAAATAAAACTATAGCATCATATATCATATCATAAGAATTGTCCGTGTCTTTATTTATTGTCTTATTGTCATCAACTCTTATAAGAAATATTATGAGATATTGATATAAAATGTTCGTTATATCGAAGATGGAACTATGAAAAATAGACGGTGCGTGAGCGGCCTACGGCACATCGTGTCTGCGCTTTCAATAACTGCTACATACCTATATGATTTTTATACACTTTATACGCAAAAAACTGATTTTCTAAGAAAATACCCAGAGTATTCAAATGGTTTAATTTTTATTTAATCCATATAACAAACTTGCCTAGTTTAAGAATACTTTAGGATAGATAACATTAATAATAAGGTCAATAAATGACAAAATTAAACATAATAGACAAATTTGGCACATAATCCTAATTATTTGAGTCGTAATGTGCACTTACTTAATACTCGCCGTGTGCACTTCGAACACATACCTAACTACTATAAAGTTCTATGGAATTTTAAAGAAACTGACGGTGCGGTGACACACACGAACGAGTCTAAACTTGACGGAAAAAGTCGCTATAATATGCAGTAAAATACATGTCGGACGCCATTTTTGATTCCACTTTAGTAAACTTAATTTAGCTACGTGGATTTAATAACACTTGCAACACAACAGCGTGTTATAAGGAACTTTCTATGTATGAATGTCACATATCGATATTTTGTAACTAACCGTAACAACATAGCGACTTTTGCACGGGCAGCGACGACATGCCATTACTGTTTTTTCCACGGGAATTCGAAGCGCTTGACGCGTGCTTCGGACGTTTGCAAAACGTTTAAGAGCGTGTATGTCAACCGCGCGCCATTTGGCCTAAAATGGTACTTTTCAAACCACTGTTTCTCATTAACTACTTATCCTATAACTATGTTAATTTTTGATAACGCAAGGTAATTTCACCGTCTATATAGTTAATTGAACATAAATTTCAATTTGTGTAGTTTAAATACTTAAAACCCATAGAACGTAACAGATGTTTTATGAAATTCCCGTTCAGCGTCTATTTCGAAGCTTAAATTCATGTGAAAACAGTGGCAAATCTAATCATATTTATTTTTTTACTCACAGACGAAATCCCCATGCCTATAGTTAATTGAAAACATTTTTTGATTTAGGTCTCTATCTTTCAGAAAAAAATATTTTAACAGTGTGAAAAATTGTGAATTTCAAATGCTTTTTTTACCTACCTATCTTACTTAATTTAATATAACAATTATTTACTCATCCTCCAAGCCTTTTTTTCCCAATCCTGTTGGGGTCGGCTTCCAGTCTAACCGGATTCAGCTGAGTACCAGTGCTTTACAAGAAGCGACTGCCTATCTGACCTCCTCAACCCAGTTACCCGGGCAACCCAATACCCCTTGGTTAGACTGGTGTCAGACTTACTGGCTTCTGACTACCCGTAACGACTGTCAAGGATTTTCAATGACAGCCGGGACCTACAGTTTAACGTGCCATCCGAAACACAGTCAATGGTGTCTAAGATATACTTAGAAAGTACATACAAACTTAGAAAAGTTGCATTGGTACTTGCCTGACCTGGGATCGAACCCGCGCCCTCATACTTGAGAGGTTGGTCCTTTACCCACTAGGCCACCACGACTTTACTATAGTACAACAACAATTAACAATTATTTACTATAGTAATATAACTCTTCCTTTAAAACATAAACTTTATATTATAATTTAATCTCTCGTTTTAATTTTTTTATAAATTATTTAAAAACTACTATAAAACGCTGCACGCGAGTCAACTCAAACCAGACCACAGAACATATATACCCTAAAGGGAAGAATAACGACTCCGTACAAATTTTATGAGGAAATTTTTCCTTACCGGCCGGCGCCATCTATATTCCGCCCACGAAAACTAGAGAGTAGAAGCTAGGGCGGGAGTTTCAAACTACAGTATATTCTATAGGTCATTTTTATTGCATTTTATGCACAAGTACAGGGGCCCGATTCTCCTAAGTTAATAATGTTAAAATCGAATAGAAATTGAATCGCAATATGATCGCAGTAGCAGTTTTAACCATATCGGGCATTCTGCTACTAATATAAGACCAATCGTATTCCAACGACATTCGATTGGTTTGCGATTGGTCTGCTATTTTGGTGATTTTGGTCTATACGGTAGTTTGCTCTACAATCATATTGCAATCGTAAATCATTTGCAGACAAAATGATTCATTATTGAATGACAGAAAAGGATAAAAACGTTTATTTCAAAGAAAAAATAGCGGAATGCCACATATGCTTCAATCGTAATTGAGTCGGGATTGAATCTCAGTCGAATGTGAATCGACTCGACTGAATCGTAAAATTAGGAGAATCGGGCCCCAGTGCGTTCGTCGATTATGGCTGAGCAAGATTATCACATTTTGCTCAGCAATAATCGACATGAAACACAGTGTACTTGTGCATAAATTGCTAATATTTATCTTTATAGAGCAGTGCAGCAGTGTAATAAAAGGAAGATTACAGTACAAGAGTTTTTTATTTAGCATGTTAATAATTATAATTTATTTCCAGAAATAGGGTACAAAAGGTGTTCATAAATCACAAGTATGTGCACCTATGTAATGAATTTTAAAATACATGAATTTAATCAATTTAGGTAGGTATTTCAGACATTTTCGTCCAAAATAACAAGTATGGATGGGCCTATTGCATACAATTTCAACATCAAAACATAAACAAACAAAAATTCTAGTTAGTTTTAAAGTGTTACTATTATAAAAAACAAGACTATGTTATTATACAATAAAGAATACTATCGATTTGTTTAACAAACAACAAGTTTACAGACATGGTTTAAATTATTCTATCATATTGTGTAATAAACGTTGGTGTTATTTCTTCTTTATTATAGAAATGATTAGGAAGAGAAAGACACTAGACCAATTATATTTTGATATTTACAAACATTTACTACACAACAAAAGCTATATATCAATGTATTTCGTTCCGGGCTGAAACAAATTTTTGAAAAACGATCTTGCCAAGTTTTAACATTTCAAACATTACTGCAGCCAAATCTGTTTTTCTCAAATAACTTTAAAACTGTAATAAAATATGTGTGCGTTCGTGCAGCGGAATGTTGTTGAATTTAAAGATTTTAATTATGCAGATAATTAGTGTATGACGTCCTATAATTGTGTATGGTAAAAAAAAAATTGTGTATGCAGCCATTGTGGAGAAATTCACCAAAAACTGATTCCGCTGGGCGAACGTTGTCCTGGCGAAACTTTTTTTAATCCATAGACTTTAGAAGAAAAGAGATGTGTCCAAAAATTAGTGTGTATTTGGGTGTAATTGTTTATGTATGAATGAAATCAGTGCATGCATAAACTTGGGAGAAATTCAAGTTTCCGCTTCGCGAACGTTTGGCCATTAGCTAGTTTTCATATAAAGCGCTTACATAGAGAGCTGTAGATTTTTACATACGTTGTTTTGAATTTGTTTATATTTGTTTAAAAAACAGATTTAGAAAAAGTCGCAGGGTTTAAAAGATAAAAATATAAACGTAAAATACACTTTAGAATTTTTTACCGAATCATAATTTTTAAACTCTATAAAATTATGCACTTCTTCTGGTGTTTCGGAGACTAAAATATTTTTGCAGTTATTACAAATATTTTTATATTTTTTAATTATGAAGCCACAGACATAAGCACATGCTTGTAGTTCGCTACTTCCTTCCTCCAAATTTTGTTCCAGGGAGGAAATAATATTTTCTTCAATTTCATTTTCTATAACAGACTCCGATTGTTCAGTTTCAGTGTGCATGTCTGTGGCTGGTGTCAATAATTTTTTAAAATTGGTAATTATGGCACTGTTGCTATCCAGCTCACAATTACCTGAGCTAGTATGTGCCATGTTGCTTATTACAGCTGTTTTTAATCCAGCAACGAATTGTGCAACTGTTGGGTTGCTATTGGATCCACAGTTGAATCGAATGCATCCAAATAAATTTTCAAGAGGATCCTGCTGGAATCTTCTCGTGGATAAACTTTTAACTGTAGTATGTTTGGCACTTAGAATTTTCCAAACCATTTCTAACCCATTGAGGGTCCAAATCCAGCCATCTTTTGATGGGGGATTACCCCTGCATCCCAAGAATTCCAGGGTTTTAAAAAAAAATTTCATTTTATCGAACATTTGGAGATGTCCTGTATTGTGTTTTATATTTGTGGAAAATATTTTTCCTCTCCTTAAGTCTGGTGTCGACGCGTTTACACCATCAAACAAATCGTCCATGCTTGAAATTAAATTAGCCGTTGCCAAGGCTTCAGTCGGCATGTCTCCTGAAAATTCACAATAAACAAATCAAATCAATATGAGTAAGCATATTACTAACTAGCTTAATAACTTCGGATATACTGGCAGCAAATGTACACATAATATACATTTATTTTATACTTTACTTTTTATAAATTGTGAAGTTTCGGCTAGTTACTTGCTCAATACAGGATTAAGTAATAATGTTAAAAGCACAATATAATTATTTGTTGGTTTTATCCTTTATCAAAGACACAACCCCAGATAACCATACTGTTGAAACAAATATAAGTATCATGCAACTATGATCTGAGGAATAAATCAGGTTTCTTACCTCCAGCTATTTTAGTATATAGTCCTGCTGCAACTGAGTGGCTTAAAACTTGTGCCGCAAGTTTTACCCTCATTTTTTGTTTGGAATTAGGCTCAAGGTGTTGTTTACTTAGGCATGGTGCAAACACAAAATTGGGATTATTATTGTCCAATTCATAAAATTGCTTGATGTGGCTCCATTTAGCGACTCCTGTAAAGTAATTATTAATAGTGTTATAATTAACTATTTTATTTATTCGTCACAAGTCAATTAAAACATAAAGTACAAAATAAATATCCAAAATTAAATATAAAGTCAACTATTCTAAGAAAATAACCCGCCTCTTATCGTTCCCGGTGTTATAATTACTTGTACAAAAAAATATTATGCTTTAAATGTACATATTTATTATTAAACAATTATTTTTCTAAAACTAAATAACAAATGACTTACCAATTCCTTGTTGGTGGTCTGATGTTATATTGGTCCTAAATCTTACATGATATTTCATGAAAAGATTTCTGAAGCACTTCAGCAGGTGTGGTGTGTCAAATAGAGTGACAATTTTGTGATTGCTCACTTCTATGAAGGGATTCTCAACAGAAGCTCCTAATTGACATAGAGCTCTCTTGTTGACTCCATCCAAGTCACAGACTGAAGCGCATATGTTTATCCCAGCATCAAAGCAACAATTTAAAACCTGAAAGTATTATAAGGGAGATTAGCAACAAATAAACTAACATCATAGTTCAGCAAAGAGTTAAATCAGCATGATCATCATTGAATATGAAGAAGCAATGCATACCTCCTTAATCAAAGCTGAAAGTCTGTCAGCTGTGACAGAACCGCTTGATAAATAATAAGCCACTGGCTGCTTAAAATGTTTCCTGACTCCAACTATCATAAATACAAGGGCATATGAAGCTGGCTGTGGAGATCTACCTTGTGTAGCATGGTCTTGAAACCCTTCAATTAAATCCGTCTTCGAATTGTACCATAAATTTTTTCTTAAGGACATTTCATCCCACAACAATATGTACTCACGTTCAGAGGGGACAAAGTGTTTTGTCGTGTTTTTTAAAATTGTGAGTATTGTTTTGTGTGTCCCCACATTCATCTTAAATTTACTTAAGAGGGATTTTAATGTGCTGGGTGCTGGTAAACAAATCATTCTCCTTAGCAATTTGTAGCTAGTTGGTGACCTCTTGTAGAGCCTCAATGCTATTATTTTAGCCTCCATGTTCCACCTGCGACCAGGCTTCTTCCTCTTATAATTCTGCAGTTCTCCTTGCAGTAACAGTGCAAATGTCGAACTCATTTTTGTATTGAGGATTTCTCGGACTGTCTCATTGTTACAAATAACATTTAAAAAAGATTCGTTTTTTAAATGTTTTACAGTTTTTTGTAATCTATACACCTTGTTCATACTACTTTTCAGTTTCCTCAACATTTTGCTTTTCTGGTCACTTTCTTGTTTTGAAGACTTGCACACAAACATTCCTGAATTGGTCGGAGTGATAATGTTTACATTATGTTCTGTTAAAGGATTCATTCTGGATGGACCGGCAACAGGTTCAAATATGGCAGATTGATCTGGCACATTAGAAGTTGTTGTATCCTGTAAATTGAAAGTTGATTATTTTAAATAAATTTAAAGATAACTCTTTAAATTTATTAGTCATAGATGAGGTAAATGTAAAAAAACATATATACAGTGTTATGGAAAAAACCAACAACCTCTTAAGAGGTCATTGTACTCATCATATATTTAATTTTTTAAATTTATATCTTGCAATTGGTTGGATAACCATTAGCAGATTTTTTGTGGGAATTCATTTATGCGAAAGTTCATTCTTCCAGTAAAGAATCTGCCTTCATATATAATTCTTACTCTGCTCTACTCAAATTCCCAATTTGGTGGCGCATAGAGCCCATGTACCTCCATAATCTTTGGGTCCAGGCCTTGTCTATGTCATTCAGAAATAGCTTTGCATAGTACAATGAACACTGAACATAATGTCTGTATTTCTGTGCTATATAAGACAGGTGTTTTAAATACACTTTCAAAATGATAATGGTACTAACCTTTTGGCATTGAACATCAGGTACAGCTGTTCTGAACAACTTCTTCTCATTAAAGCATGTGCTTTTGAAATGTTTGCTGCATAGCATCTTATGTTGTTTATGGAGTGCGTCCTGGAATTTTGGTGAAGACCAGGCTTCGTTTGGGAAGCAATACTTTGCCCATAATTCACAACTGAAAATTAAAAATATCAAAATTACACACTCATCATCAGCCTTCTAATGTTCCCACTGCTGGGACACAGCCTCCTCTCTAGGAGAGGGCTTGGGCCATAATCCACCCCGCGGGCCCAGTGCGGATTGGTGGATGTCACACGTCTTCGAATTTTTTTTTGGTTCTAGGACATGCTGGTTTCCTCACGATGTTTTCCTTCACCGTTTTGAGAGCAGTAGTGACGAAATAAATTACACAAAGTTATGCGCCAGATCGGGTTTGAACCCGCGACCTACCACTCGTAAGTTGGGGCAGTTACCACTCGGCCACCACTGCTCTCAAATTACACACTATTTTAATCATTTTCCGAGTTAAGATATTATTATATCATGTCAGTGGGTAGTCTTCGCTTTGATTGAAAGAGATGTTATATTAGATACGGGAATGGTGTAAGCAAGAAAACTTTTTATAGTAAGTACCTAATGATTTTTGGCAAGGAAAGTTGGGACTTAAGTATATAGGTATATATGTTACGTGAGTTTGTGGTAGTTAGAAGCGGAATTAACAATAAATGTGGTATTCTATGTCGTCTAAGACGAATAGCATGGAGTGTACATACCGCAGAGCATTTTTAGTGCCAGGCTTTGGAAACCGATGCAAAGTGATGCTGGGATCTTTAGAAGGTGAAGATCCACACAAGCAGCAGATTCTTGTGTTTTCTTTTTGTGAACTCATCGCGAATTAAACACAAAACAAAATCAAACAAGTCACTGTCTCAACACCGAGTCTATATCTCACAAATACACACTTAATTTCACCAAAACACAGCAACGGAGGAGCAAGCTCGACTCAACGTTATCAATGTATGTAGAATTAAATGGAAGTAGTTTATTTATTACAAATAAACATTAGTACAAGATAAAATGGTGCGCAACCGGCCGCAGACATTTTTCTTGTGACGTCAACAATGTCAAAACCAATATGGCGTCCGGACATTAGTGTTGCCACACATAATCCCCCATATATATTTTCTAATAAGTAATATTAAATTTTATATCTAATATTTCTCAACTAAGTATATTTTTTGGCATTAGAATAATAGCTAAAAGTATCTTCAAGGGTAATTTACTTTAAAAATCAATTTATACGCTCATTATTAGGGAGAATACGAAATTGTATTTTTGGTGGCAACATTATATATTTATCTCTTTTACTCTGATGTCGTTGACTCTCTCTTGTTTTCAAGCCCACCTTAATGCAATTCGTAGAACAAACTTGACAGACCCTGAACCAGACCGCCGCAAGGCTTCACAGAGAGAGGACGTGTCGCTCCGTTACATCGCGTAGGGTGAATAACCTCTGCCGTGGATACCGAGAATAGAGTACATTTCAAGCGCGACCAACAAATCTTGATACATTACTATTTTATTTAAAGCTCAATTTTGAAGCATATTTTTTGTACAAGCTTTTATTTAACTTGCAATGTATGTATGTATGTATGTATGTAACTATGTGTGTGTGTTCGGGTGGAATTTTACAACTCAATTTTAAGGCACTTGCCCTCAACCGATTGTGCTGAAATTTTGCATACATGTTTAGTTTAGATGACAATGCATGTTAAGCTATGTGACGTCATCCTAAATCCAACATGGCTAAATATACAAGATGGCGGACTAGTTATTTTTAAGGTACCTAAACAATATGGGTGTCAAATGAAAGGGATTGACAATTAGAACACATTGCACTTTACGAAATAAAAATCCAAGATGGCCGCCGCTACAAAATGGTGAATAACCTATTTTTTTCAATCCCATCCATATAGGTATCCAATGATAGGGCTTGACAAGTAGAATAAAGTGCACTTTACCAAATCAAAATCTAAGATTACCGCCGCTACTGAATTTAGACTTAGGAACTTACCAGGTGAAAACTAAAAAGTATAAAATAATTGAGGTAAAAAATCTTTAAAAACAAGCTTTTATTTAAATGCGCTAAAAAGAAAAAAATAAACTTTTACTGTAACTTTACTGTCAACTTATAACGACATTTCAAATTTAACATATTTGACACAATTTATATGTTTTAAAAGCTTGTCGCGATTTTACTAAGAAAGTAAATACGAGTACTTAAATCTCGCGACAAGCTTTTAAAACATATAAATTGTGTCAAATATGTTAAATTTGAAATGTCGTTATAAGTTGACAATAAAGTTACAGTAAAAGTTTTTTTTTTCTTTTTAGCGCATTTAAATAAAAGCTTGTTTTTAAAGATTTTTTTACCTCAATTTATTATCGATTGAGTTGAAATTTTGTTTGAACGTTCAGTTTTAATGACAATGTATGATTCTATATCCAATATGGCTGTATACCCAAGATGGAGAAAAAAATGTTTGAATGCATTCCTACGATATGGGTATCAGATGAAAGGGCTTGCTATGAATAACTCGAAAAAAAAAATCTGTCACGAGTCTTAATCCAATATGGCGGACTCCTTAGGCTAGAAATCACTTATTGCAGATGTATGTTACCAATCGAGCTATAATTTTATTTATATGTTCATTTTGGATGAACCCAAATTTTGACTTTTGATCCCGAATAACTTTTGAAGCATATAGGAACGATGACTTAAAACTTTATTTGCAATGGTAAACGCAAGCTCTTCACCATTATTTAGCTTTCCGGCAATTGTTGTTATTTGACCACAATTTTTCGGTCTGGATGGACTGGACCATTCATATAAACAATCAATTTTTCAAATCAGTCCAGGCGTCGTTGAGAAATCGAGAACAATCACAAAACAATCTAATTGAAACCTCCTCCTTTTTTTGAAATCGGTTAAAATACAGAAACTCTTAACATTGACATTAATCATCAGTCGACTATTTAGTACTGTTGAAAATTGTATGTAATATACAGCAAGTCCTCAAAACCAAGGTTTTCATAGGTGCCCGATTTTTTTGCTAAAGAGTGTAAGTATTAACGACTTATTTTCATGTTTTCATATTTTAGTCATCCATAGACTTACACTATTTTCTCGCTATTAACTATTTACTAAATAATATATTTTTTGTTCTACCAATTTCACTCGAAAGGATCAAAATGGTTTGTGTGACTATACGTGAAGTATGATAGGCACGCACAACAGCCGCGAGTGGCCGCGACGCTAGTCTGCGTGATTTTTTGCGTTGAATTACCTAAAGTTGACATCGCGCGGCGAGCGTACACGCTCTTAACTGTTTATTTAAAAAAAAAATTGCAGTTCTTAGAAAAACTTACATTATATTCTGATGAGGACTCTCTAGTGGACTTGAAAGGATTTGCCTCGTGCGCGGCAACTATCGCAGCATCTTGTTGCGAGGTGGTTGCGCGCTGATAAACAGCGCGATGGTGCGCCGAAATGTCACCCGACTCTTCCCACCTCCGCAGCCAAAAATAAATGCATTTCCTCTGAAATACAGAACTAAAATTAATACACAATCAATAAAATTCGCGCTCGTCTAATGGTCCGTCGCACCCCGCAGCACACCCGTAGGCCCCGCATTCCTATTATATAACAAAATACTATATACATTGAATTATTCAATGCTAAATAAGATTAAGAATATAATTTAAATAGACTGAAATTCTGATTCTGAAAAGCACTAATCACAGAGGTAATTTATCATCATAGTGCTTCAAAAATCCTTCTTTACTAACTCTTTTACAAAAGTTGAAACAAAAAACATAAGCAGATGGCTAACTTTCTAACATAATCCATCTGAGTCGGTCTGTAATGTCAGCACATTATATTACAATAATATAATGTGCTGGTTGCATTAAGTAAAAATAATGAAGTATGATGACAAATTGTCAAAAGTAAAGAAAATAATAACAATGACTTACCGATACTCCGGTCCAACGTTCGATTTCCTTCACTTTATACCCACTTCTTTTTAGTGCGATTATTTGTTCGCGTTGTTCGCGGCGTAATGGCGCACAGTGGGAGACTATGTATGAGCGCGAGGAAATAACTACGTAAAGCCGTTTGTTATTGATTTCAATAAGTTTTTTGCTTATTTAATGATAGGATTATGTCATTACTAATATAAATATGCATCATTAGTATGTATAAGTTAATTACTGTGATTATAAGTCATGGTTTTTCCACGAAATTTAGCATTCGAAATGGGAACAATTAAAAAAAATATTAGTTAATCACTATAAATATTTTATCGCAAATATAACTAAATATAGATAACAACAAACATGCTAGCTATAAAAATGTAAATAATAAATAAGAAAAATTAACAAAATAATAAAACAAAATAATTAATAACTAAGGAGATTTTTTGCATCCTAATCTAAGGGCAAATGCTTTTTTATTGGCCCTTTTCTCATAGTATATAATAAAGGATCCGAAGAAATTAGTAGCATGTTGATTACGTCTTCATTAGTACTTTCTCGAGAACATTTTCTCGCATGATGCAATCTGTACTGACGATAATCTTTATTGCGCGCTTCTTGTGCCTCTTCGGATAACATACCAATCGGTAGCATTGCAGCTGATATAATTTTACTGCCATGTATCAACACTTTATGAATGGTATTTGGCATATAATACCAACTATACAAGCTTAAATAGCGTTCGGCCGTATCTTCGCAATATTCACCAAATTTCACAGCATCTATACAAGCTCCGGAGTTGATGACTTGTAAGATTATGGAAAATCGATAAATCAAATTGAAATCAACCCCAGTAATTTCCGATGTTTTTCTTGCATCGGCAAAAAATCTACGAGCCATGTTGCCATCGTTGGTAGTTCCGGAACCTTGTTTGACACAGTCTACTTTAAGGCCAACTTTTGCAAACAACCCCTGTATTCTTTTTTTTCTTCATCACGTAAGTGCGATGTGTTTTTATTTACACGCCACATTTGGAATGATTTGTTATACGCGATGTGTAGAATACATTCCATAAATTTGATTCTTGCGTGAAGAGGAGACAAGGCAACTTTTAACGCATCCTCGTCTACTACCTTGGTCCTCACACGGTTCAAGTCGTTTATTTCGGTTGGCTTTGCTTTACAAATGAAGCACACAGCATTTGAAGCCGTATCAGTAACGGTTTGAGCCACTTTGCCATCAATCATAGTGAACATTAGATTGTGTTTCACTTTATATATTTTCCCATCAACATTCACAATTGATTCGTTAAGATTTTTAATTTCTCCCTCCATTCCTGAAATCTCATTTTTAATGATTTCACGAGTTTCTTTCGTAAACTGGAACTGCACTGGCCGGCAAAGTCTCGTAGAAGATGGATTGTTGTTAAACCAATGAACATTAGTATCATTTTTGGCATCAGTAAGACGTAATGGTACCAATGATGTCAAAAACAAGTTTTCATCAGAAATGTCTTCTTCATCAAAAGCTTGTTTATATTCACTGTGGCCGGAAGAGCCATCACATCCCCATTTCGAATCTAAAGTGCAGGTATCATTCATTTCCGACAACTCTTCTTTCGTTTTGGTCATGAATATCCGTTTCACGGTATGGTCCAGTAAACTTTGTAAGCCTACAACAGCGTAAGATTCGGTGCACTCTATATCTTCTGCTAAGCACATCTTCTTGGCTTTTGAAACTATATCATAGCAAGGAAAAATGTCGCAGCCCAAGTCCTTCGTCGCTTTTTTAATAATTTCATATTGATGCTTCGACAATGAAGCATCCAAAAATAATGCTAATGCTTGTTCTGATGAGAACTTCTTAGGTTTTAATTCTCCTTCTAAACATTTGGCAGCGTTTATAATAGTCTGTTGTTCATTGTTTTCACACAAACTCTTAACTTTATAGCGCTTGGCTCTATCACAGCACTCGTCAAATGATTTTTCTGGACGGCCAGTTCGCGTTCGTTTTGAAGGACCAGGTTCACACTCTTCAGAACTTTCTACTGCTGTAGACACCGGCAAATTCAACAATAGCTTTAGCCATTCTTCATTTTTCGCAAAAAATGAAGTTTTGTTTCTGGCACATTTTTTCCACTTTTTTGAAAATATAAGTATAAAATACAAAATGTATAAAGTATAAAATGTTGACTTAGTTCGCGATAAACTTTTTTCAAATCATCGTCAACAAGATTTGGGTACTTGCTTTTTAAATTTTCGAGACATTTATGCACTTCTCGATTGCTCAAAAGTAAAATTTCAACTACAGTCAAACCTGGATAAGCGAGAGTTCAAGGGGACGCAATCTCATTCTCGCTTAAAGAGGTTTCTCACTAACCCGAGTTTCCCGCTAATGCAGGTAGCGTTTCTCTCTTATAGAGGTACACAGCAATAACAAACCACAGAATGTACGAATGTAGTAAATATGTAGATACATATGTAATATGATAGAATTATGTGCATCATATGCACAACATATATTGTGTATATATTTTAAATGCTTACAAAAACAAAACAAAAATTAATGCACTATGTAATTTTATTTTTTTAGAAATTATTTACCCTTAAAAAAATCGTCAATTTCGTTCGGGTTTCTGTTTTTGTATTTCTAATGTTTTTCTCTAACTCATACATTTTGTCGAATATTGCTAGATCAACAACCGCCGTGTCTTCACAGTACTGACGGACCGTCTCCAACGCATTTGAACCTAGCTTCATTGTAATGATCTTTATTTCTGTTTCCGGAATCTGTGCGTTTTGACATGATGCAAAACTGAACTTTCCTTTGCAATTGATAACCATAGTTCCGACAACCAGGATGGTACACAGGCACACGTGTCCGTTCCAAAAGAATGCGATAGAATACCAATATTATTAGTTTCACGAAATAGAATAGGTACAAGATTGACGAGAAAACAATACAAAAACAATGGTGCCACGAAAGTTAAGAATGAGTCATAAAATTGCAGATGTTAAATTTGTAAATAAAGCTCGACTGTCGCTTATAGAGGTATAGATAAGTAACAGTCTCACTTACGGAGGTCTATGAGGGAAAAACGACTCTCTCTTACAGAGGTTTCTGCTTCTCGCTAATAGAGGTTTTGGGAGCTTAAAATGACGGTTCCTGGCTATTACTCTCACTAATAGAGTTTTCTCACTTATCCAGGTTTGACTGTAATTCCTTATAAGAAATGCTGAACGTAGACATGATTGATATTGATGTTACTTCCTTGAATTGACAATAGGAAATGACTTTAGGAATATTATTTTACCCCTTTTTATACTTATGAATGCATAAATTAACTAATTACCCACATTAAAAATTATTGACGCTTAATGGTCCTTTTACTGGGAAATCGACTAGTTAGTTCTAATTAGTCTAACTCATAAGTTCGCAGTTATTAGCAGCTAATTTTTCTAATGAGTTATAACTAGACTTGGAAGAATTTTTTAATATATGATTCACTGGAAGGCAGTGGATGGCAAGACAGTTATAAGGTCTTGTTTTCAAAAATTCTAAAGAAAATTTACCATATTTTGAAAATCCTAATAATATAATGAAAATGACGACTTTCATTAAATCATATTCATATTTTCTAAAGTACATACTGTGATATACATGTTACATAAAAAAAGTTTTTCCAAAGCAATGTAATTGCAGCTATAAATAATTACCAAAAAAACGACAAAAATTCAACTAAAATGCACAGTTTTCTGTTCATTAAGATATCAAAACCGATAACCGTTTTTATAAACAGACTTCTGAAAAGAACACATTAGGATTTTCTTAGTTTAGGTGTCTATTTTATGTATTTAAAGTTAAAAATGAATTTCATGTACCCAGCCAATTTGGACTTTTTTCCTCCAATCTCCCATTGTGTGGCGCAGGCATATTTAATGTCACCACACATAACTTACAAAATAATTGAAAATATGTGCGTCGTGTCACTTTAGCAACGTTGACTTTCAAACTGAAGAAGCGAAGCGATCCGCCTCGCGTCAGGCGCCCCGCCCCTTGAGACCACGTGACTTACTGCGTTATGGAGATTACTATGTTTCAACGAATCATGCGCAATCTTTAAAACGTTGTCATATGATTGGTTATAATGCATTATGTGTTTTCTTTCTAACAATTATATCTATCGTATCTATAGTTATGTATACTGTTACCACGCATTTGCTGGCTACTGTACTAAGAAATATGTACAATAGGGGACACGGGCGGTAGACCACCAAAAGGTGAAATTCGCTTGGCAAGTGCCCGTGCGCTCACGTGAAACACATACAGCACACACGCGCACGTATTTCACTTCTCTGTCTATATCTATCTCTGTCTCTATCACAGCCTTCTTAAACTCGTTTGGTGCGATATATACCTATATGCATATTAATAATGTAGCAAGCAGCCAAGTGACTTAAGACTTTGGCATAATGATCATAAAGCTCATTATTGTTATGATACAAAAATGTTCGGGTGATTTTCAACCGTGGGGTTGTTATTTTGTTAAAACTTATATTTGCTATAATCTGCCAGAGTTGCAATGAAGCAGATAGTCGGTGTGCAAGCAAGTAAGATAGTCGGTGTGCAAGTGAGAAAGTATTAGGATCCACGCGTATCAAAATATGAAAACTATTTAATAAAAAACAACTCTAAAATTTAACTAGTAGGTGTATACTTACCTAATTTAATCTACTGAAAATGCTTAGTAAGCAACAAGTAGATATGATTATCGGGTTTTTATTTGATTTATTACATAAATAAATATACGTATACCCAATTCAAAATGATATATTTAGCATCAACAAATACAGTTTAGCTATGTCTATAAAATGTATGCTTTACCTTTCTATACATGAAACCAATCATAACATCGATTTGAAGCTCATAATCTTTTCAGTCATAATTAGCAAACAGTCGAAATTATTATTATGGGCCATCATGATGAAATTAGCTTTCTATTTTTTACAAACCTTGTGTAATTTTAGGCTCAGCAGAAGGCTTTTAAAGGGACGTTGGAATAGTTTTATTTTTTTAATAAAAATTGCCCCACATTAGGAAATTCTCCTGTATCGTGGGTGCGTTTACAAACATTCATCACATGCAACACCCAGACCCCAAAACAATTTTAGTTGTTCCGTGCGGGAATGGAACCTGCGACACGCAGCGCAGTAGTCAGTGTGACCAACCACTACGTCATATGGGCTGTCGAAATTTATGGAAATATATTTTTATAATAACGTTTTATAAATGTAATGATAATAAAACAAAAAGTATATTGATTAACATATTATATTTCAATATAAAACACAGATAAAAAAACTATAAGACACATTAAAAATAATATAATAATTGCAATAAAATATTTTCCTTAAACTATGGACACGTTCACATAGTCAAAAGTAGGTGTGGATGGACACATAACTCGAAGATTTTCATTGTTTTAATGTAATGTTTGATTGAAACAAAAAACAAAGCACCCGTTAGTATTAAACACAATAGATTTATAATTCAAACAAAATACTAATATCAATATCGGACTAAAATAATAATCTCGGTGTATATGTATAAATTTTTAGGTATTGTAGTAATAAGAAATTAAACTTACAAAAAGCTCTATCTAGGATAGTTTACTTGAGCCAATCAAAGATTCTTATTACTTAAGTGTTCCGGAATACCTAAAAAGTTTCACACGAACTATAAGTTCACATTTTGCTTGAAGATACGAATATACTTTAATAACTGGTTTTCTTAGAGACTTGACTAGCTTCGTGTTATTGTTCTCACAAAACAATAGATCAAGCGGCGCCGGTGACCGCCACTGTTTTGTTTGGTTTAAAGTAATATTTATAAAAATTACATGGAATTCGTTAATAAATCACATAGGTATTTTTTCCTGCATAGTTAATACATTTAGGACAATAACATTAGTGCTACTTTAGTAGACATTAAAATACTAGACAGTTAAAAAGCTTAGTGATTTTTAAAGTTTACTTAGATGGAAAAATCACATATTACCTACGTAATTTAAAAAATGTCTTATTAGTCTTAAATTTCTAAAGAAGTAAATCAGTCTAAATATCACCACTAGGATAATGTGGTTTACTTATGAGGCATAAGTTTAAATAGAAATTTTAAAAACAAATTATACAACATTAATATAACAAAACTGAAAAAAATAATTACAAAAATGCTAATCAGTCTTCAAAATCAGTCTTTAATATCACATTATAAGTCAATGTGATATTAAAGACCGATATATTTTTAAAGCTACAAAGGTTATAAATGTGGTAATGGTAAATAAATTATATCAAATAACAATTAGTCTTAATTTTAAAATACAAGAATCAGTCTTCAATTTCTCAAAGAAACCGTATATTTTTATATATTATTATAAAATCACTATATCAGTCTAATGATTACGATACGATTGAATTGCCTTCGTTATAAGCTCAATCTGAATCTCATAACAATCTTGTTTGTTAAACGCTTTTTCAATTTCAATTCAAAATTTTGTGTATTTGCCATCATAGATAGCCTAGTCAAAATATCAGAATCTCTTAAATTAAGCTATATCACATTTACTTTTGTATAAATATATTCTATACCATTACATAAGCATACGTATAATTTAATATTTTGTTGCAGCCCCGGCCGCGTCTATTACTGCGTCTAGACGACACGAGTATTTGACATAAATCCGAGCCGCGAAGTGAGTCCCATATTTCGTTGCAATGAGTGACGAGTGCTAATTTACTTCTTTCGTTTCTAAAATCCCATCTTTGGACCATTATGGCCCATAAATTTTCTATGGGATTTAGGTCTGGGGACCGAGACGGCCAAGGGACAGTTCTTACTTCAGGATGCTGCTGGAGCCAATTTTGAACGACACGCGCACGGTGTATTGGACAATTATCTTGGAAGAAGTAAAATGAGGGAACTTCCTCCCTAGGATACACCGTGCGCACTGTAGGCAACATAACTTCTTCCAGCAGCTCAGCATGTGACTGTCCAGTTGCTCTCGAGTCAATGAAAGCCAGTTCACCCGGACCACCAGCACTCATCCACCACCACATATTTACTATAATTCGCCCCGATTCATTGTTGGGACTCACATTTTTCGGCTCGTATCTAGTGTTATTCACACGCCATAAATTCCGACGTCCTAATTGGCTAGATTTAAAAGATTTTTCGTCGGAAAATATGGCATGTGAAAAGTCAAAGTCTCTGTAGTCTCGAGCAAATCGAACCCTGGCTTGCTTTAATTCTTCGCTTAAGATTATCTTTTTTGCGGGACGCCTATGATGTATACCGGCCTGATGGAGCGCACGTCTCACAGTTTTCATGCTACATTCGTACTCCAATGCGAATTGTGAGGTCTTTGTAAACGGCTCTGAGTTGTAGACGTCTATCATATGAGCCACACGATCAGGTGTTATTACCCGTGGAGGTGGAGCACGCGGTCTGTCCTCCACGGATCCCTCTTCTGAATCTCGGTGTATCCACCGTCGCACTGTAGCCCTCTGTAATAAAATGTGATGATATTATATCTACACTTAATTTTTTTGATTTGGTAGTTCGCTATTGTTAATAGTGTCAAAAAAAAAACAACAAACAATGAATAGTGAAGGTATACAAAGATCTCTGAAATAACTACGAATACTATTAATTATTATCATGTTATTATTGTAAGTATGAGTTCTGTTTTTTATTTAATAATGAAAAGTATCGAATATATTAACAATTTCAGTATTCGATATCGCAACATTTTTCATACCTAATAAAACTACATTAAAACTCTAGTCATTGAACACTTAGGTATTAGGCATATGAGGCGGTAAAAATTGTCTACCTACCGAAAACTATTAAGAATTTTTATAGAGGTAATATGTAGTTTTGTTGAAATTAATAGTGTCACTTAATGTTTTTCTCTAAGTTAATTACATAATTTAGTCAAAAAAAATTTGTTGGTTGCAAACTTACCGTAACGTTTAATTCCTGCGATATTTGCAAAATGTTTCGTCCTAGATTATGAAGAACCAATATTTGGTTCCTCTCTTCCCTGGATAAATTTCGAGGCATCCTTAAATTCTTTGTAACAGATGAATCATAAAGGGAGTCAATATTTTGTATATAAGTCCAAAAAACACAGCACAAGTCGACGAGAAGGAAATCTACAGTCCAAAAACACAGCATGGGTCATCAAGTAGGCAATCAGCAGTCCAAAAACAAAGCAAGGGTCAATTCGATTCAGCAATAAACAGTCCACAATCACAGCACAGGTCAACGTAAATAGGATACTAAAAAAAACAAACGCGTTGACAATAGGCACGGGCGAAATGCAAATTGCAACTAATTAAACAAACACCTTTTTTCTTTTACTCTTTTAAAGTTCCGGTAAACTATTTAGCGGTTATACGCTATTTAGAACTCTATACTAGTATCCATAAGGGTTATTATTTCAATGATAAGTATAGAGAGTAAAGCCCTTACGAAACGTATCGTTTGCAAAGCATGGATCCAACGCGTAGGTACACGCTATTTAGAACTCTATTTGTACTACTTAAGGGTCGTTATTTGAATAACAAATATGGAACGTATTATGCTTGTGTGCGTGAGAGAGTCGTTTAAAGGATTTTTTAAGAAAAGTGTATCACCGGACTTGTCCGTGATTGTACATGCACTCGTTGGGAAATGAAGCTCTGTCTACTTACATTTTCGAATAACTTCCAAAACAGCTTGTAGTACTGCCGTAGATGAATGAGTGACAGGATTGGACCGCCTGGTAAGTGCAGTCAGAGAGTGCAATAGCGACTCTTCCACTCCTGTAGCAGGTGCAGGCGCCTGAACAATATGAAAACAAAAACATTTCATTCATGCAAGTTATCTACAGTTTTTGTCATCAATATAGTGACGGTTATCAACACATACGGGCTCCACCACGTTTCTTTGGTTACTGAACACGTAATCCATCAGCTGAAGTAGGAACTGTTTCGGCACGGTAGATGTACCCTGCAAATAATAATATAATTTAGTAACGTAACTACTAACTAACTCAGTTGTGATGATTGCAGCTTAACCAGACTTACAGAAACGAACGATGCAGCTTGGCTGAACTGGGAAAGTGGATCCTGTGCTTGCGCCTGTTGAGACGACCCCTGCGGTAACACAACACACACATAGCAGAAATTTCCCCCCGGCGCTGAGCCTCCTCGCGCCAGTCGTACAGGCGCAAGAAGACCCTCGCCTCCAGATCCCACGGTGGCAGTCCAGCAAGTAGGCCAGCTGCTTCGCGGGAGATCGTGCGGTGACAGGAGAACTCCCACCTCGGTGACAGAAGTGACTTTTAATTTTTTTTATCTACCCTCAAATAAAGTGCGTGAATAGCTACACTAGGCGGTACTACAAGTATTATTTGCTAATCCCGAGGACGAAGCCTGAGTATTAATATACCTAATTTAGTAACGTAACTACTAACTCAGTTGTGATGATTGCAGCTTAACCAGACTTACAGAAACGAACGATGCAGCTTGGCTGAACTGGGAAAGTGGATCCTGTGCTTGCGCCTGTTGAGACGACCAATTTTTTTTTTTCCGACGTCAAAAATCATCAAATTACCCCTCCCGCTGTGGCTTAGCAGCGCACAGTGGTTTCATTAGAACAAGCTAGCTAGACAAAATTATTTATTGGGGTATTTTGCTTCGTATGGCTTTATTATGATATTCTAATGCGGTTTTAGCACCAAACACCCAAATAAAAAGAGGTAGGGAGGGTCACGTGCACCAAAAAAACAAAAAATGACTAAAGATATTTCGTTTATGACGGATAATTAAAAGACAACAATAAATAAAATTAACAAGTCATAAAATACTTAACTACTAATAGCCTAGCTACAAATTACACAATGGGACATGATTAGTACTTATTAACAATATTTTTTTAACTAATAATAAGGTTAGATAAGGTACACATTCTTGTAAATGGATTAGTACAATATTATTTACAACTCTTTATTTAATCTACATCACTAAATTCTTCTTCCGATGAATCTTCTACATTATAATCTGACATACTGATATTTTGACAAAAACTACTATGACTTACACTAGAACTTACATTTACAGAAGGGGGTAATATTAATTCTAAAACCTCAGAAGGCAGTTTACTTGTCGGTTTTTTGGGAACTTCTCTAAGGCCATTTATTACAGGATCAGATGTGATTAGCAACATATTAAGTAAATCTCTATTCGTGGCAATACGTGAATGTTTTCGAGTATTGTGCTCCCGAAATTTCCTATAATCTTTATTGCGCGCTTCCTGAGCTTCCTCAGAAAGCTGCCCGATAGGTAGAAGAGCCGATTTCACAATATCTATACTGTGCATAAGAATTTTGTGTACAGTAACAGGCATGTAATACCACGAATAGAGACTAAGATACATTTTTTTGGTGTCTTGTGTTAGAGAATTAAATTTAACAACATCAATATCATAACCCGAAGCTAAAGTTCTAAGGATAGTGCCAAAGTTCTTAATTAGTGTCACATCTACACCTGTAATATCTGCAGCCTGTTCAGGATTCTCAAAAAACCGACGAGCAGTATTCCCATCATTCGTATTACCAAATCCTGGTTTTGGTTTATCAACAATTAAACCCATTTCAACTTTAAACCTTTCTTGGATAAGAGCCGAACGTTGCTTTACATTTTCTTTGTCACTTTCGTCTCGAAGTTGCCATTTTTTAACTTCAAGACGATAGCTTATATGAAGCAAGCATTCAAAAGAACGTATCCAAGCGTGAAGGGGAGATATACCAAAACCAAGATTTTTCTTATTTACCACAAATTCCCTAGACTCATCATTCATAAATTTAGGAGTGGCTCCACAAATATAACATTTTTGTGCTGATGAAGTTTCAGTCATAGCGTTGCACACTTTACCGTCAATCATTGTGAACAGTAATTCGTGTTTGATTGATACCTCTTTACCATCTACGTTACCTATTGTTGGTACCAATTGGCTTATTTCCTCTAAAATCTTATTGGTTTCAGTTACAGTAAAATCTGTAGTCTCTTTGGAGAAAATAAACTTAATCGGTCGACAATACATGGTGGAAGATGGTCTAGGATTCTGCCAAACAACGTTACCACTATTGTCACGTAATTGAAGCGGTACGAATGAGAACACAAATAAAAACTCATCCGTGTCTTCACTGTTTGTGAATTTTTGTTTGTAAGTGCTATGACCGGAACTTCCGTCGCACCCCCATTTGCTTATAAGGGATAGTGATGAACCAGGAGTTACAGATTTTAAAACTTCATACTGTGCACAAATTAAACGTTCAGCAGTTTTATTTAAAACCGCCTGAAGTTGAATATCTGCACGCGTTTCGTTTATAAAAATCTGTTCCTCAGGAGGGTAACATTCAATTTTTGCCTGCCTAACACTATAAAATGATGGGAATACCTGATGTCCTGCTCTCATGCTCCATTTCCTTGTTTGTTTATATGAGTGGCTTGTAGATTTGGCATCCACGTAATATGCCAAAGCCTCTTCCTTTGACAAACATCTCGATTCTTCGCGTACACCCACACTTGCTTTCATTATTTGGCACTTTTCAGGACTTTCACTTGCATCTTTAATCACAGTAGCCAAGTTCCGATGTCCAGACAATCGCGCTGATAGTTCAGCAGCCACTACTAACTGGTTTACATCCCGTGTTTGAAGAAGGTCGTCCACGCGCCTCCTTTTCGTTTTTTCACTAGCTTCAGTAAAATCCACCGATGGACGCCCAGAAACCGAAGTCTTACTTGATGATGATGGTGCTGAGTAGTAGATGGATACTCTGAACGTAAAATCACCAGATAACCACTCAGAATTCTTAGTCAGAAAACGATCGCGACGCTTTCCAGAACTTTCCCATTTCTCTACAAATTTGGATGACAATCTTCCAATTGTCATTTTAATTTCCCGCGCAGATGCTTCCGTGATATTGCCAAGATCACGTTTCATCGATAGAAAGTCATATAGTCTACTATTACGATTCTCTTTGGGATGTTTCCGCCATTCATCAAAAAACTCCATTTTTGAGACTGAGAACTCGTATTCTGAAACAACAGACAAAATGACAAAGTTGCACTCAAATGCGCGGATCAAAATGAGTAAAATATAAAAGCTAACAGATATGGCTGTAATACATATCATTTTCAGCCCGGGTACATAAGGGTACAAGTACTTTCTAGTCCAGTTAATTCAGAAAATTGTCAAAAAATAACATACTCTTTAAAACTCTAGGTATTCAAAAACAGTGCGGTGAAAGTATATCTATTTTCTAACTAGAATTGAAAAGTACATACCTTTTACTTGAAGATCCAACACTTTTAAAAAAACTTAAACTCACTGACATATGTTGTTACTTCGATAAGCGCAAAAATGCAAGTAATAAGTAATTTTTTACCTCTTCTCTTATATACTGCCCTCATTATCTTATCAGTAGTTGACATTGAAGCAAAACAATTCTTAGAATTGGGACATGCATTTATGTGGCTCTAGGCTCAGGTAATAAATTCCAGGAAATTCAACAATGACTTTTGTCTAGCTAGCTTGTTCTAATGAAAACACAGTGCAGCGGTGAGGGAGTGTCAGACTCTTACTGACTAAAAACCGTCGTGTTCCGTCATAGGCCTTTTATGCACCAGGGCCGCGGTATCTCTTTCGAACAACCCGCAGCCCCGGCAGGCCTTGGCCCTGCTGGGCCCCGCTGGGGTTGCTGACATCTCTTTGAGGAGCGCGTGGAACAACGCGCGCCGTCGACACGGGTCTGTCGTCTAGAAAGACAGAGGGACGATGAGCCACCCGAACTCACCGCCCACAGACCCACGCCTACGGTGGCCGGGAGTCATCTCGCGACACCCGGCGCCCGTGGTGGTCCAGCACGGCGGCCGGGATGAGAGGTGCGAACTCTCTGGCGTTCGGCCTCCTCCTTCTCGAGCATGACTGCTTCGCAGAAGGAGGCGACGGCATCCCATTCCCTCTCGCCCCGGACCATGGCCTGGATCAGGGCCGGACGCGAGAGGTCGCCGCCGTCTAAAGCCTCGACGAGGACCCGGCGGTGCCCTTCCCATGCGGGGCACACCTGGACTGTGTGGTCCACCGTGTCCTCGGGGCTGTCCGCACAATGGTGACACCCGGGCGCCTCCTCACGACCGATTCGGTGCAGGTACCTCCCGAAACGTTTGGGCCTCCCAGGTTGGGCAGGAGCCGCTTGAAGACAGCACCTGCCTTCTCCAGTTTGGGGCCCAAACGTCGGAAGTGCTCGACGAAGTTCCACCGGCCGTCGAGGACGAGTCCCAGGTACTTCATCGCCCTCTCGACGCCGATGGGAACCCCCCCCACCGTGACTTGGGAACCCGAAGGTGGCGCGTTCCGAAGCCCATGAAAGCACATGGCCTCGGATTTGTGCAAGGCCACCTCCAGGCCCAGCAGCCGGATCCTCTCTATGACTGTCGCAACCCCGCGCGTCATTAAGTCGGCCGCCTCCTGGTGCGACCTCCCTTGTGCCAGAACCAGCGTGTCGTCAGCACCCGCAGCCTCCCCTTTGTGCCCGTTCACGAAATGGTTGAACCCATTCGGTGCACTGTTGTTTACGTTACTAGTGCTCGGTCTACTCCGATCTGCAACTGGCGTTGTATCTTTCGCGCGAGATTCGTTTGCTTGAGTTTTTTCCGTATTTAGCGCGTTAGCTGAAAAGTAATCATTTCCATGAATTCACTGGTACTAAGAAATATGTACAAGCACTCGTTGGGAAATGAAGCTCTGTCTACTTACATTTTCGAATAACTTCCAAAACAGCTTGTAGCACCGCCGTAGATGAATGAGTGACAGGATTGGACCGCCTGGTAAGTGCAGTCAGAGAGTGCAATAGCGACTCTTCCACTCCTGTAGCAGGTGCAGGCGCCTGAACAATATGAAAACAAAAACATTTCATTCATGCAAGTTATCTACAGTTTTTGTCATCAATATAGTGACGGTTATCAACACATACGGGCTCCACCACGTTTCTTTGGTTACTGAACACGTAATCCATCAGCTGAAGTAGGAACTGTTTCGGCACGGTAGATGTACCCTGCAAATAATAATATAATTTAGTAACGTAACTACTAACTAACTCAGTTGTGATGATTGCAGCTTAACCAGACTTACAGAAACGAACGATGCAGCTTGGCTGAACTGGGAAAGTGGATCCTGTGCTTGCGCCTGTTGAGACGACCCCTGCGGTAACACAACACACACACATTAATAACACGAAGTCATACTGTAGCAGAAATTTCCCCCCGGCGCTGAGCCTCCTCGCGCCAGTCGTACAGGCGCAAGAAGACCCTCGCCTCCAGATCCCACGGTGGCAGTCCAGCAAGTAGGCCAGCTGCTTCGCGAGAGATCGTGCGGTGACAGGAGAACTCCCACCTCGGTGACAGAAGTGACTTTTAATTTTTTTTATCTACCCTCAAATAAAGTGCGTGAATGGCTACACTAGGCGGTACTACAAGTATTATTTGCTAATCCCGAGGACGAAGCCTGAGTATAATATAATTTAGTAACGTAACTACTAACTCAGTTGTGATGATTGCAGCTTAACCAGACTTACAGAAACGAACGATGCAGCTTGGCTGAACTGGGAAAGTGGATCCTGTGCTTGCGCCTGTTGAGACGACCCCTTTTTTTTTTTTCCGACGTCAAAAATCATCAAATGACCCCTCCCGCTGTGGGTTAGCAGCGAGCGGTGAGGGAGTGTCAGACTCTTACTGACTAAAAACCGTCGTGTTCCGTCATAGGCCTTTTATGTACCAGGGCCGCGGTATCTCTTTCGAACAACCCGCAGCCCCGGCAGGCCTTGGCCCTGCTGGGCCCCGCTGGGATTGCTGACATCTCTTTGAGGAGCGCGTGGAACAACGTGCGCCGTCGATACGGGTCTGTCGTGTAGAAAGACAGAGGGACGATGAGCCACCCGAACTCACCGCCCACAGACCCACGCCTACGGTGGCCGGGAGTCATCTCGCGACACCCGGCGCCCGTGGTGGTCCAGCACGGCGGCCGGGATGAGAGGTGCGAACTCTCTGGCGTTCGGCCTCCTCCTTCTCGAGCATGACTGCTTCGCAGAAGGAGGCGACGGCATCCCATTCCCTCTCGCCCCGGACCATGGCCTGGATCAAGGCCGGACGCGAGAGGTCGCCGCCGTCTAAAGTCTCGACGAAGACCCGGCGGTGCCCTTCCCATGCGGGGCACACCTGGACTGTGTGGTCCACCGTGTCCTCGGGGCTGTCCGCACAATGGTGACACCCGGGCGCCTCCTCACGACCGATTCGGTGCAGGTACCTCCCGAAACGTTTGGGCCTCCGAGGTTGGGCAGGAGCCGCTTGAAGGCAGCACCTGCCTTCTCCAGTTTGGGGCCCAAACGTCGGAAGTGCTCGACGAAGTTCCACCGGCCGTCGAGGACGAGTCCCAGGTACTTCATCGCCCTCTCGACGCCGATGGGAACCCCCCCCACCGTGACTTGGGAACCCGAAGGTGGCGCGTTCCGAAGCCCATGAAAGCACATGGCCTCGGATTTGTGCAAGGCCACCTCCAGGCCCAGCAGCCGGATCCTCTCTATGACTGTCGCAACCCCGCGCGTCATTAAGTCGGCCGCCTCCTGGTGCGACCTCCCTTGTGCCAGAACCAGCGTGTCGTCAGCACCCGCAGCCTCCCCTTTGTGCCCGTTCACGAAATGGTTGAACCCATTCGGTGCACTGTTGTTTACGTTACTAGTGCTCGGTCTACTCCGATCTGCAACTGGCGTTGTATCTTTCGCGCGAGATTCGTTTGCTTGAGTTTTTTCCGTATTTAGCGCGTTAGCTGAAAAGTACTCATTTCCATGAATTCACTGGTACTAAGAAATATGTACAATCGAAGGCAGAAATGCCTGACCACCATAAGGTAAATTTTAACTTGCACTTAAAAATTAGAAGCTCTCAAGCCCCGCCTCCTGACCTTGAATAGACCAATGAAAAACAAGATAGCCCGGCGGCGCCCGGCGACCAACCGAGCGCACGTGCCACAGTTTTTAATGTTTTTAATACTGACTCGAGTTATTGACATCACTGTGATTTTCGCTTAGGACGGCTCATGTCGGAGCATGTTTATGTGTGCGTGCGGTTTCGAACGCTTGTAGGGAATTTCGTAGATGTCTACTTATATTTCAACTGTGCATGCGCCGTTCCATATCTTGCGTGTTCCGTAATTGATACCAGTATTCTGATCAGTTCTCATAGCGTCATAAATCGACGCCTAAGTGGCAAATCCTTTTTAGGGTTCTATTGTATTCGCTCCTCCGTCCGTCCGTCCGTCCGTCCGTCTGTCGCCGGGCTGTATCTCATGAACCGTGATAGTTAGAGAGCTGAAATTTTCAAAGAAGATGTATTTTTGTTGCCGCTATAACAACAAATTAAATAAATAAACAGATATGTATAAACTACAAATACAAATAAACTGAAAACTAGAATTAAATAAATATTGTGGGGGCTCCCATACAACAAACGTGATTTTTTTGTCCGTTTTATAAATAATGGTACGGAACCCTTCGTGCGCGAGTCCGACTCGCACTTGGCCGGGTTTTTAATATACTGGTCAGTGTTATATCTAGATCTAGGCTACTTTGGTGTTTGAAATACTACTAGTACGTCAAACTTGACACTTCTCACCAGGTGGTACCAGTATCACAAGCACTGGCCAGCATACTTACTGGTATCATTTACGGAACACACCCGTTGTCTTTGGAAGTAATTTTTATAAATATGTATTATTTTTTACCGAAGTCTATATCAACCCCATTCCACCAATTTATCATAAGCGATGTGCGAGCAAAAATGCGTTTTGAATCTTAAGTGTTACTAGTTAAGATTCAAACTCGCATGTCCCTTACGATAAAATGGGAAGGTTTAACATCACTCGATAGCATTCACGTTTACACATTCCCTCATACAAAACAAAAAATAAAACACTGTTTTAAAGATTTATCATGTTTATTAACTTAATAAACAAACAAAAACAATAGAAAATAACAACAATATCATCATAACATGTAGGAATAAAAAAATACGTAGAAATGAGAAAAACACAAATGAAGAACCAAGCAATCAGTAAAAACACAACTTCTGAGGAATGCGGAAGCGTTGCCCGCGAAATTCAAATTTTTACAATGCCACTTTTATTCTAGTTACGACAAGACATTTTTTTTGATAATATAGAATATCTAATTTTGACGGGTAATATTGGCATTTTTGGTTGACCAGTTTAAATCAATTAATAGAATTCCCTCTCGTCCTGTCTTAAAAACCGTAAGTTCTTAGTCTAAGCAATTCTTTACCAATTACGGTCTGAGGTGATAATTTTTTTTTTTTATTTATTTAAAACACCTTAAACTATCATTACAGGGTTTACCTTAATGCAATAGCTTCTTAACATAGCACAAATAAATATTAGTATAAAATATTTGGTGGCTTTTATTATGCTTACAGACAATTATTAGTTTAGTTCTAATTAACAAATAAATCTTGATTCGTCATGGCTTACCGCTTATGAAATAGTTTTATTTATAAAACGATTGTAAAAGAACATTCATATTTTTTAACAATAATTATAATTTAAATGATATACAAGATTTATACTGTCTTTAAAAACAAAAAAAATCTAAACTAAAATAAAGGCAAAAACAATCAAAATCTTCTCTAAAATGAAATTAACGAATATAAAATAATATTTTTTTAATTACCATTAACTACATGACCAAACATCAACAAAAAAAATTTACAACATAATTATAACGATATAAAGGCAGTGAAAGAAAACACATACATGTTTTGAAATGGCACAAATAAAAACTAATTTATGCAATAATACAATATTTGAAAAAAAAAAAATAACAATAAAAAAAATTTAGATTAAATTATACTAACAATTGGTAGTTTGTAGTAATAAACAAAATAAATCATGATCCATCTTAACATTATATAAGAAATGGCTTTATTTATAAAAATAAATCATTTTTAAAATGACCTGAATAGTGATGTATTTTACAACAAAAATATGTAAGAAAAATAAACAAAGCTAAAATAAAAGGCACAAATAATCAACATCTTCTCTAAAATTTAATTAACGTATAGTAAATAATATTGTCTTATCTAGACACACGGCAGTGTGTCCGCCAAGTTCGAGCAAAAAAAAGCGACACACCGGCCGTGGGTTATATTACACGAACCATTTCGGGCCAGATTCTACCCCCCTATAACTCAAAATCTATTTTATTTACGCATATCAAATTTCTAGTATCTGTTGAGACCCCCTCACTTATCTAAAATACAAAATTTCATTAATATATCTTTTGTAGGTCTTGAGATATTGACGTCAGAAAATCGCTATTTTTACTATACACTCACTGACTGACTGACTGATTCACTGACTCACTCATCAAAAACCTAGACCACTTCCAATGGTCGTATTGACTTGAAATTTGGCATGGAGGTAGGTCTTTATGTCAAGGTAAAGGGGAAAATCTGAAAATGGCCAAGTGTGAGTCAGTTTCAAAATAATGAAGGTGTTTTATACCCGGTGTAAATTTATACCCCTAAGGAACTAAAACGAACTAAAGAAGACGGATCACAATCCATACAAAATTGCCCCACGTCCTATAACATTGTGACGTATCTCAAAAAAAAGATAAAAATGTTTAAAAAAATATGGCATACTCTTTAATTTATTTTTTTTACACCTTCATACGAAAAAAAAGCTTTTAAAATTGTTCAGGCGCTGTTATGAAAACATCGTTCATAGGACTATAATGGACCATTTTTTTAAATATTTTTTTTGTTTGATATAGTATACCCGACAGGTGGTCCCATAACCATCAGGTCAGGTTCTGGTGATGGAAACTCTGAGAAATCCAAGGCAACTTTTAAAAGTTGTAGGCATGCGCAGGATAAAAACTTGATAATAAGGTGTACGTCTGATAACACTATGCATTAGTGAAAGTTTGGAGCTGACCCGATGATGGAGACCAGAGAAGGTCGAGGGAACTCGACAACTGAATAGGTATGTAAACTACCTCGAGTTTGGGCTTATATTATTTGTATTGAATAGACCTTTGCAACAGTGAACATTTGGAGCTGACTTGATGATGGAGGCCAGAGAAGTTCGAGGGAACTCGACAGCTGAATATGTGAACTACCTCGTGTTGGGCTTATATTATTTGTATTGAATAGACCTTTGCAACAGTGAAGATTTGGAGCTGACTTGATGATGGAGGCCAGAGAAGTTCGAGGGAACTCGACAACTGAATATGTGAACTACCTCGTGTTGGGCTTATATTATTCGTATTGATGAGAACTTTAAACTTATGTGGAAAGTGACATCTGTGCTTGTCACTGAAAAGCCAAAAATAAAAAATAAACTTTTTACAATAAAATAAAACCGACTCCCAAAAACACTGAAAAAGAAAAAAAAACTTTTCATAGGAGCATCTTCCTAGGAGTCGGTGGGGAAATAAACTTAGGTACATCCATGAGACACCGACTTCTGAGGTAGTTTACATATCCAGTTGTCGAGTTCCCTCGCCCTTCTCTGGTCTCCATCATCAGGTCAGATCCAAACTTTCACTGTTGCAAAGGTCTATTCAATACAAATAATATAAGCCCAAACACGAGGTAGTTTACATATTCGGTTATCGAGTTCCCTCGACCTTCTTTCGTCTCCATCATCAGGTCAGCTCCAAACCTTCACTGTTGCATAGTGTTATAAGACATACTCCTTATAGTCAAGTTTTTATCCTGCGCATGCCTACAACTTTCAAAAGTTGTCCTGGATTTCTCAGGGTTTCCATCATCAGATCCCGTCCTGATGATTATGGGACCACCTGTGAGGTATACCCTATCAAACAAAAAAATAATTTAATAAAATAGTCCATAAATAGTTCTATGAACGATGTTTTCATAACAGCGCCTGAACAATTTTAAAAGCATATTTATCGTATGAAGGTGTAAAAAAAATAAATTAGAGAGTATGCCATATTTAAAAAAAAAAAATTATCTTTTTTTTGAGATACGTCACATTGTTATAGGACGTGGGGCAATTTTGATCCATCTTCTTTATCTATATTTATATAATATATCTTCGAATGGTCGTACCGATCTGAAATTCGTTACAAAGGTTTGTATTTAGTCAAAGTAAAGTAAAAATCTGAAAACGGCCAAGTGTGAGTCACTTTCGAAAATAACGAATGTGTAACTTTGATCCACGAACATAATATATGATAACATGTCATGTCAGTCAGTTGGTAAGTCTAGTCCATTTAGGTAATCTAGTTCATTTCTTTGTAAGAACCATAGTGCATATTCAAAAATCTGAAAGATAGTATAAAGGCTCCAGCAGACCGGATGCGTATGCGTAGACGTAAGCGTAGTCACGCGCGTAGTTACGGCGTAAAATAAAATAAACAACCTTACAAAAATAAATGAAATCCCACCCAAAACAAAAATGTGAAAGGCTGCCAAGTTTGATAATATGGAAATCCTTCGCCTATAAAAGAAGTGAGATCTGAATAAGTACCAAGTTCCATACACATACCTCAGTTAAAAATAGTTACTTTTTAATGATGTTACTTGGCAAGTTTTCACACACCTTGTTATAAACCTACTAAACGCAATGAATCAAGTATTTAATTTTCTATTAAAACTTGCCAAGTATCATTATTAAAAAGTGACTATTTTTAACTGAGGTATGTGTATGGAACTTGGTACTTATTCAGATCTCACTTCTTTTATAGGCGAAGGATTTCCATATTATCGAACTTGGCAGCCTTTCACATTTTTGTTTTGGGTGGGATTTCATTTATTTTTGTAAGGTTGTTTATTTTATTTTTTTCTTATGATTAAGTTAGTTAAGGAAATGTCTCATTTATACTATCTTTCAGATTTTTGAATATGCACTATGCTTCTTACAAAGAAATGAACTAGATTACCTAAATGGACTAGACTTACCAACTGACTGACATGACATGTTATCATATATTATGTTCGTGGATCAAAGTTACACATTCGTTATTTTCGAAAGTGACTCACACTTGGCCGTTTTCAGATTTTTACTTTACTTTGACTAAATACAAACCTTTGTAACGAATTTCAGATCGGTACGACCATTCGAAGATATATTATATAAATATAGATAAATTTAGTTCGTTTTAGTTCCTTAGGGGTATAAATTTACACCGGGTATAAAACACCTTCATTATTTTGAAACTGACTCACACTTGGTCATTTTCAGATTTTCCCCTTTACCTTGACTTAAAGACCTACCTCCATGCCAAATTTCAAGTCAATACGACCATTGGAAGTGGTCTAGGTTTTTGATGAGTAAGTCAGTGAATCAGTCAGTCAGTCAGTCAGTGAGTGTATAGTAAAAATAGCGATTTTCTGACGTCAATATCTCAAGACCTACAATAAATATATTAATGAAATTTTGTATTTTAGATAAGTGAGGGGGTCTCAACAGATACTAGAAATTTGAAATGTGTAAATAAAATAGATTTTGAGTTATAGGGGGGTCGAATTTGGCCCGAAATGGTTCGTGTAATATAACCCACGGCCGGTGTGTCGCTTTTTTTGCTCGAACTTGGCGGAGACACTGCCGTGTGTCTAGATTTAAGTGTATTACGAACAAAAAAATAATCATTAATATTTCGTCATTGCGCCTCCTGCGTCAATGACTGCGTCGCACCTCGACCTTATTGATTTTACTAAATTATCACACAAGTCCGTTCCCCGAATTGACTCCCAAGCTTCTTGACAGTGGTTTAGTAGTTCTTGTTGGGTTCTCTCCCTTCTATTATCCCACCTTTGGACCATTATACCCCACAAATTTTCAATGGGGTTGAGGTCAGGGGATCGAGATGGCCACCGCAGGGTTTTTATTTCTGGTTGGTTCGCCAACCAGTCCTGCACAATGCGTGCCTGGTGTATGGGGCAATTATCCTGAATGAAGAGGAATTCCGGTAGCTCTGCTCTCGGATACACCGTGCGCACCGTTGGCACCAACGTATCCTCGAGCAAGTCTCTATAATTTAGGCCATTTGCTCGCCCTGGAAAGTGCACCAGTTCTCCGGGACCATCTGCACTCATCCAGCCCCACATGTTTAGGCAAATTCTGCCCGATTCATTGTTTGCCACGACATTTCGCGGTTCATAGCGCGTATTCACAATGCGCCACAAGTGTTTACGGCCATGCTGACTTGACCGAAAACACTTTTCGTCAGCAAATACAGCATTTGCGAAATTCGCATCCCTGTGCTCTCGTGCAAATCGGACTCGCGCAAGTTTTTGCTCTTCGGTGAGCACGATTTTTCGTGCCGGTTTACGGTGGTGCACTCCCGACCTGTGTAATGCACGGCGAATGGTGTCCGTTGACACGTCATATTCTTCAGCGAACACTCTCGTCGGCGTGAAGGCGTTTTCTTCTTGGTAGATGTCTACCATACGTTGGACGTTATCCTCTGTAAGGACACGAGTTCGTCCTACTCGTGGTCTATGTTCCAAGGAACCCTCTGCTTCATAGCGTCTGATCCACAGCCGGACGGTATTTCTCTAAAAGCAGAAAATAATCACATTATTAGCGGCCTCGTTTAAAAAAATACTACTAATTAAATCAGGTTTGGTGTTTGAAATACTGCTAACACGTCAAATTGACACTTCTCACTAAGTGGCACACTACTACAATATGGCATCAGACTCATGACGTCACGGGCACTGGCCAGCATGATTGTCACATTTTCGGAACACACCTCTTACGTAACCAGAACAAAAGTGGTGCAGTGAAAATTTGAATTTAGCGGGCAACGCTTGCGCATTCCTCAGAAGTTGTGTTTTTAATGATTGCTTAGTTCTTTATTTGGGTTTTTATCATATCTAAAAGAATTTTCTATTCCTATTTCCTATACGATATTTTATGATGAATAAATATATCGTTGTAATTTTTTGTTGCTGTTTGTTTATTTAGTTTATAAACCTGATACCTAAATCTTCAAAACAGTGTTTTTGCGAAGTTAAACAAAGAAATCAAAATTACTTTGAGGTGTATATTATTCGTGCGAATGATGTCGTGTGATCCTATCCTGATGTTAACATTATCATATAGGTATACCTATATGCTTTAAAATAAACTACATATGTAGGTAAGTAGGTAGGTAAGTATTTCCAAAAACATGAGAACGCGGGCGGGCGGCGCGTGCGCTTGGTCCGCCGCCGGCGCCGGGCGGTCTCGTCTTATTACAATACAACCAAACAAAAAATGCTCTGCGCTGCGCTTTGCTCTAAGTGCCTCGAACGTAATAATCTCAGTTAAGTATTTCCATCGTAAAAATCGTTTCCTCAAAGCCATTTACTTTCATTTTATACCAAAGTAGGCTGTTTCACGTGGTTCCACCCGCATCCCGGGGAACTGCCTATCCTCGTTCCCGATTAAATATAGCTTTACGAAATACAGGTAAGTAATACAAGAAATTTACGAAACAAGACGCGCGAAAAACATAACCCTTATCTGATAGTCAGGTAAACAAATTTTTCTGACAACATAAAAAAATTAAACAATATTTTTCTTCTTTAAATTGAAATAGACAGCGCATATATCAGTCAGAAAGTAGCCATACCGAGTTAACCGAGTCGGCGCATCACAATAAAGCAATAAACTTGTGACTAAGCCGTTCTTTGCATAATGAGTCATTGCGAATCAATCATTAAACCGCTGCCATATGGTCTAAATTAGCGTTCGCAACAATGGAGACCATGAAACAGATAGTGCGTGTGTGAGCGAGAAAGTAGGCCTACAGAGTTGGTGCATCACAACAAAGCAAGTAGATACAAACATAGATATAATTATGTATATTTTGAACCTGTTTCTCAGCCGTGCTTTGCAAATGTGAGTTCAAATGCATTGTGAATTAATCGTTAAACCGCCGCCGTAAGGTCTAAAATCATGTCCCCAATGACGAAGACTACTTAAAAATGTGAAAATGTTACATTTTATGATCAGTTTACTTCGTTCCAATTGTTTAAAAAATATTAGTTTTATAGGAAGTAATTCAAATAGGTATGTAGCTAGCAAATCACTTCATATCACATATTTCGAATACATTTTAGTAATCATTATCTTAGTATTATTATAACTCTGCAATAACATCAATAGCAATTTAAAGTGGCTTGCGAAAATTATTTTATTGATAAATTCAAAATTTGAAATATTAAACTCACAAAGTTATGAAGCCTAAGTATGAATATTAATGCCTATTCTTTATATATATATCGATGGATTCACGTTAATGGAATTTGTTGTACTTATTTTTTTTTTAATTACTATGTTATTTAAAACTATATATGTTGCTGTGCCCTAACAGGGTCCATAATTGTACTGTAGTTTTAAGCCTTGTATACCACCTGTTACACACATTATGCAATACAAATAAATGAATATGAATATAAGTCAACTTTCGTTATAACGATGAATAAAAGGTTTCGTATTTTGAAACAAGAAAAATTTATCACAATAATTATTATCAAAATTATTTATGTAGTACTTACGCTCATGTGCAGTTGGTCAGCAATTTGACTAATATTAAATCCTTGTTCATGTAACACTATTATCTGGTTACGCTCTTCATGTAGGAGATTTCTGGAAGACATTTTAACACAAAAATGTTCCAGCACTAGTCAGAATCCAGTATTCACGCACAGGTCAACGTTTAGGCAATCAAGGGTCCAGAAAACAGAGCGAAAGTCGAAATTCAAAAGGTCCAGTAAGCACGCCAAGTTCAAAGAGTTCGTCCGTAATATCCACAAAAATCATAAAACAAGTAACACGTCACTAAGCTGCGCAGGGCAGTTTGCAACTAATTACATTAACTCTCTCCTAATAGGCGCAACCCTCTTAGGGGGCGTGGTTTTGCGCCGTCGCAAGATTTAAGCGAAAAAATTTTTAAGTGAGCAGGCACTTCTGCTGATGATCGTACATGCACTCGTTGGGAAATGAAGCTCTGTCTACTTACATTTTCGAATAACTTCCAAAACAGCTTGTAGCACCGCCGTAGATGAATGAGTGACAGGATTGGACCGCCTGGTAAGTGCAGTCAGAGAGTGCAATAGCGACTCTTCCACTCCTGTAGCAGGTGCAGGCGCCTGAACAATATGAAAACAAAAACATTTCATTCATGCAAGTTATCTACAGTTTTTGTCATCAATAAAGTGACGGTTATCAACACATACGGGCTCCACCACGTTTCTTTGGTTACTGAACACGTAATCCATCAGCTGAAGTAGGAACTGTTTCGGCACGGTAGATGTACCCTGCAAATAATAATATAATTTAGTAACGTAACTACTAACTAACTCAGTTGTGATGATTGCAGCTTAACCAGACTTACAGAAACGAACGATGCAGCTTGGCTGAACTGGGAAAGTGGATCCTGTGCTTGCGCCTGTTGAGACGACCCCTGCGGTAACACAACACACACACATAGCAGAAATTTCCCCCCGGCGCTGAGCCTCCTCGCGCCAGTCGTACAGGCGCAAGAAGACCCTCGCCTCCAGATCCCACGGTGGCAGTCCAGCAAGTAGGCCAGCTGCTTCGCGGGAGATCGTGCGGTGACAGGAGAACTCCCACCTCGGTGACAGAAGTGACTTTTAATTTTTTTTATCTACCCTCAAATAAAGTGCGTGAATGGCTACAGTAGGCGGTACTACAAGTATTATTTGCTAATCCCGAGGACGAAGCCTGAGTATAATATAATTTAGTAACGTAACTACTAACTCAGTTGTGATGATTGCAGCTTAACCAGACTTACAGAAACGAACGATGCAGCTTGGCTGAACTGGGAAAGTGGATCCTGTGCTTGCGCCTGTTGAGACGACCCCTTTTTTTTTTTTTTTTTCCGACGTCAAAAATCATCAAATGACCCCTCCCGCTGTGGGTTAGCAGCGAGCGGTGAGGGAGTGTCAGACTCTTACTGACTAAAAACCGTCGTGTTCCGTCATAGGCCTTTTATGTACCAGGGCCGCGGTATCTCTTTCGAACAACCCGCAGCCCCGGCAGGCCTTGGCCCTGCTGGGCCCCGCTGGGATTGCTGACATCTCTTTGAGGAGCGCGTGGAACAACGCGCACCGTCGATACGGGTCTGTCGTGTAGAAAGACAGAGGGACGATGAGCCACCCGAACTCACCGCCCACAGACCCACGCCTACGGTGGCCGGGAGTCATCTCGCGACACCCGGCGCCCGTGGTGGTCCAGCACGGCGGCCGGGATGAGAGGTGCGAACTCTCTGGCGTTCGGCCTCCTCCTTCTCGAGCATGACTGCTTCGCAGAAGGAGGCGACGGCATCCCATTCCCTCTCGCCCCGGACCATGGCCTGGATCAAGGCCGGACGCGAGAGGTCGCCGCCGTCTAAAGCCTCGACGAGGACCCGGCGGTGCCCTTCCCATACGGGGCACACCTGGACTGTGTGGTCCACCGTGTCCTCGGGGCTGTCCGCACAATGGTGACACCCGGGCGCCTCCTCACGACCGATTCGGTGCAGGTACCTCCCGAAACGTTTGGGCCTCCCAGGTTGGGCAGGAGCCGCTTGAAGGCAGCACCTGCCTTCTCCAGTTTGGGGCCCAAACGTCGGAAGTGCTCGACGAAGTTCCACCGGCCGTCGAGGACGAGTCCCAGGTACTTCATCGCCCTCTCGACGCCGATGGGAACCCCCCCCACCGTGACTTGGGAACCCGAAGGTGGCGCGTTTCGAAGCCCATGAAAGCACATGGCCTCGGATTTGTGCAAGGCCACCTTCAGGCCCAGCAGCCGGATCCTCTCTATGACTGTCGCAACCCCGCGCGTCATTAAGTCGGCCGCCTCCTGGTGCGACCTCCCATGTGCCAGAACCAGCGTGTCGTCAGCACCCGCAGCCTCCCCTTTGTGCCCGTTCACGAAATGGTTGAACCCATTCGGTGCACTGTTGTTTACGTTACTAGTGCTCGGTCTACTCCGATCTGCAACTGGCGTTGTATCTTTCGCGCGAGATTCGTTTGCTTGAGTTTTTTCCGTATTTAGCGCGTTAGCTGAAAAGTAATCATTTCCATGAATTCACTGGTACTAAGAAATATGTACATGCACTCGTTGGGAAATGAAGCTCTGTCTACTTACATTTTCGAATAACTTCCAAAACAGCTTGTAGCACCGCCGTAGATGAATGAGTGACAGGATTGGACCGCCTGGTAAGTGCAGTCAGAGAGTGCAATAGCGACTCTTCCACTCCTGTAGCAGGTGCAGGCGCCTGAACAATATGAAAACAAAAACATTTCATTCATGCAAGTTATCTACAGTTTTTGTCATCAATAAAGTGACGGTTATCAACACATACGGGCTCCACCACGTTTCTTTGGTTACTGAACACGTAATCCAAATTCCGTTGTGAGCCTTGATACAGCGTAGACGTATAATACAGTTATCCTCGTTGATTTTTGTGATTGGCTTGTTTGTTTGAATTGCAATTCTCGTTCACTCCTGTGAGGTTTAAATGGACTAATCCCACCCAGAGGGCGGAGCAAGAAAGAGTAGAACATATTTTTGTGAACATCGATTCTACGTGTCTCCGCCCTGTTCCTGAACCCGCACCACTTGGATCAGCAGTCAGCCGGCCTACCAACTCGCCAACAAGGTTAGTCTTCTGCAGGAGAAACGAGCGACCGCGTTGAGCGCGCCCCACCACACGTCACCGTGCCGCCGCTTCACCGCTAAGCAGCGCCTAGAGCATAACTACGAGCAACACGCGACCAAGCTTTTTTTAGCTATTTTGAACGTGCAGGAGCTTCATCATGTTTAAGCCCAAGCGTACGCCACCTAAAACTGCGCTTCGACATGAACAGTCTCTCTCTGAGTCTGACCTGCTGAATTATTCACCCTCAGAAGCCGACTCTAACATTACATGCCGGAAGCGGAAACAACCTGAGGACGAATATGAGTCAGCACTCTCAGCTATTAAGACAGACCTCCAGAAATCATCTTCTATCCAAGCGGAGTTACAAAAGTCTCTCGGTGAATGGAAGGTAAGCTTGGATGGTAAATTGGCTGCAATCAATGACAGCATTACATCAATGTGTCATCAAACAGATGTGACCTGGAAACCTATATAAAAGAATCTAAAAATGAAATGGCGAGTCTCCGCTCCGAAAACGCCGCTTTAAAGAATATGGTCTTGAAACTGTCTGAAGAGGTTGATGGGGTAAAGACATCTGCTCAACTTATCTCTAGCCAGTATGACGACTTTCAAGAGCAACTTAAAAACATAGATAAGCAAACACTGAGCGTAAACCCAGATGCAGTCAAAGCTCTTGAATTGAAGATTGACAGCTTGGAACAGCAAGGCAGGCAATGTAATTTAGAAATCTCCAATATTCCTGAGAGACGAGGAGAAAACTTACCCGCGTTATTGGAGGATATAGGTAAACAAATCAATTATAATATATCAAGAGACGATATTACATCGGTACATCGCGTGCCGCATGCCACAAACAGCGAAAGACCTAAAATATCATTGCCAGTGTAAAAACACGCACTTTGAGGGACAACATAATAACGGCATGCCGTTTGAAGAAGGGATTTACCTCTAAGGACCTGGGCATCACCGGTATACCTCACACTGTATATGTGAATGAACACTTAACTCTACAGAGAAAACAGTTACTACGTGAGACCCGAGATGCGGCTAAAAAATGTAGTTATAAGTTTGTCAACACGCCACCATTCTAGTTAAGCAGTCTGAAACGTCACCTACTATAGCTATTAAATGTAAAAATGATATTAGAAAGATTAAGAGCGCCCCGAGTAATTAACTTTTAGCTAATTAATTTCATTTATGTATTATTTATGTTATCACTACTTGCAATGGCTATTATTAAAAAACATCATTATTTTAGCATATATTACCAAAATAGTAGAGGCATTCGCACTAAATTGAATACTTTATATATGAATATTCTTTCTAACTGTTTCGATGTCATTATTTTAACAGAAACTTGGCTTATTCCTGCAATTAATAACCAAGAATTTATTGATAAACGGTACATAGTTTTTCGTTGTGACCGAAATAGGACTGCTACTAGGAAGTCTGACGGTGGCGGCGTGTTGATAGCGGTATTGCGAAAATATAACCCTATTTGTGTTCCTTCTTCACAGCTTGGTACACTAGACCATTACCTTGAACAAGCTGCCATTATGATTCCTAGCCACAACAATTCTTCAAATACCCTTATCCACGCAGCCTATGTGCCTAACAACTTACCTTTTGCTGTAGACGACGCTTTTTTCAATAATATGGACAATTTAATTGACTCAATAAAAACGAATAATATATTATTACTGGGCGACTACAATATACCTTTAGCTCAGTGGGTTAGACTTGATCCTACGCAAAGCTATATGACTTGTCTGGGAACTTCACCAACTTGTAACCGATTAAGGGATTTTTTGATAGTCCACGACGTCAAACAATTCAATCATATAGCAAACGCTAACGGACGCATACTGGATCTTCTTATTTCGGACGCTAACTGCACTGTTTTGATGCCCAATCTAGATCTTTTACCCGTTGATAGTCATCATCCACCATTTTACACACTATTATCACTTAACATTAATATCAGTTTATCCAAACCTCTACACACCTCGAAATATAATTACCGTACGTAGACAGAGAATAGAGGTAGACAAGTCCTCAGCGTATGCAGTATGAGATAGCGATAGTTCGACATAACTACGTTACTACAGCTATGTGTAATTAACATTGCCATACTTAGATTTTTACCCCATCGTGTGGGTAATCTGGGGCACGATTCTCTTAAGTTAATAATGTCAAAATTGAATAGAAATCGAATCGCAATATGATCGCAATAGCAGGTTTAACCATATCGGGCATTCTGCTACTAATATAAGACCAATCGTATTCCAACGAAATTCGATTGGTTTGCGATTGGTCTGATAATTTGGTGATTTTGGTTTATACGGTAGTATGCTCTACATTCTACAATCATATTGCAATCGTTAATCATTTGCAGACAAAATGATTCATTATTGAATGACAGAAAAGGATAAAAACGTTTATTTCAAAGAAGAAATAGCGGAATGCAACATACGCTTCAATCGTAATCGAGTAATGTCGCTTAAGTAAAATTAGGAGAATCGGGCCCCTGGTACTTTATTCGTTACGTACGAGTCATTCAATTAATAAAATTGTCATTAGACTTAAGGGGCGGGGTATTTATAACATTTTGATGTTTTTTTTTTAATGGGTTAAAATCATCAAATGACTTCTCTCGCCCTTGGGTGGAGCGAGAGGGAGTGTCAGACTCTTACTGACTAAAATATCCCACTCTGTTCCTTCTTGCCTGTGGTACTGGGGTCAGAGCATGCCCTTTCGGATTCGCCCCTAGTCCCCAGTAGGCTTCGGCCCTTTGGGCCCGTACAAATTGCTGACAAACTCTTTGAGACGCGCGGGAACAGCGCACGCCATAGACGACTTGGGCTTGGTCCGGATCACTACCAGACGGTCAGGCGGCGAGCTACCCATTGCTCTCCGCCCGATCGCCCCCACGAGGACACGACGATGTTCGTCCCAAGTGGGACACCTCCACGGTGTGCTCCACCGTGTGGTCAGCGCAGTGCCGACACGCGAACGTCACCTCCGCCTTCACCCGCAGCAGGTACCTCCCGAGCTTGCCGTGTCCGGTGAGAACCTGCGTCATGCGGAAGGTAAGGACGCCGTGAGGTCTTTCCAATCACGCCTCAAAGAGGGGAACGTTTTGATGTGTACTTGATAGGAAATAAAACATCAGTTTCATGCATTTTTGTATAAAACAGGTAATTTTTATTTTCACATTTCAGGTTAGTCTCATAGCAAAACTTTATAATCAAGTGCTGTAAGATTATTAGTTAACAGTACTGTGGAAAATAAAACAGCACCCGAGCGAATACTGAATGCGGCCGGGGTGAAGATGAAGCGTGAAAACAAATAAGTTGTAATTGTAATCTTATTATAACTTATACTACGATATACGTGTGCGTTCGCGCAGCGGAATGTTGTTGAATTTAAAGATTTTAATTATGCAGATAATTAGTGTATGACGTCCTATAATTGTGTATGGTAAATAAAAATTTGTGTATGCAGCCATTGTGGAGAAATTCACCAAAAACAGATTCTCTTTTTAATCCATCTATGGATTAAAAAGAGAATCTGAGAAAGAATCTTTAGAAGAAAAGAGATGTGTCCAAAAATTAGTGTGTATTTGTGTATAATTGATTATGTATGAATGAAATCAGTGCATGCATAAACTTCGGAGAAATTCAAGTTTCCGCTACGCGAACGTTTGGCCATTAGCTAGTTTTCATATAAAGCGCTTACATAGAGAGCTGTAGATTTTTACATACGTTGTTTTGAATTTGTTTATATTTGTTTAAAAAACAGATTTAGAAAAAGTCGTAGGGTTTAAAAGATAAAAATATAAACGTAAAATACACTTATTAGATCTTAGTTCTTAAAGTATGCTGTTTGGGGTCTAGATTTTCACGTTTACACAAACCTTGTAAGTGTCTCCAACGTGTTGCCAAGTATCAATGATGTTCCGTTAGTAATTAAAAAGTTATAGGATATTTTATCTATCTATATACTTATAATAAATCTGTAGAGAGGCCAATTCTGTACATTGAATATATTTCCAAAATAACTATTAGGAGGTGATTAGTGATCGATACTGATGCCAAAAATGCAATCAGTAAAATTTTTGTCTGTCTGTCTGTCTGTCTGTCTGTCTGTCTGTCTGTATGTTCGTTATGGAAACGAAAACTACTTGACGGATTTCAATGAAACTTGGTACAATGATTCTTCGTACTCCTGGGCAGGTTATAGGATACTTTTCATCACGCTACGGTCAATAGGAGCCGAGCAGTGAAGGTAAATGTTAGGAAAACGGGAGAAGTTACTCCATTTTTTATGCTTCCGTCGCGTGTGCAGCCTTAATGGTTAAAGCTACACAGAAACAATGTATGACGGAAATTTTCTCCTTAAAATTATGTAAAAAATATACCTTGACAGTATATATCTATCTTTTATGGTTGGTTCACAATAACACGTTTAACTCTCGATAGCCTCTCTTTGCACAAAGTCCAAATCTAACGCGGACGAAGTCGCTGGCAGAAGCTAGTTATAAATAGATCACTGTTTACAAAGCAGTCGAATATCACGACGTTCTAAAGGAATTGCATGGTAAAATGTATGCCAATAATTAGTTTAATCATTCAACTATTCACTTGCAAAATTTCATGTCATTAAATTCAGTAATTAAAGAAAGACAATTATAATACTGACGGAGCATCGAAAACCTACATAATCCGACCAAGTTCGGATAGCTACAAAAAAGCGGCCGTGCCATATGTCTAAGAAACGTTCTTAACTTGGAAGGTTAGTATAATTATTAATATGGTACAGTTGCGTACACAAGCGTTAGGAAAAAATAAAACAATTGTATTTCTTGATTGAAAAATATTTTTTTAATAATAATGCCACTATCTACGATAAAAATAAATCTTCAATTAACAAGTACTTCTCTATTTAAATATCCGTGTACAAAAATATTTTTATTATCATTACTTACAAAAATACTTAACTACGTGATTAAAAATAACATTAATAAACGTTACGTATTTTAACTAAAATGTCGTAGATAGTGGCGTTATTATTAAAAAAATATTTTTCATTCAAGAAATGCAATTGTTTTATTTTTTCCTAACGCTTGTGTACGCAACTGTACCATATTAATAATTATACTAACCTTCCAAGTTAAGAACGTTTCTTAGACATATGGCACGGCCGCTTTTTTGTAGCTATCCGAACTTGGTCGGATTATGTAGGTTTTCGATGCTCCGTCAGTATTATAATTGTTTTTCTTTAATTATTGAATTTAATGACATGAAATATTGCAAGTGAATAGTTAAATGATTAAACTAATTATTGGCATACATTTTACCATGCAATTCCTTTAGAACGTCGTGATATTCGACTGCTTTGTAAACAGTGATCTATTCATGGTAAAATATCCTATAACTTTTTAATTACTAACGGAACATCATTGATACTTGGCAACATGTTGGAGACTCTTACAAGGTTTGTGTAAACGTGAAAATCTAGACCCCAAACGGCATACTTTAAGAACTAAGACCTAATAAGTGTATTTTACGTTTATATTTTTATCTTTTAAACCCTACGACTTTTTCTAAATCTGTTTTTTAAACAAATATAAACAAATTCAAAACAACGTATGTAAAAATCTACAGCTCTCTATGTAAGCGCTTTATATGAAAACTAGCTAATGGCCAAACGTTCGCGTAGCGGAAACTTGAATTTCTCCGAAGTTTATGCATGCACTGATTTCATTCATACATAATCAATTATACACAAATACACACTAATTTTTGGACACATCTCTTTTCTTCTAAAGTCTATGGATTAAAAAAAGTTCCGCCAGGACAACGTTCGCCCAGCGGAATCTGTTTTTGGTGAATTTCTCCACAATGGCTGCATACACAAATTTTTATTTACCATACACAATTATAGGACGTCATACACTAATTATCTGCATAATTAAAATCTTTAAATTCAACAACATTCCGCTGCGCGAACGCACACCTCGTTTAGGGAGGCGTCAAGCGTTTTTCCGTTTATGGATCCCCCGTTATATGACTACAGACCTTTAAATAAAACTAATTTATTATAAAAAATTCTGACCTTATCAGTTTTTTCTGAAAGCTTTTTAGTTGCATAATGAATACGAACTTTGAAATATTTCAAACTAATAGCCTTAATTAAGAGCGAATAATGACAGTCAAGGAAAGTTTGGCTGTTAAAATGTGATATTTTAAAAAATAATGTTAAGCCCAAACAACGTTTAAGACTTTCCTGCATGAGCACAATAAGAATATTTTTTTTATTTAGACCTCGATTTTTACGAAATATTATCTCACAAATTTCACAAATTTTTACAACATCTTTTGAGGGGTAACACAATCCACCTTTGTCTTTTTGTAACTGTAGACTGGCATATTTAGTATCTGATATAATAGCAGACACACATTCCTCGCACTGAAGCTCTTTTTTCAGTTTGCTTACGACAAATCCAGCAATATATACTATAACATGTTTAGAAAATTCCGTTAATAGACTTGGATCAGTTAAGTAATCGTGATCCTTCATTAAAACTTCATCAAAATATTCTGAATTACTACTTTCGGCGACATTATCAATCATTATATTTTTTTCTGACGTTTTGTTAATTGCTATTTCTGGTTTGGTCAATGTTAAAATATTTATATGTTGTAACGAAATACAATAGGGTTGTTTCCTAGTATTCAGACAATTAAAAATAGGTATATGCACCGAAAGTTCACAAAACTAGAAACACGATAAGCTATATTATATTATTTATAACTGACCACATAATTTTTAAATAATTTATGAATTTTAAAGTTATCGTCTATTACGTCACGCCCTTGAAAACGGCGAATCGAGTCCGATGTCGTCACTTTACATTGACAATGACAAGTATTTGACAGTGACAGTCTATGACAGGTATAACCTGAGAATTGATGTGTTGTTTTCTTCAGTTTTTATTTGTATATGAGCGAAAAAAAGTTAGAAAATAACTATGGAGAAAGGATTTATGAAAGCTGATAGTTTTATTGTCGCTCAATTCTTTGCTGATAACCAAGATGACACAAACATAACCTCAATAACAAACACAAACTTTACGTTCCTTTGCACAGTTTTATTTTACCGCGTACACAACTCAAAACATTACAGGTATTTTCTTTTATGCCCAATGTTTAAAAACAATTTAAATGTTTAAAATATTTGTTTTTGTATCTATATTATAAGAAAGCATTAAAATTTAAAAATCAACGAGTTCTTTCTAACTAGTTACTTCTCTTTAGATATGCGTTAAAGTGTAAAGGACCACATAGTACATGTTGACGTCACAGTCACGTGATCGAGCGTTTTCTGGGCAATGTTTTAAGAAAAATAGAAAAAAATCGAATACATAAAAAGTAAAGAGATTTAAGACGCAAAATTATAGGAGGGGTGATCTTTAAATTATTTAGAAGCTATTTGAATAGATTTTCGAAAATTGGAAACAACCCTATTTCCTGACGTAATGTGCTTCATTTCCCCATGAACTAACATTCTTTTAAATGCCGACTTTAATTGTCTAGCAGAAGGGTTAAACCCTCGAAGGAACATTGTTAAACCCTCCTTTGGCTCTAATGGCACTAAAAAAATACTCCAAGTGATCTTGACTTAGTTTGTAAGTGCTTAAAAACGGAAGGTTATTATTTATCACTTGAGTTTCGTACAAATGAATTACACTTTTAATACAAATTAGAAAGCCTAAAAATCCGGTTTTTCTATTTGTAGACATTATATTTCTGTCTCCTAATTTTAAATTGTTCAAATATAAAATCATTTCATCTAAAAATGGTTTGATGTGTGAAAAATTATTAACAGATAGTGGTTTTTTGTATGAATATGCTTTCAGATTCCTTGAATTCATTACGTCAAATAGATTATTAATTTTTTGAATAAAATCAACAGTACCAGCAGAGTTCTTAAATTCGTCAATATTGAGTTCTATATTACAAAATTGAATAGCATTTGCAACGGATTCACTCATTACTTGGGCTGCCAACTTGACCTTCATGATTTGTTTGTAAAAAATTATGTGTGATTTATTTAATTTGTTACCTAAATGCAATCCTTCGTTGTCTTGGAGCTCTACCAGTAATTTTACGTATTCCCATGACACAACACGACCTTGTGTGTCTGTTATTGGACCCTTTTCTCCTAAGGTATTCCTAACTAACTTCAGCATGTGTGAAGGGTCGGGAAATATAACAATATTATTATTGCCGACAGTGAAGGAAGGATCAATGTCATCACCGTCTAATTTACAGCCTAAAACTTTGGCCATAGAAAAATTTGTCGGGCATCCATCGAAAGTTAGTGAGATAATTTCAATACCACAATCCTGGGTTCGTGGGTGACGAACAAGAAGCACATATTCAGAGACGTCAGAGAACCAAGGTCATCGACATAGCCCACCGAATCAGCAAGCTGAAGTGGCAGTGGGCTGGCCATATTAGCCGAAGAACCGATAACCGTTGGGGTAAACGAGTTCTAGAGTGGAGACCACGCCTCGGTAAACGTAGTGTAGGACGTCCTCAGGCACGGTGGAGTGATGACTTGCGCAAGACGGCTGGCAGGAGCTGGATGCGAGAAGCCGAAAATCGATCTCAGTGGCGTGCACTTGGAGAGGCCTATGTCCAGCAGTGGACTGCGATAGGCTGATGATGATGATGATGATGATGATGATTCAGAGACGTCTCCGTGATCAATAGGTTTAATACCGGTAGCGATCACCGACTTGTCCGAGGCTCTCTGAATATCAACTTCAAGGCCGAACGTTTCCGTCTGATGAAGGCCAGGCTCCGACCAACACTGCTCCAAACCATGATAGGATCTGAAACGTTCCAGTCAAATTTGGAGAACCGATTTGCCGCCGTGGAAACCACAACAGACGTTAACCAGAACCACGAATATGTGGTTCGGATCCTCAGGGAGGAGGGTTCGAGATTCTGTAACATGCAGCGTAAGGGCAAGAAATCAAAGCTTTCGGAAGAGACATTAGAGCTTATGAAGAAACGACGTGAAAACCCGCCTGTCACTTCGTCAGCTAAGCGGGCTCTAAACCAAGAGATCAACAAGCACGTACGACGCGACCTCCGGTGCTCCAATACTCTTGACATTGAAAGAGCAATTGAGCTGAATCGGGGGTCAAAGGTGTTCGTACAATCTCTTGGAAGAAGCCACTTGACGAAGCTGACCACAACAAGTGGAGAAGTCGTTTCTTCGGTGCCGGCAGTCCTTTCGGAAGTGGAAAATTTCTATGGCCGGTTATACGCATCGCATGCATCTCGACCTGATCCCGGAAATGAGGATTCTAGAGCTACATTAACACGCCATTTCACCGAAGACCTGCCAGAAGTCAGCAGTGGCGAAATCGAGATCGCTCTGAGACAGCTCAAAAATGGAAAAGCCCCTGGCGAGGATGGCATTACAACAGAGCTATTAAAAGCAGGAGGAAAGCCCGTACTGGGGGAGCTCCAGAAGCTTTTTAATGCCGTCCTGTTTGAAGGGAGAACTCCAGAGGCGTGGAGTAGGAGTGTTGTCGTCCTGTTCTTCAAAAAGGGAGACAAAACCCAGCTGAAGAACTATCGACCCATTTCCCTCCTAAGCCACGTCTATAAGCTGTTCTCAAGAGTGATCACGAACCGACTTGCGCGAAGACTCGACGAATTCCAACCACCGGAGCAGGCTGGGTTTCGGAGCGGATACGGCACCATAGACCACATCCACACAATGCGGCAGATTATACAGAAGACCGAAGAGTATAATCAGCCCCTGTGTCTAGCATTTGTGGACTATGAGAAGGCCTTTGACTCGGTTGAAATCTGGTCTGTTCTGGAGTCCCTGCAGCGTTGTCAAGTAGATTGGCGATACATCCAAGTGATGAGATGTCTCTACGAAGCCGCTACTATGTCCGTCCAAGTACAGAATCAGCAAACAAGGCCCATACCGTTGCATCGAGGAGTGAGACAAGGGGATGTTATTTCCCCGAAACTGTTCACTAATGCAATGGAGGATATGTTCAAGACGCTGAACTGGAAAGGATGTGGCATCAACATCAATGGCGAACACATCTCTCACTTGCGATTTGCTGACGATATCGTCATCATGGCGGAAACGCTGCAGGACCTACAACAGATGCTGAACGACCTGGCTGAATCTTCTCTACGCATCGGCCTACGGATGAACTTGGACAAAACCAAGGTCATGTTCAATGAACATGTTCTACCGGAACCGATTGCGATACACGGCGCCGTTCTCGTAGTTGTTCGGAAATATGTATACCTCGGGCAGACATTGCAGTTAGGTAGAAACAACTTTGAGGACGAGGTGAATAGGAGAATTCAGTTGGGTTGGGCTGCATTTGGGAAGCTACGTCGAGTCCTAACATCGTCGATCCCACAGTGCCTAAAGACAAAAGTCTTCAATCAGTGCGTCCTACCTGTCATGACTTACGGAGCCGAAACGTGGACACTGACGGTACGGCTGGTCCACAAGTTTTAAGTCGCTCAGCGGGCTATGGAAAGGGCTATGCTCGGTATTTCTCTGAGGGATCGCATCAGAAATGAGGTAATCCGTCAGAGAACCAAGGTCATCGACATAGCCCACCGAATCAGCAAGCTGAAGTGGCAGTGGGCTGGCCATATTAGCCGAAGAACCGATAATCGTTGGGGTAAACGAGTTCTAGAGTGGAGACCACGCCTCGGCAAACGTAGTGTAGGACGTCCTCAGGCACGGTGGAGTGATGACTTGCGCAAGACGGCTGGCAGGAGCTGGATGCGAGAAGCCGAAAATCGATCTCAGTGGCGTGCACTTGGAGAGGCCTATGTCCAGCAGTGGACTGCGATAGGCTGATGATGATGAATCCTGGGTTAATATTTCGATACAATTTGTTACTAAATTGGCCTTTTGTTCAGCGCTTATCCCATCAATTAAAAAATATCCTAAAGGTATTTTCCAGGATCCATTTACACACGTCAGCATAAAAATTAACGCATTTTTAGCTAATTGATCGTTATTAACGTTATTTCCAAAATTAACAAATCCTATGCAATCTTTTCCATCAAAATCTAAACCTTTTCTAATTGCCATTTCATCAAAACTTAGGGCGCATATTGTTTTGTGTAACGTGTTTTTTTTTGTATTTATTTCATGTAAAAATTTGACAGCTTTGATAGATTCTGTGGAAAAACCAGGATTTCCATCGATGCATTGGTACCATCGCGATAGTGTACGCGGATGAGGTAAGCAAGTGTTAAATTGTTTCCTAACAAAGGTGTAAGCTTTGGGACTGATGTAGTGGAGACTTAAGGCAAATTTCCGCAGTTCAGGCGAGTATTTCCGTTCAGTTATATTTTTACACAAAAACCTTTTTAAGAAATCTCGATTGGTTGCATCGATCGAAGACAGCAAGTCAGCAGCATCCTGGTTGATTAATGAACGAGTTTTTAATTCCTCAATTATAGTAGATTGTTCAGCAGTTTTCTTTTGCAAACGCCAGGTCTTAGATCTTAAAGCTGCTAATTTCTTCCTTCTATTATCACTTAATATTGTCTTTTTTTTCCAATTTGCTAATTAACTTCTTTTTACGAGGAGTCATCTCAAGTTCTGGTGCTGCCACTACAGGTAATATTTCTTGTGTCTGAAATATACCAAAAAATATGTCTGACAACAAATACTTATTTACAACTACTTTAAATATTGAATATGATAAAATATCTCTACATCTTTAACGATTTAAATCACATGATAAACGACTACACATACACAGCTAAAACAGCAGGATTTGCGCAGTATAAGATTTACAAGATTTAGTTTCCATAATAAAGAGTGAACAAGAATAAACTCACCATAGTACTTTCTATTTCTACTTCCATAGCAACTTCTAATGGTAAAGATAGGTGACCATGACTATCCGTAATGGATGAACCGTCAAGCTGAAAAATCCTAACTAATATTATAAATGTGAAAGTAACTCTGTCTGTCTGTCTGTCTTTTCTTCACGCCTAAACTACTGAACCGATTTGTGTGAAATTTGGTACAGACATAGTTTGGGACTTGAGAAAGGACATAGGATAGTTTTTATTACAAAGAAATAAAAAAAAAAAATTTATTCCGGACATATAGCGCCATCTATTGGTCAAACCAAAAATCTGCTGGAAGTCACTATTCCACGCGAACGAAGTCGCGGGCAAAAGCTAGTATGATTATACACTCGGCGTCACAAAAATCGCACCTCTTTATAAATTCCCTTCAAAGTCATTTTAACCCTATTAATCAATGGTAGACATATGATTATGAGGTATCATTGGAAAGGCAATTTATTTAAATTTCAGAATAAATCAATGGATGTGGTTATTTGTTTACATGGATATAAAAAAAAGCAAGCTAATGCAAATGATTAAAAAGGAAATTTTTATTTTATCAGTAAAAATTACAACAAAGTCCTTTAAAACAGCTTAAAACCTAGTGTTACCCCCCCTGGCCCTGATTACAGCTTCCATGCGTTCTCTCATGGACCTGATTAATGTGACAACAGTCTCTTGCGGAATGTTGTCCCATTCTGCAACCACGGCATCTTGGAGGTCTTGAAGAGTGGTAGGGGCAGGATCACGTGCCCGTACTCGCCGTTTTAGTTCATCCCAAAGATGCTCAATAGGGTTCAGGTCTGGACTTCGCGCCGGCCAGCGCATAACAGGGATTCCAACTTCTTGCAGGTAGTCTCTTACAATTAAAGCGGTGTGACAGCGGGCGTTATCGTGCATTAACGTGAACCCACTGCCAACAAAACCCGCATAAGGGACAACCTGCTCCTCTAAGATCTCGGTTATGTACCGGGCAGCAGTCAGCGACCCTTGCCCGCGAGCACTTCCAGTCCGAGAAACACACACAAGGTTCGTTTTGCCGTCGATTGACATGCCGCCCCAGAACATACACGAGCCACCCCCATATTCCATTGTCTCTTGAATACAGGCTTGTGCGTATCGTTCCCCTTGCCTCCTATGCACTCTTCGACGCCTGTCGTTGCAGAAAAGACACACCCTCGTCTCATCCGAGAAGAGCACAGCCCTCCATTGATCTATTGTCCAATCCACATGGTCACGGGCAAATTGCAACCGGTCTCTCTATGCTGTGCAGTCAATTTTGGCCCTGTAGCAGCCCTATGAGCTCCAATTTTCTTCTCCTGCAGCCTTCTTCTAATCGTGGAGACGCTTACAGAAGTTCTGCGAGCTGATCGCAGTTGTTGTTGCAACTCAACAGCATTGGAGAACCGATTACGTAAAGACGTCGTAACAATGAAGCGATCGTCTCTTTCGGATGTGCACCGTTGTCTTCCAGATCCACGTCTTCGGATATAGCCACCAGTCTCTTGGAAGCGTTGGAACACTCGTCGAACGGCAAAACGACTCAAGTTCAGCTGCCGAGCAACATCACACTGCCGCATCCCTGATTGCAGTAGTGCAATGACTTGAGAGGCTTCAGCTGCAGTAGTATCCATCTTCTGGGGTCTTTTTCTTGCTGTAACTGTTCACGTGTGTTCACTTCAAAGGCTGAATAGCGAGTGACCCACATTTTACCTGGGTCACTCGTTTTATACCCTTGTAGGGAGGCTCAATTAGTGGCCGTTGTAATGCGTATTTTGACAACATTTTTTTTAACGTTACGTGCTAATGAGATCTGTTATGTTTAGGAATTCTAACTGTTGTTAATTTAAAGGTCATTAAACACGCTTTCAATTGATACTAATATTAATTGGGTTTAATGTATACATTGCTGGTGGGATATGCTTTAAACGTATTATTGAAGAGGTGCGATTTTTGTGACGCCGAGTGTAGTTTTAAATTTGTAATATTTATCACCCAAATAAATAAGTATATAAAATACTATACATAAAACTACCTATACATAATACCTATACATAAAATACTCAATATACGACTTTTAGATTTAAAAAAAAAACATTTAAATAAGTAAGTACCAAATAATCCTTTGCTTGCATATCAACCACCAAAGCATCACATCTGGAGGTACTCGGTTGATCTAAAGCCGGTTGGACCTGAAATTTGAAACAAAAAGGACACGAATTTCCAATTAACTGCTAAAATAATCAACAATTAATGATTTTTCAAATGAGTTAGTTTTACAGTATGTATCTGCTTTACGTTGTTTGGTAGCTTAATAATCTATCTATACATATAAATAAAATTGGAGCGGCTGTTTGTAATATTGAAATAACTGCTTTTTACTACCTGCACATGAATATATATACGGTACATACACCAAGATAACATTTTTTACAATTTTTGTTTGCTTGTCCGGGCTAATCTTTGAAATAGCTGGACCGATTTTGACGGGACTTTTTTGTTGGCAGATAGCTGATTTAATAAGGAGTAACATAGGCTACTTTCATTTTAGAAAATATAAATTCAAAATCCTGTAATCCACGCGAACAAGGTCGCGGGCACAGCTAGTTCGGTTTATGTATTCATGTGTTGTTGTTTATGTGTTCATTTAAATTAATTCCATGTAATAATATTAAAAAAGTAATCTCAAATAATGTTTAAAATATTATTTCTGTGTCACAAGAAATACAGTCACAACAAATGTTTACGTATCAAAGTTAATTATATGTGTAAAATAAATTGTGGTGTATAATAAATTTAGGTACTTTACCTGAATGAAAAGAGTCGGTATCGAACGTGGATTTAAGTGAGTTCTATTTAATTTCTGTCGAAAGCAACTAGCTTCAAAATGTCGTGAGCAGATTCGGGAGTGACGACTTGGATTCCAGTTAATTCGACCAGTGCACTCAGTCCACTTTTTTCTTAAAATTGGTTCATTCGGAAATCTAAAAGAAAAGTAAAAATTAATTGTGTGGTAAAAATAATTAAGTGCTGGTATCCCTGTCAAGTTATTATCCGACTATTAACAAATGACACGTAGTAACATAGATAACAACCTAACACAAAATGTCTCCCACTTTGGTCGGTTAGTACAAAAATAAAGTTAGGAATTTATTGTATTTTTAGATGAAATTATCAATAAATTTCGCTTAATATTGACACAAAATTGTCTTGAGTACATTATTTCTTTGATTTACTGGCTGTAATAGGTAAAAAATGCTACTTACCGATGAAAGGTTATGTTTGGTTGATTTCGTTCACTACGACTTTTACAGTAGGGATTGCAATCCGGTATAATTTTCAATCCGGCCGGATTTCACCGGATTGACGCCAATCCGGCCGGATCCGGCCGGATCCGGCCGGATTTTAAACTTACTTAGGGCCTTGCATTTAGTTTTGATAATAGCACATAAAAAGAAAATGAAAACACGTTGATGGAAAATGAAATCACTTTTAATTATATTTCTTGGCATTAATTGTAATTTTTGGTACTATTTGTAAAGTAATTAATCAGTCTGACTTGCTGCATGTAAGTATCTGAAAGTACTTAAGTAATAACTAATAATACTATTAAACTCTTATTAATAATCTATATAGTTTTAATAAAAGAAAACAGTCTTTTAAATTTGTACTTATAAAATCAGCTTCAGCTCCTAAACCTAAAAAATAAAACAAGTAGCATTTAGTTTTGCAATGCAATTAAATATCTCATTTAGTTGCATTGCAAAACTAAATGCTACTTGTTTTTAACATTCAAGTAAATATTATTTCTTGGCCTGGAAAAACGATCTAAGAAAACATATAGTATTGATTGTAGTATCCCCCAATCTGCTCCTGATGGGACTGCATATATAGCCTGCCGCAGAGAAGGCCCTTTCTGCCTCTACACTAGTTGGTTTGATTGCCATTATGTAATCGTAGATAAGCGATAAGTGTTTTCCTTTTACTCCTTCTACTTCATATCCATTCATTTCTTTTTTAAGGATTTTCTCAAAATCTGTATCTTTTCTAGCTATAACTTTCCCCCTATACCCTTTTTTTTCTTGCAGGATTTGATTTTCCAGTTCCTCTTTTAATGTTATTTTTTTTTCTATCGACAATGACATGGAATCAGAATCGGAATCTATATTTTCGTCTGCTATTTCTGTCACATTTTCATCACTTATGAAACGGCTTAATATTTTTTTCATTTCCTGTCGCATGATATTTTTTTTAGGCATAAAAAATGTATCGTCGGCTTGCCTCAAATATTCCTCATATTTTTTTGGATTATGTAAGTAAGTTAATATGCCAGTCAATATTGTACGACGTTCTTTTATTCTTACACGTAGTGCATCAGATAGATCGTTACTTAAAACAGTATCTTGGTGACTCAACTTATCTATAATAAATTTAAGAACAGTGTCAGCAGTAAGAAGGGTCGATTCTCTTCTGCATAATGTCTCGACTGCAAGTTTGAATGGTTGCAAACTGGTGATCAAATCTTTCATTATTGACCACTCGTGGTCTGTAAATTTGACTTCAGATTTTATATCTATTAAAGCTTTTTCGATGCATACCTTTAGATCATAAAATCTTTCAACCATAGATAAAAGGCTGTTCCAGCGTGTGCGGCAGTCCAAGATAAGTTGTAATTCTTTGCCTTTTTCTTCTCTAACATACTTTTGAAGGTATAAATCATCTTTGGTGGGTGACTTTCTAAATATTTTTACCACTTTCCGCACTTTTTGAAGAAGGTCATTGTATTTAGGGACCATTTCGACACAAGCTCCATGATCATCGGTTTCTATTATTACTGACATGTCTGTTGCACCTTGCTCATCATCCAATTCGTCCATGTAGTCACAGTCATCATCATCCATTTCAATAGAAGAACTTTCCATGGGATCAACTTCGCTATATGATTTTTTACGGTACAAAATGTTGACAACGGCTAACTGAATGCCGTGAGCGACGCACAATTGATGATAGCACGGTACTAGTGTGCCAGCTTTAACCATAACGCTTGCGCCGTCTGTAGTCATACCAATTATATCAGAATCGAGATCAAGACCAAAAATCTTCAGGCGGTCTTTTACCAAACAGACAGCGTGCTCTGCCGTACACGATCCTTTAATTCTAATTAAGCCAAGATTAAAATGCTTTTCTTGGTGATGAACATTTAAGTTTAGATACCTATGGTTTTTTTGGGATGTCCATTCATCGAACGTTAACGAAAATTTTTGATTCTGCTTTTTCATAAATTCAAATTCAATAATCATGTCAGCCTGTACTGTGTTTGCAAAATTATTTATCATAGTTCTTATGGTGTTTGGTGATTGTGGAAGTTGAAACCCACTTTTTCTGAATAAATTCCGTAAGTCTGTAGATGTACAAATGGTACTGAGGGCCAAACCATCTTTGCAAATCATTCTAGAAACCATAGCCTCCATACTATCATTTTTCATCTTAAAATAACTGTCAATAGGTTTATTTTTTTTCTTTGGTGTAATATTGTCTTCTTCATTACTTAATAATTCAACTGTTTCCGTATCAGGTTTTGATGTGGACGCTTGTGAAACTACTTTAGAATAAGACCGTTTTAATTTACTATTTTCAGAGCTTATGTTTATGCAGTGTATTTTATCTCAATGAACCTTTAAACCTTTGAAAGAACCTTTGCTTATTTTCAGGTTCTTTGAACATAATGAGCATTGCGCTTCGTTTTCTTTATTAGGTCTTTTTGTGAAATAGTCCCACAGAGATTTTCCAGTGTCTTCACTTTCATCATTTTCATCCTGCTCCTGATGTCTTTGTGGTTTCGAATGCGACATTTTTAATTACTAATATCATATACCTGAAAAAAAAAACTAGAAATTAATAAGATACCTAAACATTTCCATTCCGAAATTAAAAAACAGTAGGTAAATATTCAGATTTCTGATTGCACAAGGAATAAGTTAATAATACAAGACTAAACTCTGTCTTTATAGAACTTAAAAATTATGTAAACAAATTTTGACCATATTTCTCCAGACTCCAGATACTTATAAAATTAGTGGATCAAACATAGTTCACTTTATTCATATTTAATTTTTTATATAACAAATAAAGTGAATTATGTATGATTCACTAATTTGACAATTATTTGGATTAATACCTATGGTTAAGGTTTGTTTACATAATTTGTAAGTTCTATAAACACACAGTTTACACAAGCGCGCCGTGACCTTTCTGATATTGAGATCAGAATTTTATTCCTCTTTCGGTTAGGTATTATAATCGGTTCTGTATTTGAAATTTCACGGTGGAGTGGAAAATACTTAAATTCAAATCCACATAAATATGTATTAATTTACATAGTGTCAAGATCATAACACTTCCTTTGCTGTAGTCGTGTCGAAAGAATGAAACAGTGATTGAAATGAAATTATTATACCCCCCAGGTAAAAGACACGTTGCATTGCATGACAAACAATACTATTTTAAAAACCTAGCTAACCTAACCTATTTAAAAAATTAAAATACCTACAACATACATAATTCAAAGTTTTTTCGCCAATCGTCATATAACCATAATAACCACTAATAAACAAAACAAAGTGTTTGTCAACTTACGGTTTATCTCGACGGAATAATCTAATCAATCACTCACACACTTTTCGATTACTTTCGTCTGATACTTTCGATGTCAAAGGTCAAGTGGCGACTGACAAACAAGTGCAGGCAGCCAGTGCGGTGCCGGCGCGGTGTCGTCGGCGGCGGCGCAATGTCGCTCCGCGTCTAGCGATATGGCAACGTCGCGCTCGCGCTCGCGATTTCTTGCTTTACCGGATCCGGCAGTCGGATCCGGCGCCGCCTCACCGGATCCGGTAGGTCCAAAAACACGCCGGATCCGCCGGATTACCGGATCCGCCGGACCGGATTGCAATCCCTATTTTACAGCCATTTATACAGCAATTCACCATCACTATACACTAAATATTACCTTCTGAAATATCAATAAAGTCACAAATTTCACAAAGTATGCGTTTTACAGTTTTTAACAACGAAAATATCTTGACACCACAGTTTGTTTGCCATCAATGACCAGTGATGCCAAACAACAAAAAACCGATACGCAAGTAGAGACAAAAAAATTATGCTATGTCCTGCTCACACATACACATTTTGCTAATCTGTCATCTCACCCTTGCAATTATTATTATTCTAAGAGCATGTCTACCTCTATTCTCTGTCTACGTTACCGTAGAGCCGACTACAAAGCTATTTATAAAGATATTGATGAGATCTGCTGGGAAGGCATTTTGGAGAGTAATTCGACGGACGAGTGTATTGACAACTTTTATAACTGTTTATATGGTATAATAAAAAATCTCATACCGCTATCGACACCCCCCAATACGCACTTTCCGGTCTGGTTCTCCAAACCGCTCATCCACATCTTTAAGTATAAAAAGAAAGCCTGGTCTAAATGGAAAAAATACCGTAATATAAGTGACTATGAAGTATTTTCCCTTTACAGAGCACGTTTTAAGGATGAATGTCACAAATGTTTTCATAAATGCATGAACAGCGTCGAGGAAGGTATTTCCAAAGATGTTAAGCACTTTTGGGTTTACATCGCTAATCGGCAAGGTAAATCAGGTATACCGACCTGCATGTCCTATGGCAATGTAACCTCTAGTGACTCAGTTGATATATGTAATCTGTTCTCTGAATATTTTCAATCAGTTTATGAGCCCTCTAGTCTCTCACCAGGTTGGCATCCGCCTTCTGATTTGAGTAATGTCAATAATAGCACTCTCTGTACTTTAAATTTTAGTGTTCATGAAGTTCGCAGGCAATTAAAAATGTTAGACACAAACAAGGGGCCGGGACCCGATGACATACCGCCCTATTTTCTAAAGAGTACAGCTGAAACAATTTGTAAACCTCTTTCCATGTTATTCAACAGGTGCATCCATAGTGGTACATTTCCGTCCTTGTGGAAGAAAGCAAATATTATACCTGTGCACAAGAGTGGACCTAGACAAGACATAGAAAATTATAGACCTATATCGATACTTTGTGCTTTTGCAAAGATATTTGAAAAACTCGTTCACCAGGCTATTTATCCATTTCTGCGACACAATATAATACCGGAGCAACATGGTTTTGTTAAAAATAAGTCTACAGTAACCAACTTAATGATTTTTACGGAACACTTGTTCAATGACATGGACGCAGGGAGTCAAACCGATGCTGTTTACACGGACTTTAAAAAGGCATTCGATAGGGTGGATCATTCGATTTTATTGAACAAAATAGCCTTTAATGGTATTAGAGGTAACCTACTCCGTTGGTTCTGTTCATACATTAGCAATCGGAATCAAATTGTTGTGTGCAATGGATACAGGTCGGACTCTTGTGTGGCAACTTCGGGCGTTCCCCAAGGATCTATCCTGGGCCCATTGATGTTTGTTATATATATAAACGATATTTGTAGCTGCTTTAAAAATAGTAAGTTTTTATTATACGCTAATGATCTCAAGGTATTTAGAACAATAAAAAACACTGTTGACTGCGAACTTTTGCAGGAAGACTTAAATAGATTATCTGCTTACTGTGACGAAAACAAATTAAAACTAAGTCTCCCTAAGTGTAAATTTATAAGTTTTACCAAAAATAAAAAGGCGATACCGTATGATTACTCACTCTGTAATAGTACTCTATTTAAAGAAACTTATATTTGTGACCTGGGCGTTCTTCTTAATAGCAAACTTCACTTAAATTTACACATACATAGATAAAGTTACCTCTAAAGCATATCAAATGTATAATTTCGTAATGAGAGCCACATCTGATTTTAAACGACCAGCTACATATTTATATTTATTTAAATCTCTAGTTCGCCCACAGGTCGAATATGCTTGTATGATTTGGGATCCCTATTATATTAAGTACTAGCTGCCCGCCCCGGCTTCGCCCGTGGTACTTACATGTATTATACATACAAACCTTCGTTAAGTTAGTCGTGGTGGCCTAGTGGGCAAAGAACCAACCTCTCGAGTATGAGGGCGCGGGTTCGATTCCAGGTCAGGCAAGTACCAGTGCAACTTTTCTAAGTTTGTATGTACTTTCTAAGTAAATCTTAGACATCAATGACTGTGTTTCGGATGGCACGTTAAACTGTAGGTCCCGGCTGTCATTGAACATCTTTGGCAGTCGTTACGGGTAGTCAGAAGCCAGTAAGTCTGACACCAGTCTAACCAAGGGGTATCGGGTTGCCCGGGTAACTGGGTTGAGGAGGTCAGATAGGCAGTCGCTTCTTGTAAAAGCACTGGTACTCAGCTGAATCCGGTTAGACTGGAAGCCGACCCCAACATAGTTGGGAAAAGGCTCGGAGGATGAGGATGATGACATAAAAACCTTCCTTAAGAATCACTCTATCTATTAAAAAAAACCGCATCAAAATCCGTTGCGTAGTTTTAAAGATCTAAGCATACATACGGACATACAGCGAAAGCGACTTTGTTTTATACTATGTATTGATGACGCTGCAGTAGAAAGAGTTCAGCGTAAATTCCTTAGTACAATGCAGTATAAATGTCGCAACAAACGATTATCTTATAAAGATGCTCTAAATAAGTTTAAACTATTATCTTTACATTCCCGACGTCTGTTGCTTCAAGGAATGATGCTCCATGGACTAGTGAATAATAGGTTCGACTGCTCTGAATTAATTAGTAAATTATGTTACATTGTACCCAGAACGGTAACGAGACGAGAGGCTCGTTCTTAACCACTGTTTGCTACAACGCCTTGCCGTACAAATGCAGGAAAAAGAGCACCGCTTCAGAGAGTGGTTCGGGTTTACAATGATAACTTTAACGATGTCGATGTATTTGCCCTAACAAAAAATAAATTTAAAAAACAAATCATTAAGCGCCTAGCCGAAAGTTAATGATTATTATGTTCTACGCGCGTAAGCTTGAACTTTTGCATTTTACGACAGTATTGTTGGAATTAGCGAGAAGAAATTGTATTGTTTCACCTAACTGTATCTTTTTCTAAATAGTAATATGTGGAAACGTAGTGGATTGTACATTTAGTAATAGTTTATTGTGTAATTTAGAAATTATAAGAAGTGTATGATTGTTTGTTTCCCAAATAAAATAAAATAAAAAAATCCATCAGCTGAAGTAGGAACTGTTTCGGAACGGTAGATGTACCCTGCAAATCATCCTCCGAGCCTTTTTCCCAAACTATGTTGGGGTCGGCTTCCAGTCTAACCGGATGTAGCTGAGTACCAGTGCTTTACAAGGAGCGACTGCCCTATCTGACCCCCTCAACCCAGTTACCTGGGCAACCCAATACCCCTTGGTTAGACTGGTGTCAGACTTACTGGCTTCTGACTACCCGTAACGACTGCCAAGGATGTTCAATGACAGCCGGGACCTACAGTTTAACGTGCCATCCGAAACACAGTCATTGGTGTCTAAGATATACTTAGAAAGCACATACAAACTTAGAAAAGTTGCATTGGTACTTGCCTGACCTGGGATCGAACCCGCGCCCTCATACTCGAGAGGTTGGTTCTTTGCCCACTAGGCCACCACCCTGCAAATAATAATATAATTTAGTAACGTAACTACTAACTCAGTTGTGATGATTGCAGCTTAACCAGACTTACAGAAACGAACGATGCAGCTTGGCTGAACTGGGAAAGTGGATCCTGTGCTTGCGCCTGTTGAGACGACCCCTTTTTTTTTTTCCGACGTCAAAAATCATCAAATGACCCCTCCCGCTGTGGGTTAGCAGCGGTGAGGGAGTGTCAGACTCTTACTGACTAAAAACCGTCGTGTTCCGTCATAGGCCTTTTATGTACCAGGGCCGCGGTATCTCTTTCGAACAACCCGCAGCCCCGGCAGGCCTTGGCCCTGCTGGGCCCCGCTGGGGTTGCTGACATCTCTTTGAGGAGCGCGTGGAACAACGCGCGCCGTCGACACGGGTCTGTCGTCTAGAAAGACAGAGGGACGATGAGCCATCCGAACTCACCGCCCACAGACCCACGCCTACGGTGGCCGGGAGTCATCTCGCGACACCCGGCGCCCGTGGTGTCTACCTGGTCCAGCACGGCGGCCGGGATGAGAGGTGCGAACTCTCTGGCGTTCGGCCTCCTCCTTCTCGAGCATGACTGCTTCGCAGAAGGAGGCGACGGCATCCCATTCCCTCTCGCCCCGGACCATGGCCTGGATCAGGGCCGGACGCGAGAGGTCGCCGCCGTCTAAAGCCTCGACGAGGACCCGGCGGTGCCCTTCCCATGCGGGGCACACCTGGACTGTGTGGTCCACCGTGTCCTCGGGGCTGTCCGCACAATGGTGACACCCGGGCGCCTCCTCACGACCGATTCGGTGCAGGTACCTCCCGAAACGTTTGGGCCTCCCAGGTTGGGCAGGAGCCGCTTGAAGGCAGCACCTGCCTTCTCCAGTTTGGGGCCCAAACGTCGGAAGTGCTCGACGAAGTTCCACGGGCCGTCGAAGACGAGTCCCAGGTACTTCATCGCCCTCTCGACGCCGATGGGAACCCCCCCCCACCGTGACTTGGGAACCCGAAGGTGGCGCGTTCCGAAGCCCATGAAAGCACATGGCCTCGGATTTGTGCAAGGCCACCTCCAGGCCCAGCAGCCGGATCCTCTCTATGACTGTCGCAACCCCGCGCGTCATTAAGTCGGCCGCCTCCTGGTGCGACCTCCCTTGTGCCAGAACCAGCGTGTCGTCAGCACCCGCAGCCTCCCCTTTGTGCCCGTTCACGAAATGGTTGAACCCATTCAAAATCAAAATCAAAACTCATTTATTCAAACTTGGCTGCAAAACAGAACTTTTCGAACGTCAAAAAAAAAAAATATTACATAAGACAGCCCCCAAAACGCCCACCCTTCACCACTTCCTATGTGTTTTTGCTGGGAAGAAGAAGTGGCGCAACAAACTCCCCAGCAACACATGTCTGTCTGTAGGTTAAAAGAACCTTTCAACAAAGTACAATGAGTATATTGCAGTATGCAATACGCAATATTGTCATAAAATAAAATTACATTTAAAAATGATTTATAAAAATCCACCACATGCTAGCTAGCACTCACCCTACGTAACTTGTCTAACTCAAGCATTGAATAAATATGATGTGGAAAAAAAAATAATTGTATAGCCTCCAATTATTTATAATAGTTTACGAGGGAGTGCCCACCTTCATGTGATATTCTATTGCAACCCTATGTAATGTACAACATGGGTAAGTAATGAATCTAGTAAATTGGACCGCTCAGCCAGAAAAAAAAAAAGAAGTATATGAAAAGAGTTTAAAATTATATAATACTACTTTTATAGTCAGTAAGACTCAGTAAGAATAAAGTAACATCTATTCGTGATCTTGGAGTTATTTTGGACTCCAAGCTCTGTCTAGACTTACATATAGGTAAAATTGTAAATAAAGCATACCAACTATGTATATGGATTCATCATGCGCTCTACAGTAGATTTTAGGAAGTCCTCTTCTTATATTTGCCTATACAAATCGTTAATTCGATCTCAACTCGAGTACGCTGTTTCCGTCTGGTGTCCATATTACAAAAAGTACAATAGGGGACACGGGCGGTAGACCACCAAAAGGTGAAATTCGCTTGGCAAGTGCCCGTGCGCTCACGTGAAACACATACAGCACACACGCGCACGTATTTCACTTCTCTGTCTATATCTATCTCTGTCTCTATCACAGCCTTCTTAAACTCGTTTGGTGCGATATATACCTATATGCATATTAATAATGTAGCAAGCAGCCAAGTGACTTAAGACTTTGGCATAATGATCATAAAGCTCATTATTGTTATGATACAAAAATGTTCGGGTGATTTTCAACCGTGGGGTTGTTATTTTGTTAAAACTTATATTTGCTATAATCTGCCAGAGTTGCAATGAAGCAGATAGTCGGTGTGCAAGGAAGTAAGATAGTCGGTGTGCAAGTGAGAAAGTATTAGGATCCACGCGTATCAAAATATGAAAACTATTTAATAAAAAACAACTCTAAAATTTAACTAGTAGGTGTATACTTACCTAATTTAATCTACTGAAAATGCTTAGTAAGCAACAAGTAGATATGATTATCGGGTTTTTATTTGATTTATTACATAAATAAATATACGTATACCCAATTCAAAATGATATATTTAGCATCAACAAATACAGTTTAGCTATATCTATAAAATGTATGCTTTACCTTTCTATACATAAAACCAATCATAACATCGATTTGAAGCTCATAATCTTTTCAGTCATAATTAGCAAACAGTCGAAATTATTATTATGGGCCATCATGATGAAATTAGCTTTCTATTTTTTACAAACCTTGTGTAATTTTAGGCTCAGCAGAAGGCTTTTAAAGGGACGTTGGAATAGTTTTATTTTTTTAATAAAAATTGCCCCACATTAGGAAATTCTCCTGTATCGTGGGTGCGTTTACAAACATTCATCACATGCAACACCCAGACCCCAAAACAATTTTAGTTGTTCCGTGCGGGAATGGAACCTGCGACACGCAGCGCAGTAGTCAGTGTGACCAACCACTACGTCATATGGGCTGTCGAAATTTATGGAAATATATTTTTATAATAACGTTTTATAAATGTAATGATAATAAAACAAAAAGTATATTGATTAACATATTATATTTCAATATAAAACACAGATAAAAAAACTATAAGACACATTAAAAATAATATAATAATTGCAATAAAATATTTTCCTTAAACTATGGACACGTTCACATAGTCAAAAGTAGGTGTGGATGGGCACATAACTCGAAGATTTTCATTGTTATAATGTAATGTTTGATTGAAACAAAAAACAAAGCACCCGTTAGTATTAAACACAATAGATTTATAATTCAAACAAAATACTAATATCAATATCGGACTAAAATAATAATCTCGGTGTATATGTATAAATTTTTAGGTATTGTAGTAATAAGAAATTAAACTTACAAAAAGCTCTATCTAGGATAGTTTACTTGAGCCAATCAAAGATTCTTATTACTTAAGTGTTTTGGAATACCTAAAAAGTTTCACACGAACTATAAGTTCACATTTTGCTTGAAGATACGAATATACTTTAATAACTGGTTTTCTTAGAGACTTGACTAGCTTCGTGTTATTGTTCTCACAAAACAATAGATCAAGCGGCGCCGGTGACCGCCACTGTTTTGTTTGGTTTAAAGTAATATTTATAAAAATTACATGGAATTCGTTAGTAAATCACATAGGTATTTTTTCCTGCATAGTTAATACATTTAGGACAATAACATTAGTGCTACTTTAGTAGACATTAAAATACTAGACAGTTAAAAAGCTTAGTGATTTTTAAAGTTTACTTAGATGGAAAAATCTAATCTAATCTAATCTAATCTACGTAATTTAAAAAATGTCTTATTAGTCTTAAATTTCTAAAGAAGTAAATCAGTCTAAATATCACCACTAGGATAATGTGGTTTACTTATGAGGCATAAGTTTAAATAGAAATTTTAAAAACAAATTATACAACATTAATATAACAAAACTGAAAAAAATAATTACAAAAATGCTAATCAGTCTTCAAAATCAGTCTTTAATATCACATTGACTTATACCGATATATTTTTAAAGCTACAAAGGTTATAAATGTGGTAATGGTAAATAAATAATATCAAATAACAATTAGTCTTAATTTTAAAATACAAGAATCAGTCTTCAATTTCTCAAAGAAACCGTATATTTTTATATATTATTATAAAATCACTATATCAGTCTAATGATTACGATACGATTGAATTGCCTTCGTTATAAGCTCAATCTGAATCTCATAACAATCTTGTTTGTTAAACGCTTTTTCAATTTCAATTCAAAATTTTGTGTATTTGCCATCATAGATAGCCTAGTCAAAATATCAGAATCTCTTAAATTAAGCTATATCACATTTACTTTTGTATAAATATATTCTATACCATTACATAAGCATACGTATAATTTAATATTTTGTTGCAGCCCCGGCCGCGTCTATTACTGTGTCTAGACGACACGAGTATTTGACATAAATCCGAGCCGCGAAGTGAGTCCCATATTTCGTTGCAATGAGTGACGAGTGCTAATTTACTTCTTTCGTTTCTAAAATCCCATCTTTGGACCATTATGGCCCATAAATTTTCTATGGGATTTAGGTCTGGGGACCGAGACGGCCAAGGGACAGTTCTTACTTCAGGATGCTGCTGGAGCCAATTTTGAACGACACGCGCACGGTGTATTGGACAATTATCTTGGAAGAAGTAAAATGAGGGAACTTCCTCCCTAGGATACACCGTGCGCACTGTAGGCAACATAACTTCTTCCAGCAGCTCAGCATGTGACTGTCCAGTTGCTCTCGAGTCAATGAAAGCCAGTTCACCCGGACCACCAGCACTCATCCACCCCCACATATTTACTATAATTCGCCCCGATTCATTGTTGGGACTCACATTTTTCGGCTCGTATCTAGTGTTATTCACACGCCATAAATTCCGACGTCCTAATTGGCTAGATTTAAAAGATTTTTCGTCGGAAAATATGGCATGTGAAAAGTCAAAGTCTCTGTAGTCTCGAGCAAATCGAACCCTGGCTTGCTTTAATTCTTCGCTTAAGATTATCTTTTTTGCGGGACGCCTATGATGTATACCGGCCTGATGGAGCGCACGTCTCACAGTTTTCATGCTACATTCGTACTCCAATGCGAATTGTGAGGTCTTTGTAAACGGCTCTGAGTTGTAGACGTCTATCATATGAGCCACACGATCAGGTGTTATTAACCGTGGAGGTGGAGCACGCGGTCTGTCCTCCACGGATCCCGCTTCTGAATCTCGGTGTATCCACCGTCGCACTGTAGCCCTCTGTAATAAAATGTGATGATATTATATCTACACTTATTTTTTTTGATTTGGTAGTTCGCTATTGTTAATAGTGTCAAAAAAAAAAACAACAAACAATGAATAGTGAAGGTATACAAAGATCTCTGAAATAACTACGAATACTATTAATTATTATCATGTTATTATTGTAAGTATGAGTTCTGTTTTTTATTTAATAATGAAAAGTATCGAATATATTAACAATTTCAGTATTCGATATCGCAACATTTTTCATACCTAATAAAACTACATTAAAACTCTAGTCATTGAACACTTAGGTATTAGGCATATGAGGCGGTAAAAATTGTCTACCTACCGAAAACTATTAAGAATTTTTATAGAGGTAATATGTAGTTTTGTTGAAATTAATAGTGTCACTTAATGTTTTTCTCTAAGTTAATTACATAATTTAGTCAAAAAAATTTTGTTGGTTGCAAACTTACCGTAACGTTTAATTCCTGCGATATTTGCAAAATGTTTCGTCCTAGATTATGAAGAACCAATATTTGGTTCCTCTCTTCCCTGGATAAATTTCGAGGCATCCTTAAATTCTTTGTAACAGATGAATCATAAAGGGAGTCAATATTTTGTATAAGTCCAAAAAACACAGCACAAGTCGACGAGAAGGAAATCTACAGTCCAAAAACACAGCATGGGTCATCAAGTAGGCAATTAGCAGTCCAAAAACAAAGCAAGGGTCAATTCGATTCAGCAATAAACAGTCCACAATCACAGCACAGGTCAACGTAAATAGGATACTAAAAAAAACAAACGCGTTGACAATAGGCACGGGCGAAATGCAAATTGCAACTAATTAAACAAACACCTTTTTTCTTTTACACTTTTAAAGTTCCGGTAAACTATTTAGCGGTTATACGCTATTTAGAACTCTATACTAGTATCCATAAGGGTTATTATTTCAATGATAAGTATAGAGAGTAAAGCCCTTACGAAACGTATCGTTTGCAAAGCATGGATCCAACGCGTAGGTACACGCTATTTAGAACTCTATTTGTACTACTTAAGGGTCGTTATTTGAATAACAAATATGGAACGTATTATGCTTGTGTGCGTGAGAGAGTCGTTTAAAGGATTTTTTAAGAAAAGTGTATCACCGGACTTGTCCGTGATTGTACATTGAGATAATTGAGTCTGTTCAACGCAAATTCCTACGAGCAATGCATTATAGATGCTCTGGTCAATACTTAACGTATGAAGAATTACTCAGCAAGTACAAAATCGAGACACTTGAAAACAGACGCAGATATCTAGAAGCGATAACTCTATTTAATATTGTGAATAATAAATTCGACTGCATCGAGTTATCTAATATGCTGTGTTATGCTGTCCCCAGAACAATTCACAGACGCAGGGTTCGAGCGAGAACACTATTCGCAGTGGGTGTTAGTCACTCAAACTCTGGCTTACGTTCACCCATCCGCAGAATGGTTGACTCCTACAATAGGTCCTTTGAACATATAGACATCTTTGCATGCTCTCTCAATAGGTTCAAGGGACTTATACTTAAGGAACTCTCCTCTAGCTAGATATTGCCCGCAGAGCTTAGTTTTCACATGTCTAGATGTTTTAGTATTTAAGTGTATAGAGAGATAAGTATAATTAAGTACCTTCTTAAGTTAATTTGTACCTAGTGTAAGTTATCCTAGCGTATTTTTATGTTTTTTATACTTTTGTTTATTTGTGAATAGTGTTGTGGGCTAGAATATTGTTAATTTTAATTATGCATGTTTTTATTTCTGCTGTATATTGTATATTCTGGCTGTTTGCTGTTCCTATGTAATAAAAAAATAAAAAAAATAATAAAAATAAAGACGACCTGGCACCACAAGCAGCACCCGTTCACGAGCATAACGCGAGGATCAGCCATCGCCCCCCTCGCACATTTTTGAGGGAGGGAGGCAACCCGACCGCCGACGCTACCGCAAGCAGTGCCGTCTAAGGGAGCATGACGTACTCGCTGCTACACAACTCAATATCAGGATCAATTATCGCTAAGTAGTGGTCCTTATTTACTGTAATCCAAAGTAAAAAAATATAAATAGATGATTAAAATAAAATATAATAAATACAGTAAATGTATCCTGTCAGTAATGTAAAACCAAGTAATGTCAATAATAAAAAAATAAAATTGTAAAAAAAAAATGAATAATAATAATTGATTTTAAAATTTAGATGTCATTTATTTATTCGGTGCACTGTTGTTTACGTTACTAGTGCTCGGTCTACTCCGATCTGCAACTGGCGTTGTATCTTTCGCGCGAGATTCGTTTGCTTGAGTTTTTTCCGTATTTAGCGCGTTAGCTGAAAAGTAATCATTTCCATGAATTCACTGGAACTAAGAAGTATGTACATGCACTCGTTGGGAAATGAAGCTCTGTCTACTTACATTTTCGAATAACTTCCAAAACAGCTTGTAGTACCGCCGTAGATGAATGAGTGACAGGATTGGACCGCCTGGTAAGTGCAGTCAGAGAGTGCAATAGCGACTCTTCCACTCCTGTAGCAGGTGCAGGCGCCTGAACAATATGAAAACAAAAACATTTCATTCATGCAAGTTATCTACAGTTTTTGTCATCAATATAGTGACGGTTATCAACACATACGGGCTCCACCACGTTTCTTTGGTTACTGAACACGTAATCCATCAGCTGAAGTAGGAACTGTTTCGGCACGGTAGATGTACCCTGCAAATAATAATATAATTTAGTAACGTAACTACTAACTAACTCAGTTGTGATGATTGCAGCTTAACCAGACTTACAGAAACGAACGATGCAGCTTGGCTGTACTGGGAAAGTGGATCCTGTGCTTGCGCCTGTTGAGACGACCCCTGCGGTAACACAACACACACACATTAATAACACGAAGTCATACTGTAGCAGAAATTTCCCCCCGGCGCTGAGCCTCCTCGCGCCAGTCGTACAGGCGCAAGAAGACCTTCGCCTCCAGATCCCACGGTGGCAGTCCAGCAAGTAGGCCAGCTGCTTCGCGGGAGATCGTGCGGTGACAGGAGAACTCCCACCTCGGTGACAGAAGTGACTTTTAATTTTTTTTATCTACCCTCAAATAAAATGTGTGAATGGCTACACTAGGCGGTACTACAAGTATTATTTGCTAATCCCGAGGACGAAGCCTGAGTATAATATACCTAATTTAGTAACGTAACTACTAACTCAGTTGTGATGATTGCAGCTTAACCAGACTTACAGAAACGAACGATGCAGCTTGGCTGAACTGGGAAAGTGGATCCTGTGCTTGCGCCTGTTGAGACGACCCCTTTTTTTTTTTTTTTTTCCGACGTCAAAAATCATCAAATGACCCCTCCCGCTGTGGGTTAGCAGCGGTGAGGGAGTGTCAGACTCTTACTGACTAAAAACCGTCGTGTTCCGTCATAGGCCTTTTATGTACCAGGGCCGCGGTATCTCTTTCGAACAACCCGCAGCCCCGGCAGGCCTTGGCCCTGCTGGGCCCCGCTGGGGTTGCTGACATCTCTTTGAGGAGCGCGTGGAACAACGCGCGCCGTCGACACGGGTCTGTCGTTTAGAAAGGCAGAGGGACGATGAGCCACCCGAACTCACCGCCCACAGACCCACGCCTACGGTGGCCGGGAGTCATCTCGCGACACCCGGCGCCCGTGGTGTCTACCTGGTCCAGCGCGGCGGCCGGGATGAGAGGTGCGAACTCTCTGGCGTTCGGCCTCCTCCTTCTCGAGCATGACTGCTTCGCAGAAGGAGGCGACGGCATCCCATTCCCTCTCGCCCCGGACCATGGCCTGGATCAGGGCCGGACGCGAGAGGTCGCCGCCGTCTAAAGCCTCGACGAGGACCCGGCGGTGCCCTTCCCATGCGGGGCACATCTGGACTGTGTGGTCCACCGTGTCCTCGGGGCTGTCCGCACAATGATGACACCCGGGCGCCTCTTCACGACCGATTCGGTGCAGGTACCTCCCGAAACGTTTGGGCCTCCCAGGTTGGGCAGGAGCCGCTTGAAGGCAGCACCTGCCTTCTCCAGTTTGGGGCCCAAACGTCGGAAGTGCTCGACGAAGTTCCACCGGCCGTCGAGGACGAGTCCCAAGTACTTCATCGCCCTCTCGACGCCGATGGGAACCCCCCCCACCGTGACTTGGGAACCCGAAGGTGGCGCGTTCCGAAGCCCATGAAAGCACATATCCGGGCATGATCTCGGCATGTCCGGGCCTGCGCAGCGGTTCTTCTTAAACGAGCGGTTGACTAAAGTTAACCGCTTGTTATTTCGTCAAGCACGGGAAGCGGCCGGCGCTCTTGGCTGGAAGTTTGTCTGGACCAAGCAGGGCCGCATCCTCGTCAGGAAGGCGCCGGGGGACAAGGCGCAGAGGATCCGCACGGAGGGGGACTTATCCCGAGTCTTCGGCTCTGAAAATTAAACAGCCTAGCTTAAGTAAAATCTACCTTCGAGTCTTTATTTGTTTATATTTAAAATGGCAAAATGATTGTTATGACCTTTTTTGCACCGTCCTCAACCATAGACTGCACGTACGCGAAATTTACTCAATACAAATGTCTCATCACTTATCTGCTAAAAATTATTTATTTACATTATATGTACAATTTACATTTACACCTAATTCTAATTATATACATATCATATATTCTTTTAACCCCAACCACTTTCAAATTATATATATTTCACATATAAACATACACTTTACATCGACACACTACTTTATAGGCTGGTACTATGCCTACACTCTCACACATGTAATGCATGCACCTAATAGTATCTATGGCTCCTAGTAAATACATTAAGTTTGGTCTATTAAATGCGGGATCTCTGGGGACTAAACAGGACGAGTTCTTGATCGCCATGGGTAACCACTCTGTGGACATCATGGCTATCAATGAGACATGGTTACGCAGTGGGGAAGAGGACCGCGCTCCCAGTATCCCCGGATACAAATTCAAACATATACCACGACCTGTTTCTGTACGAGGAGGGCGTGGCGGGGGTGTGGCTTTTTATATTAGGAATGGTATAAACGCAAGAGTCAAGGCTCATCCTGAGCACTCGACTGTCGAGCAACTCTGGCTGGGCCTCACAGTAAACAAAAACAGGCTTCTTATAGGGACCGCGTACCGCCCGCCCTGGCAGGACCTGGAACTATTCCTCGGTGCCATAACTGCCAGTATTAGCGCCTTAGGCCCATATGACAATATCATATTATTAGGTGACTTAAACGTCAACCTTCTAAATTCTAATAGTTCAAAGACTAGGCAGCTAATGGGATTTTTCGGCAACTTTAATCTGGTTCAATCTGTCACAACAGCCACACATTTTGTGAACGACAGTTGCTCATTGATCGACATTATATGCACTGATGCTCTCATACGAAATGTCGAAGTGAACCATATCAGTGAGCTTGGTCATCATGCCTTTATCACTTGTGAATCAGTTTTCAGGAAGCCTAAGTGTAAACCAAGGATTGTCAGGTTTCGTCCTCTCGCTGACATCTTGCCAGATTATTTTAAGCAAGACCTGAACGCGATACCATGGTCTGATATTGGAACTTTGGATGACGTTGATGCTATGGTTCAAACATTTAACTCCTACATAATTCAACTTTTCGATCTCCATGCCCCTATGAAGACAAAGACCTATTATAATCGGCCTACACCGTGGATAACTGACAATATTCGTCTAATGTTCAAGCTTCGAGATGAAGCTAGACAGAGAAGTCGCGAAACAAAGCTCCCACACCACAGGCAGTACTATCTGGATCTAAAGCATGAGGCAGCAGCCGCTTTAGTGAGGGAAAAGACCGCATACTTTACAAAAAACATCAATGAGCTAAGTAAAGATCCCAAACTATTATGGCAGAATTTAAAATCAGATGTTCTTCCTGACCATAAAGATAAGCGGCTGCCAAGTCATTTTGATAATCCGGATAGTATTAATGCGGCATTCTTGACTGTACCAGGGAATTGTAGCGACAATATCTCATTGAACAACTACTTTAATTCGCGTAGGTATAGTCCAGCCAGGTTCTCTCTTTCTGGTACCAATCCGGAGACTGTTCTGGGGATAATCAAGAGTCTGGGGTCAAGAGCTCTGGGTGTTGATGGTATCAGTCTGGACATGTTGACACTCACACTGCCAAACACCCTGCAAGTCATCACTGATATCATCAACAAGTCCATAGAAACTCATACATTCCCCAGCCTTTGGAGACGTGCTATTGTTTGCCCTATTCCCAAAATAAGTGACCCTGTAAATATGAAAGACCTTAGACCTATAAGCATCCTGCCCTGCCTGTCTAAAATTCTAGAGCGTGTGGTATACCTCCAGGTAATAGAATACCTGGAGGCAAACAACATATTACCCGAGTTACAGTCAGGATTCCGCAAGGGTAGAGGGACTGCAACTGCGTTGATGGATGTAGTGGGTAATATTCTGGAGGCACGCGACCGGGGGGAGGGGTCAATCCTTGTCTTGCTGGACTTTTCACGTGCTTTTGACGCTATTAATACCAGTCTACTGCTGTCCAAGTTAACTTACTATGGTTTTGATGGTACTGCGGTGGATTGGTTTAGTAGCTATCTCACGGACAGGTCCCAGCTCGTGCAAATCCACAAAGAGGACGGTACTACCATCTCATCCCTTCCACTCCCGGTGACTAGGGGAGTTCCACAGGGTTCGATATTGGGCCCATTATTGTACATCCTCTATAGCGCTGATGTAGCTAAATCCCTTATGAGCTGCAGATATCACATGTATGCAGATGATATTTAGCTGTACACATCCTTCAAGAGGGATAATGTGGTAGCTGCAGTTCAAAGGATAAATGAGGATCTGCAGCGGATAGTGACTTGGTCGGAGAGGAATTGTTTGCTGCTTAACCCCCATAAGTCCAAGTTTATGGTGCTAGGAACAAAAAAACAGGTCACCAATATATTAACTGCCAAGCCTGAGATAGTCATTAAGGGGGAAAAAATTGAACGGGTAGAACAAGCGTGTAGTCTGGGCCTAATCTTGGATCCGGAGCTGCACTTCGAGGCTCACATAAATAATACAGTTAGAAACTGTTTCTACAGACTGAAGGTACTATATGGTATCCGTAATTTTCTTAGCCTACCTCTTAGGAAACAACTTGTTGACACTCTAGTCCTATCTAAGCTAAATTACTGTGATACTGTATATGGGCCTTGTCTGCTTGCTAGGACAGATAGGTTGATACAGCGGGTTCAGAATGCCTGTGTCAGATTCTGCATTAAAGTCCCTCGCAGACACCATGTTACACCATACACCAACGAAATTAAAATGCTTAAAATGGCTGCCAGGCGTAAACTACATCTTGCCAGCCTAATGTTTGGAATCACTACAACCCACAAGCCACACTATTTATATGAAAAACTCATATGGAAGGAAACATGTTACGGACATGGTCTTCGCTCCATAGTTGCTCCGCTGAAGGTTCCTCACAAAACTGCAGCTTTCAGGGGCAGCTTCAAATTTGCAGCCACACACTGCTGGAATGACCTCCCACCACCTATAAGGGGCCTGAAAACAATCAAAACGTTTAAACTCCAACTAAAAAACAAATTATTACAAGTACAATTATCCCTATAATAAAGGAATTTGGTTGCATACCTCAGAGTTATGGCCCACAGCCCTTGCTGGGATCCCCGGCAATGTAGTGGTGCGGTTTTGCTGCCTCCTGTCTGCTTCACTTCATATACATACGAAGCATTATCATTTCTGGACCTGTAATAATTTCTTTAATTTAATTTCAATTCTATATTACTTTATTTAACAATATTTTTATTATTTTTTTTTTTGACATTGCTTCTCATTATTTCGAATTATTTCAATTTTTAGTTACCTCGGATTGTCCTTGAAACGCATTACACACACTGCTTCGCATGGTCATCCTCTACGCTACCGGATTCCTATATGTTTGGTCGTCCCACACCACACTAATAGTATATTCATATCCACGCACAATTATACAACACAATAACACATATTACACTATTACATAACTTGATACACATAATATATTATTGCATAATAAAATATCTCACATGTAATTGGCCGGGTTAACCTGATCTTTGACACATGACACTTACCGCGCTGTCTATGGTTCGAGACGCTCATTGGTCGACTACTTTAAAATTTAATTTTTCACTCTTTTTTTTGTCTATGTGCTCTGTCTGATATTCTCGTATTGTGTTATTTTGTTTTTAGTTTGTGTTCTTCTGTTTAGTATACATCGTTCTTGTAACTGTTTCAATTTACATTACTTATGTATTTATTTATTTAGTGTATTTATGCCGAAACAGCGTTTAAGTCCTGTAGTTCCGGCTAGGACGCGTGGTGGGTCAGCGCTGAAAACCAGCGCTGTTGTCTCGTGCCTGCGTGCGCGAGACACAGCATTTATGCTGAGCGCTGTCCCTTTCACGCACGAGTGACGCAATTGCAGCGTTTTTTTTTTCTTTGTGTTCATTGTTTGTTTTGTGCCTTCTTTATTTAATTGTTTCTTGCGTCATTCGTGTGTTTGAAATAAATGGATTTTCTTTCTTCTTCTTCTTTCTTTCTTTACATAGCCTCGGATTTGTGCAAGGCCACCTCCAGGCCCAGCAGCCGGATCCTCTCTATGACTGTCGCAACCCCGCGCGTCATTAAGTCAGCCGCCTCCTGGCGTGTCGTAAGCACCCGCAGCCTCCCCTTTATGCCCGTTCACGAAATGGTTGAACCCATTCGGTGCACTGTTGTTTACGTTACTAGTGCTCGGTCTACTCCGATCTGCAACTGGCGTTGTATCTTCCGCGCGAGATTCGTTTGCTTGAGTTTTTTCCGTATTTAGCGCGTTAGCTGAAAAGTAATCATTTCCATGAATTCACTGGTACTAAGAAATATCTAGACACACGGCAGTGTGTCCGCCAAGTTCGAGCAAAAAAAGCGACACACCGAGCTCTAAAAAGCTGGCAGTACAAAGTGGGCAAAAATTAAAAAAAAAAAGCTCAAAATTTGTTGCTAATTAGTTGTCAAATAATCGTTTTTTTTGCTTTTGCCGATTTCGAGAAATCGTCAACAATGCTAGCTTCACCATAAGCTGGCATGGATTATAAGATAAAAGTAAAGGTAAAATAAACAAAATCACTACAAATTTGTTGCTAATTTGTTGCTGTATAACCAAAATAAATTTGAGGTGCAAAAATATATATTTTTTTTCAAATAGAAAATTTTTATTTGCTTTGCGCGCTTGAATGTCAATTGTTTCATGAAAAAAATATGAAATAAATTTGTTGCTCGTCACAGAACTGTTCCTTGTTACTTAGAGAACCAGCAACTAAATAGACACCCGACGATCGGGTGTCTTGAACTTCGGTGACTAACAAACCGGCCATGCTGGCTTGAATGTCGATTTTTCCGGTGAAAAACGTGGAAATAAATTTGTTGCTCTCCGTAGAACTGTTAGGCATCGATCGGAGAACCAGCAACTAAATAAACATCCAATCACCAAGTCTCCTTTAAGCTGATGATTATCAAACAGGCTATGTTTCCTTGAATGTTTGTTTCTGCTAGGGAAAAATTATTACATACATTAGTTGCCTATGTTCAAAATCTTAGTCAGTATGATAACTCTCAATTCCTAGCTATGGATTAGACTGGTAAATTTCATCGATATATGTATATGTACTACGTACTAGATAGAACGTTCCGAACAAAAAGCTTACCACACTGAAATGCACTGCAGACTATGCATTGCCCAAAATGGCAAATCAGAGCGGTTTTGACACCTGCGTCAGACGGATGTCTATGAAACGACAATTATAAAATAGAAAATACATATCAAGGTATAAACTTACACATATAAACTATTCGAGAGTCAAGTTAGTAAAATTACACGCTGTTCATGCTATTACAACGCTTGTATATCATACTTTTCATTTATAATTCAATTTTACAAATATGCATTAATTTGTTCCCGCCCGCCATCTTAAATTATGGATTAAGAAAATCGTGCAGAAACAGATGTGCCATAAAACTGGCAGTAGGTAAAATATCAATGAAAACAGACTTCACTTTGTCATGGTATGTTCTTACTTTCAAGAAAAAATAATATGACCTCGTATGTATTTCGCTACTGTAAAAACACTACAACATACATCAGCGCGTTTAAATTCGCGAAAATTTGTGAAAGCCCTCTTAAGAAAAAAAACATCGTAATTAATATTAAAAAACCCTAAAAATAAGTTCCTGGTTTTAATAAATTACATGATTTTGCATTCGCTTAGATATAAATAAACTTTTTGAGTAATGACAAATGTAGGCAAAATACGAGCGAACATATTATGTCACTTCTGCGATTAACATCAATGAGGATGACTAGATGTCACAATACGTCAACAAGATGTCAAAAGACGACATAAGCGGGTAAATTATTTGTATGGATGTTCTTGTCTATCGCTAGAATATATGTCAATGGTAAATTTATATAAATTAAAAAACAATTGCCAATTTCTTCAGTATTTTATTTTAATCTTTCTCAATGAATAAGTGTTTCTACTGTCATCACAATTTAATAAAAAGGAGTGGACGCAATTTACTAATAGAATAAATAAATAACAAAATCTTAATAATAGTCGTTAAACAGGTACTTCATATTTTTTTAATTCTAATTAAATCCTTTTTTAAAAAGTTTTATACTTATTATAAGGTATTTGAAAAATCTTAAAATTGAGTATCCGGAGACTATTAAATTTTTTGAATTACTGTGAAAGCTCTTTAGAATTACTTCAGTTCTGTCTCTATTTTCATATAACGCTAACAAAAGCAAGAAAGACAACCTGAATGACGTTCAACAGCTTTTTTTGTATACTTTCTTATCGAGAACTTGACGCAAATTGTTCATTGCAATTTGACGTACATCAACAATCTCGGATACACGAGATGATTGTTTTTCCGTAAAATTTCCTTCTCACATCTATCATCGTACTCTATCCATTGGGTACCTCGCAGACATACAGCCGTAAAATGACCAATCGATTGATCTGAAGATCTTCGTGTTCCTAAACTAGGAGGGATATAAGTTGCAACCCCAACAAGTTTGTATTTTTGTTTCAAGCTGATTGAACTTTTTAAATACTTTGGTAGAGTATTCAGCTTTCTTTTCATATTTGATCCTGTATCAAATACTTCTAGAATAATCATGTCTCCTGTAAAATACGGGTTGCAATAATTAATTAAATGTACTTTAGTTTTCACTTTATGCCTTATTCAAAATATCAATCAGTTTACCTAGAGAAGAAATCGATGTTTGCCTTTGTCCTTCACATCCGTCTGTTCTGCACACCGTAATCATAGATAAATTATCCAATTTCTCCAGTTCAATTTCATCACTTTCCATGTCAGACATGTATACGATTGGTGCAATTATGTTTCTCTCATGATTTGCTAAACATGTATTGCACTTGATAAGAATCTGAACACTTGGTGTGTTTGCGAACATCCTCATAACTATTTGTTTTACCGTTGTTACGCATTCTAGTAGGATCGATCCATCTGGTTGTTTATTATGCTCAATAAACTCATAATGAAATTTAGCTCTGTTCGTATATGTCGCTGCCGTTATACCTTTTTCATGACTTGTCATCGCGAAATCATACATCTCATTGTTTTCTCTCTCTTTTTGAACCTACGAAATAAAATTTGAAAAATATAATGAATAATTTTATCAAATACAGTTGTAAAAAGAATACTTACTTTTGCATAGAAATGCGGCCGATCACAAATTGCTGCTACAACTATTTGATACACAGTATCAAATGGACAGGTGTTAGTAGTATGTACTCTGTTTCCCTCAATATTTACTGGGTGTAATTTTTCGGAGCTACCATTTTTTAAAATTGTAATCATTTTATTTTTTTCCGTAACCTGCAAATCTTCTTTAATTTTGTACGCTTTATCACCATAATATTTTGGTATTTTTCTGTTATCTTTGGAAGTTTTCGTTTTTTCAGAATGAGTTTTCTTCTTGCTTGAATTCAATTGTAAGTTTAGATCTCTCCAATTTTCTTCATGCCGTGATGCGATAATGACATTAATATTACCAGCTTTTTTACACCGAAAACAAATTCTTTTTTGTCCAAAACCTTCATCTGACATTTTAAACGGTTCTGAACATGAATCCAAATTGTGAACTGGTCGATGACAAATAAAACATTTGTGGTCACCAGTTGGTTTATCATTATTGGAGCAAGCAGCACATGAAGAGTTTCCATCAATCTTGAAACTTTCTAAAGAATTATTTGAATTGTCATCTTTTACAGTAGAGGAATCAACTATGTTCTCTTCAACCTCTTGCTCTTGTCCGTCAACCTCACTTTCCTGTTTCTTACTCACACATTTCTCCACCTCGTGTGTTTCCTCCATGTTTTGGAGCTTTGCATCAGTAAGCTTCATTCTACCTTTAATGTAATTTATAAACAATTGAACAAATCTATCCACTCTCATTGGTAAAACTTCATTCTTAAGAAATAAATTTTTAAGGATATTAAAATCACTTTCTACGGGAGAGCTTGACGCCGGAATCCGCCCAAATCCGAAGTCATCTCTCACAACACAAGACCACAGAGGTAAATCACGCAAATCTTGTAGAAACTTTTTTACAAACGCAGGATGTAAATAGGGGTTTGTTCGATCATCCTTTTGTTTTTGTCTAATCAACTGAACTTCTTCATTTATTTCTCGCCCAAGTTCAGACCACTTATTACCTATTTTACTTTTTGTTCTTTTTTGGCCGTCATTTTTCTGTGAATCAGAATCATCATTTGAGTTATCGTCATCATCATTATCTGGTGGCAATTCGTCAGTTTGTTTTTCCTGATTGTCAGTATCCTCATTATCCTCATCCATTGATTCGTCTGACTGAAATCAATAATTAAATCATGAACAATAAATATTTATCTAAGAATCTTATCTTCTAGTACATAAACTATCTTTAAAAATTTAATCTTACAATTATTATATGAAAAGATAAAGACTTTATATTTTTTGGAAAGCATTTAACTACTTAAAATAAGATTTTTCGATCTAGACATATACTGCATAGAACATTTTAGTATTCCAATCAATAATTTTTACTCAGCAACAAAATAAATACCCTAGTTGTAAAAGCAATGTAATTTATTCTACAATTTTATGCGATAAATAAATCAAATATCTTACGTCATCTTTAGTTATCAGCGCTGTTAAATATTTTCTGGCTTTTTCGGCTTCCGTGTCAGCTCCATTTTTCAAAACTCCATCAGTTTCACACTGTGAAACCAAATGTGTTAAACAAATCTACGTATGTTTTAATAAAATGTGCATTGTCGATGCGTACATAACATGATGGAAGGTTTGGACCAAAACAAGCATCCGCATAGTCACTAATAGTTGGGTAATTTGTGAAAGCTTTTACAGCAGCTGTGATTATGGCTCGACCACCATCAATAACTGCTTCTCTTGGTGGAGAAGCACCTGATCTGATCCACTCCATCAACCAGTAGTGAATCGTATTGGTATTGTGACTTTCACTAACCATTTGCAATACTGGAAATTGGGCATCCTTCAAACCGACTACACCATGATATACATAAATTGGCTTAGCCTTTGTTTGATCATCATGTTTTATTGGTCTTATAATCATGCCAGTTGCATCAATGCATAAGCAACTCGATCCTTTAGCAACGTAATCTTGATAAATGTTAATTTGATGCTGAGTCCAATAATGTACAAAGAAGTCATCAAATGCTATTTGTCTTATTATGTGTTTAGCTTCATTACGTTTCAAAATTCCCAAAGCTTTCACGGGATCAGGATCAACGTATTTTTTTTTTTCATGTTCATGTCGAGCTGTTCGAAGTACAGGTGAAGATGGCAAATTGGGTGGTTCTAAATCACCTTCACACATTTTTTCATCTCCTTTTTTTGTACGGTACGCATGTACAGTTTTAGTACCCATTTCTTTTACTGTATCTTCTCGTCTTTTGCCTCTTAACCATCTCTTACCACATTTACCACTACCCTTGTTGATAGTGCAGACTATCTCGACAAATTTATTATCAGAGCTATTGTCTCTGATAATGCCTTTAATCGTACTTCCACAATTACAATGAGCTGTAAAAAAAATTCAGAGTTAAACATTTTCTAATTTTTAATTAATAATTATATATTGTGATATTCCAATCGCTTTAATTTAAAATACAAACCATTAAATGAACCAGACTTTTCATCCATATGAATATTGTGATTATCGAAGTTTAAGCCACATGTTATATTCGCCGTTTCGACAAGTCTGTCATTGATGACATCTTGCCAAACTCCGGATATAAATGATTTGTACGCAGCACTTTTCTTTGTCTTTCTTGTTTTACCTCCTCGATATTTTGTTATTATCAATGCTTTGAATTCTTCTTTCGTCAGAAAAATTTTATATGATCTTTTTATGTTATTTTCTATGTCGATATCACTTGCTTGAGATGTATTTACAGATTCATCTACAGTGGAATCCATGCTATTTAACGATGCATCAAGTAATATTCCTTCTTTCTCAAGTAATTTGCTTTTAATTCCAAAACGATCATCAGTAACATAAGAGTATAAAGATGCTGCTGAAATTAAATAGTTTAACTTCGAAGATACATCTCTCCAAACTTTATTTGTTTTTTCAACAATATTCCCGTTTTTGGAAATAATTATTTCCTTTGATTTTTCTAGTAGAACATCAATAATTATCTGAGCTTCGACAGCTGGAGGTCGACCGCGCTTCGCCATTGCTAAATTACAATTTCTGAAATATGAAGTAAATTAAATTTTAATGTAAATAATTAGTCTAATTAGTACAATTTATGTTCTATCTCATAATAATAAAAATCTAACCAACGATACCTGCAGAAAATGCAATAGCTCCCCAGAGACCATACAGCACATTACAGGGGCATGTAAATCAATAGCTCAAACAGATTATAAACACAGACACGACCAAGTAGCCAACATTATACACCAGAAGATAGCCCACCGTTACAAACTTATAGATTCCATAGTCCCATATTATAAATATAACCCTGAAACCGTTTTAGAGAACACAACAACAAAACTATACTTTGACAGAGCAATACTTACAGACCGCACAATACACTTCAACAGACCAGATATTACACTTATAGACAAAGTTAACAGAACCGGATTTTTGATCGACATCGCAATACCTAATACACACAACCTCCAATCAACAATAGCAGAAAAAATAAGTAAATATACCGAACTGAAAGACGAGATAAGCAGACTCTGGCATCTACAAACAGTCACAATAGTACCGATAGTCTTATCTACAACCGGCGTTATCCCCAAACAACTACACCAATCACTCACCTCCCTAAACCTCCCTCCGTACACGTATCACTTATTGCAGAAAGCAGTAATATTAAACACGTGCAGACTAGTCCGCAAGTTTCTGCAATGTGAAGTAGATACAACAAACATTAACACAAATACACAACCTGATACACAATCTACACGGCTGAACCGAAACAGACCTACTACTACCACAAACCCCGCTGATGACCACTTGGCTTAGGCCCGTGTCACCAGCTCTACCCGGCTCAAAGCCGAGAAAAATAAACGTATATACAAAATAATAATAATACTCATCATTAACAATAGTAGGGGAGAGAGACCTTTGAACACTTTTTAAATAAATTATTATATTTGTGTTATTGTGCTACATATCAAGGTATATTATTTTTTTATGAGTAGATATGCTATTTGTGCTACAAAATAAACATTAAATTTACTTGTTTTCACTCATTAAAGTAACAAAATTATTATTAAAAAAAAATCTGATTTTGTTCAAATGTGCCCCTAGCTAGGGGCACATTTGATAACCCCAGGGGCAGTTTTGAAATACCATGATAACAAGAAAACAATGTAATTTAGAATAAAATTAACACTTTATTTAAGACATACAAATCTTATATTATAATTGTGTATTACCACGAACTTCGTACACTCACTATTGCTTAAGTAAACTTTATAAAACTAATAACAGCCTGGGGCAGTCTTGAACAAGTACAAGAAACATATTATTTTAATATGAGATCTAGTTACATATTGCAATTAAAATCTATGTCTTCATATTATCTTTATCTTAACATTATATTAAAAACATACCATTTAAATGGTCTCAGTAAAGCATCTAGAAAAAGAATCAAATAGTTAAACTATGTAAGTTACGAATATCAAACATAAAATAAACAATCCAAATCGCCTAATTGGCCAAAATAAAAGTAATCATCATCATAAGAAACATATAACTTAAAAACTTTGGTAATTGTACCTAACCTAGTCTAAATTTACTAAAATCAAATTGGAACATTAATAGAGAAGCTGTACGAGAAGTTCCTGGAGCATTGCATGGCTTTGGAAGTTTCGTTACAATATCAGTGATAGGTATGCAGGATTGGTCTTCTTTGTCAGGAAACAAAAATTTAAAACCCCATTTATTTTTTAAAAAAGAAACTTGAAACATATTTTGGTCTTTATGTTTAATCAAAGCTACGAAATACATGTCTGTTTCTTTTTTGGCAGAGTGACATTTTACCAATACGTAGTCGTTTTTATTTAAATTCTCATTAGTCAAGGATTGAATTGATTCCCTTTCATCAACTGGATTATCAGACTCAGAATTACTTTGACCATCTGTTGCATCCATATCAGAATCATCATGAAAAGATATATTTCCATCAGATTCTGAGTTTGACTGATATTCTGGCAACAGTTTCTTCTTTTTATGCGTATTCTTCTTTGGCATACATTTTCCGCGTTTTGATAAAGGCAGAATTGAAGGCTTGCGTTTAATCCGTTCTAGATAAGCAGCTTCCATTGCGCATTTTTCGGGAGTATCGGCACAGTATAAAGAATACAGTAGGACGACGCCTTTGATCTTGTGTGAAATGCCGACATCGTCTAGACAGTAACGCATAGGTCAGGGTTGTCACAAGTAAACAATATTTGTGAAATTATTTATTTAGTGCAGACCAACATCGATAGCAGTATTATAGATAAATACATTATAAATGACGACATTTTCACTAATGCGTGTATATTATACCCTACATTTTTATTTGAAGTGATAAAATTACCAAGTTACAAAACTTGCTGCTTGCTGAGGAACAATTCAAATAAACACAAATCAACATTGTCTAGGGATATTTCATTTTTACCTTATTATATGAAATGGAAGTTTATATTAGGGTTTATACTTGCAATACCGGTACATAAAAAGAGAAGCATCAAAATTTTTTTTTTTTTTTTGTGATTTTATTGGGTGTAATTTTTACTTTGTACATAAGTAATGGATTTTATGTATTAAATTATGAAATTTAAAGTCATAAAATAACAAAAAAAAAGGAATTTAATTAAAGTTAATAATCAGTATTTCCCCTAACATGTAATATCCCTAGACATTGTTGATGTGTTTATTATAACAATAAAAAATTATAAATGGGAAACTGACAAATATTTTCGGTTTCTAGAGGTATTAGATTTGAAATTTCTGTTGTTAAACTTAATTATATAAAAAACTCTCATCCTAATAAATTATTTCAACAAAAAAATACTGGGAAGCATTCACATGGTTTTGTACTATATTCTACTAAATTAAAAATTGTCTCCCATATCAAATTATAAAAAAGTCCACCATCTTGGATTTCAAAAAGAATGGCTTTTTCGTAACCAGCACCCCAATTTTACTCAAAATTGACACCCATATCAAATTATAAGAAAATGACGTCCGCCATCTTGGATTTAAAAAAGGATGGCTTTTTCGTAACCAGCACCCCAATTTAACTCAAAATTGACACCCATATCAAATTATAAGAAAATGACGTCCGCCATCTTGGATTTAAAAAAGGATGGCTTTTTCGTAACCAGCACCCCAATTTAACTCAAAATTGACACCCATATCAAATTATAAGAAAATGACGTCCGCCATCTTGGATTTCAAAAAGAATGGCTTTTTCGTAACCAGCACCCCAATTTAACTCAAAATTGACACCCATATCAAATTATAAGAAAATGACGTCCGCCATCTTGGATTTCAAAAAGGATGGCTTTTTCGTAACCAGCACCCCAATTTAACTCAAAATTGACACCCATATCAAATTGTAAGAAAATGACGTCCGCCATCTTGGATTTCAAAAAGGCGGTCTTTTTCGTAACAAGCACTTCAATTAAACTCAAAACTGACATCCATTTCTTATTATAAAAATTACGTCCAGCATCTCGAAATTCACCCTTAGTAAATAATAAAAATAAAAAATTCACCATCTTGACACAGACACGAAACATACAAACACTTTCACATTTATAATATTAACAGGATTTCCAAACAGATGCCCTGTGCGATATCCTAATATAAAATATTTTTTTTATCATGTGGAGGTCGGCCATTTTATTAACGTTATCAACGTGGCACGACATTACAAATAAAATTATTTATGCAGTCAACAATAACAAAACAGATTTATTTACATTTCTTTTGTGCGTGGAAGCTGATGAAACCGCAAATCTTTATTTGAGATGAAGACTTGCAGGAGGAGCGGCTCATCTGAGCTCCTCCTCCGAGGAGGAGTCGGCCATCGGCTCCGACCGGGAGCGCAGGGCGGACTTCGAGAAGACGGTGGAGTCCGCCATCAGGCAGGTGGCCTTAAAAAGAAAAAAGGCCAGCAAGGACGGCGCCATTGAGGCCGCCACCGCCTCCATCACCGCCGCAGCGGTGAGCAACTTTGGCCGGGCTCCCGTGAGCGAGCTGGCCAAACTGCAGCAGGAGGTGGCCCGTCTGACGGCCGCCCTGCAGTCTCTCTTGGAGGAGAACAGGAGTCTGCGGGCGGACCTCGCTAAGATGCGCGAGCAGGAGGCGGAGCGCGGCGGGGCCAGGCAACCGCGGCGGGGCCAGGCAACAGGCGCAGACTGCGCCGGCTGAGAGCCAGATCCTGGCCCTAGTCCGTCAGGAGATGGCGGCCTTCCAGGCTCGCTTCTCAGTCCTGGAGGGCAGGGTTCTGCGCCCCCCCCCTCGCGGCGTCGAAGCCCCCAGCGGCCCAAAGGGCCTCCTATGCGGCTGCGGTTGCAGCGGCACCCCCACCCAGAAGGGGACCGCCAAGCAAGCCCCCTGTCGCGGCGCCGAACGGACCGACCAGGAGGGCGGCCGCTCAGCCAAAGCCCAAGACCGCAAAGGCGGCCCAGGCGCAGAGGCCCCCGGTGCTAACGTCAGCACCAGTTCCATCGTCGGCACCAGTGGCGAAACGCCCTCCGAAGCCGACACCGTCAGCGGCCCCTACCTCTTCTGCCACTGAGCCTGAGTGGCAGGTGGTGGGGGAGAAGAAAGCTAAACGGAGGGCGGCCAAAGCGGCCAAAAAGAAGGCCCAGAAACGGCGGCGCAGGGAGCGAGCCGCCGCGGCGCAACTCAGCGCCCCCAAAACCGCGGCTGTGGTAGTCACACTACAGCCGGACGCGGTCAAAAGGGGCGTGTCGTACCGCGACGTGCTCGCCCAAGCAAAGGGGGCGGTGAACCTGCAGGAGCTGGGTATCACCGAGGGCCTCCGGCTCAGGGTGACCGCTACGGGCGCCCGAATGCTGGAGCTCCCAGGAGCGGCCAGTGGGCCCGCCGCGGACGCTCTAGCCGAGAGGCTCAGGGCGTCCATAAGCGCGGACGACGCCCGAGTCTCCAGGCCCTACAAGTGCGCGGATCTGCGCATTATGGGCCTGGACGACTCAGTCACTGCGGAAGAGGTGGTGGCCGCCGTCGCTAGGACAGGTGGGTGCTCTGCCGATGAAGTGAAGGCGGGCACCATACGTCCCGACTTCAGGGGCACGAGCACCGTCACGGTGAGCTGCCCCGTGGTGGCGGCCAGGACCATTGTGGACGGCCGTAGGCTACTGGTTGGTTGGGTGTCGGCACAGGTCAAGTTGCTGGACCCTAGACCCCTGAGGTGCTTCCGATGCCACGTCGGGCATCATGTGGGTGTTCGCTGCACCTCGGAGGTCGACCGCAGCGCCCTCTGCTTCCGCTGCGGTCAGCCCGGTCACAAGGCCGTGGAATGCAGCGCCGCGCCGCACTGCTCTGCATGCGCGGCTGCTGGCAAGCCGGCCGAACACCGGGCAGGGAGCAAGTCCTGTGCCCCACCCGCCAAGACCAAGGGTAAGGGCAAGGGCCGGCCGTCTGCCGCCGCCACCGCCGCCACCTCCGCAGTGGCCACCATCGCAGCTCCTGCGGCCTCCGCCGCCTCCAATGCTGCCGCCGCTGATGGCGCCGTCGCTGCTGCTGCTGCCGCAGCGCCCGTCCTTGGGCCTCAAGAGGAGGAAGACGTGATGGAGTGCTAGTCTGGCTCCATTACGCTTCCTCCAGGCGAACATCAACCACTGCGCCCGTGCCCAGGATCTGTTGCTCCAAAGCATGGCGCAGTGGTCGATCAACATCGCCGTGGTCGCTGAGCCGTACTTTGTCCTTCCCAGGGATGACTGGGTTAAGGACCTTAGCGGCTCAGTGACCATCATATCGTCGGCCGCCGCTGGTACTCCTTCCCTCGAAGGGGTGAAGAGTGGAAGGGGTTGCGTCGCAGCATGGTCCACAACTCCCTTCTGGAGTTGTCCGTCGTCGTCGGAAGTTATTCCCTCCCCGTGATAGTGTTAGGGGACTTCAACGCCAAGAACTTGGCCTGGGGTTCCCGACGCACAGATGCACGGGGTAGGATGGTGGAGGACTGGGCGCTGGAAGCAGGCCTGGTCGTCCTCAATCGGGGTTCTGTCCCCACGTGTGTACGGATGCGGGGCGAGTCAGTGGTGGATATCTCGTTCGCCAGCCCCGCTCTGCTGCCGCGTGTCTTTGACTGGCGCGTGGAGGAGGGGGTGGAGACCTACTCCGATCACCGGTACATCCGGTTTGACGTCTCCGCCCAGAACCCTAGCGCGCCGGTCCTGCAGACCCCGAGTGGTCCACGTTGGGCGCTGAGGCACCTTGACCGGGAGCTTCTCCTGGAAGCCTCAGTCGTGCAGGCCTGGGTGTCATCACCGGACAGGCCCGCCGACATCAACGACGAGGCGGAGTGGTTCCGGGAGACCATGTCCGAGATTTGTGACGTGGCCATGCCCCGAGTCCCGCCAGGACGCGCCCGACGCCAGGTGTACTGGTGGTCTTGCGAGATCGCGGCCCTTCGAGAGGCGTGCGTCGCTGCGAGGCACCTGTACACCAGACACCGCAGGCTGCGCATCCGCCCTCCGGATGCAGAAGCCAGGGAAGCAGAGCTGTACGAGGGTTACAGAGCTGCGAAGACCGCCCTCCAATTGGCCATCGTCCAGGCCAAGGAGGTGGCCAATGCGGAGCTGCTGGGGTCTCTGGACAGGGACCCGTGGGGGCGCCCGTACAAAATGGTGCGGGGCAAGCTCCGCCCATGGGCCCCCCCGCTGACCCAGAGTCTCCGGCCTCAGCTGGTGGAGGAGGTGGTGAGCGCTCTGTTCCCTTCGCGCGGGGAACACTCTCCCCCGCCCATGGCTCTGCAACCCGCGGTGTCAACTACGGACCACACTTCCGACGACGACGATGTCCCCGAGGTGACTGGGGTGGACCTGAGAGTGGCGGTGGCTAGGCTGAAAGCCAAAAACACCGCCCCAGGGCCTGACGGCCTGCCTGGCAAGGCCTGGGTCCTGGCCCTTGAGGCTCTCGGGCCTCGACTTAGGGGGCTTCTCAGCGCATGCTTGGAGAGGGGCCAGTTCCCACTTCGTTGGAAGACGGGGAAACTGGTCCTCATTCGAAAGCCGGGGCGCCCTGCGGACTCTCCGTCCGCATACCGGCCCATCGTGTTGCTCGACGAGGTGGGCAAGCTCTTTGAGCGAGTTGTCGCACACCGCCTCGTCGCGCACCTTGGGGGGATAGGGCCGGACCTTGCGGACCACCAGTTCGGTTTCCGCAAGGGGCGCTCAACGGTGGACGCCATCATGCGCGTGAGAGCTCTCACGACGGGGGATGCTGTGTCCCGGGGGGGGGTCGTCTTGGCGGTGTCTCTTGACATCGCCAATGCCTTCAACACCCTTCCCTGGAGTTGCATCAGGGAGGCACTCCGGTATCACCGGGTGCCGGGTGCGACGAAGGTAGCGTGGTCGAGGCCTATCTGTCGGATAGGTCCATCATTTACCCTGGTCACAACGGGGAATGGAACCGACGAGAAATGTCGTGCGGTGTTCCGCAGGGGTCGGTACTGGGGCCGCTCTTGTGGAACATCGGCTACAACTGGGTGCTGCGCGCCGACCTCCCTAGCGGCGTCAGCGTGGTCTGCTACGCTGACGACACGCTGGTTCTGGCACAAGGGAGGTCGCACCAGGAGGCGGCCGACTTAATGACGCGCGGGGTTGCGATAGTCATCGAGAGGATCCAGCTGCTGGGACTGGAGGTGGCCTTGCACAAATCCGAGGCCATGTGCTTTCATGGGCTTCGGAACGCGCCACCTTCAGGCTCCCAAGTCACGGTGGGGGGGGTTACCATCGGCGTCGAGAGGGCGATGAAGTACCTGGGACTCGTCCTCGACGGCCGGTGGAACTTCGTCGAGCATTTCCGACGTTTGGGCCCCAAACTGGAGAAGGCAGGTGCTGCATTCAAGCGGCTCCTGCCCAACCTGGGCGGCCTAAACGCCCCCTGCCGCAGACTCTACGCGGGGGTCATGCGGTCCATGGCCCTTTACGGGGCCCCGGTATGGGCACGTTCGGTACGGCCGCGGGCTGTACAATACCTGAACGTGCCCCAAAGGGTGATAGCCATCAGGCTAATCCGGGGGTACCGCACGATCTCCCGCGAAGCAGCTGGCCTACTTGCTGGACTGCCACCGTGGGATCTGGAGGCGAGGGTCTTCTTGCGCCTGTACGACTGGCGCGAGGAGGCTCAGCACCGGGGAGAAACCCCGTTGCCGCGGCAAGTTGTCGCGCAGCGGGCGGAGCTCCGGCGCGATCTCATGGTGGCCTGGAGGGAGCGACTGTCGCAACCCAGTGCAGGGCACGCCACCATCGTGGCGGTAAGTCCCCTCTTTGAGGAGTGGCTCGGGAGGAGTCACGGCGCCCTCACGTACCGCATGACGCAGGTCCTCACCGGACACGGTTGTTTCGGGAGGTACCTGCACCGCATCGGTCGTGAGGAGGCGCCCGGGTGTCACCATTGTGCGGACAGCCCCGAGGACACGGTGGACCACACAGTCCAGGTGTGCCCCGCATGGGAGGGGCACCGCCGGGTCCTCGTCGAGGCTTTGGGCGGCGGCGACCTCTCGCGTCCGGCCTTGGTTCAGGCCATGGTCCGGGGCGAGAGGGAATGGGATGCCGTCGCCTCCTTCTGCGAAGCGGTCATGCTCGAGAAGGAGGAGGCGGAACGCCAGAGAGTTCGCACCTCTCATCCCGGCCGCCGCGCTGGACCAGGTAGACACCATGGGCGCCGGGTGTCGCGAGATGACTCCCGGCCACCGTAGGCGTGGGTCTGTGGGCGGTGAGTTCGGGTGGCTCATCGTCCCTCTGTCTTTCTAGACGACAGACCCGTGTCGACGGCGCGCGTTGTTCCACGCGCTCCTCAAAGAGATGTCAGCAACCCCAGCGGGGCCCAGCAGGGCCAAGGCCTGCCGGGGCTGCGGGTTGTTCGAAAGAGATACCGCGGCCCTGGTACATAAAAGGCCTATGACGGAACACGACGATTTTAGTCAGTAAGAGTCTGACACTCCCTCACCGCTGCTAACCCACAGCGGGAGGGGTCATTTGATGATTTTACGTCGCTAAAAAAAAAAAAAAAAAAAAAAGATGAAGACTTGCAATCACTCACAGCACACGTCGCATGCACCATTTTAAATTAACAAAAAAAAAAATAATTATAAAAAAGAAACACGCGTTAGCCCTAAATGATAGATCCCAAACTACTAATATCATTTTGTTCGTAGTTTGGGAGCGGCCTACCCGCGTCTCGCCCCTCACACCCCGCACGATTGCCCTGTCTAGACGTCTTCGTCGGACGACTGTATGATTTTTAGACTGGGGTATCGGTTAAGATTCGTGATGAGCCTTTTTTTCTGCCCTTTCTTCCGGTACGAGGAGTCGCTTTAGGAAACGGTCTTATTGCTTCGGGAGTTATTGCTACTTTTCCCCTTATATTTTCGGTGTGCTTGTTTATTTTCTCCAAATTATCAATATTAGCGGCATTTTTGGTTACAGATGGTGAAAGTGTAGGAGTTTTCACGTGAGCGTTATTAGTATTCTTAGTGGGTGTTTTTGCAGATTTATCGATTGCATGATTAAGTTCAAGGGGAATTTGAGATGTAAGGGTTGTGGTGGGTTTATCACCTTTGTCAATAGCCTCAATTGAAGCGATTACAGGTTGATCTACTTCTATATCTTCAGCGTCAGTAGCATCACTGTCGATTGCAGGTGCTTGAGCAACAATTTGAGCTTTGTCAGTAGAGTCGTGAGCAACTGCTATTGTGGGTTCATTTATTTCCAGATTTTTAGCTTCAGTGGCATTATCGTGAGCAACTGCTATTGTGGGTTCATTTATTTCCAGATTTTCAGCTTCAGTGACATTATCGTGAGCAACTGCTATTGTGGGTTCATTTATTTCAAGATTTTCAGATTCAGTGATATTATCGTGAGCAACTGCTATTGTGGGTTCATTTATTTCCAGATTTTCAGCTATTATACCAGCAGGAATTAAATTCTCAGATGCAACTATCAAGGGAACATGCGAAGGATCAACCCGATTTGTAACTTCCGAACATTCAAAGTCATCGTCCGTGAATTTGTTTCTACAAAACGGATATATTCCTTCCGCAGAAAATCCCGATGTGATGTTATTGATAGTATGTGAAGCATTATATGCAGGAGTGACAATACTTGCGAGATCGTGAATAGTTATTGTTTTGCCCGGATGATTAAGCAACCAATCAATTTGCGCGACAGCGAGCTTCGCCTTAAAAGGACCGTTTACTGCAACGTCGAGTGGTTGAAGTTTATGTGTACAATGAGGGGGGAATGTCAATAGTGTCATGCCGTTTTCTCTTGCAAAATTAATAGCATCAATGGTGCAGTGACTCTCATGATTGTCAAGGAGTATAAGAATCTTGTTTTCTTTGGTGCATCTAGTGGTCTTTTTAATGTGTTGTAGAACTTTTAGAAACAAAGGTCCCGTCATCCAACCACTAGTAGGACTATTGGCAAACCCAACACTTCCAACTGGAGCTCCAATAAGCATTGTTTCGTGAAACCTAGCTCTTGGAAAAATAAAAACCGGAGGAATCGTATTTCTAAGAGCATTTACAATACCACACATAGTGATCAATTGGCCTCTCTCCGCCGAAACACTTTGTCCAACTTGCTTTTGACCTGTTCTTGCAATAACATGGGGTGATTGAACAACGGTCATAATATTCGTTTCGTCCAAGTTATAGATGCAGTCTGGAGTAAAATTTCCACGTTGTAACACTCTTTCATAATTATCAAAAAACATCATAACATTATGCTTATTAAAGCTGGTTGATCTGGAAAGACTGGTGTTTTCAGGTTTTCGCAAAGATAATACTGGGTGCCTTTTCATAAAATTTTTCATCCATTCAATGCCTGCTTGTTCGTTATTCAACCATTTTTCAGGACACTTATCCAACGCTGCCGCATATTGAAACGCTAATTTTCGACCTTGTAAGTAGGTAAGACCATAATTCATTTTGGACATTTTTAAAAAGTACCTTTCCAGCATAAGTTCCTCATCATTGGTGAAAACTTGATGCACAGTGTGTTTGCTGCTATAGTTAATATTTTTTGGCGTTATATTCTCTTTATATTTCTTCACTCTATAGTACAAAGTGGTTGGTTTTATATTGTATATAGCAGCAGCGGTCCTCAGTTTCATGTTATCATTGACAACACACAATACAGCTCTCTCCGCGTCTTCTTCGTTAACATCATTTTCTTTTTTCTTTTTGTAATTTCTTACCATTGTGATTTATAACTGTAAAAGAATATAAAATGTAAATATTTTGAGTTATATTTATCAATTATTTAAAAAATAAATAAACATCATTAGATCAAACAGCCGGGGGCACTTTTGAACATTTTATTCATAACTGCCCCACAGTTTTTTTCAAATCTGCCCCAATACCATCTTTCCGAAACAAAATTATTTAGACGACCAAGAAGTTTTTATTTAAGTAACATTATATTGGTGATACACTTGCTATAATATACTCAACACTATAAAATAGTCGAAACTCGAAAAGTATACTTACGTTTTCAGTAATTCGCTTAAAACAAATAGTAAAAATGTTTGCTTTCGTCTCTGTAAAGTAACCGACTAATTTTATTCTGTTTGACACTGACATTGACGTAAATTGACAATTGACAGGCGTGTAGTTCGGTGTTACCAGTATTAAAAATATATTGGAGGTTAGGAAAGACAAACGATGCGTTCAGAAATCCAATAATTCAAAACTGCCTCTGTTCTAAACTGCCCCCCTCTCCCCTAACTTAAAAAAAAAGAAAGCACTTAATTAACGAAAAGTAAAAAAAAAAATTTGTTCAATTAATAATTAAAATTTAAACTTACTCTTTAAGCTGTAATAAAATGTTGATTTTTAAAGCGTGCCTAACTCACATTAGTTATATTAATTACTTATAGTATCAATAATCTATATATATAAAAGAAAGTCGTGTTAGTTACTCCACTTATAACTCAAGAACGGCTGAACCGATTTAGCTGAAAACTGGCAGGGAGGTAGTTTAGAGCCAGGAGAAGGTTATAGGATAGTTTTTATTACAAAAAATAAAAATAAATAATAATACAATTCTTAAAAACCAGAAGCAGGTTTGTTAAGCGAGGAATTTACAAGAAATAGTTTTAACATGAAAATCAACTAAGATTAGTCAAGAACGCGGCAAAATCCTATTCTGTCAAACTATAACATGTCTTGTCACAATGACGTTCGAAAAAAGAATCCTCCAAGCATAGATGCACGGCTGAATGGCGAGGTGTCTATGGTCGCTCGTCTCTGCTGCCCTCTATGTAACTACTGGCAGCTAACACAATTTATTCCGGACATACAGCGCCATCTATTGTTCAAACCAAAAATCTGCCGGATGCCACTATTCCACGCGAACGAAGTCGCGGGCAAAAGCTAGTTGTTTATAAAACTTGATATTTATGACTAATATTTGCATTGTAGGTTACATTAAAATATTAAGCTGGACTAAGCCATTGACAGTCATAAAAAACAGTAATGTCGAACAATTTTAGTATCACAAAACTTAATTGAGAAATAAAAATTAAATAATTTCAAAAGACACTGGCTTGGTTATTTTTGAAAATATATACAACGTAAATAGCGGAATAATATGCAGGCTGTAATTGTAGAGCACAATCCGTAATAAAACAAAAAATAATGTAGTTATCCAAATTACTCAATAGTCAAAGAAATTTTATTAGGTACTTAGGTTAGATTAAACTGATGTCGACTAAAAAACACATGTTAAAACAATAAGTACTTTATGTAGAGCAAAGGTAGCGCTGCAACACTAGTGAGAAGTTAGACGCTAAGTAATTCAAAAATAATCATAAGAAAAAAAAATACGTAATACCAATAAATAATTAATCAGTCTAGTAGTTCTTGTATTAAATAATTTCTTCGATAATAACTTCAAATCAGCTCCGTGAAGAATTGAAAAAACAACCTCAACTTAACTTGCGCGAGAACCGTAAGAAACGACGTTTGCGCATCTCCCTTAGGTATTAAAAGTTTGTAAGTCATACTGAGTGTGATCAACACTGAATAATCGATATCAGTAATTTTCAACTGAATAATTGAGTTCTTAATTTATCGATAAATTCAAACAAAAATTCATATAGTCAGAGTGTTATAAAAATTACAAATTCTTGGATGTGTGTGAAAATTGATTTTTAGAGATGTAGAATAAATTTGGAAAATGAAAATTTCATTAAATAAACAAATATCAACAAATAAGTATCAAATAATTTTTCGATAAAAAATAATTATTTTATAACACTCTGACAAAAAAATAATATTTATCTCTGGAAATATTGAAATTAAAACTTCAATTAATAATTCATTAAAATTATAAATTTATTATTAAAGCTATTATTCAATTTTATGATCGAGATAAACGTATAAATCAAAGCAAACATAATTTAAAATCTAACCATTGTTACATCAACGCACATCAAATGTATTGAAACTTTAATTTTTTTTTCTTTCTTTTTTATTTAAAAAATAACCTTTAAATATATTTTTTTCAGTTCCATATAAATTCTTTCAACTTTTGTATTAATTATACGTGGATTTAGTGGGAATTTTTGTAATGTAATTGTTTTTTGGGTAAAAGTTATTCAAATTATAAAAATAAATTACTTGTATAGACTGATAATAATAAAAACAAACCCAAAAATGAAAGTAGAAAAACTACAGAAATTAAATAAAACAATTTTTAACTGGATCCTCATTCCAAATATAATAACAATCAATAAATAATTTATCGTTCATAAATTCATTACTCACACTCTTGTAGTCTATTTTTTTTTTCTTTACAATGTCTTTATTAAATCTTATATAAACATTTATTCCCATTAAGTCACTAGAACTTGATATTATAAATAAGAATGAAGGAATAAGGTATTAAATAGACTGAATGATTCTAATCTTTAGCGTCGTGTTACAGTTAAATATATACTGACATACAATGTTAAAAAAATGTTAAAATTACAAGACAAATTGAATCTAATTTTCATTAATCAGTCATTAAGTTTTGATTTTAATAGTCGATATTTCAAATTTAACATATATATTTTAATAATTAATTTCTTATTTAACATTAAAAGTAAATAACAATGAATTTTAACTTTTTGACATTTTCATTTCATAAATGCTTTCTTAATTTCAAAATACATATTTGAATGCTCAACAAAGTATTGAATGTTAATAAACTGCTTTAAAAATTCAAATGCTTAAACGTGGAAGTTATGCGTGAGTCGGCTGCGCGATTTCAATTTATTTATGTACAAAGTTCTTATTGGTAAGTACAAAATTAAGGTGAGGCTTTGAGCACCAGCCATCGCACAGTTGAGTATTAATGTAGAATTGTCGTGGATGACAATCCGTCGACAGAGAATCAAAGAAGGGATGGGGACAATAAAAGAAGACATTTTTGTTACAGTCCAACTTAAGAATCATCACGGCAAGTTGTAAGAGTTGAAATATTTGTATAAAAATGCCATCATTTTCATGGATTTTTATATTTTTTATAATTTTACGGAAGTAAAAGAGTTAATAAAGAGAACCATTATGAACAATTTGTAAAATTAAATAAGTTCTTCATATTATATATATAAATATTTATAAATATATAGGTTCATTGTATATGTTGTAATATAAAAAATACAATTTTGTTTATAACGTCATATATGTCATTCAGTACTGCTTTAGACAACATCAACGGTCTAAGTAATTCTAGTCCTTGAAGTTCCAGACAGAGTTGTCCGGGGCTCTAAGTGCAACCACCAAATAGTTCGTGGATGATGTCTATAGACGAACCTTTCATTTAAATATTTTATTTTATTATAGCATACTTATAAGTATTTGATTTTCCTTAATGAGTAACGGAAAAGCAATATCGTATGAGCGAGTAAACTAGACATAACGAAATAAACTTTGCTCGTTCCGGTAGATGCTTTTCATGGTATTAAAAAAAAAAGTATTGACAATGGACCAAGCCAATTAAAGATCAAGATCCAAAATTGCAAGTTCTCTTTGTAAATCTTCACTGGCTACTCTACCTAACTATTTATCTAGTTTTAGTCCAATATACTGGTTTTAAATTGAATGATAAAATAATAGTCAAGTACATTTTATGGAGAACTTCGACGTATTGTACCCTTAAAAATAAGAAATTAAAATAACTCATTCGAAAGAGTTAAAATATGCAACAAAAATATCTTTCCATTATTTATAAAGTAAAACTATACTTACATTGTCTACTGGTAGATCATAAACTGTGAATGAAAAATCATAGTAAATTTACACGATGTATGGTATTTGGTGTTAAGAATTATCGAAATCAGTATTGAAGTTATACAATATTAGAGCATTTTTAGATTTCAGCAAATTCGTTGCACCGATTATAGATATCAGTATTTTACCAAGTCCAGCGGGCCTAGCATGGCGATTCTATCTCTATTCTACCAAGAAACGACAAAGCTCTTTCTTTCCCACTCGACATGTCTTCTTCCCGAGCATGGCGCGAGCTGTAGACTCGCGTTTCTATCAAGAGAAAGACTTTCCATAGTAACGGATAAGTAGCTAGTGATGGGTCGTTCTGCGATGAATTTACGTTTAGTTAGCCAAAAAAATGTGTCAATGCACTATTTTTCACGCATGAACCTATACATAAACTCTCGTAACCCAAAGCAACAACAAAACGTATTCATCGAACTTATTTTTTATCTGTGGAACTAAAATGGTTCATGTTTGTTTACAAAAAACGATTATTGTTGTTGATTTTACGTATTTAAATAAACGGTGACTACTGCGGCAAGGAAAAAGTAAGTAGATTTTGTGATTAAATAAATAAAGTACTGATTACTCCAATAGTTGTGTGTAATTAATCTAAACGAACGTAATAATCATCCATACATACGATGAAAAGAACATAATAATCTCTTTAAATGGTGATTGGTGGCATTGTCTGATGAAAACTTTGCCATGCACAGTTCAATGTGTTCCTCACTGTTATCTTGCTTCCCTATATTATTGCCCGAAGTGTTTTTACTTTCGCCGTTACAAAAACTGTTTATTTACAGCGTACGAAGTCCCATCCAATATATAGAGAAGATAGTATCGCGATCCATTGGGAAAAGAAGGCCACGATAAAAAAGAATGGGTCCGTATTCAAAAGCTGCTGAAAAAATATGGAAAAAGAACGAGTTCTTGGCATACAATGCTGACACGAGAAATATTCTATTAGTAGGTGTCTTTAAATAATATTCATTTACTAGTAATAGTTCCCCAAACTTGTTGGCTTCATTCTAGCAAAACTCTCATGCTTTGTTTTCAAAATATAATTATGGCAATTATAGTACCTATTTGTTGCTTGTGTGATATAATATAAGCAACAACTCTTAAGATAAAAAATAAAATGAGACAATCATTTACACAGAGGTAAAGGTTTATTTACATAAAATTAAGGCTACAGATAAAGTCATTTATTCAAAATAGGCTGAAAATCAGCAGCAGAAGCGGTGGAACAAACTCCCCAGCAACTCAATTCTGTCTGTATGGTTTGAAGAACTGTTGATATACAAAGATATTCATAATAGTTGCTCTTCTGTGAGTTGCAGCTTGTAGTAAGCTATAATCCGCGCAGATAGAGAATTGATCTAAAAATGGCGGCGGGTACGCATGGTACGATTGGCAAAACAAGTTCTCAAACATCGACAATGAAACTCAACAATGAATATCAACGAAAACAACAAAATAACGGAACGAATTTAACGATAACTCGGAGCGTCAAGTAGCGTGGATTATTTTTTTGTAGCGCGTACTACACTGTGTGAGTATAGACAGCGATAAAGAGTGAGCGAGAATGCATGCGAGCGGACGCCATTTTCAGATCTATTCTCTATCTGCGCGGGTTATATCACTAAGGTCATTTAGTGTGTCTCTCTCTCTCTGCCTTTCTTCGGGAAGAGTTGTAGCATAGGCACCCTGCAAAAAGAAATAACTGTTTGGTAGAGTTTTTACAAGAATTATTTTACAGTATTATAAAATAATAACATACTGATAGTGGTACATTATCAGCATTATTATTGGTGTCATGAGCCAAGACCCTAACGCATAACTAGAATCCCCTGAAAATGAATGATAATTTAATTTTGTGTTCTTGTTTCAGATTACAAAAAAAGGATGCTAAATGACAGCTGGGCCTTCAGTTTACAAATTATAAATTATTGAAATTATATTATTTAATAAAGAATGTGAATATTAAAATCATAATGGTTGTTTATTTAAAATGTAATTTTTTTCTTAGCAGATAAAACTGTCCAATTCTAGAGTCATATAGCCTGCGCAGTTCGTTCTTAATGAGAGAACTATTGAAAATTTATTGTTTATGAACTCTGTCAGGATAATTGGCATTTATGTTCAGTATTTTGCACTCAGTATCTACAATCTGAAATAGAGGTTATATCTAATATTAGGTATACTAACCTTGTATTCACTGCAAAAACAAATTGTTTAAAAAATTTGCTAACAGTGGTTAGTACCAATGTTGTTAATGACCTAAGCAGGACCCAAGCAAAGAACCTGTAACAATTAGGCTTTGTTAAATATTTTTCTTCTGTTTAATCATTTTCAATGAAGGGCAATACCTACATAAAAGACAAAATAATCTTAGAAACAATAATAAATGAATTGAATAGATCTTTCTATATTTAAACCTTATCTATAAGGACGAAAACGTTGTCATATTTTTGGTTGATACTTTACAATTGGAAAGCACAACGAAATAAAATAGACTGTAGGTACTTACATTGACAAGAACAGGCAGACCCTGAGACATAGGAGACAGATTCCTGGCACAAATACTGCACCATCTCTGCACATTTACGTTTTCAATGTCGAGAGGCTGAACACTCGTATAGCTCGTTCTTTGAGCTTTACACTGATTCTTCTCAGCATAAAAACTGACCACATGACGCCGGTAGGACCCCGACATACTTTGTAAATGCTATTTGAGAACTTAAAATTATAATAATATTCTTGTCTACTCTTGTCTAGGTCCGATGAGATGTAGAGTATTTGACATTTCATATAGAAAGTTATATCTACTCCCAAATGTCAAAAGTAGAGAAAATATAGTCGTCATGCTCGACGCGATAGACACATGTCGATGAAGACAAGAAACATTAAATGTTTCTTGTCTTCATCGACATGTGAGAGAAGAAATGTTTAACATTTCTTTTCTCGATTTCAAACATCGCCATGCTCGGATCGATAGAAATCTTTCTTCAATGTCATTTTGTCGATTCTTGGTAGACAAAAGCTGTTTCTATGGCGGTCATGCTAGGCCCGCAGTTAAACACATATCTTATGATATTAGGAATAAATAAAAATATTAGTAGCTCATGAAGAATGAGAGAGCACAAACTCTTCAAGCTCAAAAATAAAACTATTCAATGCTTTTGAGCTCTTCGTTATATCACGTATATGTGTATGTATACATATACTAGCTGACCCAGCAAACGTTCATTTGTCATATAAATTATTTTAGTATTTGCATGTGCGCTTAAATTGAATTAGAATTATTTTTCATTATTTTTTCTTTCACTAGTTATTTATTACTTAATTATTAAGTTTTAGTTATTAATCAATAATCTTGTTTTTAAGTTTGAAAAATTTAATTACATTCAATTACATGTTGATATTACCATTAATGTTAATCAATTAAATAATTTTTGGAAGCAACTTCAATAGTTCTTTGAGTAATGATTGGATGCATACAAGCTTTATTTAAAATTAAAAAAAAAATGAATACTTTTGTTCGACTGAGTGTATATTGAATTTCTTTTTTTGAATGCTACAAAATGTTATAGGTAAATGATGATTAAAACAAAATTTTTTAAATGATGTATTAATACAAATGTAGATCAACATTTTGAATTTGTTCAATCTGTTTCGTTTAGTCTTCTTAGTCACTATTATTTATTAATGTAAATAAACTGATAACGTTGAGCTAATTGTATATAAATTCCAATTGGTAACTTTTCGTTAAAAATCTAAAAATCAGATCTTAACGTTTTGAGGTTCTAGGAAGCTTCCTTGACCACTTCCACGAGGGTGACACCCTAGCTGTATATATGTGTAAGAATAAGTATGTGAATCGCTTATAAACTTTCGAACAGCTTGACCGATGAGTACCAATCTTTGTCATTCTAAAGAAATTTCATCAAACTTAGATTTCCTGAAAATTTAAACCAACTTGGTCTAATCTATACATATAATAAATCTGTAGAAAAGTAATTTTTGTACATTGAAGAAATTGACAAAAAAAATAGACAGCATGTTAAAGGATAACTAACAGAACCCATTTCCATCATTTTTGTCATTTTTGTCTGTTTGTCTGTTTATCTGTTTGTTTGTTCGGGATTCACGTAAAATCTACGAATTCAATGCAGACAATGCTTATATACAAAAATTCTACGTAACTTGGGGTATTACTTAGTTTTTGTTTCATCGAAATCGATTCACTCTATCAAAAGATATGATTAATTTTGTGAATTCAAGATGTAAAATATTACGACACGCAATCTGTTTGTCAAAACTGTACATTTGAATGTTGTACTTATATTAGTTGTTCGGCCTATTATTAATCTTTACACAGAAAATCACACCTTTATAAGTAACTTCGGAAGAAAAAAAAAATGAAAATTTTGTTTAGCCAAGGTTAAAGTAGCTCCATCTGTGGTAAAAATACATCAAATTTGTCAAAAGAGCGAGGTGGTAAATGACAATTAATTACCATACATTCTTTATAGAGGATTATTATTTCAACAGATGGAGTTGTGTATTTTCCGTAATTCACCATATTTTAACACGTAGTGTAATTTTTCGATAGACATTTCAATAATGTTTGTCAGTTTGCCGTACCACATCAAAATCCAACTATAATTATTACCTTGATGAAAGGAAAATTAATAGTTCTCAGCCAAATTTAAAACGGTGCCATCTAAATTATTTTCTGAACATTATGTCAAAAATGATGACTTTAGTGGAACAATTAATTATCATTTAAAGTTACAGATGGAGTTCATATCAGCATTTTTTCATAAACATAGTTTAGCTTATCTTCCACTAATGTGGTGGCCTTAGAACAAATTACTTTGAGTGAGTAGTATTAGGGGATCTTCACACTGCCCCGCATCACGCTGCATCTTGCGTGTCGACGCACCTACGCGCGTTCCTGCGGGAGTGCAGATCTGCATCATCGTGCGGGTTTTTCGCGCACTCACGCGCGTAGTTGCGTTTTGTATTCACGCACGGCGGCTCTCATCGAGTTCCATTTTCAAACATACACGTCAGGCGATTATCACACTGCCCCGCATGATGCAGCGTAGTGCGTGGATGCGTTTTTTTCCGTTGTATGGAAATATCTCCGTTTGTATGGAAAACACGCATAGTCCAACACACTGAAAATGCATCCACGCGCGTTCATGCGGATCACGCACATACATGCGGAGAAAAACGCACCCCCGCGCGTAGGTGCGGGGCGAGACGCAAGGTATGGCACACTGAATCCCGCAGTGACGCGCGTGATTTTGAATGGGCGTGACGTGTATGTTTGAAAATGGAACTCGATGAGGCGATTATGGGGATCTTCACACTGCCCCGCATCACGCTGCATCTTGCGTGTCGACGCACCTACGCGCGTTCCTGCGGGAGTGCAGATCTGCATCATCGTGCGGGTTTTTCACGCACTCACGCGCGTAGTTGCGTTTTGTTAATTCACGCACGGCGGCTCCCATCGAGTTCCATTTTCAAACATACACGTCACGCCCATTCAAAATCACGCGCGTCACTGCGGGATTCAGTGTGCCATACCTTGCGTCTCGCCCCGCACCTACGCGCGGGGGTGCGTTTTTCTCCGCATGTATGTGCGTGATCCGCATGAACGCGCGTGGATGCATTTTCAGTGTGTTGGACTATGCGTGTTTTCCATACAAACGGAGATATTTCCATACAACGGAAAAAAACGCATCCACGCACTACGCTGCATCATGCGGGGCAGTGTGATAATCGCCTAACACACTGCCCCGCATGATGCAGCGTAGTGCGTGGATGCGTTTTTTTCCGTTGTATGGAAATATCTCCGTTTGTCTTGAAAAAAAAAAAAAAAACACGCATAGTCCAACACACTGAAATGGTACTATTAAGAACACTTGCTTAGCGTTTTGCGCTAAGCAAGTGTTCTTAATAGTACCATATATCATAATTACATCAGAATTACATTCATCGTTGAATGAGGTGAATACATTTTCAGAAACCACAATAACAGTAGGAGCCAAAGCGTATGATCGCTTCATAGAGCTCTGATTGGCCCCAGGTGACCAACTCAGGTCTGATTTGTTCGTTCATCAGATCTTTGAAAGTGTTTCGGTAGATACTTACTGTCGTCCTGTTTACGTGTGACACAAAATATGGTATATAAACGTCCTCCGCAAGAGCGAAATTTTCCCGGTGAACGGTAGTGACGCACAGTATACAACACTTCTGTTTCTTTTGATTTGCTGGCTCCACCAAGAAATGACAAATTGCGAGCGTACATTTTGAAAATCTTGGCAAAACTGCAGGTTTCCAGTACGAACACATGAAGTGGACTCTCACAGATACGTACATTTTGCCTATTCGTGAACTAATGCAAACATTTCGGTGGAGTCCCTCCCGGTTTAGACCTAACCCCACATTAGGCGTGCGCGATCCTCGGGCGTGTGAGTAGCGCGGGCGCCGCGCGTGCGTCGCGAGCACGCTGCGTGAGCGTCGCGTTTTGCTGCCCTGCGGCATTTGCAGCGCGCTCGACTTGACGTTTAACTGCTAAGGCGTTTAGCGGGCGGCGGAGATAGCGGGCGAAGGGGTAAGAACGCAACTCGAGCGCCGCGTGCTCACCGCGAGCGCGTCGCTTGCACTCTTCACACATGCCGCAGGGCAGCAAAACGCGACGTTCACGCAGCGCGCTCGCGACGCCCGCGCTACTCACACGCCCGAGGATCGCGCACGCCTAATGTGGGGTCAGCCTTACCATAGTAAGTAAGTGCACAGAAAATCCCCAATTCATACAAGTCATACAAGTGTTTCTCCCCAGTAGTGAAACTATCCTACCCTATGCGCCTGCTGATGATGATGACTCATTTTATCATCCATCCAGCTATTCCCCAACTATGTTGGTGTTGGGCTTCCAGTAACCGAATCTGTTTGAGTACCAATATTTTGCTTGGAGCGACTACCTATCTATCTATCTTCAATCCAGTCAACTACACAAGACGATATCCATGGTAAGACTGACAGACTTTCTGGCTTCTGATTAGTCGCAGCAGCTGCAGAAAATGTACAAATGACAGCTTTGTCAGACTCAAAGCATATAGACATAGATTATACTTAGCTATTTCCTGTGAAAATTACTTACGCACCATACGTAATAATTGACTATTCTATATTGCCCACGCAGACGAAGTTGCGGGCAACAGCTAGTATATAATAGAAAACAATATAAATCATTACTGAACGAACTGTAATTATTTTTACAAACAAAAAAATATCATCTGAGTCACGATTTCTTCTTTGGCATTAAAAATGAACTAAGCATTGAGTACTTTCCAGAAACTATATATTGATTAATTTTAGTATACTCTTATAGCCACGTAATCAACTGGTAACATTGGTGACTAGTATTCAGTATTAATATTTTTTTATTTTTCAATTTTATATTTTTTTCGCTTTTTTTTTTTAATAATATTTTTCTAAGCCATCCTTGAGCGCTTTATTTTTTTATTTTTTTAATGTTAATTTGCTTATTTAAATAAAACTACTTTTACGGATTTTATCGCGGTTATATTAATATTATTTAATCCCGACGTTTCGGATCCTTTACAGCATCCATGGTCACGGGCAGACTAAGGTGTTGGTCGTCTTGATATATTAGTTACAAACAGCTACCCTACATTTTGTTGATTATTATTGACAATCCGATTCACGCAAAACGAGCTCACTGTATCCTTAGGTCGAGCAGTTGTAGGCTTGGATTTTGATTTAATAGTTTCTATGATGGGATTCCAAGCAGGTGGTATGCACCAGCCATCTTCTCTATTGAAATTTGGATGTTTTTTAATTTCAATAGCCTCGCGAATCATCCTAGGTAGGAATCGGTTTTCTTTTGCAAGGACTTGTGGTTTATCAAATCTAATGTAATGCTGGGCCTTGTCTAGTGTGTGTTCACAAACTGCTGACTGTCTGGAACGGCGGTGTTTGACATCGGCGATGTGTTCTTTTACGCGGGTCCCTATGCTTCTTTTAGTTTGGCCTATGTAAGAGAGACCACAATCACATTCAAGCTTGTATACACCCGCATCTTGTAGAGGTATGTGACACTTGACAGGTGGTAAGAATTGACTGATCTTCTTCAGCGGCTTGAAGTAGGTTTTGATTGAAGCTCGCTTCAAGATGTAGCCAATCTTGTCTGTGACTCCTCTTATGTATGGAAGAACAGCAGGTAGACGCTCAACTGTGGCTGGTTTCACGCGGGTTCTGCGACGAGGGCGCGGTACTCGGAGCTTGTTGTCGTGCAGTACTTGCTTAACATGTTGAAGCTCAGCACCCAGGTGTTGTTCATCGCAGATCCCACGTGCTCTCTGAAACAACGATTTACCAACGGTAGATAACTGTGTTGGGTGGTGGTGGGACTCACCATGAAGGTATTTGTCTGTATGGGTTTTCTTCCGATACACAGTGTGACTCAAGGTGTTATTAGGGTTACGGATAACCAAAACATCTAAGAAAGCTAAGGAGTTGTTTGCCTCTGACTCCATAGTGAATTGAATTTTGGATGCTGTAAAGGATCCGAAACGTCGGGATTAAATAATATTAATATAACCGCGATAAAATCCGTAAAAGTAGTTTTATTTAAATGTCTAATATTCGCGTAAGTGTCAGAAATCAATATGTTAATTTGCTTCTTGGCCTCTCCTGGCAAATGTAATATTGTATGTATTGTAGTATGTATGTATACTGTATATAATGTATTTTTATTCATATATTGTAAATATATATATATATTTTTTTTTGTGTTCTTTGTTGACAAAATTTTTAACAAACTTTGCACCTACCACAGCTATTTCTCCACCACCCAAAGGTCGACTGGCAGAAAACGCCTATGGCGTTAAGTCCGCCTTGTACGAAATGTGCAGAAGCATTAAATAAATAAATAAAAAGCAAAAAAAAAAAATTATCGAAATCGGATGACCCTAAAAGGCCATTCCTGTAACTTCCCGCTAGATACATTAAGCGTTCGAATGTTGCCGTTTGTTGCGATGTTTTTGAGCTCGTCAATTTATGAGAGCTCAACAATTTGACTTGTGTGTTATTTTGAGCTCTCCTATTTATTTAGTTGCTGGTTCTCTAAGTGACATTAATCACCTCTGTGACGAGCAACAAATTCATTTCAACGTTTTTTACCGGAAAAATCGACATTCAAGCCAGCATGGCCGGTTTGTTAGTCACCGAAGTTCAAGACACCCGATCAACGGGTGTCTATTTAGTTGCTGGTTCTCCGATCGATGCCTAACAGTTCTGCGAAGAGCAACAAATTTATTTCCACGTTTTTCACCGGAAAAATCGTCATTCAAGCCAGCATGGCCGGTTTGTTAGTCACCGAAGTTCAAGACACCCGATCGTCGGGTGTCTATTTAGTTGCTGGTTCTCTAAGTGACAAGGAACAGTTCTGTGACGAGCAACAAATTTATTTCATATTTTTTTCATGAAACAATTGACATTCAAGCGCGCAAAGCAAATAAAAATTTTCTATTTGAAAAAAAAAAATATTTTTGCACCTCAAATTTATTTTGGTTATACAGCAACAAATTAGCAACAAATTTGTAGTGATTTTGTTTATTTTACCTTTACTTTTATCTTATAATCCATGCCAGCTTATGGTGAAGCTAGCATTGTTGACGATTTCTCGAAATCGGCAAAAGCAAAAAATCGATTATTTGGCAACTAATTAGCAACAAACCATTTCGGGCCAAATTCGACCCCACTGTTACTCAAAATCTATTTTATTTACGCATATCAAATTTCTAGTATCTGTTGAGACCCCCTCACTTATCTAAAATACAAAATTTCATTAATATACCTATTGTAGGTCTTGAGATATTGACGTCAGAAAATTGCTATTTTTACTATACACTCACTGACTGATTCACTGATTCACTGACTCACTCATCAAAAACCTAGACCACTTCCAATGGTCGTATTGACTTGAAATTTGGCATGGAGGTAGGTCTTTATGTCAAGGTAAAGGGAAAAATCTGAAAATGGCCAAGTGTGAGTCGGTTTCAAAATAATGAAGGTGTTTTATACCCGGTGTAAATTTACACCCCTAAGGAACTAAAACGAACTAAATTTATCTATATTTATATAATATATCTTCGAATGGTACAAAGGTTTGTATTTAGTCAAAGTAAAAATCTGAAAACGGCCAAGTGTGAGTCACTTTCGAAAATAACGAATGTGTAACTTTGATCCACGAACATAATATATGATAACATGTCATGTCAGTCAGTTGGTAAATCTAGTCCATTTAGTTAATCTAGTTCATTTCTTTGTAAGAAACATAGTGCATATTAAAAAATCTATAAAAGATAGTATAAATGAGACATTTCTTTAACTAACTTCATCATAAGAAAAAAATAAAATAAACAACCTTACAAAAATAAATGAAATCCCACCCAAAACAAAAATGTGAAAGACTGCCAAGTTCGATAATATGGGAATGCTTCGCCTATAAAAGAAGTGAGATCTGAATAAGTACCAAGTTCCATACACGTACCTCAGTTAAAAATAGTTACTTTTTAATGATGTTACTTGGCAAGTTTTAATAGAAAATTAAATACTTGATTCATTGCGTTTAGTAGGTTAATATTGTATGAAAACTTGCCAAGTGACATCATTAAAAAGTAACTATTTTTAACTGAGGTATGTGTATGGAACTTGGTACTTATTCAGATCTCACTTCTTTTATAGGCGAAGCATTCCCATATTATCGAACTTGGCAGTCTTTCACATTTTTGTTTTGGGTGGGATGTACATGCACTCGTTGGGAAATGAAGCTCTGTCTACTTACATTTTCGAATAACTTCCAAAACAGCTTGTAGTACTGCCGTAGATGAATGAGTGACAGGATTGGACCGCCTGGTAAGTGCAGTCAGAGAGTGCAATAGCGACTCTTCCACTCCTGTAGCAGGTGCAGGCGCCTGAACAATATGAAAACAAAAACATTTCATTCATGCAAGTTATCTACAGTTTTTGTCATCAATATAGTGACGGTTATTAACACATACGGGCTCCACCACGTTTCTTTGGTTACTGAACACGTAATCCATCAGCTGAAGTAGGAACTGTTTCGGCACGGTAGATGTACCCTGCAAATAATAATATAATTTAGTAACGTAACTACTAACTAACTCAGTTGTGATGATTGCAGCTTAACCAGACTTACAGAAACGAACGATGCAGCTTGGCTGAACTGGGAAAGTGGATCCTGTGCTTGCGCCTGTTGAGACGACCCCTGCGGTAACACAACACACACACATTAATAACACGAAGTCATACTGTAGCAGAAATTTCCCCCCGGCGCTGAGCCTCCTCGCGCCAGTCGTACAGGCGCAAGAAGACCTTCGCCTCCAGATCCCACGGTGGCAGTCCAGCAAGTAGGACAGCTGCTTCGCGGGAGATCGTGCGGTGACAGGAGAACTCCCACCTCGGTGACAGAAGTGACTTTAATTTTTTTTTATCTACCCTCAAATAAAATGTGTGAATGGCTACACTAGGCGGTACTACAAGTATTATTTGCTAATCCCGAGGACGAAGCCTGAGTATAATATACCTAATTTAGTAACGTAACTACTAACTCAGTTGTGATGATTGCAGCTTAACCAGACTTACAGAAACGAACGATGCAGCTTGGCTGAACTGGGAAAGTGGATCCTGTGCTTGCGCCTGTTGAGACGACCCCTTTTTTTTTTTTTCCGACGTCAAAAATCATCAAATGACCCCTCCCGCTGTGGGTTAGCAGCGGTGAGGGAGTGTCAGACTCTTACTGACTAAAAACCGTCGTGTTCCGTCATAGGCCTTTTATGTACCAGGGCCGCGGTATCTCTTTCGAACAACCCGCAGCCCCGGCAGGCCTTGGCCCTGCTGGGCCCCGCTGGGGTTGCTGACATCTCTTTGAGGAGCGCGTGGAACAACGCGCGCCGTCGACACGGGTCTGTCGTTTAGAAAGGCAGAGGGACGATGAGCCACCCGAACTCACCGCCCACAGACCCACGCCTACGGTGGCCGGGAGTCATCTCGCGACACCCGGCGCCCGTGGTGTCTACCTGGTCCAGCGCGGCGGCCGGGATGAGAGGTGCGAACTCTCTGGCGTTCGGCCTCCTCCTTCTCGAGCATGACTGCTTCGCAGAAGGAGGCGACGGCATCCCATTCCCTCTCGCCCCGGACCATGGCCTGGATCAGGGCCGGACGCGAGAGGTCGCCGCCGTCTAAAGGCTCGACGAGGACCCGGCGGTGCCCTTCCCATGCGGGGCACACCTGGACTGTGTTATAACGTTTTGACGTTTTTTGGTTTTAGTTTTAGGTTTTATACCAAATGTAGTATAGTATTGTAGCGGTACTACAACTGTCAACACCGCCATCTACACAGTGGCCGACGCAACTCTCAAACAACTATCCTGCATCGCACATGCAGTGTTCGCGCGCACATTAATACGCATAGATCACCCCGACAACAACTGTCGGGCAGTAGCCCACCGGACAAAACCACCTGTCCGGTCGGAGGATCCTCCCTTTACTGCGAGGTATGATGAGCTTTACTCTCTGCTCTCATACCTCCACAGTGGTGACCCCGACGTGATATGAGCACGCAACCTTCGAGCTACGTGACTTCATCAGCACGACCTTCCTCAAGCTTTCGAGCGACGAGTCCTTCAGCCAGCCAGCTTCAAATGGGTATCCCTGACCACCAGCATGTTGCGGACGCACATACCTGGTCAGCACCCTCAGCCACATCCAGCGACCTAGGCTCCAGCTCACTGCACTTCGGCCGGTCGAGTAACTCCCTCGCCGAAGCAGTCGCTAGCCACTAGCGCGGCGCTGTGCAACTCTCGCAGCGCCGGTACCGACTCACTGGGATTCGCAGCACCGCCGTAGCAGCCAGTTCCGACTCACCGAGAACCTCGCGGCAACGCATTGGCAACAAGACTAGCTAGCACTTCAAGAACTTGTACCATCGACCTCCGGTCTCCGGAGGGGAGTGATGTAGCGGTACTACAACTGTCAACACCGCCATCTACACAGGCGCCGACGCAACTCTCAAACAACTATCCTGCATCGCACATGCAGTGTTCGCGCGCACATTAATACGCATAGATCACCCCGACAACAACTGCCGGGCAGTAGCCCACCGGACAAAAACACCTGTCCGGTCGGAGGATCCTCCCTTTAGTGCGAGGTATGATGAGCTTTACTCTCTGCTCTCATACCTCCACAGTATTATTGAATTATGACCAACCCGCATTGACCAACCCGCATTGAGCAAGCGTGGAGATTAATGCTCAATCCTTCTCCGTGTGAGAGGAGGCCTGTGTCCAGCAGTGGGACGATAAAAAGAAAGGCTGTAACAGGTAACAGGATGACCTTTAAAAATTAGTAGATGGCAAAAAATTTAAATAAAAAATAGTTGGGTTTTAAAATATGTACTTGTGATGTTTTTAACCGACTTCAAAAAAGGAGGAAGTATACACGTTCTTTTTTTTTTGTGTATGTTATTATTAATATTATTTCGCCGTTGACCCACAAAGAGGGCTTAAGTTAAGGTTACGTTCTACTTTACGCAAAATATAATATCATAACCAGCAAAATATAATGTAGTATATTAGTTTTACCTACTCTAAACTAGTTTAAACTACATATATTTATTTTTAAATAAAGCTTTGATTCCTTTAATATAGTGGGATATTAAATAGTAGGGTTGGCAACTCTCGGCCGTGCGTAGTCGGGACTCGTTCACGACTCGGGACTTCTTTCTCGTTCAGTCGCGAGTTTTGATTGGCTGGAAGCCGCTCCGTGAGCCGGCTTACCGCTCGCCCATATGCCGCGAACATCGCGCGGCGCGGCGTGGATGACGTCACGCAAGCGTAGTTTTGTATGGAGGAGGAAGCCGCGGCTTGTTTAGTAGGAGCAAAATGTTTCAAGTAATTTATAGACAACATTTTTTACGGTGGTAGGCGTTTTGTCATACCTACATATTTAAATTGTGTGGTTTAAATGATTATATTAATTAATATACCTATACCTATATTATTAATTATACCTATGCTTCTTTCTTGAAATTCGAAAGGGAAGCCGACGGAAATCGGCTTATGGGGACGCCTCGCCACTGGTACACATAGTCTCTCTTCTGTTTTCATTCTTTCAGACACTTTTTTTATTTGCTCAAAATTTTTTTTGTTGATGCCTGGTTCTACATTTGCTTGGCTTAAAAGTTAAGCCAAGGTTTGGCGTGCCGGTAAAATAAGCATTTTCCGTAAAAATCTATAGCCCTTTGGTGTTTGTTTGAAAATAGACAAAGCTAGGATTTTTTCCTGTAAAGAAAATCTTCGGCCTTTGTTTCTTTTTGTTAATTCCCTAAATTGCATCATTGTTAAGAGCTTCGTGGTGCTAGGCATTTTTTCTAATGTCGCTAAAAGTGCTGGGTTTGTGGTAATATTTTTCGCTTCTTTTATACTGGCAGACTGCTTTTTAATGTTATTTCGACATTTACTGAGTTTTATCTGCATTCTCATCAACTTTTGACGCAACCTCTGTTCTTCAGAAGTCAAATGTTTTCTGATACGAGTGGCACCTTTCTTTGTAGGATATCCTGGAAATAAGATAATAAATCATGTAAAACATAAACGACAAAATATTGAGGGAATTAATCATCACTAATTTATACACGGGGTTAAATATAATGACCGCCATAAAATGCTTTGATACCCTTAGTTTTGTAACCAAAAATATCTACTAAACACCAGAAAAATAAAGTCTAAACATGCAATAGTACCAGCTATTTTAGTCACGACTCCACTTTAAATTGTATTCGACCACCAAATATAGTAAATGATCACCTAATCTTGACGACCAAATTAATGTATTATTTTTGCCTAAATAAATCACTGTGATTGCCATAAAATGTAGGCTTATTATCAAATAAAGTATTATGATGCGATATTAAGTTATGTCTCTGGCTTGCAATCCCCTCCCACCGCACCGCAAACGCCTTCAGTGAGCATTGAAAAATGTCGTTTGAGACACGTGCAAAGTCAATGCAACCCTCGGCTCCATAACTTGATTCCGCCTCGGTCGCAATGACAAACTTCCTGCATTTATATCAAAATATTCTATATTTTGCTAAGGGTAAATTATTATTTATAATTATAAATTGGATAAGAAATGTATTTTTTTGCATGTCATTTTAAATTGAAATGTGGTTAGTAATTTGATTTTCATTATCTTTGGGTTTGATTATTTTGGAGTCAGTTTACTTAAACAGGATAGCAAGACGTAAAAACTTTGATTATAATTTTATATTAAAACGCTGGTATAATTTTGGTGATCATTTCTACTGTTGGTGATCATTTACTACTTTTGGGATAACAATGATTTATTTGGACTCATTTTGCTTAAATAGGATAGCAGAATTTAAAAACTTTGGTTATAATTTTACTTTAAAATGTTGGTGTAATTTTGGTGACCATTTACTATTTTTGGTTTATTCATGATTTACTTGGAGTAATTTTACTTAAATAGGATAGCAAAGTGTTAAAACGTTGTTTATAATTTTACATTAAAATGCGAGTTTCATTTTGGTGATCATTAACTATTTTTGTCTGCTATTTGTCAGTAAGTCAAACATAAGCCTTTAAAAACTAAACCATTTAGTTTAGTACACTAGTCGAAGGTTACAGTTTCAAGGTTAGGTAAAAAATAATATTTACCTCTTTTTAGTTCTAGAGCAGGAGTCTTATCAATTGAGGGCAATGTTACAACAGCATCTGAAACATTAATTAATACATTTTTTCTTTCTTTCTACATAAATAAATCATAATAGGGAATGACATAAAAAAAATCGAATTACACATGCATCTGCATGTGTAACAAAACTGACAAGTCTATTTCGAACCCAAGGCACGTGTCTCTTTGAGTTTTTGCGGACGAATTCATGTGCGGATCGAAATTTAATAACTAGTAGTTTTGAATATTTAAGCATACAAAGGACATAGGGACAGAAAAAGCGACTTTTTTTTATACTATGTAGTGAAGTAGAATAATTCATGCAAGAGAGAATACACAATAGTATATTTACCGGTATTTGCTTGGGACTTGGCATCATGAGATTCCACTGTAGTCAAAGTGGACGAATCCATTTGAAGAGCTGAAATAAATAAATTTTTGCACTTAGGGGTGGATTTTTTTTCTCAAATTGTAATGGGACTAACTTCGAGGTACCTATACTATACCCTATTCAATAAAAAACCCGCTAAGTGCGAGTCGGACTCGAGCACGAAGGGTTCCGTAAAAAATCACGTTTGTTGTATGGGAGCCCCCCAAAATATTTATTTTATTCTTGTTTACAGTATTTGTTGTTATAGCGGCAACAGAAATACTTCATCTGTGAAAATTTCAACTCTCTAACTATCATGGTTCATGAGATACAGCCTGGTGACAGATGGACGGACGGACGGACGGACGGACGGACGGACGGACGGACGGACGGAAGGACGGAAGGACGGACGGACGGACAGAGGAGCGAAAACACTAGGGTCCCGTTTTACCCTTTGGGTACGGAACCCTAAAAAAGAAACATCGACATCGGACAGCGCCATAAAAAGTTATGCGTGGTTAAACATTAAAAAAATATATATTTATGTGTCGAATTGAGAACCTCCTTCTTTTTTATTTGTCAGTTAAAACTAAACTCAGGGCTGATTTTTCAATAGTCACTTAAGTTTAGTACACTAGCCGAAGGTTACAGTTTCAAGGTTAGGTAAAAAAAAATATTTACCTCTAGATTCTAGAGCAGGAGTCTCATCAAATGCGGGCAATGTTACAACAGCATCTGAAAATATACATATATTTGCCTATGAAGATAAGCTACAGAAAGCTACAGCTGGCACTGCTCCTGCTCACTCCAATCTGGCTTCACTGTCAGAAGAATTTTTGGAGTTCAAAGGATTTGTCATCAAAACGTTGACTCATCTGAAATGCAAGTTGGGCTCCTCTCCCAGGCAGTGGATAGCCATGAAACCTTCATGAGAAGGAAGCTGCTGCTGTTTCACGGTGTTCCAGAATGCAAGAACGAGAATCTCAGTAGCACCATTCTTGATATCATCGTTAAGCAGTTGAAGATTGATGATGCACAGCTTGAGATGTTTGAAGTGTGTCACAGGTTGGGTGCTTCATCGGGAAAAACAAGACCTGTGCTGGTGCGCTTTAGGGACATGGAATATCGCCGTGCAGTTTGTGACAGCAAAACGTCGTTGAAAGGTACTGGCATCACCATTTCCGAATTTTTGACCAAGACTCGACATCAAGTCTTCCTAGCCGCCCGCAAACACTTTGGGATCAACAGCTGCTGGTCTGCGGAGGGAAAAATAATCATCCAGGCTTCTGATAAGACGCGACATAAGATATTCTGTATCGGTGAGCTTCGTGACCTTATCGCCCTGTACCCGACTAGTCTTGGTAAGGATATCACGGCCAATCCGAGTTCGTCTCCGAATGCTGCGAGCACTTCTTCCAAGTCTGAGGTGGCCAAGAAAACGAAGGTGTTACGTAAGGCTCGGAAGTAATTGCTATAATTATAGTTATATTTTATTTGTTCTTTGTTGTGTGTCGGTATTATTAAAATAATATTTATTCAATGTCACTTTTGTTTTGACGTTGACAAGTATCTTCATGTCTTGTCAACGTCAACTTGTTTTGTTTTCTTTCTGATATTCTCGTTGTGTGCGTTTTAAAACTAAGTTTTTGTTTTTTTTTGTTTTGTTGTATGTTTAATAATATTTTGTCTTTTTTTTTTCTCAATTCTTGTAGTAACTCTCCACGCAACTGTGACTGGGTGAGTTAGAATAGCCGAGATATTCTTGTATTTTTTTTTTTATATTATTTGGTTGTTGTTTTGTGTTTGTATTTTTATTATTTCATTATTTATTTTTTATACTTACTATTTTAATTTTGTTTTGTAAGCTCTATGAGTGGTATTAGTTTAGATGATAGTTTCTTTTCATGCACCTCATCTTCTGATAGTTTCCTCAGTGCGGATAGCGGTTCCGTTGCTCCCCTGACCCTGGGCGATCAGATCTCCACACTTTTTTCCCATAATCCCCACAATTTCAACATTGCCCATATAAATGCTCAAAGTGTTCCTGGCCATTACTCCGATCTTCTGGCGTCCATTAACAGTGCTCATCTTGATGCTCTGCTGATATCCGAGTCTTTTCTTAAGCCCTCTCTCTTGTCTACTCACTATGCCCTGCCTGGTTTTGTCCTTATCCGTAATGATAGAACTGGGAAGGGGGGTGGTGGTGTGGCTATTTATTTGAGGGCTGGAATACCTTTTAAGATCATTAGTGTTTCGCCGTCAGTGTACTCGGAATCGGCAGAGCACCTATTTCTCGAAGTCCATCTTAATCACACTAAGGTACTCCTGGGTGTATTTTACAGCCCCAACCTGAGCATTGATTACTTTGGCTCACTGGACACGCTCCTCCATGATTTTTCCCCCCTATATGAACACGTGGTCTTGATGGGTGACTTTAATACTTGTTTATTAAAGAATGACAGGCGAGCTCTCAATCTTCAATCGCTTCTATCTTCTTTCAATCTCAGTCTCTTATCTCTGTCTGCTACTCATCATTTTCCCAACTGCACTCCTTCTCTTCTAGATCTAATAGTAGTATCTAAGACAAGTAATGTTTCCTCTCATGGTCAGATTTCAGCTGCTTTTTCCTATCACGACCTAATCTTTTTATCCTATCGGATTCGTCCTCCAAAGCGTAAGCCTCAATGGAGGTGTGAATAAAGGAGGTGATGGCCAGTCAAGACAGAGCCAAGCGTAGGTGGAAGCGCAGTCCGTCTGAACGGCACCTCATTACTTATAAGACACTGCGTAACCGTTGCAGTCGAATGTGTAGAGATGCAAAGAGACGCTACTTCCACAATTCTCTTGATAATCGTAACTCTTCTGAGGTATGGAAATTTCTCAAAACTATTGGCATCGGTAAGGCTGCTTGCGCTGCTGGTGGGGACACTGACGTGGGTGCCCTTAATAACTACTTCTCCTCTCCACCCGTACGTTTGGACCCACACGTCCGTGCCCGCACATTGAGTGGGCTTGCTAGTGTGCCGTTGCCCCAGTGCCCTTTGTTCGAGCTGAGTGCTGTGACTGAAGACGATGTCAAAAAGTCTATCCTTGCCATATCCTCTAGTGCAGTCGGTAATGATAACATTTGCTCTAGAATGGTAACGTTAACGTTACCGGCTGTCCTCCCTGTCTTGACACACATCCTAAATTTCTCCCTGTTCTCTTGTTCTTTTCCTAATTCCTGGAAAGAAGCCTTCGTTATCCCTTTACCCAAAGTTTCCAATCCAGCTGCTTTGTCTGATTATAGACCCATTTCAATCCTTCCTTACCTGTCTAAAGTTCTGGAGCACTTGGTGCATTTTCAGCTTTCTTCTTTCCTTACCCGCAATAACCTTTTCCACCCTTTTCAATCCGGTTTTCGTCCCGGTCACAGCACTGTAACTGCACTGTTGAAGGTTACTGATGACATCCGTCTTGCGATGGAAAATAAATCCCTGACGTTACTGGTGCTTCTTGACTTCAGCAGTGCATTTAATTCTGTCGATTTCGACATTCTTCTAGGTATCCTTAAATCTATTAATATATCTTCTTCCACCTTAAATTGGTTTGACTCCTATCTTAGAGGCCGCACGCAGTGTGTCCGGCTTAATAACGTATCCTCCAATTGGTGCAACCTTTCTGCAGGTGTACCTCAAGGTGGCGTTCTCTCTGCTCTCCTTTTCTCTGTTTTCATTGACTCTGTCACTAAGGTCATTTCTTCCAACTTCCATCTCTATGCGGACGACTTGCAGCTCTACAGACATTTTCCGTTAAGCGATGCGGAATCTGTCGTTGCCGCCATGAATCATGACCTGAATATCATCGAGGTCTGGGCGCAGTCCTTTGGGCTGCAGATCAATCCCAAGAAGTCTCAGGCCATGATCATTGGCGGCAGATACTTGCGGGGCAGGCTTGATGTTGCGTCATTGCCTCCTCTTTGTTCAGGTGGGGTTCAACTGAGCTATGCTGAAACGGCAAAAAACTTGGGTGTCATCATGGATTCCCACTTATCATGGTCTGCGCAGGTCAATGAAGTCAGTCGCAAGGTGCACTTCACCTTTCACTCCCTTAAATGCCTCCAGTACTTTTTGCCCTTGAAAACCAAAATCTCTCTTGCTCAGACTCTCATTCAACCCATCATAGACTACGCCGATGCCTGTTATTTGGATGCCACAGAGGAGCTCTTAAATAAGCTTGAGCGGTTGCAAAATTTATGTATTCGCTTTGTTTTCAATCTCAAAAAATATGATCATGTTTCTCATTTTCGCAAAGAACTCAAGTGGCTCCCTATTCGTCTTCGCAGGAACACTCGCATTTTGTGTCTACTATTTAATATCCTTTTTAATCCTAAAACTCCTTCCTATCTGCGAGAACGCTTCTCATTTGTTCGCTCGCCTGATGCGCTTTGTAGAACGCATCTCAAATCTCTCCTTAAAATCCCCTCCCATTCCACTGACTTTTATTCCTTCTCCTTCACAGTTCACGCAGTACGGTTGTGGAATTCGCTGCCGCCTGAATTAAGGAGCTGTCAAACTGTTGCTACTTTTAAACAGAAACTTAAAAACTACTATTTGTCCTCCTCTTCTTCATAGAGTCATTTTATAAAATATGTATTTTTGTATTTATATATTATCTTTTGCTTTATACAGGAATGAATTTTATCCAGTGCGCAAACTTTGTCAACTCATAGTTAAATAAGTTTTATAGATACGTATATTTTTATTTTGTAGTGTTTTAGTACAAAAAAGAAAAGTTATTGATATCGAAAGATGTTTATTTTGTAACCGATAGTACGGTCACAATCGTCATAGTATGCACGGCGGCAACGCGAAACCGGTTTACTGACGGAGCTCCGCTCGGCGCGCGTAAGTAATAGTTGGTATCCATATTTTGCTGATTTTAGGGCGGGCAAAAGAATGAAAAATTTTTTTTTACTGATGATGCAGATATGTTCTGTTAACGATTCTGGACCACCAGTTTTTTTCTTCCCCACTGCTTAAAATTAATTCCTGTATATATATATATACATATATGATTAATTTATATCTTTACTACGTCTTTTTACACAGTCTATCTACTTCTCTTTATTCTAACTCTCCTACTATGGGTCTGCTGGAAGAGATTTCGTTAGAAATAAGCAGTACCTTTGTACTATGTTATGCTATCTCTACTTCTTTTTTATTTCTTTTTCTGTGTACATAAATGGTTAAATAAATAAATAAATATATTATAAAATATTTTTTAAAATATATTATACCAGCACTTTGCCCGCGGCTCCGCTCCCATGGTTTTTCCCGCGGGACCCGTTATTTTTCCCGGGATAAAAAGTAGCCTACGTTACTCCCTAAAAACTAAGCTCTCTAATGGTAAAAGAATTTTTCAAATCGGTCCAGTAGTTTCGTAGCCTATTCAATACAAACAAACAAACAAATCTTTCCTCTTTATAATATTAGTATAGATTATATTAACGTAAGTGATGCTTCTCATTATGAGAATTATTTATTGCCATCTACACTGGGCAAAACCTCTAGGCTAATACTGAGTATTTCCATACAGAAAACCCAAAAACACTTACGTCTGACTTAGGAGTTCAAACCAGGCCTACACATTCAGCAATTATACTCGCAACTGCTCGCAAATGCAACATTTATAATTATTCGTACTGTAATGTGGTTAATGATAATGTACAGGCATTTATATCTGTTGGTTGTTTCAACTGCCTGCCTGATAAAATAATATACTTACATACATATAAAAATAATAATTATAAATAGTTTTAATACCTGCTAAAAATTCTGAAGTTGATGGAGTTACTGAGGATGCTGAGGGTAACAGTGCAGAAATTGGACAATTCTGTATTTCTCTCATTGGCCTTCTTTCACCAAATGTAAATCTAGGTAAGGACAAAGGCCCTGTAACAGAGAATGATAAAAACAGATACATAGATGCTATAACAAATCAAATAAGTTTCATCAAATGAGTCCTCCTACCCCGGGCAGGGCGGGAGGGACTGTCAGACTTGTACTGACAAAAATCCACGGTGTTCCTTCAATAGCCCTTTATGTTCCGGGGTCACGGTAATGAGATAAGTCCCGCGGCCCCAGCAGGCTTCAGCCAAATTAGTTCTTACATAGTTAAAATATTTCTTTACTAACCTGGCAAATTTAATGTTGGTACTGCAATGTTGCTCAATCTATTGTACCGACAACAATATTTTTCTTCAAAGTGAGCATGGCATACACTGCAATGTTTGTATATGTCTTCGTAATCTAAACCAATGATGTCACCCAAATTGAAGTTACCCATTGATTAAAGCGTGCTTTGTATTTTGATGGATTTGGAAACAAATGCAAGGTTTGACTTTTATCTGAAACAATAATTGGTTTGGTTATCATTACATCCGTACTAATATTGTAAATGTGAAAGTGTGTTTGTTTGTTTGTCCTTCCTTCACACCCAACTAAGCAACCAATAGACTTGATTTTCGGCAACAAGTTTGTTAAAAGGATGGAGAGTAATATAGGCTACTTTTGGTCCTGGGAAAAACATCATGTCAAATTCCACACGAGCGAAGACACAGGTAAAAGCTAGTAGATAATAATAATAAAAATTTTATCAATTTTCAAATATCTCGACTTAGCACACGTGATCTCAACATGTGGAATGTGGACTGTCATTGTGCCGATAGTCGTAACGGTAAATGGCCTGATGGCCAAGAGCCTCGACCAACATCTAACACTAGCACTAGTGCTACATGTATAGATAACATTTTTACAAATTTAAAACCTTTAAATAAACAAATTTTAAATGTGTTGGATTCTGATCACTCTGGTCAATTAGTTACCTTTCCTATGAAAACTATCAGAGCTCTGAGAAAAAATGTAAGTTTTATTCCTATAAACAAACGTCGGTTGGAACATTTTAAAAATAACTTGTGTGAAAAACTGCCTGAATTGCCCTATCATTATAATCCTGATCAAGCTTATAGCCTTTTATTCAACTTAATTAACTGTGAATTTAAAAAAGTTTTTACCACTAAGTCCATATCTGTTTGTGATCAGGCAACATTTAGTGATTGGGCAACGCCGGGTATTTACAAAAGTAGACAGAAGTTGTTTGAATTATACTATGAAAGATCATTCAATCAAGATGAAACATTTAAACAGTATGTTAAAAACTATTCAAAAATATTTAAAAGAGCATGTACCTCCGCAAAATCAATACACATAAAACAGAAAATAAAAGCTTCTGGAAATAAAATAAAAACCACCTGGAATATAATTAATTCAGAAATAGGCCGATCCACTGTACGGAATCGAGACTTCCACTTAAAAATAAACAATGTAGACGTTAAGTCAGATTCGGAGGTAGCATCTGAGTTTGAAAAATTTTTCACCAATTTTAACAACCAGAACTCTGATGTCTTCTTCCAGTTCGGCTTTTACAATATTAAAAAATTGTGTTGCGGAATGTGACAAAAGTTTTGAATTCGCAGTTGTTAGCTCTAAGGATATTATTCTAGCATATAAAGGACTCGATGTAAAAAAGACTGCTGACCTTTGGGGATTGTCAGTTCAGATAATTGAAATAATTTCACCTTATTTAGCAACTGTGTTCAACTCTTGTGTTGCGTCTGGTGTTTTTCCTGACTTGATGAAACTTAGTAAAGTAATCCCATTGTTTAAATCTGGTAGTACAACCGATCCATCAAATTTTCGGCCAATTTCAATTTTACCCACTTTGAGTAAAATTTTTGAGAAATTAATACAGTGTAAACTCTATATAACGACACCGAAGGGACTGTGCATTTTATGGCGTTATATAGAGTTGTCGTTAAATGGAGAGAAGAAAAAAAACAATGAGAAAAAAAAGTTTATTTCAGACTAGTGTTAGTGGTTATGTACATAAAAAATAAAGTTATTTGAATGCTATTGAGTATAGTCTGTTATTTTTGTTTGACGTCTTTTGCTGCACCAGTAATTTTGTTGTATTTTTTTACTTATTTTATTTATATCCTGTGATATTGAGACATCTTGGTGATAAAGGAAATAATTTTCCAATAATTTAGCTGCTTTCAGAGCTTGTTTAATGCTTGGAGGAGGCTCAGGTTCGTCTATCTCATCTTCTTCATCTCCTTGCTCTTGATCCTCAGTTTTTCTTACAGAATCTAAAATTTCTTTGTCTGTAAGTGAAGCCGTTGTAAGCAGGCAATCGTCCACTTCCACGTAGGTTTGAAGATTCACCGTATTTTCTGCCATGTTAAACTGTTGAATCCACTCAGTTATTATTAAAGCCTTTAAAGATCTTAAAATAAAATCAACAGAAGATCTTTGGGGTATGTCTGTCAAGGTATGTAGGTCAATTATTGTAACAATTGCACCTTATTTAACTTACATATTTAATGTTAGCGTAGACCAAGGCGTGTTTCCTGACTTAATGAAACACAGCAAAGTAGTTCCTTTATTTAAATCGGGAAATAGTAAGGAAACGAATAACTATAGACCCGTTTCTGTCTTACCGGTTCTCAGCAAGGTATTTGAAAAGTTGATGCTTGAACAGATGTTGCGCCATTTCAATAAAAACTCCATCTTTCACAAAGAACAATACGGTTTCACTAAAGGTCGCTGTACAACCGATGCTGGTGTAACTTTGATCAAGCACATCTTTAAGGCTTGGGAGGAAGCTGAAGACTCTATTGGTATCTTCTGCGATCTCTCAAAAGCGTTTGACTGTGTAAATCACGAAACGCTTTTGCGAAAGCTAGAGCATTACGGAATAAAAGATACTTCTCTCCAGATGTTAAAATCATACCTAAATGGTCGGCAACTTAAAGTTCAAGTCAACGGCGTAAATTCACGAGGTTCAGTGATGGCAATGGGCGTACCACAAGGTTCTATATTAGGTCCGTTCCTCTTTTTAGTTTACATAAATGATTTGCCCTACTTATTTGATAATCAACCGAAAATGGTGTTGTTTGCCGATGACACTTCTATTATTTTTAATATTGATCGACGTAGACGTACCTTAGACGACGTAAACAATTCCATTCTCCAGGTTCAAAATTGGTTCAACGCAAATAACTTGGCTCTTAATGAAAAAAAAACAAAATGCATTTGATTTTCAATGCCAAATGTAAAAAGTATTGAATGTGACGTTATACTTAATAGTGAAAAACTAGAATTTATAAATCAAACAGTTTTCCTGGGAATCACTCTTGACAAAAAACTACAGTGGGGACCCCACATTACATCTCTTGCGGGTCGTCTTAGCTCGGCCGCCTATGCTATTAGAAAGGTAAGGCAGCTAGCGGACGTAGAAACAGCTAGACTGGTATATTTTAGTTACTTCCACAGCATCATGTCGTACGGCATTCTGCTGTGGGGACGAGCTGCTGACATTGAATGCATATTTATCTTACAAAAGCGAGCTGTCAGAGCTATGTACAACTTACGTGGTCGTGAATCTCTTAGGGAACTGTTTAAAAAAATTAATATCATGACCGTACCTTGCCAATTTATTTATGAAAATATCATGTATGTTAGGAAAAACCTACATTTTTTTGATAAAATATGTGATAGACATAATTATAACACTAGAAATAAAAATAAAATAGCTATCCCGCAGTTTAGATTATCTAAAGTACATACATCTTTCATGGGATATTGTGTCAAATGTTATAATAAAATACCAGACAACATTCTGGAACTGAATGACATGCGGTTTAAAACTCATATAAAAGCCACACTTTGTAAGCAAGCATATTATAAATTAGAAGATTACATTCAAGATAAAAATGCTTGGAAACATGCTGGTCCTGCTCCATAGGACATACTGACAATATCTATTTAATTAACAAATTAAAATTACACCAGCAAGTAAAATTGTATTGATCTTTTGATTGTTTGTTTGTAACTTTGTACCAAAATATAAACCAATTTGTAAATGTGAACACCATGTAGCATTTTAATTTTAATTGTCATTTTATCCTCATTTGTCTTTGCGATTCTACATGATCTTCGCATGCTGTTACTGTATGTATCAATACATACAAACTGTAATACCATATTATTTTTAAAAAGAGTAACCATGGAGTTTCTTGCCCGTTCTTCTCCATAGGAAGCTACTTTTGGAATGGGCAACTAGAATCAAACTTAGTTATAATTTTGACGTTCATAAGTGCTTGTAAAGGCCTAAATGAAATAAATGATTTGACTTTGACTTTGACTTTGAGTTAATGGAAGTTCGTCGTCACTATCAAACTCAAGTTCTGTTTCCACCTCATCACTCGTAAAATTGATACAAAGTCCAGCATGTCGGAAAGAGTGCTGTATAGTTGTGGGTGTCACTTCTTCCCAGGCTTTAGACAAAAAATTTACTGCGTGCAACATATTAACAGAAGTTTTCCCCTCAGATTCGACTAGCTCCATCAATGATTTCCTTCTGTAGTGACCCTTGAGGCTTTTAATGACACTCTGGTCCATTGGCTGTAAGACACTAGTCGTATTTGGAGGAAGAAATGCCAACTCTATGTTTTGAAGATAAACGGGTGGGCAGGGCAGTTGTCAACAAGAAGTAAAATTTTTCGTCCCTTTAAATCTGTATCCCACTTTCGCACTTCTTCTTCAAAAAGTGTACTGGTCATCCAAGCTGATTTATTAGCTTTGTACGTCACTGGCAAATTTTTTATGTTCTTAAAACAGCGCGGATTTTTTGATTTGCCTATTACCATTAGCTTTCTTTTTTCTGTGCCATCCATATTAGCAGCCACAAGCACCGTAATACGTTCCTTGGAAAGCTTTCCTCCCACACACTTTTCCCAGAATTAAATTTCAGAGTTTTATCTGGAGTCAACTTATAGAAAATTCCTGCTTCATCAGAATTGAAAATGTCACTTGGCGCGTATTTTTGTGTGAATTTTGACCACACTCTATTAATCCAATCGTGAGTCACATTCGTATCAACACTTCGTGCTTCCCCACTTATTTTACCGTAGTTGATATGATGACGTTGCTTGAATTTTCCGAGCCATCCTTCTGATGCTTTGAAAGAAGTTAAACCAAGTTCTTCAGCAAAATTCTCCGCCTTAGCTTTCATGAGCGGCCCCGAAATAGGCATATTATTCTGGCGCTGTCGGTGAAACCATGACAGTATAGCTTCATCTAAGTCTTCGTATTTAGGTCTCTTTAATTTTTTGGAAGATTTCCCCTCGCCCTCAGCTTGGAGAATTTTGTCTTTGTTTTTCCATATTGTGGACACGGTAGAGCGACTAAATCCAAAGCGTTTGCCAACATCACTTATCTTCTCTCCAGTTTCTATTGCACGTATCAATAAAACTTTTTCGTCAATACACAGTGATTTTCTTTTACTAGCCATGTTTACAGTTTGAAAATTTGTGAGCAACTGAGAATACAGACATATGATAACGTATAGATATTCCACGACTCTAGTCATGGCCAAAAACAGTCGGGGTCCGGACACGTGCAAGCAATCCCAATTTATAAACAAAAGAACGAATTTCTTAGAAAGTTCGGTATACATGATGTCGAGTTTATTGCAGGCTAGGATAACAAAGCAACAAAAGAACGTTAACCACGTGCGCAGTTTTTAGCAACTTAAAAGGTACTTTTTATTACTTAATTGTTGTCGTTATTGAGAGTGGGTGTGATGCTATGTGGAGTGTATGAATGTATGGTAGACAAGCTAAACCAACCAAAGGCAATTGATTTCGACGCTTTAGAGAGTTTGTCGTTAAATCGAGTGTCGTTATATAGAGTTTACACTTACGTCAATTGTTGAGCCATTTTAATAAAAACAACTTGTTGCACACAAAACAATTTGGATTTACCAAGGGTCGTTCTACTACGGATGCGGGCGTGGAATTGCTTAAAAATATATTCGAGGCCTGGGAGGATTCCCAGGATGCGCTCGGTATTTTCTGCGACTTGTCCAAGGCTTTTGATTGCGTGCACCATGATATACTCATCAGGAAACTTCACCACTATGGTATCAAAAATAAGGCTCTTGACCTTCTGACTTCTTATTTGCATAATAGAATTCAGAGGGTAGATGTCAACGGTAAGAGGTCTTCTGGATCTACGGTCACCATGGGGGTTCCACAGGGTTCAATTCTAGGCCCTTTTTTGTTCCTTATTTATATTAATGACCTCCCTTATCACATAAGGGATAATCACAAGATTGTGTTGTTTGCTGATGATACTTCACTCGTTTTTAAAATCAAGCGCCAACTCGACAATTTTGACGAAGTTAACAATGCACTCTCTAAGGTTGTTCATTGGTTTAATGTCAATAATCTTCTTTTAAATGAATCTAAAACGAAGTTAATTAAATTCTCAACGCCAAACGTAAGGCAGTTACCAACCAATGTACAACTAAATGGAGTAGAGTTGAAGCCTGTTGAGTCAACGGTATTTCTTGGTTTGACCGTTGATTCCAAACTCCAATGGGGCCCATATATTGTTAAACTGTCAGGAAGGCTTAGTTCAGCCGCCTATGCTATTAAAAAGATCCGACTAATCACCGATGTGGACACAGCCAGAATAGTTTATTTTAGTTACTTTCATAGTTCAATGACGTATGGGATCCTCCTTTGGGGAAACTGTGCGGATGTTGAGACTATATTTATTTTACAGAAAAGAGCTGTTCGAGCCATTTATAATCTGGGTCCAAAAGTTTCTCTCAGAGAGAAATTCAAAGAAATAAATATTCTGACTGTTGCCTCGCAATATATTTTTGAAAATTTAATGTACGTTCGTAAAAACATTTCTAACTTTGTTCAAATGTCTGATGTTCATAGCATAAATACTAGGAATAAACATAATCTTGCTGTACATGCTACTCGCCTCCACAGAGCAAGCAACTCGTTCATGGGTCAATGTATACGCTTTTACAATAAACTTCCCAAAGCGGTTCGTGATTTACCTATCAAGAAATTTAAAAATCATATAAAATCCAAACTTTTGAAAAAAGGATATTACAAAATATCTGATTATTTAAATGATAAAGAAGCTTGGGAATGAGCTGCTCGCTTAGTGAGTGATATCTTTTCAAATGCCTGTTGTTCTTTTGACATTTAAATATTATTATCATCAGATAACATTTTATTAATGACATTTTTTTTTTATTGACATTTATATATTATAATTGTATTTTTATTATTATTTTATTATTATTATTGTGAATGTGAGTATCGTGTATGCGAGCAACATTATATACATATTCTTATAACATAAATACTGTCTGGCGGGTTTGAGTATTTTTAAATGGCCTACGCAAATGTTCTGCAGATCTGGTATCGTCGTGTGACAGGTCGTTGAGCTCCCTAAGATATGGTTGAGCTACACGACGACTGATGCATGCGTGCCGTCTGTTGTGACTGGTCAGCTCCAGCCTGATGTGGCTCTTTCCTCAAAAGGCCATTCCAGACCGCGTACATGGTGACACTCGCACATAATATTATTTGATTTATTTATAACATGTTTGAACTTTAAAAGAGACTATGACCCTTGAGTTTGTTTCGGCATTTCTTCTCAGGGATCAGTCATTAGGAAATGCCGACCTCAGCGTTCTTAAAAATGACGTGTAAAAGTGATTTAATGTCCAACTTGCAAAATAAACGATTTCATTTCATTTCATTTCTGACGTTTTAATGAGTCAAAAGCGGCTTGAATTTAAACTTAAACTGGAGCAACATACTTACATGTTTAATTTATGTAGAACAGTGTACAAAGGCTGTCCTCTAATAATCCTTTCAAACACTGATAATGAGACTCAATTTCCTATTGATAAACCGAGTGCAGACTGAATTTGCGTAGCCATAGTGGGATATGTAAGGTAAATGTGTGGTATTAATACATCAAAAGAACTTACTTCCTGAGTCCATACAACCCGGAACACAGCACTTTTTTCTGGACGTCGACATGATGTAGAAACAAGCCGAATTCTCAACTTAGAACTTCGAGTCTCTATCTCACAACAAACGCACAACTGCACTACCCGGAGGAGGAGATACTCAACTACACTCAACGGAATATAATGCTATGCAAATTATTGCAAATAAACAGAATTCACAATCGCAAGTTATTTCTGAAAAAAAAAAACAGAAAATCACAATTCACAAGACAATTTGTTTTTTTTTTTTTTTAATTTTTAATGGCATGGCATTCTAGCCTTTGTGCCAAATCTTCATTTTAATATATATATATATATGTTTTCCTTTGTTTATTTGTTATCATATCTTCTGTTTTTCTCATATTTTTCCAATGGTATTTTTAATATATTTATATAGCGGCATAAAGCAGTCTTTTCTTTGCAGCAATACGTTGAGGCGGCGGGATTCAATATTTGTTGACATTTCATCATTTATGTCACAAAGCTCGCTTGCAAGTATTAGCCTTTGGAGGTTATATTCTTCACAAGTAAATATAATATGTTCTGGTGTTCCTGGAAACTTTCGACAAGCAGTGCATGTCGCATCTTCAATTATGTTGAATCTACTCAAATGACCGGGTGCGGTGTTATGCCCAAACCTGAGTCTGTTCAGTGTTGTAATGAAGTCTCTACTCGCAATCTTTAGCTGATAATACCAGGGTTTTCTAGGTAAGTCCGTTTGTATGCTTCCATACCATTTTCCTTTCTGTTCTTGGTCTTTTTTCCAAAATCTTCTCCATACTTCATTGATATCCTTATTGATGTCAGTATAACAATCAGTAAAAGGAGTCTTAACCACAATACTTACATCTATTGAATTAGTTCCATTATATGCAGCTTTATCAGCAATTTCATTTCCACTAATGCCTCTATGCGAAGGAATCCACATAAAAAATACTTCTTTTCCTATACTACTTAGACTATTTATAAGAGTTTTAATTTTAAAAAGCAAGTAATTTGATTTAAAGTTAATATTTAAACCTTTTAACACTTTCGCTGCCCAGCTCCGAAAAGCAATTCCTATCCACATGCCCAAAAATATTTTGCATAATTACATAACAACCCGGTATTCGAGTCCAACAGCGCAATTGTATCGGAACGGGACCCTTATGCCCGAAAACCCGGCGTCCGGGTTCACTTAAGCCCCGCCCACCGAGCGTAGGGCTACCCAAAATAATTTACTAGAATATAATTATTGTGCATTTTTGATCAGAATAAAGAAAATAAATCCCGTCTTGTTATTTAATTTATTATGTTGTTAAAGAGACTATTTTTTTAATTTTAACGTACATTATGTTAGAACAGATTTACTTAATATGATTTATCTACATGTTTCTGTAAGCTTTTTTTTTAATCAATACAACGCCGACGTGCTTTGTTTTAACACCTGCATAGGATAACAAAGAAAATAAGTATCTAGTTTTTAGTTTAAATACTCGTAATCTCAAAAAACATGCCGACGCGCTTTGTTTGTCATTTTACGGGCCAGAGATAAAGAACCATAAATCTCGTTATTGCACAAAAGGCGATAGATGCACTTTTGTTTTAACTTTAAAAAAAGTTTTCGGCAAACGATTAAAGGTCTTACTCAGGTAAAAACTTAACCCTTCTGCTGCTAAAAGTAGGTACGTATTTACAAAATAATTTAAGCTCATTCAGTAATCTGTTTGCACTTCCGTATTACTTCCGTTTATGTTATTAATATTTTCAAAGAGATCCCCAAATGAGATACTTTCAAAAACCTTTGAAATCCGTAATTCTTCTCATATTTTGTAAATGATATGTGATTTAGCTGTAAACACTAGTATTTTTATATTACTTTGACCTAATAATAAATTTATTTCCCATTTATATTAGGCAAGGATTATCTTTGCGAATTTAACGTCTCTTGATTTGGACATACATCAATAGATGGCGCGCGTGAGCGCATTATTACCACGGAGGAGAAAAGACTAGCGGAGATGCCCTAAAGCAGGTAGGTCAAATACGTCACGACTACGTCACGGCAGGCGTGGCTGGACACCGCCCATATACCGTCCTTCACATCAAACTGACATCTTGTCATAGTTGTATTTTGACCACAATTTCAAAAGATTGTATTTGTTACTCGATTAAAACGATGAAATGCGCTATCATTCATTGTAGAAATTGCTCAGGATCCAAACTCAAACATACCGATAGTATAGCATTTCACATGTAAGAAATATTTTAGCTTTAAAACATATTTTTGCTAGAGACATCTGTCGTCGAATAGCTGCATTTCTAGAACTTCTAAGTGAATTTGTATTATTTTCGTATCAATCTTGTATCAATGTATATTATTAGTATCAATTTTTGCCTTAAAAAAAGCTTAATTTTCTCTTGCATCCTACAGCTTTTTTATAGATTATTTACAAACCAAAACATATGATATCATGAAAATTAAAAATTATAAAAACACCATCTTTCGGTAAGTAGTCGACATAATATTTGAAGTAAAATTGTGTTCATCAAGACAGAGAGACCAGACATAGAAAATTCAATCACCCACATTTAAAATCTGCAATTATCTTAAAAATATTCATGACTCTATGTATTTTTTTTTGTTTTATCTAAGAAAAAACAAAAAGGTAAAAAAGTACTTTTGTAAGAAGATTTCTCGATATATGTGAATATGAATTTCTTTGTTAGGTTGGATGAACAAGGATTTTCCTGTCTATCGCTATATAGAAGGAATATTTTTCAGTTAAAAGTTATAGGTAGGTACTGTGTTATTTTAAATATAAGATGTGACGAAAATTCGTGTAGATTTATTTATATTCATCATCAGCAATGTTTTACATAGGTATATCTCTCTTCCCGTACATACTTTTTGAATGTACCTTGAGCAACATCCGACACACATAAAGTCTGCCATTTAGTGGATGCGCCGTTATGATATAGTTGTTAAAACTCTAATTCGATAAATAAAATAAATAAATAAATAAATAAACATTATTTATTTATTTAAATTCGATAAACACTGTCCCTATAATTTTAATTCCCATTTTACTTGGTGAATTTTATAACATGGCAACATCGAAAATAACAACAGTCATCATCAGCACGGTTCTAGAACAAATAGAACAAATTTTTGTGCTTGTGACGCCATAGTGGATAGTAGACGAACTAACACAATTACATAAGTTGATACTTAAATTACACCATGGGGGTATTTTAGACCCGTGGTGAATAAAAATTATTTTTAATCAAGTCTCCGTTTAATGATTCCTAGTAGAATTATACCTATTTCATTTCTGGGGGAGTAAATAAATTGTTGTGGGGCAAGTTCTCTGCACACGATATACTTATATAAGTATTATTTTTCAAACATTTTTTATCTCTCTCTTTTTTTCGTTCATTACGAATGAATGCTTCTTCAAACTTTCTAATTCAATTACTATTTTTAAAGAATTATTAAATAAGAGTATTTACTTTACTTTTTAGTATGTCACTAGTGGTCGATGTTAGTTTAGGGTTAGATTTTAATTATCCTATTCTACGCTAGATGGATTTACAAAAAATGGGAGGCTTCCCATAAAAGGCGTATAAGGGTGGATCACGGGTGGAGCCAGTAACGTTCCTCGTCCCCCGCTCACCCGAATTTTGGCGCGCTGCTTTGTCAGGAGATTTTACGTTAGGGCACCTCCGCTAGTCTTTTCTCCTCCGTGATTATTACTAACATCAAACAAGATCTAACCTAAGTACGCATGTACCAAATTAATACAATACTGGAGTGAAGCAATAACTGGATGAAATAATACCAATTTACGTTTTCTAATCCGTTATAAACTAAAGCGATGTTTTTTCAATTGATTTCATTTATTTACTTTTGACAACCCTTACAGCTTACTTAGCTATGGACTCGCTATTCGGGTCCTGGGCATAAGCACATGCAATCTATAGCTACACATAGCGACGACTCGGTATTCGGGTTGCGGGCATAAGGAATGAACTATGGTTCGACTCGAATCCCGGGTGCTGGGCATCGAAAGTGTTAAACTATTAATTAAGCTTAGAGAATCAGTAAGGATTAAGAAATATTTACACTTTTCTAAAGACTCAATGTGCTTTAACGCTTCTAAAACTGCATATGCCTCAGCAGTAAATATACTAGAACTATTATCTAACACAAAACTTTGTACAAAATTAATCTGAGGGTCATACACAGCACTACGAACATGAGACTCTCCTTTGCTCCCATCAGTATATATTTTATAATATTCCCTATTGTGATCTAAAAAATTAAGAAGGTCTTGATTGGTGCAAACTGAAGCATCAATAGATCTTGGTAGTTGGAATAAAATTTGAAATTGTGTTGAATAGCATGGCCATAAAGAATTAGAAAATACTTTACTAAAGTAGTTTTTTATTCTCAGGAGTATTTGGGAAAGTTCTGGATATTGATGGCAAAGAAGATCCTCACCAGTTATCTCAGGAGCACTAGATTGAACAGGGTAAGGCAAAATTTTCTTCATTACTAGTTGATTGTCAGAGGATAATAATTTTAAACAAAAGCGTTGAGCTAAAAGTAATCTGCGGAGTGATAATGGCATTATTACTGTTTCTACTTCCATAGCTCTAATAGGTGTAGAACACATAGCACCTGATATGATCCTAAGACCCTTATTTTGTATTACATCTAATCTATCTACAAACTTACTGTTAATCCTAACTATCCTAATCCTAATCCTAACTAATATTATAAATGTGAAAGTAACTCTGTCTGTCTGTCTGTCTGTCTTTCTGTCTGTCTGTCTGTCTTTCTGTCTGTCTGTCTGTCTTTTCTTCACGCCTATACTACTGAACCGATTTGTGTGAAATTTGGTACAGACATAGTTTGGAACTTGAGAAAGGACATAGGATAGTTTTTATTACAAAAAAATATAAAAATAAAAATAAAATTTATTTCGGACATATAGCGCCATCTATTGGTCAAACCAAAAATCACTATTCCACGCGAACGAAGTCGCGGGCAAAAGCTAGTATTAATATAAGCAAGGCAACTATAGTCAAAGTGACTTCGCACAATCGATTTGTACAAAATTGTAAGGGTTTTAGGGTCTGCACCCCATGAAACACCGGCTAAACATCGCAGTATGTTGAGACCCTTTAGGGAATTTTGGGCAATGTATCTTAAATGATACTCGAAAGAAAGTTTCCTATCTATAATTATGCCTAAAAACTTATATCTATCTGTTTGAGGAATAATTTCATTGTTAAATGTTATATTAGTTCTAGGTGAATCCTGGCCAAAAACTATAACTCTACTTTTAAAAGTATTAATTTTGAGGTCCAAATTATTATAATATATATGTAATTTAGTTAGAGCATCATTTAAGATACATGCAGCTTGTTCCAAATTTCTATTTTTACAGTAAAAAGTAAGATCATCTGCAAATTGCAGTATATTTACATCAGGATTATTTACATATTTACAAATTTCGCTACAGTAAAGATTAAAAAGTAAAGGGGATAATACTGCCCCTTGCATTGTGCCTTTTGACGCAGTTCTAGGTCCATGAATAATATTATTATGTCTAACATATAAAGTTCTATTATTTAAAAAATTAAAGATCAATTTACATATAAGACCGGGTATACCAAGTTTTGATAGAGTTTTAACTAAAATTCCTGGTTGTACACTATCAAAGGCTCCTTGAACATCTAAAAACACACATATTACACTTGACTTACTATTTTTTGCATGTTTCAGATCGGAGACAAGTGAAACGAAGCTGTCTGCACAACTTCGCCCTCGTCTGAAGCCATATTGAACATTTGGCAGTATATCATTGTGTTCAACAAACCAGTCAAGCCGAGTTTTTATCATATTCTCAAATATTTTACCTAGACAAGATGATAATGAAATAGGTCGGTAGGAATTAGCATTATCAGGAGGCTTATCTGTCTTTAAAATAGGTATTACACATTGAGTTTTCCAAGACTCAGGAATAATCTGTTCAATCCATAAGTTATTAAGAATGTCTAAGAAAAGTTTTTGGACTGACTGATGAAGTTTTTTAATTTAAATATAAGGAAAACCATCTAATCCAGGTGTTGTATCTTTACGTGAATTTAAAGATGCAGAAAGTTCCTGAAATGAAAACTTTTCTAAGAGAAATTTCGTATTTTCATTATCGTTATGAATATTAAAATATTTTTCTAAGTTAGGGACCTCTAAGCCCTTATCTGACAATTTATCTAAAAATGAATTAATGAATGTATCAGAATATGACTTATTATTAATCTTTCTACTGTGTTTAAACATTTTAATTTGATTCCAAATTTTGCTAATGGGAGTTGTCCTATTGAAACTATTACATAAATTATTCCATCCATTTTTCCTTTCCTCAGCAATTGTCTTTTTCTTTACTGCATCTAACCTCTTGTAATTAATGAAATTTTCAATAGCAGGATTTTTCCTATAATATTTTAGTGCCTCATAGGAATTAATAACACTTTGTTTACACTTATCATTCCACCATGGTACAGGAAGTTTGCTTTTATAATTAGATGTTCGAACAAACTTAGGAATGCATGTATCTTTTAACAAGTTAAGTTTATCACAGAAAATATTATATACTTGTAAAGGGTCTTTATCAACCATATTTACATTACTAAAAAAGTCTTTTGAAAGCTCACAATACTGCTTCCAATCTGTCTTATTATATAGATATTTTTCTGTGGGAGGATTTACTTTGTATTTATCTACACTCAGTAATATAGAAGTAATTGTTGGAAAATGATAACTACCCATATTATTATCATAAACTGACCATTCACAAAGTGGAGCAATACAAGGACTGACAAAAGTAACATCTATAGCAGATGGATTACGATTTGGATATTGAATAGTTGTATAATTACCATCATTAAGTATACATAAATTAGAGTCATCAATAATGTCATAAAGTTGCTGTCCACGACCTTTTGTAGATACACAGCCAAAGGCAATATGATGTGCATTAAAATCACCACTAATAAAAACAGGAGAAGGTAATGAATTAATTATATTTCGTAATCTGTTGTAGGAGGGGAATAAACACACAAAATGGAAAGTGTACCATGTTCTGTAGTTAACAATATAGCTATGCTTTGTAAATCTTCATAAAATTGAGTATCTAACTGTGTATACTTTAAAAAAGGACGGATTAGTATTGCGACACCTCCATGGTTATTACTTGCATTACGGAAATGTAAATTGTATCCAGGAATATTAAATAATCTATTGTTTTTAAACCATGTTTCATTTAAAAGACAAATATCAATATTTTCATTTGCTAAAAAATCTATTAATAAGGGCTTTTTATTATATGCGCTTTGTATATTGAACTGTGCTATTCTTAACTGTGACTGTGATAAGGTGCTATTTATATCCATAAGCTTAGGAAAGGTATTTATGTAACATATCGTTAACTGTTCTACTATTAATTGGAGTCCCATCACCCTTATTGCTAATTTCAAGTATGGTGCGAATAATTGCTGTGTTTAAATCTGTATTATTTATTAATTGCTCTTTTATATTAATTTGAGGAGCTTGTGTAGTGGGAACTACAGGTAATTTATTAATCTGAGAAGTAGAGCTACTATCTACCTTATGTGCAGATGAAGCTGCAGGTTTATTTACATTTTGTACAATTTTATTTTCAGGTGTGGTTCTAATAATATTATTATTTACAACATATTTTGTTTTTTTATTTACATTTTCAGTTATAGTTGGAAAATTCTGTTCATATTTCTTTGAGTCAACAACACTTGAATAAGTAATTTTATTGCGCTTTTCTAACATTTTTTGAATTTTAATAGGACAAGATCTAGATACAGCCAAATGGGCTCCCCTGCAGTTGGCACAGCAGAGCTCATTAGGCTTGTCACATTCTGTGTATAAGTGCTCTCCAGCGCAACAACTACAGCGTTGCTTACCATTACAGACTCTAGCCGAGTGATTAAACTTAAAACAGCGATAACATAGCTGCAGAGGCGGAACATAATCAAATACCCTATACGAGAATAGATCGTACTGTACACTATCAGGGAGATTATTAGACAAAAAGGTCAAACTAACAGTTTGTAGTGGAACTCGCTGCTGCCCAACCTTCTTTGTAAAACGTCGTATTGCAATAATTTCAAAGTGAGAGGAAAGCTTGGAGTATAATTCCTTGTTGGAGATGTTAGTAGGTACAAAACGGATTACTCCTGTTTTCTCTATTTGGGCTGCCGGTATAAATGCTTTTAAATTGTACTTTTCCAAAAAAACAGAGTTGGCTATAAAGTTGTTAGCTGTGTTCGCCAGTTTAAATACAACAACAATCTTATTCGCGTTGACTCTCTGCAGAGTCACCACACCCTTTATTTCTGTTGTGAATATATGATTCAGGTAAATTGGACTCTTGTTTCCAATTCGCTCTTTTTTATCCTGAGACTCAACATAAACTTTAAACTCAGTATTGGTTGAATGTTCTGGGTATTGCCTTATATAATTAGGCTTCAAAAAAGGAGCAAAATTACTACTTTCCTGTTGCCGCTGTTGCTGCTGCTCTGGATCTATTGGCCGCTTAGCCGCCTTCTTGGAATGGGGTCCATCTGGACCCCCATCCACGTCACCATCCATCTAAAGACTGCTATTCTAATAGTTTTCCACAATGTTTAAGCACAAATAATAAATTAATTTAATTAAAATTTTGGAGGATACTTTTAAAAGAACCGCGCTCTTCGAGTTTCCCGCCCTTTTCCCCAAGACAATTTGACAGTTCAATCAATGTGACCAGACATTCAAATTCAAAACTTACTACCGAAAAGTATCGTAGTATTATTTAATAGGTATTTATTATAATATCGAAAAACATAATGTGAAATTAAAACTCTATTCTTTCTTTCTACTAAGATTTCTATATAAATAATGGTGTAATAACATATTTCCATCCGTGCAACAGTGCACAAATGGCACTAAAAGCTACTAAATTGGTAATAATAAGGAACATCGTCTCAAAAATAATACCACTAATTTTAGAAGTCGCTTAACACTTTGACCGCTTTCTTTAGCGAGTACCCATTTTTGATGTTATCCAAACGTGTAGAACGCCATCTGTATTTGTTTTATGGAAGCTACAAATTATAATGCTACTAAACTTAAAAGATGCAAGTTCCAATGATGAATTAACCAGTCAGTCTATACTTCTAAAATTAGCACTATAGCAGTGCTGTTGTTACCATATTATTTCAACTAAGATTGCATAGCCTGTAGAAACAGCTTTTGTCTACCGGAGAATCGACAAAATGACAGATTGAAGAAAGATTTCTATCGATCCGGGCATGGCGATGTTTGACAACGAGAAAAGAAATGTTTCTTTTCTTCATCGACATGTGCAGGGGGTGTCGACTCTATACGTCGAAACAACGACATACCTACAAGGGCTATTTCAAGTGTGGCTAGAGTTAAAAAAAAAATCGGGACCTAATACTCGAGACTAAAAAATTACGTTTTTATGAGATTTAGGTCCCTAATCTTACCACTAATGTCATTTCTGAAGTTTGATGACGTTTCGTTCACTGCCAAACAAGATGGCAGAATGTTTGTAAAAGTTTGCCGTAGCATCTCGTGTTGTAACGTGTAAGCTTTTATTATTGTTTGTTTCGACTCAGTGTTACAAATATTATGAGATAGTGACTCTGTGTGTTTTTTGAGATAGTGACTCTGTGTTTTTGAGATAGTGACTCTGTGTGTTTTTTGAGAAAGTGACTCTGTTTCTGTACCTTTTTCGAGAAAGTGAATATGTCGTCGGTAATAAACGTGGTTATAAGGTTTAATACCGGTAGCGATCACCGACTTGTCCGAGGCTCTCTGAATATCAACTTCAAGGCCGAACGTTTCCGTCTGATGAAGGCCAGGCTCCGACCAACACTGCTCCAAACCATGACAGGATCTGAAACGTTCCAATCAAATTTGGAGAACCGATTTGCCGCCGTGGAAACCACAACAGACGTTAACCAGAACCACGAATATGTGGTTCGGATCCTCAGGGAGGAAGGTTCGAGATTCTGTAACATGCAGCGTAAGGGCAAGAAATCAAAGCTTTCGGAAGAGACATTAGGGCTTATGAAGAAACGACGTGAAAACCCGCCTGTCACTTCGTCAGCTAAGCGGGTTCTAAACCAAGAGATCAACAAGCACGTACGACGCGACCTCCGGTGCTCCAATACTCTTGACATAGAAAGAGCAATTGAGCTAAATCGGGGGTCAAAGGTGTTCGTACAATCTCTTGGAAGAAGCCACTTGACGAAGTTGACCACAACAAGTGGAGAAGTCGTTTCTTCGGTGCCGGCAGTCCTTTCGGAAGTGGAAAATTTCTATGGCCGGCTATACGCATCGCATGCATCTCGACCTGATCCCGGAAATGAGGATTCTAGAGCCACATTAACACGCCATTTCACCGAAGACCTGCCAGAAGTCAGCAGTGGCAAAATCGAGATCGCTCTGAGACAGCTCAAAAATGGAAAAGCCCCTGGCGAGGATGGCATTACAACAGAGCTTTTAAAAGCAGGAGGTAAGCCCGTACTGGGGGAGCTCCAGAAGCTTTTTAATGCCGTCCTGTTTGAAGGGAGAACTCCAGAGGCGTGGAGTAGGAGTGTTGTCGTCCTGTTCTTCAAGAAGGGAGACAAAACCCAGCTGACGAACTATCGACCCATTTCCCTCCTAAGCCACGTCTATAAGCTGTTCTCAAGAGTGATCACGAACCGACTTGCGCGAAGACTCGACGAATTCCAACCACCGGAGCAGGCCGGGTTTCGGAGCGGATACGGCACCATAGACCACATCCACACAGTGCGGCAGATTATACAGAAGACCGAAGAGTATAATCAGCCCCTGTGTCTAGCATTTGTGGACTATGAGAAGGCCTTTGACTCGGTTGAAATCTGGTCTGTTCTGGAGTCCCTGCAGCGTTGTCAAGTAGATTGGCGATACATCCAAGTGATGAGATGTCTCTACGAAGCCGCTACAATGTCCGTCCAAGTACAGAATCAGCAAACAAGGCCCATACCGTTGCATCGAGGAGTGAGACAAGGGGATGTTATTTCCCCGAAACTGTTCACTAATGCAATGGAGGATATGTTCAAGACGCTGAACTGGAAAGGGCGAGGCATCAACATCAATGGCGAACACATCTCTCACTTGCGATTTGCTGACGATATCGTCATCATGGCGGAAACGCTGCAGGACCTACAACAGATGCTGAACGACCTGGCTGAATCTTCTCTACGCATCGGCCTACGGATGAACTTGGACAAAACCAAGGTCATGTTCAATGAACATGTTCTACCGGAACCGATTGCGATACACGGCGCCGTTCTCGAAGTTGTTCGGAAATATGTATACCTCGGGCAGACATTGCAGTTAGGTAGAAACAACTTTGAGGACGAGGTGAATAGGAGAATTCAGTTGGGTTGGGCTGCATTTGGGAAGCTACGTCGAGTCCTAACATCGTCGATCCCACAGTGCCTAAAGACAAAAGTCTTCAATCAGTGCGTCCTACCTGTCATGAATTACGGAGCTGAAACGTGGACACTGTCGGTACGGCTGGTTCACAAGTTTAAAGTCGCTCAGCGGGCTATGGAAAGGGCTATGCTCGGCATTTCTCTGAGGGATCGCATCAGAAATGAGGTAATCCGTCAGAGAACCAAGGTCATCGACATAGCCCACCGAATCAGCAAGCTGATTCGGTGTTATAATAATAATAATAATAAGCCCCGCAGGGCATCTGAGGCGGATGACGGGGAGTAGCGACCCCGCGGGGCTATATATCCGAGTGCTCCAGGGAGAGTATACTGTCCCCCATCTCCGGCTTGCCGGAGTGAAGCATGACGGGGGATAGGTCTCCCGCCTCTTGGCTTGCCTTCATCGGCCGGTCAGAGTGGAGTCGCTAGAGCAGGGTTAGCAGCCCACTCGGAGGGTAGGTGCCTCGTGGTAAGTGGCGAGTGGGCCGGTGATGCTGGACCCACAGGGAGCGCGTGATCTGCGTTTAAAGTCCGCCGAGGTATCCTCACCCTTCAGCCCCTCATGTACCTGTTGCCCCCTTGATGCGATTTAGCGACTGATTCCCGGGGGCCCAGTAAGTGAGGTGGCGAGTCTCCACCTGCCATTTTTACATGTATTTAATACATTGTCATCGGCAGGTGCCATAGTTCCCGTAGTTTCCCCATTCCTAGTCCACTAACATCCCATCACAATAGCCCAAGTAGTTTTTATCCATAGTTAGCAATAGTTTAGCACAGAACCGGGGATTGTCCTTGGGTACATTTCTATAGTGTATACAGGGATAATCGTCGGTTTTGTGTCACCATTTCATTAAAGTTGTCTCAAAAGGGCTTCAGCGTGTTGGCTTCGGCCCCACGTTCGCCTCCCAAAAATCCGGGACTCTATAGTCCCGAGGTCTGGTAGAGACATACAAAATAATAATAATAATAAGCCCCGCAGGGCATCTGAGGCGGATGACGGGGAGTAGCGACCCCGCGGGGCCATATATCCGAGTGCTCCAGGGAGAGTATACTGTCCCCCATCTCCGGCCTGCCGGAGTGAAGAATGACGGGGGATAGGTCTCCCGCCTCTTGGCTTGCCTTCATCGGCCGGTCAGAGTGGAGTCGCTAGAGCAGGGTTAGCAGCCCACTCGGAGGGTAGGTGCCTCGTGGTAAGTGGCGAGTGGGCCGGTGATGCTGGACCCACAGGGAGCGCGTGATCTGCGTTTAAAGTCCGCCGAGGTATCCTCACCCTTCAGCCCCTCATGTACCTGTTGCCCCCTTGTTGCAATTTAGCGACTGATTCCCGGGGGCCCAGTAAGTGAGGTGGCGAGTCTCCACCTGCCATTTTTACATGTTTTAATACATTGTCATCGGCAGGTGCCATAGTTCCCATAGTTATCCCCATTCCCAGTCCATTAGCATCCCATCACAATAGCCCAAGTAGTTTTCATCCACAGTTAGCAATAGTATAGCACAGAACCGGGGATTGTCCTTGGGTACATTTCTATAGTGTATACAGGGATAATCGTCGGTTTTGTGTCACCATTTCATTAAAGTTGTCTCAAAAGGGCTTCAGCGTGTTGGCTTCGGCCCCACGTTCGCCTCCCAAAAATCCGGGACTCTATAGTCCCGAGGTCTGGTAGAGACATACAAAATAATAATAATAATAAGCCCCGCAGGGCATCTGAGGCGGAGCCCCGCAGGGCATCTGAGGCGGATGACGGGGAGTAGCGACCCCGCGGGGCTATATATCCGAGTGCTCCAGGGAGAGTATACTGTCCCCCATCTCCGGCTTGCCGGAGTGAAGCATGACGGGGGATAGGTCTCCCGCCTCTTGGCTTGCCTTCATCGGCCGGTCAGAGTGGAGTCGCTAGAGCAGGGTTAGCAGCCCACTCGGAGGGTAGGTGCCTCGTGGTAAGTGGCGAGTGGGCCGGTGATGCTGGACCCACAGGGAGCGCGTGATCTGCGTTTAAAGTCCACCGAGGTATCCTCACCCTTCAGCCCCTCATGTACCTGTTGCCCCCTTGTTGCGATTTAGCGACTGATTCCCGGGGGCCCAGTAAGTGAGGTGGCGAGTCTCCACCTGCCATTTTTACATGTATTTAATACATTGTCATCGGCAGGTGCCATAGTTCCCGTAGTTTCCCCATTCCTAGTCCACTAACATCCCATCACAATAGCCCAAGTAGTTTTTATCCATAGTTAGCAATAGTTTAGCACAGAACCGGGGATTGTCCTTGGGTACATTTCTATAGTGTATACAGGGATAATCGTCGGTTTTGAGTCACCATTTCATTAAAGTTGTCTCAAAAGGGCTTCAGCGTGTTGGCTTCGGCCCCACGTTCGCCTCCCAAAAATCCGGGACTCTATAGTCCCGAGGTCTGGTAGAGACATACAAAATAATAATAATAAATCTGTAATAAATCTGTAGAGAGGTCAATTCTGTACATTGAATATATTTCCAAAAAAACTATCAGGGGTGATTAGTGATCGATACTGATGCCAAAAATGTAATCAGTAAAATTTTTGTCTGTCTGTCTGTCTGTCTGTCTGTCTGTCTGTCTGTATGTTCGTTATGGAAACAAAAACTACTTGACGGATTTTAACGAAACTTGGTACAATTATTCTTCATACTCCTGGGCAGGTTATAGGATACTTTTCATTACGCTGCGACCAATAGGAGCAGAGCAGTGAAGGGAAATGTTGGGAAAAAGGGCGAAGTTACTCCATTTTTTAAGCTTCCATCGCGTGTGCAGCCTTAATGGTAAAAGCTACACAGAAACCATATATGACGGAAATGTTCTCCATAAAATTATGTAAAAAACGTCTCATGACAGCACATGTCTACCTTTTATGGTTGTCTCACAATAACACGTGTAACTCTCGATAGCTTAGTAGTTCGGAGGTTTCTGATTATATTTTGTCTACTATTACGTTTCTAACACTCTCACTCATATTAAATAATAAAAGTTAACATTATTACCTATTCAATAAAAAAAGAATCATATAAATCGGTAGAGAAAAACCAAAGTTATACATGAAATACGGTAATAAGCCGCCGCGCGTGAATATCATGCTATAAGGATCATTTTTGTGTAACGGTCGCCGCGCTTGACGCGGCTCGCGGCGCGGTGGCTGCGCGTGGCGCGGGCTTCATACAATAGGTATTTGGCTGTTGATGCGCTTGGTGCGAATAGACGTTCAGAGTGTTCAACCTTATTGACCGACAATAATTGATATTAACAAATCTTGCTTATCAGCCATTATCAGCGCGACTTTTAGGTTTTAATTAATTATTTTTTTACTTTCTTTTGTTGTTATTTTATAAACTAGGTAGGTTTATTTCCTTTTTAGGTGAAATAGTCCTACTACTACGCATACATTTAGATAATTGGATAGGCTGGTGCTTAGTATTTCTTCCTCGCTTTGCACAAAGTACGAATCTAAGGCGGACGAAGTCGCTGGCAGAAGCTATAGTTAATAAAAAGTGTTTGGTTTTGTATATTCAGAGCAAATTAGTTTTTTGTTTATCTTCTTTTGAGCTTATCAACGTTTTCATTGAAATTCAAAGCACTTAATTGAAATTATTAAAATTATATTTGTACCGTGAAATCGGCCATCATTGCCCGCTTTTTTCCTTGTTTTTGAGATTTTGCAAAAATAAAACACCGGAAACGTGTATGAAGTCGACTGTAGTAGCAATTACTATTAAAGGCTTTAAATTGCAAAATGTGGTGCTTCTAACTATAACAGAATCTTAGAAAAAGGCGCTTAAATAGCCGGGCAAAATTATACGCACAACCGTCCAACATTGCTCACCTTCATTTTCTCTAAAACTTTCAGTTCTAATGCTTTGGCAATAAGATATGTTTTAGTGAATTATGCGATGTTGCCATCTCTCTTGATCAATATGTCAAACACGCTTATTTTTTTATGTTTCTGAGGTGGGCAATGTTACAATACACACCAGCTACTTTTTCATACAAACTAAAACGGTGGGTTAGGGTTGATACACATTTATGTGATAAATAATTATCTCTTTGTCAACTTGTCTAGACTGAAATACAGAAATATTATCATTTTTCTGCCCTTATCCCAATTTATGAGGTCAGCGCAGCGTGTCTTCTTCCAAAACTCGGTATCAACTATCATCTTAGTATTTACTCCCTTTCTATTTTAGTCATAAATACATATTATAATCATTTGCACAATCCCTCCATTGGTTATTTGATATTTTCTTACCTGCTCATATAGCCATCCGCATTTATACTCATGCCTACTTAGAACTTTGGCAGTAACATGTTTCTCAGTCCTCTGTATCAAATGCTCATATATTATGATAACCAATTTCTGATAAATAAGGTACCTAGGTAGGAGTATAAATTTTTAATTTAAAAATACTATAATGGGTGCCAACCCTAACACTGTTTTCACAGTGGGCAATGTTGTCACTCCTATATTCACGCAAGTTCGGGAATCATTGCCCACCTCATTATCTTGAAGATTTGATGTTCTAATGATCTCAAAATAGCAAAGAAATGTAACATGATACTTATTAGGTATTACTCCAATACTGAAATAACTTACCTGAGTGATGTCGTACGATGACAATGTGTAAAAACGTAAAACAAGATTTTGGCACCACCTCATACTAGTCTTGCTTCTATCATGTCTCGCCGACGACTGAGTGAACTTAACAACGAAACTAATATTTAGTGTTACCAGAAAAATGTTCAAGTTTACCCTAAAGATTAAAAAATGTTGTCAGCTTTATACATTTATTTAAAATTCATGATCTTAGTTATTTTTCGTGTTTGGGCAAAGATATCCGCTAAGGGCAATGTTGGCCGGTTTCACGGTAATGTACCAACATTATTGAGGTAGATACCTATAGCCAGTGTTCTGGACCTGTTCTTAGAACCCGTTGTAACCAAACGCTTATCGGCTATTGAAATTCCGGGAACTTAATCTGCAAATGTGATTGTGTCACGAGCAACGTATTATGTAGGTATTATTGGTAGTGTGTATTATCGAGTAACATAATTAAGGATTGCAAACAGCTTGAAAAACCAGTGCTTGAAAAAGCAGTTGAAGTGGCAGTGGGCTGGCCATATTAGCCGAAGAACCGATAACCGTTGGGGTAAACGAGTTCTAGAGTGGAGACCGCGCCTCGGCAAGCGTAGTGTAGGACTTCCTCAGGCACGGTGGAGTGATGACTTGCGCAAGACGGCTGGCAGGAGCTGGATGCGAGAAGCCGAAAATCGATCTCAGTGGCGTGCACTTGGAGAGGCCTATGTCCAGCAGTGGACTGCGATGGGCTGATGATGAATAAACGTGGAAAGTCGACGACGATGTCTTAAGTGTGGACGTTCACCGGCTGAGGATTCACTGACTACATTGTTTCGCTTTCCGAAACCCGGCAAAACGAACACTTCACGGTATGTTGTTTGATTGTACCATGGCTTGACGATGATGTTACAACAACAAAGCTACTGAACTACAGCTGAAAACTCTTCCACATCCTGCTTACTCTGCACCCTATTTTCCAATTTATGTGTTATGCATTTTGTTGAATTGAAGTTAACAATTACTTACCACATTGGTTAAGACCAATTCACAAGTTCCTAACTTTATTAGTAGACTAATAAAGTTCAAGTATTGCTTTGGTGATTAACCAATCAAAATGTATTTGAAAAACATTGTTATAGGACAGAATACTTTTCCTTACTTTACCACACAAATTTCAATGGAAACACTTCTTAGGCAAATACTTTTGAGCTCAAATGTCACGAATTAGACAATTTCTTTTCTATCATTATCAAACTGATTAAACAATACCGGTGGACAAGCAGATATAGTACAACAGTTTTTTAATATTTAGATTGATTCTGGTTCACAATCAACCACCTTAGTAAGTATGTTTATTTTTGATACAGTTATCTTTTTTTTTCAGCTGTTTATTATGGGCAAAGTACTGTTTTCCTGATAAAGAATACTGGTCACCAGAATTCCAGCATAAACTTCATACAGAACATAAAATGCTCTGCAATAGACATTTTCCAAGGACATCATTTAGTGATTACCCTGAAACTTTCAAGAAGCTTCATAGATTTGCAGTTCCAGATGACATCAAAGAGGTAATTATATATTTAGTTATCTAACAAATACAATCTTTTGAAAACTAAAATATAAAGTTCATGGTAGTAGTTTCATAATAAAATTGTTGCAATAGGGAAAACATGGATGGTGATCCAGAGCTTTAGTTCATTAACCCCGAAGCGAACACCAGAGTTTGCACATTTATTGTTCTTATATTAAGTCTGTAATTGCGCTACTTGAAAGGTTAAGAGATATCCTACTAATATTATAAATGTAAAAGTTCATGAAGATGTTTGAAAGCTTGTTACTTAACCACCCTGAACCGCTAAATGAATTTGGATAAAATTTGTCATATTAAAATATAGGTTACTTTTGTCTCAAGAAACTACAGTTCCCAAGTGATACCTACACAATTAGTTTATATGTGTTAGAGTAGCCAACAAAGCTGGAGCCGCATTAAAAATCTATAGAAAAACAAAGGTTATAGAATGTTTAAGGGATTTTGAGATTGTATATTATGTATATTAGATTTTACAACTATTGTTGTAGTAAGTAGTATTATGCTTATTATAATTATTATTACTAATACTACTACAATATTTTTTTTACTTAAATTTCAGGCTGAACCTCAACCAGGCCCTGCATATTGTCAGGTGCAAGTGTTGAAAGATATAACCAACTGCTATTCTGAGCCAAAACCAATACTTGAACCTCTACCTGGAACTTCACATGTGGTGCTTGATGAAAATAAAGTGCTGAGTGAAATTAACACTCCTCAGACACCAACAAATGAAAGGCAAAATAAAACTCCAAAGGAAAAATATCTGTTGTCAAAATGCAGAAAACATTTGAAACATATTTGCCAATTAAGAAATAGAATAAAAAAAATAAAAAATAAGGATATCCTGAAAGAAATAAGTAAAAACGAGTCAGTTGACAAACTGATGAAAAAATTGACTCCTACATTTGCCTTGTTGCTGCAAGCACAGATAAAAAACTTAAAAAAAAAAACCAAAGGAAGGAGATGGACAGTGGAAGAAAAAATAACAGCGCTGAGACTATATAAAAGATCACCGACTTGTTATAGACTGATGAGAAAATTGTTTTGTCTACCAGCTCAATCTACTTTAAAATGTCTTTTGAGCAAACTCTCCCTCGAAGTAGGAGTCAATAAATGTATTTTCTCTGTATTAAAAAAGACAGTACAACTTCAAAGTGCATCTGACAATGAATATATTATCCTGTTTGATGAAATGTCAATTAAAAAAAATATAATGTATAACCGAAGGACAGATTCAATAGAAGGATTTCAAGACCATGGCTTTCAAGGCAGATCGCCACAATTAGCAACACATGCTCTAGTGTTCATGATAGCTGGCATTAGAAGAAAGATTAAGCAGCCTGTGGCTTACTACTTATCCAGCGAGTATGTAACAGCAGACCGTCTAGCAGTATTGATAAAAGAGGTAATGTTATCAAAGCAATCCAAAATATATAATTTTACAGCTACATATATAAAACACAGAACTCTATTCTATTGTTATCTTTCTCAAGTACTGTGCACACTGAAATATTATAATTAATATTTAGAAAAAGTAATTTGTAATATAAAAGAATTCTTTTAGATACTGAATTTTATTTTATTTTTTCAGATAGTACGTGAATGTCGTGAGGCGGGTCTTAGCATAGCGGCAACGGTTTGCGACATGGATGGGGTAAATCGACGAGCTTTATCCATCTTAGGTGCCACTTGTGAAAAGCCCTTCATCAATATTGATGACATAGACGTTATCAGTATGTATGACCCACCTCATCTGCTAAAGTGTTTCAGAAATTTATTTCTGAAATACAATATCCAGTGCACTACACAAATAACATCAAACAACAAAAGTGGAATAGGTAAGAACTAAGAATATTATAAGAAGTGTTCACATTATAATGATAATTATCTACACATTTCATTTCCTTATTAAATGAACTTGTTTATTTTAGGTGTTGCAAAATGGAGCCATATAAAAACTTTTTATGATCTGGACAATCAGAACCCCAATTTTGTATTTGCTCCGGGTTTAAAATTAGAACACCTCAATCCAAACAGCAAGCAAAAAATGAAGGTGAAATTGGCGGCACAAACCTTGAGCCAAAAGTTGCTGCTGGGATGATGGCAAAAATTTCAGAAGGTATAAAAATAATGTTTTAATAATTTTATTTCAATCTATCAACAGAACGCTGTTTTTTTAATATTCATTAAGCAATAAAGACATTGTTTGAATGCGTATTTCCCTTTCCGTGTTCAACTGGCGACACCGGCCTCGCGAAATCCACACGCTTTTGTTTTACTACGGAATCCTACGATCCCGTGTTTAATTCGCGACTACTGAGCACGCTTTTGCGATCAAGTGGCGCTGGGTAAGGTTTAACAAAATCGTGTGCAGTTGAACTGAACACGCTTTTTTGACTCGTCTCTTAGACTGTTTGAGTCTTCAAAAGCGTGTTGAATCAGCGACGGTATTATTCTACAGTAGGCGGTAGGTTGTATTATTAACTCAATATGATTTCAAAGAAATATAACATACAATACAATTAATGAAACATTTACTATCAGCACAAAAATAACAAAAAAAAAAAACATCGACAACTATTTTGCGGAACGTTCGTTTTGGTCATGTTCACAGCGATATTGTGTGCACGTTTCTTTTTAACAGGACGGCCGGACTGAATTCTACCACTGCTGGGTACCTAATTGTTTTTGATGCCGTCTCGAAATAGATGTAGGTTGGACCTTTATTTTTCGTGAACGTCATATTTCCTTATCATGCATGAATGAAACAGTCATAGTTGAGTATTTCAAAATCTTTTGTAATTTCACTGAAAACCCTTTTAAACTCTTCCATTATGCACTATGTAAACAAAATAGGTATAACCATGAACGCACAGTAACAAACAAATAACAAATTGCAATGAGAAGCGCGCGAATCCAACTTCGGGCGCTCTGGCCTGCTTCGGCCCGCACGATTTATCCCGAACATTTACGAACGCGTCCTTGGCAGTCGTTACGGGTAGTCAGAAGCCAGTAAGTCTGACACCAGTCTAACCAAGGGGTATCGGGTTGCCCGGGTTACTGGGTTGAGGAGGTCAGATAGGCAGTCGCTTCTTGTAAAGCACTGGTACTTAGCTGAATCCGGTTAGACTGGAAGCCGACCCCAACATAGTTTGGGAAAAGGCTCGGAGGATGATGATTTACGAACGCGTCAAATCAGTACGGATTTGTTTCGAATAGACAGGTTAAACCGTGTTCAATTCAATTACACACTGTTTTGTAAAACTTCTTTTAACGTTGCTTGATCGCAAAAGCGTGCTCAATTGACGCGAATTGAACACGGGATCGTAGGATTCCGTAGTAAAACAAAAGCGTGTGGATTTCGCGAGACCGGTGTCGCCAGTTGAACACGGAAAGGGAAATACGCTGTTTGAATACATTTTTACTTCCATTTTCAGGCGTACTGACTTCAGAAGCAGCTGTAACTGCAGGTCTCATAGCTAAAATGGACATGCTATTTGACTCTGTCAACAGCGACTCCTCAGATTTGCGCCGCGGGAAAATACATGCGACAAATTTGAAACAAAACACACATCATCTCCAGTTATTTAAAGAAATGAAATTATTTTTTAATTCATTGAAATTCATAGGCTGCACACGCACACCACCTTCAAAAGAAGGATGGGTGTGGACTCTGAATGCAGTCGAACTTTTGTGGAATAAACTCCGTAATAAACACGCGAATATTCAAAGTCTTGCCACCCGCAGACTGCAGCAGGACCCACTGGAAAACCTGTTTGGCTGCATTCGGAGTAATTGCGGTGCAAATTACAACCCTACAGCTGGACAATTTGTTGCAGCCTTAAAAACTTCTGTCTTGAGCAATCTAGCTCACCTAAGCACAGGAAACTGCGAAAGCGATTACTGCGAAAGTATAATTGATAATTATAAAGATTTGTTGACCAAATCCACAAATATATGCACAAATGATGCAATATCAACAACTTTACAAAATATTTCATATTCCTCAGATTTCTCTGAAGAAATTGAAAATATATGTAATGCTGAAACAACAAATAGTGAAGCTCAGGCATGTGCATATGTTTGTGGATTTTTGATTAAAAAACTTGATAGTACCTGCACAAGCTGTCTTAGCATTTTATTAACTAAAGAAAATTGGTCAGTAGAACATTTATTTATTCAATTTAAAGAATATAATTCAAAAAAAGTCGCGGTGGCCTAGTGGCTAATGGACCAGCCTCTCAAGTATGAGGGCGCGGGTTCGATCCCAGTTCAGGCAAGTACCAATGCAACTTTTCTAAGTTTGTATGTACTTTCTAAGTATATCTTAGACACCATTGACTGTGTTTCGGATGGCACGTTAAACTGTAGGTCCCGGCTGTCATTGAACATCCTTGGCAGTCGTTACGGGTAGTCAGAAGCCAGTAAGTCTGACACCAGTCTAACCAAGGGGTATCGGGTTGCCCGGGTAACTGGGTTGAGGAGGTCAGATAGGCAGTCGCTTCTTGTAAAGCACTGGTACTCAGCTGAATCCGGTTAGACTGGAAGCCGACCCCAACATAGTTGGGAAAAAGGCTCGGAGGATGGATTAAAGAATATAATTCAGAAAAGCAGAGCTTAAATTATCCTCACATTAATATAATAAATTATGTGGAATCCTGTGCTTCGGTGGCAAACCGAATGTTTAACGATATAGGACACCAAAAGCATGTGCTTAAAATAGTAAAAGAAAAAATTTTGGAAACAGTAAACCATGAGTTTTTAAAGGCTTGTCCAGCACATATGGAGAAAAACCTTAATTATTTTACAGAAAATACTTTGTATATTTGTATAAAGAGGCACTGTACATTAAAAAATCGACAGTTTTCAGAGGAAGCTTCGAAAGCTTCCTTAAATAGAAAAATTGATATTTTAAAACACAAATAAATTGAAATATTTGTTTTATTAATTTCAAATATAGATAATTATTACAATACCTGAGTGTTTTTTTTTACTTACGTTTAGTAAAGTAGGAAATGAACGTTACTTTTTTTTTCTTTCTGGTTGTGCAATAGGAATGAAAAATTATTTCAAATTAGCATAATACAATATATACGTCATTAGTGCTAATTTGAGATAAGTAGGCATTCTTATTGCACAACTAGAAAGAAGAATTCAGTTTTGAAGCGGTACCTAATTTCATTTAAAATATTTCAAATTTCCCGCCCTGTTCGCTTCCTTTAGTCGCTCTGGGGTGCCACTAGATGGCGTGCAGCAAAACTGTCTATACATTTTTTGTATGTAGTCGTTATTCTTCTCTTTAGAGTATAGATATTCTGTGGACATGTGTCTATCGCGTCGAGCATGACGACTATATTTTCTCCACTTTTGACATTTGGGAGTAGATATAACTTTCTTTATGAAATGTCAAATACTCTACATCTCATCTGACCTAGACAAGAGTAGACAAGAATATTATTATAATTTTAAGATCTCAAATAGCCAGAATTTTATTTACAAAGTATGTCGGGGTCCTTACGTCGATATGTGGTCAGTTTTTATGCTGAGAAGAATCAGTGTAAAGCTCAAAAAACGAGCTATACGAGTGTTAAGTCAAAGACTACAATGTATACACTTGTTAAGTCTCTCGACATTGAAAACGTGAATGAGATAGTGCAGTATTTGTGCCAGGAATCTATCTCCTAGGATATCTGCCTGTTCTTATCAATGTAAGTACCTACAGTCTATTTTATTTCGTTGAGCTTTCATATTCATTGTTATCAACCAAAAATATGACAAAGTTTTCGTCCTTATAGATAATGTTTAAATATAGAAAGATCTATTCAATTCATTTATTATTGTTTCTAAGATTATTTTGTCTATTATGTAGGTAGGTATTGCCCTTCATAGCAAGAAAATAATTAAACAGAAGAAAAATATTTAACAAAGTCTAATTGTTGCAGGTTCTTTGTTCGGGTTCTGCTTAGGTCATTAACAACATTACTAACCACTGTTAGCAAATTTTTTGAACAATTTGTTTTTGCAGTGAATACAACGTTAGTGTACCTAATATTTAAGTTATAACCTGTATTTCAGATTGTAGATACTGAGTGCAAAATACTGAACATGAATGCCAATTATCATGACAGAGTTCGTGAACAATCAATTTTCAATAGTTCTCTCATTAACACCGAACTGCGCAGGCTATATGAATCTAGAATTGGACAGTATTATCTGCTAGGAAAAAAATGTCATTTTAAATAAACAACCATTATGATTTTAATATTCACAATCTTTATTAAATAATATAATTTCAATAATTTATAATTTGTAAACTTAAGGCCTCCTTTAGCATCCTTTTTTGTAATCTGAAACAAGAACACAAAATGAAATTATCATTCATTTTCAGGGGATTCTGATTATGCGTTAGGGTCTTGGCTCATGACACCAATAATAATACTGATAATGTGTCACTATTAGTATGTAATTCTTTTATTATACTGTAAAATAATTCTTGTAAAAACTCTTTACCAAACAGTTATTTCTTATTGCAGGGTGCCTATGCAACAACTCTCCCCGAAGAAAGACAGAGAGAGAGACATACTAATGACCTTAGTGGTAGCTTACTTAGCTGCAACTCACAGAAGAGCATACAAACATTTAAACCACCACATCTGCTGCTGATTTTCAGCCTATTTTGAATAAATGACTTTATCTGTATCCTTAATTCTATGTAAATAAACCTTTACCTCTGTGTAAATGATTGTCTCATTTTATTTTTTATCTTAAGAGTTGTTGCTTATATGACACAACAATACTATAATAAAATTATTATTGCCATAATTATATTTTGAAAATAAAGCATGAGAGTTTTGCTAGAATGAAGCCAACAAGTCTGGGGAACTATTACTAGTAAATGAATATTATTAGACACTTACTAATAGAACATTTCTTGTGTCAGCATCGTATGCCAAGAACTCGTTCTTTTTCCATATTTTTTCAGCAGCTTCTAAATACGGACCCATTCTTCTTCATCGTGGCCTGGCCTTTTTTTCCCAATGGATCGCGATACTAACTTCTCTATTTATTGGATGGGACTTCGTACGCTGTAAATAAACAGTTTTTGTAACGACGAAAGTAAAAACACTTCGGACAATAATATAGGGAAGCAAGATAACAGTGAGGCAAAGAACTGAAACGCATTGAACTGTGCATGGCAAAGTTTTCATCAGGCAATGCCACCAATCACCATTTATTGAGATTATTATGTTCTTTTCTTTTGTTATTTTCATCGTATGTATGGATAATTATTATATTCATTTAGATTAATACCACACAACTATTGGAATAATCAGTACTTTATTTATTTAATCACAAAATCTACTTACTTTTTCCTTGCCGCAGTAGTCACCAAAATGTTAATTTAAATCCGTAAAATCAACAACGAAAATCGTATTTTGTAAACAATCACACATGAACCATATTAGTTCACAGATAAAAAATAAGTTCGATGAATACGTTTTGTTGTTACTTAGAGTTACGTGAGTTTATGTATAGGTTCATGCGTGAAAAATAATGCATTGCCACATTTTTTTGGCGAACTAAACGTAAATTTATCGCAGAACGACCCATCACTAGCTACTTATCCGTTGCTATGGAAAGTCTTTCTCTTGATAGAAACGCGAGTCTACAGCTCGCGCCATGCTCGGGTAGAAGACATGTCGAGTGGGAAAGAAAGAGCTTTGTCGTTTCTTGGTAGAATAGAGATAGAATCGCCATGCTGAGGTCGCTGGTCGTGCTAGTGACCGTCTGGCGATTGTCCGCCGTCTCTGCTCGCGTCGCGTCATAGTAGGGATAGTTCGCCGAAAACGGTTTCCGTCAACGGCGCACGGCTCGTGGCGCGCGGCTCAGATATAGCAAATCTAGTATTTAGTATTGTTTAATGCTGCCAATCTCTTGGGTACATTCCCAGTGGGCGGCGATGAGGAGGATTTTTTAATGATTTTTTTTATATTATTAATTTATAGTAAGTGTATATAATTTTACTATTTTTTTTAAGTAATGTAAATATTTCAATTAAACTAAACACACATATCCAGATCAACGCACTTAAAGTTTTTGTTAACGTTTGAAGTCTCAAAAGACTGGTATCTAAGCTACACAAAAGTATCGATGTCTATGGTTTCCTGCGATTTGTATTATGTCTGTGGTTGTGAGTAGCTGGGTTGCTAGAGTGAAGGTACCTAACGCAGTTATGGGGAAAACAAATCATGCTCTAGAATAAGTGCTGATACGAAAAATTCTGAAAATAAAGATAATTAAGTGACATTGTTGAATCTACTTGAAGATTGTGATGTTACACAAAAATTCGAAGTTCCGTGATTTTAAATAAAAAAAAAAACTAGCGGTTTCTCCACCGTTTCATCCGCATCCTGGGGAACTTCTTCCCGTACCCGGGGACGTAAGATACCTCGGGCAAGTCTGGTCTTCCTAACAGTGAAATAATTTTTTAGCAGTTATGGAGACTTTAAGCATACAAAAGATGTTTCCCCTCTCTATATTATAAGATAGGTTATATGTTATGTTGTGACAGGTCAGCTGTGGCAGTTTAGCGAGTAATATAACTGAAACAAAAGATAATAATAATAAGCACGCTGCAAAAACTTTGCAATGCAATCGGTATGTACTGAGTACTCAATGGACATTAGCATTTTGTAGATGTCAATTAAAAATATAACTTAATATACTGGGTAGAGAATGTGAGGAGAATTCAAAATATTAAACTGGCAACCCGCGTTGCCTGCTTTGCAGTTCTGCTGCCTCCCTTCCTTCCTCGCCTCGCTCATGCCTCGCTCGACGACGTCGCGTTGTCATTATTTGCTGTGTTGTGTTCTTAGGGATGTCTTGAGTTGTTCTCTTTGAAAATATTGGTTCTTGTGTCATTATGTCGTCGAACTCCATGAATTATATTTTGGTTCGATCTGGTATAAAAACTGTGTATTTCTAGAAAAAAAATGGAAGAAGGTATTTGTTGTACAAAGTAATTTCGTTTTTCTTGCATCATGTGTACGTTTCGTGGTATTATTTCTGAGCTGCTAAGGAGTTGAAAATTTCTGCGAACTTTCATTCGAGGTTAGTTCGTTAAAAATGTAGTAGAGTATGGGTTATATTTCATTTGATTTTCGCTTTCTCTTGTATGCAAAAGTTATATTATTATAATATTAATATAAATGTATATTTTCGTATATGGCTTGTCGGTACTCATAGAAAAGTCTTCGTGGTTGTTTTGCATTTGGAAGCTTGAAAAAACGAAATCGGTTAGTCGACTAGTTGCGTGGATTACACACCATACGAAAGTTGTAGGTATTCTGTTACCTACCTGATCGGCGTTGTATTGTGGTACTTAGCTCCATCCAGTGAAACTAGACAATAATAATGAAAGTCATTGTTCTATGGCAAAAATGTATAAAAACGTCACAATCTTGGGTCTATAATAAGTTCTTTTGTTTTAAAATGCATGTTAATTGTAGGTCCAAGTGGTCTGAACATATTGGCAGGTTGTTATGGCTTTTCAGAAGCCAGAAAGTCCGACATGCAGTCTTACCATGAGGTATTGGTTGATCGCATACTTGGGTTAAGGTCAGATAGGCAGTTGCTGTATGTAAAACACTGGTACGCAGCTGTGTCTGGTTTGACTGGAAGTCAAAACCAAACATAGTTGGAAAAAGTCTAGTCAGGTGATGGTTGCTGTTGTTACATTCACTTCATGTAAAACATATACTGTAGCGCATAGCACGCTCGGTACCGGGATATTCTGGAATCATTTAATTAAAAATCAAAAAGAACTTTAACTTTGGTTTATTTTGGATTGTTGGGATAAAAACCGATTCTGTTAACATTGAATATATTTACATAGTTGTCCAGCCAGTAATAAAATGTAATGAATAAAATCTCAAGACTACAGAGTTTCTAACTACTCTACAGTAGTTAGCTGCAACCAGTCACAGCAAGCAAAAATTTATAAAACATTTACAGGTTTTGTTATTTGGGGTACATCCATGTCTTGAATGAATTTTGATTAAAGGACAATGAGTGTTTTGGTCTACCTCTCCTCTAGTATTAAGTGATATATCAATAGAAAGCTTGTGTTATGTAGAGTGTTTTCTTGTACGGCGGCGATTGTCATTTGTTAGTATTTAGGGAGTAAGAACGTGTTTAGTAAAATAATAACTATGTCTAAAATCTGCTGTAGCTGTCTGCTGTCTAAAGTACTGACAATTTGTTAAGAGGTATTTTAGTACGAAATGTTCTATTTAAAAAGGCCTTTCCAGTGATATATAATTCATTACTAGAGAAGAAATCTAAGAACTTGAAACTAATAATCGATAAAAAAACCTTATTAATGTTCTAACATTTAAAGTACTAAGAATTGGTAAGTAGTATGTTAGTACAAAATGTAACGCTTGAAAAGACCTTTCAAATGATGTATGACTTATTACTAGAGGAGGAGTAGACCAACATCCAAACATTTCGCCCATTGTCCTTTAAAATGTATTGTTAAACGCAGTAAGTAAAAGGTTGTCAGGAAGAGATTGCTCTTAGTGGTAAGACCCCTCGCTCAATTAGGTGAATCTATCTATCCATCTAAGTATTTTCAGTTTGACTGTAGTTTTTCATAAAAGTGTTGGCTCAAAAGATCTCGGTCCGCATTGTTTGTGTCTGTCATTCTTTAAACCAGGGTTTCTTTTGAACCTTGAAAGTGAAAATTCGTAGTAAACTTGCTTTAGGAAAGTTTTTATTTATGTTGTTTGTGTACTTTGTGCCTTTGTATTAAAACATGATGATTATCAAGTGAGTAACAGCCATTTGCTACAGGTTACAAAAAAAAAACAATTAACATTGTATATCGTCATTGCGCTTGCCAAAACTCTATGTGTATTTAGTCAACTTTTCAGGGGAGACAATAAACAGTTTTTTTAAATGATTGATGGACGTAAGAAAAAAATAAAAATGCAGCATGGTGGCAAAAAATATTATGTATGAACTGGCATACAAGTGAAAATGATAACATGTACTGTTTATCTTCAATATTTTTTTTAGGGTTCCGTACCCAAAGGGTAAAACGGGACCCTATTGTTTTCGCTCTTCTGTCCGTCCGTCCGTCCGTCTGTCACCAGGCTGTATCTCAAGAACCGTGATAGTTAGAGAGTTGAAATTTTCACAGATGATGTATTTCTGTTGCCGCTTTAACAACATATACTGAAAACTAGAATAAAATAAATATTTCGGGGGGCTCCCATACAAAAAACGTGATTTTTTGCTCAATTTTGCTCGATATCCATAAATATGTATATATAGAATATTAGTTTGGATGGTACGGAACCCTACGTGCGCGAGTCCGACTCGCACTTGGCCGGTTTTTTAGCCATTTTGATGCACATGTCAGATTTGTCTTGCAAGCACCATTTTTTACAAGTGAAAAATGTTCACATATCAGATTTATTAACACTAGAAAGACCGAAATTTTGAACTACCTATAAAGACCAAGTGGGGTCAAATGACTCATTCATGGGATGTAATGTTTTATTCGTGTATTATGGTCTAAAGTTTCATTGATTAACAACTTATAGAAAATAAAAGAACTTAACAGTAATTAAACATCTATTACGACATATAAAAATGAAAAAAATTGTCACATTTTTAGTGTTTTAGCTCCTTGTTTACATTACAAGAACCACACAAAGGCTTTTTACAACTAATACAAGGTTTGTTGGATTTTTCTGCATTTTTGCACATAACAATGACGTAACACCGTTTTCTCTTTTTGCTACGTTCTTCTTCAGGGTCTGGGGTATGCTATTATCGAGCTGAGAAGTAGATGGCGTCATCAGGGAGTGGGTATCTCGGGCGACAAACTCCCTTGCCAAGTCAAGAATTATATTTTTTCTCGGATAGTTTTTTGTACAAAATCCAAGAATTGATTACTGTCAAATTCATAATATCATAAAACACTTGTAAGGGCCAACGAGCAGAAGCACTTTGACACTATATTTCTTGGTCATTTGATCAATAACGTCCAAGTACTCCAAATTTCGTAGCATTGTAAAACTTCACCGTGTTCGGCTTCTATTTTGCTTCTCCTGGATCATCATCAACATTAGAGTGAAGTGAACTAAGAATCATAACTGATTTTGAAGGTTTTCCTTGATAAACTGTAAGTGCGCAGGTTTCAGAGTTATGAATATGTGTTTCATATAAACTGAGGGTTGCATTTTTTTATACTAGCTAGAATATCTCTTTGTGTTTTTTTCTACCGTACTAACTATTGATGTACGTTATTCAATTAGCTTTTTGATAAACTTACACTGGTAAAAAAAATATCAGTTGTTATATTTCGACCACTATTCAAGTATGGGTCCATTAGTCGCAATACAACGCACTCGCCTAAACTTTGATATTGTGGATGGCTTTCATCTCTTTTTAAATATGGGAAACCATTACACAAGTACTTTGTATCAACATCTACGCAAATATTTTAATTTAACTACCCACAACACAAGTATATTCAACGAATTTACAAAGCACGCATGTAGTGGTATCCAATGACGAGGCTTCCGGCGACTGGGACCGCACTTAACTTGGACCGCGGTCCCGGTCGCCGGATTCATAAAAATTAAATAATTTTCTTCCGGCGACTGGGACCACTCATCTGTAACTTAAAAAAATCTATCATACAAGCCAAAATCGGTACAGTCAAACGAAAAACTTTAATGACTGCTTTGTACAAACATGGCTAGAAAATTCAACATTCGCAGGTTCATTTACTACTTATGGGGAATTGGGTCATTCGTCATCTCGACACACCATACTTACCACGAATGTGTCTTGGTGAAACTCAAAATTTTAACATTTATTATGTCGTCAACTCGACACGTCAAGATTTTGATACGTGTCCAGTTAGTGAAACTTAATTTATAAACTTTTATGTTTTCACCAACTCGACACGTTTTAGAATGTAACCCGATTTCAAGCAAAAAGTACAGTCTCATTTTCTGTGTCACAAACATCATCGGCCACTGAACGTCCGCTTAGCAAACGCTTCAAACGCGAACATGGACTCCCAAACTACTTAGTACAAGTACTAGGAAATCATAAGTGCATTGAAGCCTGCATTAGCAACTTTTAATACTGTTCTACAATAAAATAATGGTATTGAAATCGAATCATTGTTTGTCACGAGTACCTACTAGGGTAACAGAACTGAACAGAAGATATTCTATCCTCAATATTAATCGGATTGCTAAGCAATGCACATATTTGTTTTTCTGCAATTTATCGACAGAAGACTTTTCAAATACCTTCTGTAATATTTATTTATAATAAAATAAAAAAGTCGTGGTGGCCTAGTGGGTAAAGGACCAACCTCTCAAGTATGAGATATACTTTCTAAGTATATCTTAGACACCATTGACTGTGTTTCGGATGGCACGTTAAACTGTAGGTCCCGGCTGTCATTGAACATCCTTGGCAGTCGTTACGGGTAGTAGGAAGCCAGTAAGTCTGACGCCAGTCTAGAGGAAGAGGTATCGGGTTGCTCGGGTAACTGGGTTGAGGAAGTCAGATAGGCAGTCGCTTCTTGTAAAGCACTGGTACTCAGCTGAATCCGGTTAGACTGGAAGCCGACCCCAATATGCTTGGGAAAAAGGCTCGGAGGATGATGAATATTTAATCATAATACTTTGTTTTTGTGTGTGCATTACTTAGTAATCCGATAGCGAATATCTTCTGTTAAGTTATGTCACCCTAGTACTTGTGACAGAATATGATTCGATTTCAATACCATTACTTTAGTGTGGAACATTATTAAAAGTTGCTAATGCATCTGGCTTCAATGCACTTATGATTTCCTAGTACTTGTACTAAGTAGTTTGGTAGTCCATGTTCGCGTTTGAAGCGTTTGCTAAGCGGACCTTCAGTGGCCGATGTTTGTGACACAGAAAATGAATACATTCATTTGTTGACTGTACGTTTTGCTTGAAATCGGGTTAAATTCTAAAACTTGTCGAGTTGGTGAAAACATAAAAAAGTTGCTCTCGATTTCTCAGGGATTCCATCATCAGATCCTGACCTGATAATTATGGGACCACCTGTGAGGTATACCCTATCAAACAAAAAAATTATTTTGCAAATCGGTCCAGGCGTCTTCGAGTAATCGGTGAACATACATAAAAAAAAATCCCGACGAATTGAGAACCTCCTCCTTTTTTGGGAAGTCGGTTAAAAAGGATTTTTATTCAAATATTACATCGTCGTTTGACTGTACTTTATTTGATTTCAGTTATCATTTATAAGTGGTCCCAGTCGCCGGAAGAAAATTATTTATTTTTTATGGATCCGGCAACTCGGACCGCGGTCCTAGTTAAGTGCGGTCCGAGTCGCCGGAAGCCTCCAATGACCACTGCGGTCTTTCTAGGTGGATGATAATTTTTAATCAGTATTTATCTTGCTATCGGTATAGACACAACAGAATAATGTAAAGAATGACGAAATATTAAAAGTCATAAAACGACAGTGACTTGTATGCGTTGGTTTTGATAATATGATTGATCAAAAACTTCATTGGGGTCATTTGACCACTCTGGTCTTTCTAGTGTTAAGGAACACATTTGGATTTAATTTATTCTATTAAATGCATAACAAACCTAGTTTAATTAAAAAAAAGTCATGAAACTTTAGTCTAATAAGGTTTGTAAGGGTCAGATAAGGTTTGAAAAGATTTATCCCCACCCCAGTGCTTGTGAACTAAATAAAATAGGAAGTAAATAAGTATTGCAAAAACTTTACTAAGCCACACAGGGAATAAAAACTTAATTCTAATGTACAGCCTTGGCCAAAAGGAGCACCCATGACATCTTTCAGTTTTATGCGGAGTATCAAATAGAAATAAAACAAAACTTTTTTTATTTGTAATTTACTATTTATTAATTGAAAATTAATATTTTGTGGGTCCACCCCTTGCCTTAATTACAGCAGAAATTCTTTTTGGTAAAGAGCTAACAAGATTTTTACAGTCTTCAGCGGTAATCGCGTTCCATTCAAAGCGCAGGTAGCGTTTCAATTCTTCTCTGTTGTTAATTGTGTGGCGCCTATCTCGACGCTTTAATAAACCCCATAGATAATACATATAATACTGGTATAGATGAGCCACTGACAGAACAGTTTTATTTCAACTACACGTCCTCCCCGCTAGTTGGCGCCAGCGTCTACGCGAAAGCATGTTATATATAGTTATAGCTATGTAGGCGCCATCTACGTACCTATAGGTATATTGGTGACCATACTTAACATGTTTTATTTTTTTCCGTGTAAAGAAATGAACCAAGGTGAAAAACCGTAGAGGGTCTTGGTTTTTCACCATAGTACATTTTTTACACGGATACGATAAAGACATATGAAAAGGGAAATAATACAACGAAAATAGATATACATATGTAATTTATGTTATTTATTACAACTCCAGAGAATTCATACAAATTATTATTTAACGACTATAATGTATTGAAATTAAACCACTTTTACTGTGATATTTTGTTTTACTATTACAATTTCCTAATAAATTATTTTAGCACTATTAAATTAATTATTTACTCCGTGTAAATGGCTACTGAAAAGCAGTCGAAATGTACGAGAAAGTGTTAAATATTGAGATAATTTGATAGGAAAATAATTTGCAAATTGTAATAGTAACCAGACAGAGATGGACTTTTGCAATACATTATTTTCATATTATAATCACCACAAGGAATAACATAAATTATTGATAGAAACAATTTTTGAAATTCGTTAATGCGTCTTTGAGAAATCGGGCAACATACACAGAAAACAAAAACAGTCGAATTGAGAACCTCATCCTTTATTGAGTGTCCGTTACCCAGGCCAGATGTTGTCGAAAATGGTCATTTGAATCTTATAGATAATTAGTTGTGCGGCTTCTGTAATTGTTGCTTATAGTTTTTTGATTATTTCACAAAAACATTTCCTGCTGGCGTAACGTTACGCCAGCCAGACCTTTTTCTTTCTAATGGGAATATTTAAATAAATATTACCTATAAAATTAGTTGTCTAGATAAAGTAAATGTTGTGATTTGTTCTTTCTTCGGTTGCGAAGTTATTCGAGATTTTGCTGGGGTAACGTTTTTGGTTTTGCTAGATCTCTGAAATGGTTAAGCGGATTCTTATCATATTTTGTACATGACTTCTTAGGACTTAGTTTAAATTTGTTCGGCAATAATAAAACCAAAATAATGCATATCTTAAAGGTTATTTCATTAAATGAAAAAACATTTCAATTGGTCCCAGCACGCTCAATAAGAAGTCTAAAGACTTACTTTAAACGTTATTTTAAAGCTTGTAACTGCCTTCAAATGTATGTGAAATTTCATTAGTATCCTGTAAGTATTTAACAAGTTATGATGATATTCAGTTCTTCACGAGCACGGTCTTGATGCGCCCGGTGTTATTTGGCCACTGGATTGGATATATGAACTGAATGTTATGTCAAATTAGTTATTTAGATCAGTTGTATATCAGTAAAATTTCAGCTCAGTACATTGGATAATTAATGAGATAATACGATTAAAGTCATTAGGAAGTGAATGACCGTGGTAACGCGACCAAGTTTAGGTGGTTACGAAAAAGCGAAAATTCATCATCATCATCATCATCATCTTCCTGCCCTGTTCCCAAGTCATTTGAGGTCGGCGCATCATGTCTTTTTCTTCCATTCCTCTCTGTCAGACGTCATACTTATATCCACTCCCTTTTGCTTCATGTCCTCTTTCAGGCAATCAATCCATCTTTTCCTCGGTCTACCTCTGCCTCTCCATCCTTCCACATTCATACTTAGCACACTCTTTGTAGCATGCGTTTCACACATCATATTCATTTTTCTTTTCTGCCTTTTCACATTCATTATTCTCGTGTATCCTCTGCCATTCTTTGAACTTCACTTTCTTTTCTCTCAACACCTCTTGAACTTCTGTAGACCACCACCATGTTTCTTTCTCTATCACACCTTTTCCTTTCGATTCTCCTAAAATTCTTCTTGCTGTCATCCTTATAGTCATTGCCATTTCACTCCAACACTCATTCACACTCATTTCATTCATATCTCCCATTTCAATCATCTTATCTACCACCGCATTTCTAAGATATGCATTATTTTGGTTTTATTATTGCCGAACAAATTTAAACTTAAGTCCTAGGAAGTCATGTACAAAATATGATAAGAATCCGCTTAACCATTTCAGAGATCTAGCAAAACCAAAAACGTTACCCCAGCAAAATCTCAAATAACCTCGCAACCGAAGAAAGAACAAATCACAACATTTACTTTATCTAGACAACTAATTATATAGGTAATATTTATTTAAATATTCCCATTAGAAAGAAAAAGGTCTGGCTGGCGTAACGTTACGCCAGCAGGAAATGTTTTTGTGAAATAATTAAAAAACTATAAGCGCAACAATTACAGAAGCCGCACAAGTAATTATCTATAAGATTCAAATGACCATTTTCGACAACATCTGGCCTGGGTAACGGACACCTTTTTTGATGTCGGTTGAAAATGGCCACTCACCCGAAATCACTTTGTTCAATCAACATGTGGATTTTATAATCAATTATTTTATAATCACATAATCATTTATTTTCTGTTTTTATGAGTCTTATAGTAATTAAAAGCTTGTAATTTAACTTTATCGTTATGATCAAAATCAGCAAATTTACCCATTAAAATTCTATTTACACCCGTACACCAACTATTTACAATTAAGTTGATTGACAAATTAATTATATAATCTGTTAAAATCAATTTATGTTTTTCACAATGAATAATTGAAAAATCACATCTGCAATTTATAAAAAATACATTTTTTTCTCTTAAGTGATCAATTTCAGGAGATTCCCTCATGCAAGTCACGATCATAAAATATATATCATTAAGTAATTTAATAAAAGAATCACATGCATTGAACTTTTTTGTATAATTCTATTAGTACTACGCGCAATTGTGTCGATCGTTACACGAGTTCGGTTCATGTTGTTTTAATTCATCGGAAAAAAGTAAATAAATAGTAAAAAGGTATGAAAAAAATAATAACAATATAATACTACTTGTCGGAGGCGAACAGATCAGGATGGCACTATTGTCCGACATCAGTTAGGGTAATCGAGCAAAGAGATAACTCAAAGAAACTCAAAACTCAAACAAACTCAAAACTCAAACGTTTATTCAAATTAGTCAGAACAAAAGACAGCCCCCAAAACGCCCGCCCTTCGCCACTTCCTATGTGTTTTGGCTGGGGAGAAGAAGTGGCGGAACAAACTCCCCAGCAACACATGTCTGTCTGTTAGGTTAGAAGAACCTTACCATACGATAGACGTTACAATAATCTTAACACTTCACAATATGGATCTACAACGGTACTACAACACTAATAACACTAGGTACACTAGACGTGACGTAAGGCAGTTTCGAGATGTGTTCCACACGACGACTCAACGAAGACTGAGCTCCGCCGACGCCACGCTGACCACCACGACTCTGCCAAGCGCGCCAAAATGTTGTTTCACCGGAAATGCCACCAGATGGCGCGCTTGCGTCTCGTTTAGTGTCCGTACTATTGACCGTCTCCGACACGGCCATCCTGCATATACCCACGTCCTCGTGGGTTTAATCTGCAACAACAAAAACAGCACAGTACGTTTGCCTCGGCCACTCCTGACCACAACAGTAACCCTCGATCTTTGTTCTACTCTCTTACTTCTCTCAAGGAAATTAAACAAACTTCAAATTGCCTCAATTAGGTCTTTAACAAACAATCTAGGTGACAACTAGTTCTCAAAGCTATTCCTAGAGCAACCGAGTACCAAACTTTCATAGGTAACAAATCTAACTCTACATTTCATAAAATCAATAACCAAAACTCTAGGACTCTTCTTACTCAATGTGCCAACATAGTTAAGTAGACGTCATGTCCTTTGTCACCCTATCGTCAAAGTCTGTCTCTTGTTGTCAGTCGTCAAACTCTGTCCACGCCGCCACGCGGCCAAGTCACAACGCCAACTCTCATGGCTCCACACGCCACCTCGTGGCCAACACACAACGCCAACTCACATGGCTACACACGCCACCTCGTGGCCAACTCACAACGCCAACTCACATGGCCACACACGCCGCCTCGCGGCCAAGTCAAATAGTCAAGTCCCACTGGACTGTGCTAAGCGACATGGTTAGAGTTACCAGAACCTACGACCAGTTAAGGCCAGCTCTTAATATGACCCCCATGCCGTGCTACAGCGTCCCAGCGAGCACACACGAAAGTCAGTCACAGTTAAAATACGTCGTGGAACATCGACCCTGAGGGCCAGTCCCTGTCATTCAATCAGTCATTCACCAGTCACACTAGTCATGTCATCGGCCCTACGAGTCAGTCCCCACAGTCCACCTAACCCGTAACGGTCAAGTTAGTCGCCAATCAGATTTGTCAACGTAAATGTCATCACATGATACTTTCTAAATTCCATGGTCGTGAACCACCCTCTCGGTCTCCTAAGCCCTTAGTTCCTAGTTACATTAGAAGTCGCAGTAGTAAAGTAAACCCACAAGTTCTCAAGTTTAAAAAATGTCGTAAGACAAATAACCTCAACATAAAGCAAAAACGGATCGGTCTCACCGGGTTTCCACTCAACGCGCATGATGATGCGCACATCGCTATGGCGCGCAGTTCAGCAAGGCTTTCGCGGACGGGAAGCCACGGAGATGCACGAGCACCAACACTCCATCCTCACGATGTCACGTTGGGCTCCTGGTAGGCATCTGAGATGCTCCGCAGTAATTTTGTCGCCATTTTGCACAATAACCACCGTCATTGTTGAAACATGAAAATGAGAAGATAAATCGATTAATTTTCCAGCGTACCTTCAATAACTAGTTTGACATGTCACAATGGAAATCGATACCATTACCATAACCGTGGTTACCATACTTGTACCTTCGCTGAAGTTCTTAATCAATTTTCTACCATCAAAATTCTGATGTTTCCTTATTTTGTTTTCTGCCTACTGGAAAACATGGTATTCAGCATGTGCCTATCGTGCACTCAGAAATCCAGAAAGTTTGTCTTCACGTGGCGAATTCTCTCGAAACTAATCCACCAACGGCCGCCACACATCACTCCAAACGAGCACATCACTTTTTCACTTTTTGAACAATGGCATGGCAATCCTTAACACATGTGGGCATTTGGATTGCATCCCACTTCTGATGTCGGAAGGGGCGAACATCAAGATGGCACTATTGTCCGACATCAGTTAGGGTAATCGAGCAAAGAGATAACTCAAAGAAACTCAAAACTCAAACAAACTCAAAACTCAAACGTTTATTCAAATTAGTCAGAACAAAAGACAGCCCCCAAAACGCCCGCCCTTCGCCACTTCCTATGTGTTTTGGCTGGGGAGAAGAAGTGGCGGAACAAACTCCCCAGCAACACATGTCTGTCTGTTAGGTTAGAAGAACCTTACCATACGATAGACGTTACAATAATCTTAACACTTCACAATATGGATCTACAACGGTACTACAACACTAATAACACTAGGTACACTAGACGTGACGTAAGGCAGTTTCGAGATGTGTTCCACACGACGACTCAACGAAGACTGAGCTCCGCCGACGCCACGCTGACCACCACGACTCTGCCAAGCGCGCCAAAATGTTGTTTCACCGAAAATGCCACCAGATGGCGCGCTTGCGTCTCGTTTAGTGTCCGTACTTTTGACCGTCTCCGACATACTTTTAGTACAAAGAAAATGCCCGAACGGAGTATAGATAAATAATCCGAGTTGTCACTATGCTCGATAGATGGCGTTGGGATCGAAATAGATCGCGCTATGGTTTCGTTACACGCATTTGGTTGGGTATCGGCCGAGCGCTTCGGTACCGTCGTGGAAAAATTGTATTGTCGGTTGTATGGTCGTTTATGTGGATTGGTCCTGTTTTGTAAATTCTAATTTGGTTCCGTTGTATTTGTCGATTTGGTACAGACATAGTTTGGAACTCGAGAAAGGACATAGGATGGTTTTTATCCCAAAAATCCTGCGGGAGCGGGAACGTCTCAAAAATCCCGCGAGATCGGGAACTATGTGGGTAAAACCAAAAATCTACCGGAAGTCACTATTCCACGCGAACGAAGTCGCGGGCAAAAGCTAGTATTATATAATATAATATGTAAGTTAATAAAATTAAACTTCATATTATAATCACATAACAATAATCACAGTAATATTACATAATATATTATGTTAATAGGACATTTAATAATATTAAATTATATTGTACGATGTGTTACGTCGCACAGACAGTAGAGTAGTAGTTAGGTAGAGTATTGGAGTGCAATCAGTAGAAGTTATAGTTTAAGTTCACTGTTTATTCTTATCAAAGTTACAAGTTTTAGTAAAGTGGATCACACGCGACGTCAGTATCGGCCGGTGTACTCTTTCGCACTCGCCGCTAATCGACCTCAATTAACGTAAGATGCCGAATTAGCGAAATAAAGTAGAAATAACAAAATAATACAAATGTACGGATATGTAACCGTACATACTCTTAACCCGAAAAGAAAGAAAAAATAAACAAGAAAAAGAAGTCATCGTGATATCCACTTTTAACAACAAAATTAAAAGAATTGGTAAAATTAACAAATATGAAACATTATTCGAAGTTAAATTCCAGCTTCGGTTCCCGGCGTAGACTAGGGCGTGCGTAGTCGCCGCGACCTGGCGCTCCCGACGCACAGTAGATCGACGCCATACAAGCGTTGGGACATAGGATATTTAAATATCCAAATGTCAATTTTTGAAAAACGAGTTATGCCATCGTATTTGTCTTCTTATTAGCTGTTAAAAATGTTACTAGCATTTTCTGATTGGACTCTTACATCGAGAGCTATAGCGCAAAATGTGATTTAAATGTATGGGAAGTGACTTAAAAACTGATGTATCTCGAGATTCCCTTCGCCTTTCGACTTGATTTTTTTATATGGTATTAAGACATATATTTGGCACATTTTCTTCAAACAAACATGGTGCGATAAATGTGCCCGTTTTAAGATAAAGTATAGACCGATTTTTGCAATATCATCTACATATTTATTTATAAGTTTCACATATTTTATCTCTGAATCTCACTTCAGTGGTGACTCACTGATATGGTCAGGCCATAACTCATTGGTGCACCGATAATATAATCTCTGGAAATAATTATATACTACTAATGAGGTAATTTGTTAATTTTTGGTAATTTGTTATTACCTAAATTTTAATGAGGTGATTAGCTATTTTTTTGGAAAATTAGCTAATTACTTATAAAAGACCTTTTTATTGTTTACAATAAGAACTCGAATCGATTTTTTACATACCTACCCTCATAAGTGCCAATTTTGGAAACCATATAAATAGGCGCATGGTTGACTGAAATTAAATTAAATAAAAGCAGTCGTTTTTTATGAAAAACAAAAAAAATATTTTATTGTCACGCTTAGTTACTAAAAAAATAATAAATTACAAATAATAAAATATGTAAAAACATCAAAATATACCTACAATTCTATTACTAAGATATTTATTGAAGTACTTAACTACAATTTACTAATAACTAATTTCATAATGATAAAGTAAGGACAAAATTTTAAATTGGTTGACACTAATATTTAGACATGATAAAAACAGTAAAAACAAATATTCAATATAACAAACAAAACGAGGAACAGCATCATAAAGCATCATAAAAATCAATAGTCTAAAAGAAAGTGTTAGTCACAGAAAATATCATCATCAGATTCTATTTCAGATTCTTCAGAATCGCTATCAGATATTAAATTCATAACGTCACAAAATTCTACTTGATTTTCTTCTGTGACTATCATTTCATAAACTTCTTTAAACATATTTCATTGAAGTGAGAAGCAGGTTATGAAGTACATCTTCATTACAATTAATACTACTACTTTTTCTCGAGTGAGACTCTCTAAATTTACGAAAATCTTTGTTTCTCGCTTCAGATGCTTCTTCTGACAAAAAACCGATTGTCACTATAGACAAATGCTCAATTATATGAGCTCCATGAATAAGCAACTTATGAATACTCACAGGCATATAATACCATGGATAAAGATTGGTAAACATTTTTGCAGTATCTATACAGAATTCATTAAATTTGTTTACAATAATTTTTTCACCAGAAGAAATACATTGTAGGATCACACCAAGTCTTTGCACTAAAGCAACGTCTAGTCCAGTTATATCAGCAGTTTTGGCTGGATCTTGAAAGAACCTTCTAGCTGAGTTTCCGTTGTTTGTCGTCCCACTGCCTTGTTTTACAACGTCTAATAATAAACCAGTTTCTTTTCTGAATCTGTCTTGAATGTTCTTTTTTCTTTCATCTACAGATTTTTTGGCATCGTCTCCTCTTGATTGCCAAGATTTAATGTCTAATCTATATGCTATATGAAGCAAACATTCCATGGCACGGATCCATGCATGAAGACTGCTTAATCCATATTTATACATATCTTCGTCCACTGGTTTTTTCTGAACCAATTCTATATTGTTCATTTCCTTCGGACGCGCCTTACACAAATCGCAAACTGCTGTAGAAGTGCCAGAGATATAGGATGCCACTTTTCCATCTATCATTGTCAAGAGCAATTTATGCTTGATAGTTGCATTTTCACATTTCGTTGGATTTAAACTTTCTATTTCTGTTTCTATATTAGTCATTTCGTTTTTAACATTAAACTCCGTTTCTTTCATGAACTTCCACATAATGGGTCGGCAGAAAGACGTTGATGAAGGCCGTTGGTTTTGCCAAATAATACATCCATCTTGAGTTGTGAGCTTCAATGGCACAAGACTCGCCATGAACACGCTTTGTAGTTCTTGATTTGAACAATCCGACTTTTGTTGATGTACACTTTGATTTGAGGCTCCATCAAACCCCCATTTGCTTATTAGCAGGAGTTCATCTTTGTCAAGACTTATGTCCAAACACTGAATAAGTCTATTTACAGTTAAATCGAACAGAGCTTGAAGTTTAATCTTAACAGAAGTTTCTGTTATTGTTACAGCACTGTTGTCAGGGTAGCATTTTTTCTTCTCATCTTGAAGTTTATAATAACTAGGGTATTTACTAATTCCTTCCTTTTCACTGAAATCTCTTAGTGTTATGTATCGAAACTTTGATAGTCTTAAAGTGACATATAATGCCAAAGCTTTTTAGGATGATATTTCTTTCATTTCTCCAAATTGAATAAACTGCTTTACTTTAGAGACTTGCTCTGGATTTTCTAAAAGGTACTGCAGGATTTCAGCCACATCTTTTTTTCCAGATGATTTGAGGCTCGTTTGAGCAGAGAAGACGATTTCTTCCGTGCTATAGGAGCTGCAACTCGATTCTGTGCGTCTTCTTTTTTGTTTGTTCGATAATTCTTCAAAAGGTTTGCGGCTTTCTATCGAAGTAGATGTAGATGCGTCGGAAACCCGACATTCCGGATTCATCACAACATTTGTGAAAGAATCGGATGTTGTCGCTGTTGGTTCTTCAGATGCCTCGTCTATTTCTTCTTCGGGTATAATAACATTCTCTTTCCAATTTTCTGGCCATTTGATATCTGCTTGCAACCAGGAGGAATACTTCCGCATAAATGCTTCTTGATTTCTTGAAGATTTCATCCATTTAGCATAGATCCGATAACAAAATCTACGACACCATTCTTTAAGTTCTTTTTCAACTGCGTCTCTTAACTGAAAATCACTATTGGTTTTCAGAGACGTAAATAATTGATTATAGTCCCGAATATCACCACCTTCACGTAGAGAAATGTAAAGGTCGAGGTAACTACCGAAACCGTGAAAAGACATAATGACAACACTCGGATGAGGATGAAATTACAACTAATGCTCTTCAAGTAATGCACCTATTTATATGGTTTCCAAAATTGGCACTAATGAGGGTAGGTATGTTAAAAATCGATTCGAGTTCTTATTGTAAACAATAAAAAGGTCTTTTATAAGTAATTAGCTAATTTTTCAAAAAAATAGCTAATCACCTCATTAAAATTTAGGTAATAACAAATTACCAAAAATTAACAAATTATCTCATTAGTAGTATATAATTATTTCCAGAGATTATATTATCGGTGCACCAATGAGTTATGGCCTGACCATATCAGTGAGTCACCACTGAAGTGAGATTCAGAGATAAAATATGTGAAACTTATAAATAAATATGTAGATGATATTGCAAAAATCGGTCTATACTTGTATCTTAAAACGGGCACATTTATCGCACCATGTTTGTTTGAAGAAAATGTGCCAAATATATGTCTTATTACCATATAAAAAAATCAAGTCGAAAGGCGAAGGGAATCTCGAGATACATCAGTTTTTAAGTCACTTCCCATACATTTAAATCACATTTTGCGCTATAGCTCTCGATGTAAGAGTCCAATCAGAAAATGCTAGTAACATTTTTAACAGCTAATAAGAAGACAAATACGATGGCATAACTCGTTTTTCAAAAATTGACATTTGGATATTTAAATATCCTATGTCCCAACGCTTGTATGGCGTCGATCTACTGTGCGACGCCGAGGGTGCCAGCTGGCCGTTTCGCCACAGTTTAAATATATGTAGAGCAGTTCGGAAACTACGAACAAACGTTCGAAACGGCACTCACACAAACATGGCACACCGACGAGGCTCCGGGGGGATCTCGCGGTGCTCTCAGTAACGCGTGTCAAGACGAGTGGTCGCGTTTAATTTTATTTTTTTTTCCGAAAATGCCGCGAGCGAACGATTTATTTATTGTTATTGTTATACTGCTGCGGGTTGTTCGAAATAATTATAGGTATTTTAACTGTGATGCGGCGGTTATGAGGATATTTAAAGCCGATAGTGTAATAGTTGTAGAAAATGTAAATCAAAGATGGCGGCCGAAATACGTATAATTTTTTTCGTCATAGGACACCCATCACCCATTTTCAAGATATTCGAGGGTGCTAAAAACGATAGTGCAGTCAAAACGTAAATCCAAGATGGCGGCTGTAACAGGTATCATTTTTTTCGTCATGGGTGTCATTTTCATGGTATTTGAGGGTGCTAAAAACGATACTGCAGTCAAAACGTGAATCCAAGATGGCGGCTGCAACAGGCATAATTTTTTTCGTCATGGGTGTCATATTCATGGTATTTGAGGGTGCTAAAAACGATAGTGCAGTCAAAACGTAAAACCAAAATGGCGGCTGTAACAGGTATCATTTTTTCGTCATGGGTGTCATTTTCATGGTATTTGAGGGTTCTAAAAACGATAGTGCAATCAAAACATGAATCCAAGATGGCGGCTGCAACAGTTATAATTTTTTTCGTCATGGGTATTATTTTCCTGGTTTTTGAGGATGCTTAAAACGATAGCGCAGTCAAAATTTTATAATAAATAAACAAAGAATTTCGAACGTGCCGTAGCAGACGAAAATATTTTTCTGTTAATATGTTGTAGATATAAATGAACAATAGGTATTTTTTATGTAATGGGTTTTTAATTATTATACCTACTCCAGCTTTTTAGGTAGTTATCTAAAGACTTTTAATTTAAAAAACTCAGTTTAAGAATAAAGAACAGCTAAAAATAAGTGTAAATACAATAACAACAATTACTTAATCAATTGGAAGATTATTTTAAGCAGTAGTTTATTTGTTTGATAATTATGTATTTGTGTAAGAAGTCCTTGAGCCTTGTCTGCGCGCCATCGCGCGCGAGGTGGTGCGGCGACAACCGCGCGCCCGCTCGAACTAACGCCCGAAAAATTTTCGTCCAAACTCGGCTCGCTTACTCCCGCCAAAACTTGCAAAGGTTACGCCACCGTAATTATAAAAGTTACAGATCTAATATAAAGCTATAATTTAGTAATAACAAGTTGTTGTGTAAATATTATATGTTTTTCGTGTTCAAACTATCGTTTTTTGCTGAGATTAACCAAAGCCATGAAATTACCTATTTAAATTGTATTGTAAGCTAGTTAGGTAGTTAATTAAATTCGATGATTGATCACTACAGAACAAAAAAGTAAAAAAAAAAACATCACCAATATCATTAAAAGTGACAACCCTATTGCTTCAACGGAGCGTAGGTAGTTATGTCCGCAAACAGGCTTAGTTTCCATACTGTCCATATCTTTACCGTGGTTTCGCCCACCGGACCTCTCTGGCGGAGCTGGAGCAGAACGTTGGGTTCCTGGTACCACATCCTCGTAATGACGTTCCTTACTTGGCGTACCCTTAGTACGGAACCATCGTTTTTTTACGGCCCATATGATGCCAGCTGCTATTGCCATGGCCAAAACCAAATAACAAATGACATACTGGTGTACGTCATGGGACGAGATGTTAGTTGGAAGTATTTGTTCTTGCTTAATGTTCTGTATGTCTTTATCGATCTTGTTAATAGAGTCATCCTTTATAATTTCTATTTTATATGCCGGTCGTGAGCTAATAATGCGGTTTAGAGACATATTTAAACATGGTATCTTCAAGTCAGTTTCTACTCTGGCTTGGCTGTCATAATTGTTGTGGGAGTAGATAGTTAAATCCTTAGTTTGAATAAGACATCCTGCGCCTAAGGACACAATTGATGACGCATTGATAACAACTGTCTGAACGTCGCTCGCACATACGGTTCGAAATGTGCACACATCGCAGCAAATCGCCAGCCAGGTGTTTATTGTATGTAACTCGATCCAATCGTTATCGCATTGTGTTTTCCTTCCAGTACAACGCGAGGTCGTTTGATGACCTATTAACTTTGCTTCACATGGCGCATTTTGATTTTGTAAATTCTAAACAGGCAAATTAAGGATGCAAACGAAGTTATCGTTATTGCGTTGAATGCAGTGATTCATCTCTTTGTCATTTAAGCTAGCGTAGGTATTTTTCTCCAGATTCACAGCGATAAATTTGGATGACACTTCAGCTAACATTTCCTCTTCAGTTTCTGCAGTTTTCACTGACAGAGGCATGACGTGGTATATCATAAACTCTTCATTTCTAGCCAAGGGAATATGAATTTCGAACATGAAAAAGCTATTTGTAATTCGGGCCCGCACGTACAGTAATTTGTATAAGTCTCTGATATCACTTTGCGTATCTTGTATTGGCAATGTTAACGTTTTAGGTAGTCTTGCAGATATCTTATCTAGTTGTTCAATTAATTTCACTGGTGTAAGTAGTTGTACATTCATATGTCCTTTATAAATTTCGACCAGGCTGTCGTAGAGTATGTCTTGGATGTTTCTCAAGTTTGTGAGTAACAAATACGCCGTAAGTGACGCTGAGGTTAAAAAACTCGTTGCCATAGACATCTCGATTCCAGATTCGATACTCGCTAATCTCAAGTCAGTGTGCTTCATGAAATTGTTAATCGCAGTAAATTGTCGGTTGATGTTGACTTCGTTTCTTCTTAAAACGTTGTTTTCCAGTTCTATAATAGAAGTCTGGTTTTTTATTAGTTCCAACAAGTGGGCTTCGTTGTTTCTTACCGCGTGTATATCGGCTTGATATTGATCTGCAAAACGCTGATCAAGAATACCAAATAGATTGTTCGCCACATAACCCACTCCATCGATCAAACCGCGTTTGTTTCGACCAGCAAGTTGTTTGTGTGGAGCGAGCAGAATGTTGTTGTAGTAGTTGAAGATTTCTAGTTCATGCGAAAGTAGTCCAAGTGTGGGTTTACAGTACCGTGGGTCCAATCTATCGCATAGTCCCGATAGTCCTTGCAGGTAGGTTTGCAGCTTCTCAACTCCGCTCCAGTTAGTTGTGAGGTTATAATACATCAAAAGTCTCCATTCATCATGCATCAACTGTGCCTTTCCAACCGTTTCATAATATAAAGGACGATTTCTTCCAAGGTTGGCAACCTGAACGTTATTTCTTGAGTCTTCTACGGTCAAACCGTTTGTACTCATAAGCAGTACAAATAGTGTAAGAAGTGTTGTAAACATGGTGAAACCTTTACTCTTTCCAGTTTGATACTGCCTTGCTTTAGGTTTTGTTGTATAGTTGGCCTGAATCGCGCCTCGATTTGCTGAATCGTCTATTTGCTTGTTGTCACGTTCAATCGGTAGTACTGATAGTTTCGTAATTGGTCGCTTGATTATGCCAGCTTGCGTTTTAATAGCTGTGACTCGCACACGTTCATCACTTCCAGGATAAACTTCAATCACCCGACCCATGGCCCACTTCCCAGGGGGAATGTTGTTGTCCCTTATTAAAACGATATCTCCATTTTTATGTTCGGTGTAGCTTTCCTCCATTTGCTACGAGTTTGCAGTGTAGTTAGGTAGTCATTTGACCAGGTTCTCCAAAAACTCTGGAACATGTGTTCAGTTAGGAGCTATTTGTCTAACAGGAGGCAGTTTGTCAAGGTTGGAGATGTCTCCAGCACACTCTTACCGATAAATTTTGGAATCCCGCAAGGCAGCACCCTTGGCCCGACCCTGTTCTTACTGTACATGAACGATATCCTAAATCTGACTCTTGACAACGCTAAAATTATAGCTTACGCAGACGATACAGCAATCATATTCCATGACACCAATTGGAATCTTGTATACAGGCGCGCAGAAGAGGGACTACTGAAAATAGCCAAAGTTCTGGATAAAAACCTCCTGACTTTAAACATTAAAAAGACTAAATTGGTAACATTCTATAAAACTAAGAAATCCAAACCACCGCAACATTTAACCCTTCAATTTCACACATGCCGCAACAACTCAGAATCTCAAATGGCAGGATGTTCTTGCCCCGTAATTGAACGAATACCCGCAATGAAATACTTAGGTATAACTCTAGATGACAATCTCTCTTTTAAAACTCATATTCACTCCTTATCCGGGCGAGTACGAAAACTCATACACGTGATGAAAAAGCTACGTGACTGCACGCCCATTAAAATACTTCGCACTGTATATCTTGGTCTGTGTCAGTCAGTTCTTCAATATGGCATCTCTGTATGGGGAGGAGCCTCAAAAACTGTCTTCATAGAAGTTGAAAGAGCGCAAAGAGCTGTAATTAAAGTAATGCTCAAAAAAAGTGTTATTTACCCAACGAATGCACTCTACAGTGACTTCCCAGTTCTCCGCGTACGACAACTATTTATCCTGTCCACAGTACTTCACACCCATATCAATTTACAACGCAGACCCGACTACCAGGATATAATCTCTAAGCGTACTATCAGAATACCCCTTCCACAAACCAACTCAGTTATAGCAAGACGTTCCCCTGACTATTTATATCCAAGAATCTATAATGAAGTCTTAAAAACCTGTGATATAATCGGCCTCAAGTTACACTCATGCAAAAAGATTATCAAAAACTGGCTTCTAACACTCACTTATGACGAAACAGAAATAATTATAAACAAGTAATAAAACCAGAAAACAGATTCGCCCCTACAAGCTCGATGGCAATCGCACTCACAAACACACCCTAACACACATCCACACATAACACACACACACACATAACACACACACACACACACACACACACACACACACACACACACACCCTCACACACACACACACCCTCACACACACACACACCCTCACACACGCACACACACACACACGCACACACACCCTCACACACACACACCCTCACACACACACACCCTCACACACACACACACATTCTTATGTAAAGATACCGGTCATCTTCATAGTCTGATATCGGAAGTGTAAGCGTAGGGCTGCCAGTAAGGAAGTGGCCAGGTGTTAAGTAATGATAAAATTCGTCGGGGTCTTCAGTGAGCGGACATAGTGGCCGTGAGTTCATGCAAGCCTCTATTTTAGCTAGCAGGGTAGTAAACTCCTCGAAGGTGAGCTTCTGCTCACCTAGAACACGGCGAAGATGATGCTTCATCGACCGCACCGCTGCTTCCCATAGACCCCCGGCGGTCGGCCAGGCAGGAGCGTTGAACTGCCACTCCACCTTCATTTTACTCACTTCACTAAATAACTCAGGAGAAACTTCCTTTAGAAAATATTCAAACTCTCTATTCAGCATTCGGGAAGCTCCTTTGAAGTTAGTGCCGCAGTCAGAGTACATTACTTGTGGTGTCCCGCGTCTTGAACACATTCTCTGAAAGGCCATCATAAAAGCCTCTGTACTTAAATCTGACACAAGCTCGATGTGAACGGCCTTTGTCGCCATGCACACGAAAATAGCAATATAACCCTTGGAGGTTTTCACTCCTCTCCCTTTGTTTAGTTTAACATCCACGTGACCTGTGAAGTCGATCCCGCAGTGTGTAAATGGCCGTGACGGTTTGACCCGTTGTGGTGGAAGATCCGCCATGAGTTGGTGATTTTCGATGGACCGGAACCGGTGACAACGAATACACTTGCGAATCTCAGTTTTGACGACTCGGTTACCACCTATTATCCAAAATCGTTGGCGGATATAAGCGAGGGTGAGTCGAGCGCCACCGTGAAGTGTGGCGGCATGAGCTTGCGAGATAATCAGTAGTGTTAGTCTGCCCGTCTTCGAAAGTATTGCAGGGTTTTTTACGCCCGCAGGTAAATTAGTTTTATTCAATCGACCGCCAACCCGCATGACGCCATCCTCGTCTAGGTACGGGTTCAGTTTGCAAAGTGGGCTCTTGTTAGGTAATAATTGATTTTTTGATAACAATTCGTATTCCGTTTCAAAGTCATATCTCTGGACCTTCTGCGTTATTAAATTCATAGCGATAAATAATTCACTTGGTTTCAAGTAACACGGTGACAACATATGTGATTCGGTGTCATTTTTCTTCATTGTTTGTTTGCTACTCCGTGCGTTTTTGCAGAATCGTAGAATCCAAGCGATAGTTCGTTGTACTACAGTTAAAGAACTATGTTTCTGTAATAATTCATTTATTATGTCGTTCGATTGTTTAAGGGCTGTCGCTACTTGTTTTTCATCAATTTTTGTTGTAAAGCATTTCACTGTTTGCTCGATGTTAGTTTCAACTTGGAAAGTTTTCAGCACTTCGGGCCCCGTAAACCATAAAGAAAAGTTGAATAGCTTACTTGGGTATAGGCCCTTAGTGGCGCAATCTGCGGGATTGTTTTTAGATTCTATGTATAACCAATGTGAAGCTGGTATCACCTTCCGAATAGTCAATCCGAAATTTTCAACGTACTTTTCATATTTAGATGCTTCTCCTTGCAGCCATGCCAGTACTACTTGAGAATCAGACCAAGCCCATGTCGTTACGCTTGTGCCTTTAAGTGCTTTAGTCACCTTGTCTATAAGTTTGGATAGTAGTAGTGCACCGCAGAGCTCAAGTCGAGGTAGCGACAACTTTTGTGTGAGTGGTGCAACCCTAGTCTTTGCCGTCTGCAATGTGATTCGCGGTTGTCCACACTCGGTCATTGTGCGAGCGTATACAACGCAAGCGAAAGCTTTTCGCTGGCGTCACAAAATCCAAATAAATCGATTTTGTTATTATGACTACCGATCCATCTATTAAGTTGTATATTTTTTATCTCAGGTAGTTCATTTTTCAGCTTCATCCATTGAGTCTGTATGTCAACAGGCAAGGTATCATCCCATTCTAGTTTTTCATTCCATACACGTTGAAAGATGAGTTTTGATAAAATAGTGTGTAATGTTGGGCTTGCCAACCTTCCGACAGGCAGGGTCCTTAGGTGTTGATGAGGGTAGACGTGTTGATAAAACAACAGAACTACATGTCTAGGTATAGACAAGGCAACCAATACCTACTAAGAAGTGTACCTCTTTATTGAATATACTACGCTATTTATACAAAGGAAAAGCTACGTGCTTATCTTAACTAATTACTATCTTATTAAATATCTTATTCTGTACGAGGCATTCCTATCGTCTACTTATCTTAACATTATCAATACTAACTAATCACTACGTGATCATAGACCACACCACATCACCCTTCCAAAGGAAAAAAAAATAATATAAATGCATACTTTTTTTTCACCTTTTACAATATAACTTAGTCCTATTTTTATGCACTACTTTATCTACATTCGACTTATCCTTAATTACAACATTTGGTGATTCATCCTTGACAACCACAAACGGTCCGTCATATACACAATCTAATTTGGTACCCGTTTCATTTTTAATTAACACCAAATCACCTTCTTTATAAGTTATTGTATTTATATTTCTATCATAACACTCTTTCCTCAATATTTTACTAGCTACTAAATTTTGTTTAGCATCAGCTTGAGCTCTTTGTAATCGATACTTAAATTCTAAAGGGTAATTATCAAAATTATACAATGGTTCAACACTTGCTCCTTGTAGATTACTTGGTAATCTGCATATCTTTCCGAAAACTAATTCATAAGGTGTATATTTGGTTACGGTATTAACTGTTGTATTATATGAAAAACACCAATACGGAATCCAAGAACTCCATGATGTTGTACTGTTATTTGTTTGTATTCTCAAATATGCACCTAAAGTTTTATGAACGTTTTCTAACGATCCTATACTTTCGTGATGATACGCTGTTGATGTTGTTTTCCTGATTCCCAAGATACTACATAATTCTACCATAACTTTTGAAATAAATTCAGAACCCCTATCTGTCGCAATGCCTTCTGGTATTCCATATCTCAAAATAAAATTTTCTGCTAAAACTCTTGCTACTTCATTTGCTGACTTGTTTTTTAATGGATAGGCTTCAACGAACTTAGTAAGTTCACACTGCAACGTCAATATGTACACATTCCCATATTCGTCCCTATCAAAAGGTCCTACTACATCTAAATAAATCTTTTCAAAAGCTGATGATGCTGTGGTTGTTATGGTCATTGGTTCCCTAATATTTTTCTGATACTTTTGTTTCTGACATTTATCACATTTCCGCACATACTCTCCGATATCTTTTTCTATAGATGGCCAATAATAATACTTTTTTATATTGTTCACCATCCTACGTATTCCAGCATGTCCACTCGTGGGTAAAATATGAAAATCATTCATAATGATCTTTCTTTCATCTATATCTTCCACTCTTCGTACACCCGTTACTACACAAACTTTAAAATCTCCACATATCGATTTACTATTCTCTTTAAAATATTTTGCCAGTTTTTCTATCATCTCTTTGTTATAACAATTTTTTAAAATAACTACTTCTTTTATTCCATTTTCCACACAAAATGTGACTATGTCTTTCGACAACTCGTCTCGCGATGATGTCGATAAAGATTCATAGTTTATATAAATACTCGAGTTTTCTGGCATATACATTAAATTACGCGACTTTGCAAATATCGTTTTACAATCATTCTTCTTGTTACGTAACAACTTTTCCCACTTATCTACACCTACCTGAAGTACTTCTATATCATTTCCTTGTTTTTTAAGAACTTCTACGATCCTAGGGTGATCAGTCCTATTAACCGCAGAGTCTGTCTTACGAATATCCGAGTTTTTTAACCGTTTGCACTGTGCTCTGGTCATTACAGATATTTAAATTCTGGATAAAGCATCGGCTAATACATTTTCCTTTCCTTTCACATATTCGACCTCAAAGTCGTATTCTTCTAAACACAATCGAAATTTAGTCAACCTACTGGAAGGATCTGTCATGTTAAACAAATACAAAAGTGGTTTGTGATTAGTTTTTACAACGAACTTTCTCCCATATAAATATGGTCTAAAATACTTAACTGACCAAACTATAGCCAGTAATTCTTTCTCTATTATAGGATAGTTTAACTCACTCTTGTTCAAAGATCTACTAGCATATGCAACAGGTTTTCCATTCCCATTGCACAAGACACTACCTATAGCAAAACCTGAACTGTCTGTCTGCAATATAAAAGTATTTTTATCAGAAAAAATTGGATAATCTAATACTGGAGGATTCATCAATGCTTGTTTTAATAATAAAAATGATTCCTCACATTGTTCGGTCCACTGAAACACCATATTCTTTTTACACAACTTAGTCATTGGAATAACTATTCTAGCAAAGTTAGGAATGAATTTCCTATAATAATTTGCAAATGCTACAAAACGCTTGACTTCCTCACTATTTGTTGGACGCGGATAATTTTTAATTACTATGACCTTCTCTGGGTCTGGTGAAATACCTTCTGCTGAAATTACGTGCCCTAAATAAAGTATTTGTTTTTTCAAAAATTCACACTTTGTTGGATTAAGTTTAAGATTTACTTCTCTTAGTCGAGAAAAAACTGACATAAGGTTCCGATTATGCTCTTCTAAATTCCTTCCGAACACTACAAGGTCATCCAAATATACTAGACATTTGTCATAATTCAATCCAGACATGGCTACAGTCATTAACCTGCTAAACGCACTTGGACTTATTTTTAATCCCATAGGTAACCTGCACATTTGATACTGACCTTTATCCGTAGTAAAAGCCGTATACTTCCGACTATCTTCATCTAAACTACACTGATAATACGATTGAGATAAATCACAATGACTAAAGTAAACAGCTCCTGACATCGAGTCCAAGATTTCATTTATATTCGGTAATGGAAATTTATCGTCCTGAATTTTTTCATTCAACTGTCTGTAATCTATCACTACACGCCATTTTTTCTCACCACTACGATCCGCTTTTTTAGGAACTATCAATACAGGACTAGACCACTCACTAACTGATTCTTCAATAATACCATTCTCTAGCATCTCCTGTACCTGTCTATCAACTTCCTTTTTCTGCATATACGGTATCCTATACTGTTTCCTATAAACTGGAGTAACATTGTCTTTTAATCGTATCGACTGCTTATATACATTCGTGATAGCTAATTTATCTCCTGGAATATGGAAAATATCTGGATATTTCGCGCATATTTGCTCAACTGACAACCTCTCCTCGGACCTCAAATAGTCAAGTTTAAGTAAAGAAAATATTTTCTTTACACGCTCAACGTCCTTTTCAGGTTTTACAAAATTACAACAATCGAAATTACTTAATGGGAAAACTTCTACATTCGACATGCTACACATAACTTCCTCAGAGGTTGTATTTAAAATTCTAATGGGTATCATCCCATTCCTAGGCCTAGCCATCACACTAGCTAAAAAAACTCCTTTGCGTAATTCTTTCCTAATCACTACACAATCTTCTGCTCTATTAACAGGAAAATACCTTACTACTTCACAACGCGGAGGTATAGTTAATAAGAAATCATAGGTCCTTAGCGGCATCGAAACTAACTGTCTAGCATGATTTTTAAGAGTCAATCTGTTCGTCGAAAAATCTATAATACCTCCATACTTCTGCAAGAAATCCTGTCCCAATATGCCAACTGACTTACAAGGCAAATCATCAAATATATAAAACTTATGCACGAATGAACACTGTCTGTGTTCCAACTTTAAATGTACATAACCTATAGCTCGTAAACTACCTCCTACACCATTAATCACTAACTCATCCTTAACTATCTTACAGTTCAAAGCGTTATCCCTTAAAAAAATATTTTTTACGGCTGATATCGACGCACCCGTATCTATTAACCATTCGCTATGTATACTATTTATCACTAAATTAACCCAGTTAATACTATCGTAAGCTAAAATATGCTTAGACTCGAAAAAACTGCGTTTCATTCAACTGTCCACCTTCGCTACTTCGTGACATTGACAATGAATCATTATCGCTCCGCACGTGCGAAAAGTATGCTACACGCCTTCTACCTTGCTGAGTCTGCCGTCCTCGATAAGCATTATTGCTGCGACCGCGCATTCCACCGTTATGCCCCATGTTGACATTTTTGCGCGTACTCTGCGTGTACGAATTTCTTACAGAATGTCTCCTAACACTATCTCCACGACCTCTATTGAATGTAGAAAAACTACTCCTTGAGGGCCAGCGTTGGTACGTCATGACTTGTGACGATGAAGCACAATTCTCGTCCTCTGCTACCCTAATAGCATCTTTTAAGGATGTTAAATTCCGTGCCGTAATGATCGTACCAAGACGTTGATTACGAAGGCCGTCTGCAAACTTCCTAATTGCATATTTTTCGTTAAATGGTTGTAATATTTTATAAGCTTCCGAATCTTCTCCCGCCTGAGAAATAGTCAAATCAGTCATCAGCCTTTCTATTTCTGCTCCAAAGTCTGCAATTGATTTATTATCTTGCCTAGTGCGTGTTAACTTAGCTTGTATTGCAACGTCAGATTTTACCGTAAGAAGATGTTTCTTCATATCTGCCAAAAGACTGTCTACCGACGCGTAAGTAGGTGACAACCGAATCCTAGCACCCTGGGTAAGCCGTGTAGTTAGCACAAACTTAATCAAAAGAACACTATCGGTCCCTTCTAACATAGAACTATATAATCCTATAGCATCAATCAAATCTTGAGTAACTTGTTCATCTCCATTCATTTTCGGTAGTAAGCTAACCGCCGTTTTCAACGAAAACTTTTCTGCCGCCATTTTCTGTTCGTTACTGACCTCGCTCTCAAACTTAATAGTATTTTTGTACAAACTTTCTATGTTACTCACTAATTGCACTAATTCCTCTGAACATTTTTCTTTGCTCATTCCTTCAATTATACATTTAAATTTACTATAAAGGGCTTTTGCTTCACTTATCTTTTTATCAAAGTTTTGTCCCTGTCGCCTACTGGGACCTAATTTAACAATAGCTTCTCTTAATAATTTTAACTGTAAAAATAACGTTGTTAACTCTACTTCCATTTGAACAAAAACTTATTGTCTCTAATTCACAATAAACCACAACATTGTCACAACACTTAGTACATATTTAAACACTTACTTCAGATCTTCCTGTCGCTCCGTATGCTCCTTAGGCCGTCTGCACTACTTTTTGCATCTCCCTTTGTCGTATTTTCTCTTCAATCCAGTTCTGGTGACATCTTCTATATAACCAGAATACCACGCCAATGATCATAAGCGCAAAACAAGTGGCTATAAAAAACAGCACCGTGTTGGTCGTTGCTAATTGTTCCTTCGTCACCGTCGCGACATTTGATCCTCCTGCTGCCGTCTGGGCTACTATTACTTCTTCTTTGGACGTCGTGCTTCCCATGGCGTTTCGATATTGTCCAACCGCTCTCGCAGGGTCTCGCAGGGTCTGCTCGAATCACAAGATCCGCTCGAATGGCAGGGTCCGTTCGAATGGCAGGGTCGCCATGTGATGTTGGGCTTGCCAACCTTCCGACAGGCAGGGTCCTTAGGTGTTGATGAGGGTAGACGTGTTAATAAAACAACAGAACTACATATCTAGGTATAGTCAAGGCAACCAATACCTACTAAGAAGTGCACACCTTTATTGAGTATACTACGCTATTTATACAAAGGAAAAGCTACGTGCTTATCTTAACTAATTACTATCTTATTAAATATCTTATTCTGTACGAGGCATTCCTATCGTCTACTTATCTTAACATTATCAATACTAACTAATCACTACGTGATCATAGACCACACCACAAAGCAATGAAAATATACAATTATCGTTTGAGTAGAGCCAGGCGTATCGCCGAAAATGCATTTGGTATACTTCAAGAACGTTTCGAATTATGTCAAAAAGGAATTCAGGTTCAACCAAAATATATTGATAATATCATTTTAGCATGTACTTGCTTACACAATTTCATCATAGGTGGTACAAGCACAGAAAGTCAAAGTATAGCAAGTGTAAGCATTAATTTAGAAAACGATAATAATATGAACAATGCATTAGATGGTACGACAGTACGGGAGATGTTTAAAGATTACTTTAACTCTGATGAGGGCTCGATTCCATGGCAAAACGATATTGTAAATAGACATTAATACCGTGTGAAGTATTAAAATATAATTATATTGCAAAAATATTTACCTGTTTTATTCATTTCTGTCCCAATTATTCTCCACGCATTGTTCTTCATTTGAGTGTTCATATAATGTTTTGATGACATCCAAACTAATATTATAAATGCGAAAGTAACTCTGTCTGTCTGTCTGTCTGTCTGTCTGTCTGTCTGTCTGTCTTTCTGTCTGTCTGTCTGTCTTTTCTTCACGCCTAAACTACTGAACCGATTTGTGTGAAATTTGGTACAGACATAGTTTGAAACTTGAGAAAGGACATAGGATAGTTTTTATTACAAAAAATAAAAATAAAAAATAAAATTTATTACGGACATACAGTGCCATCTATTGGTCAAATGTCGAAATGCTGTTCCTATGCTCCGTAGATAGATGGCGTTAATCGCGCAATGGTGTCATTACACGTGTTCGGTTCATGTTATTGTTTTAATTCATCGGAAAATCCATCAGAAAAATGTAAATAAACAGTAAAAAGGTGTAAAAAAAATTAATATTAATATAATAAAAGTTTTACTACAAAGAAAATGCTCTAACGGAGTATAGATAATTCTATTAGTACTACGCGCAATTGTGTCGATCGTTACACGAGTTCGGTTCATGTTGTTTTAATTCATCGGAAAAAAGTAAATAAATAGTAAAAAGGTATGAAAAAAATAATAACAATATAATACTACTTTTAGTACAAAGAAAATGCCCGAACGGAGTATAGATAAATAATCCGAGTTGTCACTATGCTCGATAGATGGCGTTGGGATCGAAATAGATCGCGTTATGGTTTCGTTACACGCATTTGGTTGGGTATCGGCCGAGCGCTTCGGTACCGTCGTGGAAAAATTGTATTGTCGGTTGTATGGTCGTTTATGTGGATTGGTCCTGTTGTATTTGTCGATTTGGTACAGACATAGTTTGGAACTCGAGAAAGGACATAGGATAGTTATTATCCCAAAAATCCTGCGGGAGCGGGAACGTCTCAAAAATCCCGCGAGATCGGGAACTATGTGGGTAAAACCAAAAATCTGCCGGAAGTCACTATTCCACGCGAACGAAGTCGCGGGCAAAAGCTAGTACTTAATAAAAGATTGATTTCCCAGGAAAACTCTTATTGGGCTTTTCCCTCTTATCTCTCACCAGTCACCACTATTTCGAATTCTGGGATTTTTCCGGCTGATAGTAACAGCCACGCGGGCTTTAAATATAACAGACTTATTGTCACTCTTCGGGGAAACTGAATTCATTTCAATTAAATCATTTGATTGTAATAGACAGATTTTTTGTTGTCTGTTGCTGGGAAGTTTATACATCACCGTGTCTTCCCATCTGTAATACTAGGAAGCGGTGAAAAGCTTTATTGGGGGTGCTCAGAGCACCGTGCTCTCCAATGTGTTGGATCATTAAAAAAATGTTGACTTTATTTTATGTAATGAGTAAAAATTTGTAATTCTGTGTTCACATACATTCTGACAGAAATATCCTGGAAATTCTGATCCTAATTGACCTTAAATCATTTATTTCTCTTAGGCCTTAACGATCACTTTAGGAGTAGGTTATTTTTTATTTTAATAATATTCAAATAAGCAGTTTTAGACACAACTTATCGTTTTATTTTCTATAACGGTTCAACCAATTTCCGTACAGAATTTTATCTGTTGCAATTCTGTATTTATCCCCTTAAACGACAACAGAAACACAAAAGGTTGTTATGATAAATCGTTTAGATTTTTATGATGCAATTAAAGATTTAAATGAGATAAAAATAAAAAAGTATCATATTAATTATGGGTCTTTAACAACCAATCATCACAATACTATAAAAAAGTAACAAAAGTGGGTAATCCTACTAATATTATAAACGCGAAAGTTTGTATGTATGGATGTTTGTTACTCTTTCACGCAAAAACTACTGAATGGATTTTAATGAAACTTTACAATAATATAGCTTATACATCAGAATAACACATAGGCTACAATTTGTAAACATATTGTTCGAAATACTAAACCTGCGCAGACGAAGTCGCGGGCACCAGCTAGTATTATATAAATAATCATAGGCTTGAACTAATGTTATTAATTTTTCCTCCATGTTGGAATAAAAAACGTAAAAAACTGGTCTCCGAAAAAAACACGTAGGTACACAGTCGTCAAAGACGCGGGCGCAAATGGATGGTCAATGGTGTGCATTCCCCGCTTCTCTACCCCCACCGCCGCACCCCGCAGTATATTACTACGAGCGCTGGAGTCCGTGTCATGCCGTTGCCTACCGCAGTATGCCGCGGCATCCCGCCACGGGAGCCTGTGACGAGCGCCGGAGTCCGTGTCATGCCGTTGCCTACCGCAGTATGCCGCGGCATCCCGCCACGGGAGCCTGTGGCGTGTCTTTTCGATTAAATCCCTTTCAATGCCACGGCATCATTTTAAAGCATAGCAATTTATGTCGTATTTCTGTAACAGTACGGTTGAATGTCCATTAGTAAAAATTAAAATCCCTTGCCATTCCGTCCCGGTGTGCGTAGGCCTTAAACCTCCGACAATCTTTATTTCTTGCTTCTTGGGCTTCTTCTGAAAGCTGCCCTATTGGAACTATTGCCGTCTTAACTACTTCTGTGCTATGAATTAACAATGTATGCACAGTAGCAGGCATGTAGTACCACGAATAGAGACTTAGATAAAGTCTTCTTGTCTCGAGACAAAGCTTGTTGAATTCAACAAGATTTATCTCGAAACCAGAACACAATGTTCTCAACAATACATCAAAGTTTTTGATGATTGTAACATCCAGTCCTGTGATCCGAGCACTCAGTTCAGGGTTCCCAAAAAAACGTCGAGCTGTGTTTCCATCGTTTGTGGAACCAAATCCAGGCTTTGCTTTTGTCCACAATTAATCCCATTTCATGCTTAAATCGTTGTTTGATTTCGTCTGATCGTTGTTTTACACTTGCTTTTTCCTGGGAAGACCTAGCTTGCCATTTTTTTATATCCAACTTATAACTAATGTGTAAAAAGCACTCAAACGAACGAATCCAAGCATGTAATGTTGACAAACCAAAGCCAAAATTATCCTGATTACTGTCAAAATTCCTTCCTTCATCATTCATCATTGTGGGAGTAGCCCCGCAAATATAGCATTTTTGCGATGAATGAGTCTCTGTCAAAGCATTGCACACTTTTCCATCGGTCATTGTCAACAATAACTTGTGCTTAACAGAAATTTCAGAACCAGCAAGATCACAAGATGTAGGCTCTAAGTTGTTTATTTGTTCCCAAACCTTATTTGTCTCGATTTTTGTCATTTCCATAGTTTCTTTAACAAAAATGAATTTGATTGGACGACAAAACATCGTGGATGACGGACGAGGATTTTGCCAGATAGTGTTGTTACCTTCGTCAATTAACCTCAGAGGAACAAACGAATAAACAAAAAGAAACTCATCTGTGTCTTCGCTATTCTCAAATCTCTGTTTGTAAGCACTATGACCGGAACTTCCGTCACACCCCCATTTACTTATAAGAGTAAACGATGAACTGGGGCTTATATTTGGAAGCACACTTGTGACGACTTCTCTCTGAGCTTCGATTAAGCGTTCTGCTGTTTTATTCAAAATAGCTTGAAGCTCAATTTCTGCTCGAGATTGTGTCACAACAATGTGCTCCTCAGAAGGATAACACCCTTTTTTTGCCTTGACAATGCATTCATATGATGGAAACACATGATGCCCGACTTTCATAGTCCACTTCCTAGTCTGTTTGTATGAGTGAGTTGTTGATTTGGAATCAATATAATACGCTAATGCCTCGTCATTACTTAGCGGTCTATCTCTTTGCACAGCACTTGTTTGTTGAATGTTCAAGCACGCACTTACGGAAGCTGGATTTTCACCAATGTCTTTAATAACTCTGGCAACGTTTTTTTGTCCAGTTGACCGTGCAGCTACCTCTGCGGCAGTCATTAGTTCCCCAACACTTCGCGATTGTACTAAATCTTCAACTCTACGTTTTTTGGTCTTAAAAGACGCATCTTCAAAGTCTTTTCTAGGCCTTCCGGGCCGAGAAAGTTCAGCGGTTGAGGTAGAAGGTTGCGGTAGAGTCGATCGTACACAAAATTCTATCTCCTGGCCTTCCAGCCACAACTTATTCTTATTAAGGAAACGCTCTTTTGATTTTCCTGAAGACACCCATCTAGTTGCAATTTTTGAAGAAATGCTGGCTAATTTCATCTTAATTTCCCTTTCGCATTCTTCAGTGATATCAGAAAAATTAAACTTAGTTGAAATGAAACTCAAATAGACGATCACATCTTTTGTCTTTTTCGTGTTTAAGCCACTCTTCGAAAAACTCGTATTTTATTAATAGAGTAAAGCTTTTCTGAAAAAAATGAAAATAAAATAGTTGTACTCAAGTGTGCTACATAAATTATATGTCATAATCATCTACAGACATGCAGCTAAAACATATAAAAAATTCAGCCCGGATACAAGAGGATACATGGCTTTTCCAAGGCAGATAAATTGAAAAACAATGAAATAAATGTTTTTTTTTGTGTATTCACAGATTGTCTATTTTATGAATGTCTATGGCACATAAAAAGATTCCAATAAGAATTAAATGTTATACATACCTTCAGAAGTAAAATCCATCACTAAAACTTCCACAAAATTAAGAACTGTCACCATGAGATGTAATTGCAAGTGTCGCGAAAATGCAACTGACCTAATTCTTTGATTGCATTTACCTCATTAGCTGCTCACTTTGATAAACGATGACTCATCAGTATGGAATGTTGGACGTAAACAATTCTTGGAATCGGGGGTTTAGGGGTGTTGTTTACATTTAGAAAGTACCTACTGCCGGGAATTAGATAATGACTTTTGTCCACCTGGCTTGTTCTAGAGCGGACACTGTGGGTCTGCTCGAATCACAGGATCCGTTCGAATGGCAGGGTCGCCATGTGATGTTGGGCTTGCCAACCTTCCGACAGGCAGGGTCCTTAGGTGTTGATGAGGGTAGACGTGTTAATAAAACAACAGAACTACATGTCTAGGTATAGTCAAGGCAACCAATACCTACTAAGAAGTGTACCTCTTTATTGAATATACTACGCTTTTTATACAAAGGAAAAGCTACGTGCTTATCTTAACTAATTACTATCTTATTAAATATCTTATTCTGTACGAGGCATTCCTATCGTCTACTTATCTTAACATTATCAATACTAACTAATCACTACGTGATCATAGACCACACCACAGTAGTTTTCAAAATTTTGTCCTCACTTAGATGCTCCAATAATTCAGAGTTGTTACTGGTCCACTTACGTAGATTCATTCCTCCTGCTTCTAGGAGTTTTATAAGTTCAGCTTGTTCAGGTATTTTGCTGCCTCAAGCGAATTATGACCGCTAACGAGGTTATCGGCGTACAGTTCATTTTCCAGAATATTTGCTGCCTCAGGATAATTGTGTCGCTCATCAATTGCAAGTTGTTTTAGCGTTCGCATCGCTAGCCATGGCGCGCATTTTGTACCATATGTTACAGTACATAGAGCATATTCTTGTAACATGTGATCAGCTGACGTGCGCCATATGATTTTCTGAAGGTTTTGTTGTTCTTCATCAAGCCAGATGCATCTGAACATCTTCTCGACGTCTGCCGTGAAGACATATTGATACGTTCGCCACTCTAGTAAAAGGTCTTGAATGTCCTTTAGGTTGGGTCCTTTTTCCATCAGACTGTTTAAACTTTTTCCACTTGAAGTCACCTGAGCACCATTAAACACAACTCTCAACTTCGTGGTGCTAGAGTTCTCATTGAGTACGGGATGATGCGGGAAGAAATTTTCATTGTTAGTATTTTCTGATGTAACTCGACTCGCCGTTAGTCTCATATGTTGCAATTGCAAATATTCGTTCATAAAGTTTTTGTAGCTGCGTGATAAGTTTTCATTTTTATTCAACCGTTTCTCTAATTGTAAGAACTGAGAAATTGCGGTAGGTTTTGAGTTTCCTAGCTGTTGTTCGTAATTTTGCATCATAGGCATTTTGACGACGTATTTCCCATCGGGAGCTCTTCTAGTAGTCTCTTGATAGAAGATCTCACACTTATCCTCTGGGCTAATGTCTGCAGAGCTTACGGTTATATCTTCACTGTCCCAGTATCTTGACAGATCAGTGGTATCTATCAGAGCTACGTGGCAGTGAAATGTTTCGAGTTTTCCACACAATATCCAGCCTAAGTGAGTATGTTGTGCTGTTGGAGAGCCTTGATTCCGTCTAGGATTACTTCGGAATAAACCTCTGCCCCCAGCAGCAGGTCGACGGAGTTTGACCTATTAAAGTCCGGGTCAGCCAGTTTTAAGTTTTGCAGGTGAGTCCAGTTAGTTCTATTACAGGTGTTGTTAGGAAGTTTGTTCGTAATTTTCTGTAGAACTAGAGCCTGAGCTTCAAACTTGAAATCGGAGTGAATGGATTGACAGTCCAAATTGACCAGCCCCCTGCAATTTCCGGCAGCTGACCCTATTCCAGAGACAGTGGCGTTTAGTTTTGTTCTCGGCAGTCGTAACAGTTGGGCAGCGTTTTCAGTCATTAAGTTCACCTGCGCTCCCTGATCCAGAAGCGCGCGCATCGTGACGTAAGTGCCATCAACAGCTTTTATTTTGACCTGAACAGTAGTTAAAAGAACTTCAATGTCATTCGTTGATAAGTGATGAGCTTGTTGAGTTGATGTGGAAGGTCGAGGCTGGATATCATTCCCTGTAAATTGTCTAGAAGTTTCAGTGTTATATTTATTCATATGTAATAATGTATGATGCTTTGCATTGCAGTCTTTACATGTTTTCGGTGAGTTGCACTTTCCGTAGCCGTGACTGTATAGGCAATTTTTGCAGACGTTGAGTTTTGCCACTGTTTTGTTTCTACTCGCGCAATCTAGGTCAAGAAATTTATCACACCGCATCAGCACGTGATCACCGCTGCAAAATGGGCACTGTCCATATGACGCATGAAATGTTTTTGAAATCTCCTTATTGCCTTCTAATAAGGTTGATTTTTTCATGAAGTTGAATTTGTTGTTGTAAGGCTTGTAGTTGTTATTTATGAATGGGGGATAGTGATGCGGCTGAGGAGGGTATCTGCCCATAACATACGGATTATAATGTTGTGCGCTTTGCACGGGTGGTGCCGTCGCCGAAGTGGAGGGCCGCGAAGGCGCTTGAGTTACACCCACTCGAATGGGAGAGTTCGGATACGTCTGGTGAACGTTTGGTACATCTGCAAGGCATTCAAACTGTAAACGTGTGTCTCGTCGACACGACAAGTCTGTCAAGGAGACATTTGCAGGACTCACGGTTCGAGGGTGTCGGGTACGGCTGCGGATAGTAGCCGCGAGTGGGCGGCGGCGGTACGGCCGTTTGGTAAGGCACATAAGCGCGGCCACTGCGCGGACCACCGGGGGATGCGGCGCGGCGGAGGGGGCGCCGCACTCGGCGGGAGGGGCGCCGGCGCGGGATGTGTCACGCCAGACACATGCGGCGGCGTCGACTGATGAGCTGCGCCACCAGCTGACACGCTGGGGTACGTCGGCACCGGGACACTCGTCGTGCTCGGGTATCTGCTGGCACTCGGGATGCCCGCTGGACCCGCAGCCTCCCCTTTGTGCCCGTTCACGAAATGGTTGAACCCATTCGGTGCACTGTTGTTTACGTTACTAGTGCTCGGTCTACTCCGATCTGCAACTGGCGTTGTATCTTTCGCGCGAGATTCGTTTGCTTGAGTTTTTTCCGTATTTAGCGCGTTAGCTGAAAAGTAATCATTTCCATGAATTCACTGGTACTAAGAAATATGTACATGCACTCGTTGGGAAATGAAGCTCTGTCTACTTACATTTTCGAATAACTTCCAAAACAGCTTGTAGTACTTCCGTAGATGAATGAGTGACAGGATTGGACCTCCTGGTAAGTGCAGTCAGAGAGTGCAATAGCGACTCTTCCACTCCTGTAGTAGGTGCAGGCGCCTGAACAATATGAAAACAAAAACATTTCATTCATGCAAGTTATCTACAGTTTTTGTCATCAATATAGTGACGGTTATCAACACATACGGGCTCCACCACGTTTCTTTGGTTACTGAACACGTAATCCATCAGCTGAATAGTGCAGTCATTGAAGCGAAAAATATGGTCTTACCTCCGAATTTTTTAACTGTGGACCGATTTGCATGAAATTTTGGAATCAGGTTCATCTTACCCTTAACTTCAAAAGTGAAAATGATTTGAACTCCGCCACCCCCCCTGGGGGTGGTTGCCAACCCATCTCAGGGGTAATTTTTTTTTTTGCAAAATAACCTCGGATATCGATAGAAGACCTAATTATAAGCAATAGTTGTCTATAAAGTTTTTGAAAAAATCCAATACTTTTCAAGTTATCGGCAATTGAAAATTCGCAATTTTTTCACGTTTTTCATCGGTTTTTTGCAAATATCTCCAAAAATATACGTTTTATCGAAAAAGTTATAAAGAACAAAATTGTAGCAGGTAAAACAACGAACAATTTGTTTTTTTATAAAGTGTCCTAAGTGCAATATTAAGCTAGATATTAAAGATCAAAGCCGTTTTTTATTTTGTCTGAAATTTAATCGACGTAGTTTATGCCATCTATTATTTTAGTAAGTTGATCAATTTACAAGTTTTATTATTTTTCGGTGACATATAAACACATTACAATAGTTGTGGGTCTTTATTATACTGCCTACTTTCACATGGTAGTCGGCAAACCGATCGCGCGTGTACACTGTGTCGCTAGCGCTACTGGCCACTTGATTGCGTTTCTCAAACTTTTAACTAAAGTCACTAGAAATGTTTAAGTGCAAACGTTGTGAGTTAGAATCGAGGGATGGTGTCACATGCACAGCGTGTGAGGCCCAGTTCAATTTTCCCTGTGCAGGCATCACTGAGGGCGGGTGGAGAAGGCTTGGGGATCGTAAATTAACCTGGAAATGCCAGAGCTGCAAGTCTACTCCAGCTGCCAGCCCTCGTACTGGGTCTATTAACCCTTAATTTGAAAATGTATCTTTAAAGATACAACAACTTTAAAAAAATCTGTAACATTAAATAATTGTATTTTTTTGAATCGATTGATTTAATTATAAAGTTTGACTCATGACATCACTAGGAAAAGTAAGTCTATTGCATTTTCAACAACTGGACATGCCTATTTACGTCAACCTGAAAAAATGACGGACACGAAGAGCAACAAAGCTGTAAGTTTTATTGATTTTTATTATTTTTTATATGTGATGATGTCAGGTTCTTACTATTTTATGTGTGTAACGTAATATACTAACGATTTAGCTGAAATTATGGCATAGAAATGTATTTATCGAGCCATGACACGTTGTCAAACCTCAATGTATCTTTAAAGATACTTTGCTCAAATGTCGACTATACGACATTGTATCTTTAAAGACACATTGCCAAAAGTTAACCTATTATCGCACGTTTAATTTCTCGTAATGTTTACATAAAAAAATATTAACTACACGCAAGTGAGACCCTACAGCATGTAAGGTTCCGTAGGATAAAATTAATTTTTATTTAGATTTTTTTTTGCATAATTTTTGACATAATTTCATATAAACAGTTCAGTGTTCAGTTTGCTTGGGTTTGGTTTGGTTGCATGTGCAATTTTTTTGTTCGTAGGTATTACAACGAGCAAGATCAAAGCGCATTCTAGCGTTGATTCCTGCAGGAAATGCACGATCGGATGACAGTGACACAACAGACAATGAGGAAGATAACACATCTTTGCCAGTTTATGGAATACAACATGATTCTTATAGTAGTTCCTCAACACCTTCACTGGATTCGGATAAAATGTAATGTGAGATTATGTCTAACTAAACAACGGAACTGTTTTTACGATTTTCATGTAAAAAAATAAATTTTCTTACCAATTAACTATTTTATTTTATAACCCCGATTTGGTAATGTATCCTTTTGGATACATTTCGAAAAACTATACATTCCTCCGTATTTGGCAATGTGTAAAATAAGATACATATTATTTCAGCGCAATTACTGAAAAAAACATTTTTATAATATTTTTCTATATTTCCTTATACCTCAAATAATTAGACTACAGTAGTTTTTTAATAAAACTTTATAAAGATAATGCTTGCCAAATTAAGGGTTAAGGCGACATCTGCGGACTCGGAAACCATTCTATCTGAGCTTAAACGTCTGTCAACTCAAATGGAGGCGTTACCCATGTTGACAGAGAGCATGAAAGCAATCCAAAACGAGCTCGCGGAATTTAAAACTATTAAGGAAGAATTCTCAGTTGTGAAATCATCCCTTGAGACTTTCAGTCAGGATATTAAAGCTTTGACATGTCGGATCTTGAGGACGAAATTGAGACATTGAAGAGGACTAGAGAGGAAATCATAAGTCTGCAAGAACGAATTGTGAAGCTCGAGAATCAGCATAGTGAAAGTGAGCAGAGATCTCGCATGAACAATATTGAGATCAAAGGTGTGCCCGTATCTAATGATGAAGACCTGTTCGCTATTATGGCGAAGATTGGGGATACAATTGATTTTCATATTCCAAAGGAACAGATTAATTATGTAGCAAGGGTGCCGACACGAAATGACAAACTTAACAAAAACATTATCTGCTCGGTGCACAATAGCTACTTGAAGAATGATTTTGTAGCCGCCGCGAAAAAATATAAAAAGCTAAATGCTGGTAATTTGGGTTTACACGGTACGAACAGAATCTACATTAATGACCATTTGACATTAGAAAATAAAATCCTGCTCAATAAAACCAAAGCTCAAGCCAAAGAACGTGGTTTTGAACATGTCTGGGTGAGGGGATGCAAAATACTAGTGCGAAAAAACATGACTTCTCCTAAATATCACATCAAAACTCAGCAAGATTTAAAAAAGTTTTTATGTTAAAAGTATTGAGTCGATTTCCTTGTTGGTTATTAATACACTTCGAGTCATTAACTTTGAGAACCGCAGGTACATGTTTTTTCTATACATTCCGTTCTTGCCCGTGTTTTGTTCGCTTATCGCTTGTTGTCAACCAGTCCGCACATCATATGCTTTATGATTTTGGCCACAATTCTTTTACGCATAAAGACCAGTTATGCTTGTTTATGCAAAGTTCTTTAACTTTAAATAGATGTGTTTTGTGTTTTTCGGTTGCTGTTTGCAAATTGTTCTATGCGCTTTATACATATACTGCTAAAGTTCAAAGTTGCTTGTTCACATTAACTATTTTATATTTTACCCACTTGTTTTTAAGAACTGAATATGCCTTATATTTTTTCTATTCATTTGTTATCTTTATTTATCCTTTATGATGGTGGCGTCTTTTAATATATTTTATCAAAATGTACGGGGACTACGAACTAAAACAAATACCTTCTATAGAAATGTATGTTCTAATGGTTTTGATGTTATTTGTTTAACTGAGACATGGCTCACGGAGGGGATATCCGACTCTGAACTGTTTGATGACAGGTATCTTGTTTGGAGGCGGGATCGTGATTATTCCAATACTGGTCAATCTATGGGAAGCGGTGTTGTGATCGCTGTTAAACGTGAGCTTGTAGTTGACGCTCGCAATGAGTGGTGCTCGTCTGCGGAAGACTTGTGGGTAACGTTAACATTGCAACAAAAGAAACCCAGAACAACATACAAAATCCACATATGTGTTGTGTATGTCTGTGGCCAGAACCAGGGCAACTCGTTAACGGCACAATTAGGTAACACAATTAGGTAATTTCTCGGACAATTTAGTAGATATAGTTTTAAAGAATCCCGCTGACAAGTATATTATTCTGGGAGACTTTAACCAACCTAACATAATGTGGCTTCCTGCCAATGATGGTCATTATTTAAATCCCAGTAACTTGCACGGACATATTCAGTCGAGTTTTATTGACAACCTCAGTGTTTGTAATATCTTACAATACAATGCGCACTGTAATAATAACAGTAGGATTCTTGACCTAGTGTTGTCCAATGATGAGGTCACTGTTACTTGCTGCAGCGATCCTCTTGTGCCTGAAGATCCACATCACAAAGCTTTGTGTGTCACGGCAAACTTTGTTCAGTTACATAGTTTACCTATTCGTCCATTTACTAAGTTCTTATATCAGTCAGCTGATTATGACTCAATTAGAAAAGAACTAAATCGCATAGACTGGCAAAGTGAATTTAACAGTAGGTCGTTAGAGGACGCTGTCTTTTATTTCTATGCTGTCATAAATAGACTGCATGACACCTTTATACCAACAAAAACAATTTTCTACCAATCAAAGTACCCTCCTTGGTATAAAAGCCCATTGATAAAAGTTTTAAAAGAAAAAGCTAAGTTTCACAAAAAGTTTAAAAAGTATAAGAATCTTTCAGACTATTAATCCTTTGACACATTACGCCTACGGGCTAAAGAATTAGAGAAAAATATGTATGAAGACTACATCAAAAAAATAGAATCGGATATATGTAAAAACCCTCGAGCTTTTTGGAGTTACGTCAAATCAAAGAAACAATCTAATTCGTATCCTGCAGTACTGCAGCTTGGACAGATATCTTCAAGTAACGGGGAAGAAATATGCAATATGTTCAGTGACTATTTTTATTCAAACTTTCTCAATGACGCGGGTACTGATGCTAGTCTATCATCAGATTACATGTATAGCTCCCGCGAGCCTACTGAGAGCAGTACACAGGATATCAGTACTATTGAAATATGTGTAGGTGAGGTGTTTAAACTTCTTAAGCAATTGGATTTAAATAAATCTTCTGGCCCAGACAATATCTCCCCGTTATTTGTCGCGAACTGCGCTAAAAGCATCTCTGTCCCCCTTTCTCTCCTGTTCAAGCGATCACTTGACACTGGTACGGTACCTACGATCTGGAAGTCGGTATATATAACACCGGTACACAAGAAAGACTCGAAAACTCAGATTGCAAACTATAGACCAATCTCAAAGCTGTGCGTGTTTGGTAAGATATTCGAGAAAATTATCTACAGGCAAGTCTACTCGGCACTTAAACTCTGTTTTAGTGAACAGCAGCATGGTTTTTTAAGAGGTCGGTCAACAACATCCAATCTTATCATGTGTAGTGACTTCCTATCAGACTCAATGTCTCAAAGGTCTCAGGTCGATGTTATATATACTGACTACAGCAAATGTTTTGACCGAATAGATCACGTTATCCTAATTCGGAAACTTCTCTCCATGGGTATAAGAGGCAATCTTTACCGTTGGTTCACATCGTACGTTCAGAATAGATGTCAAACAGACGTTCTAAACGGTTACTCCTCTAGGGCTATGTGCATTCCTTCCGGGGTTCCGTAAGGTTCCTTATTGGGACCCTTATTGTTCAATATTTTTATTAACGACGTAGAAGCCTGTTTCCGACATTCTAAAATACTGTTATATGCAGACGACATGAAGATTATGAAACAGGTCTCCACAGTAGAAGACGCTATTTTACTTCAAGAAGATCTTGATAATTTTCAAAATTATTGCGCAATTAATAAACTGGATTTGAATGTTTCTAAATGTTATGTTTGCTCTTTTACTAGGAAACCAAATCCAATTAACTTTAATTATACTCTGTTGGGTACCCCGGTGAATAGAGTAAATGTTATTAGGGATCTGGGAGTGACTTTTGACTCATCAGAATCTCATCAGAGTTTAAGAGCATCAAGACTATCAAAATATTGTATTGTTCTTTTGTTCGTAGTCACCTGGAATATGGCTCTCAAGTGTGGAACCCTAACTATAATATTTACATTAATCGCTTAGAGAGCATTCAAAGAAAATTCCTAAGGTATGTTCAGTTTCGTACAAAAGTTTATTTACCAAATTATCCTAAACGATGCAAAAAGTTCCATATCCTACCACTTTTCGAACGTAGAAATATTGCAGACTTAGTATTCCTGTTTAAGGTTATGAATGGATTGGCTGACACTCCGGAACTGGTGAGCAAAATAGGACTGCGTGTGCCTTCTACATTTCTACGCAGATTTCATCTTCTAGACACACATGCGGCTAAAACCACGTATAGACAAAACTCTTATCTGATAAGAGCGAGTCGTGCATATAATTCGGCCTGCGAGGAAGTCGATATCGATCTTTGTAACACTGGTATTGTTAAACTTAAAAAGACTCTGTGTGATTACTTCTTTAATCATGTTCAGTAGTAACTAGCATGCATTTAATTGTATAACTTTATTTTTTTTTAATTTAGGTTTGTATTGTTAAGTAGCTTACTATTGTTTATTTTACTTGTGAAAACTTGTAATTGGCGATATCTTACTTATAATAATTAACTATTGTATTACCTAGCTGTAAGTTTTCCTAAAAATGTAAAATAAAATAAAAATAAAATAAAAATTGCTCCAAATATTGACACTCCGAAATTTTCAGTTACTAAGTAGAAAAAAATATGATAAGTTTTTGGACCATAACTCCTTCAATTTTCATGCTATCACAATTTATAAAAAACCATTGTAAAAGTAATTAAGAGAGCTACAACATCCATCATTGCAATATATAGTAAAGAACCTTTTTCTAAAACGATGAAGGGTTAAAGGGCTTAAAAGAGGCTGTGATTGCGCTGCCACGCGCTCTTTAAACAATCATATCTCCGTCAATTTTTGTTCGACAGAAAAAACAAACAAACCAAATTGTTTGTCAGAAAAATACCTAATTTTTTTATCGGAATACTTTTATACGTATCTGTCGTAATTTTTGAGATATTATGAAAAAAAAAGTGGGTTTTGTTTTAATTTGAAATTTTGTTATTTTCTTTAATCGTGACTTTTTTGAAAAATATGTATCCTGAAGCACCCAAACTGATACTGTCTATCAAACTCTTCATAATAAAGTTAATCCTAGGCGGAATACGATTAATTTTAATTTTGGTGGAAATGGCACTTATGAAACCCACTGATTTAAAAGAAAAAATGTTAGATGCTACCCTTATTTGCAATACAGCTCACTTATTTTACGTGCAAAAGACTTTTAATAGTGCTCATCTTAAAGCTTATTTCAAGCACTACAAAACCCATTTGTATTAGAATGTATAAAATGCATCTGCTCGCCGGTACATGGCATTGACCACAACGATTAAATTTCAGACAAAATAAAAAACGGCTTTGATCTTTAATATCTAGCTTAATATTGCACTTAGGACACTTTATAAAAAAACGAATTGTTCGTTGTTTTACCTGCTACAATTTTGTTCTTTAAAAATTTTTCGATAAAACGTATATTTTTGGAGATATTTGCAAAAAACCGATGAAAAACGTGAAAAAATTGCGAATTTTCAATTGCCGATAACTTGAAAAGTATTGGATTTTTTCAAAAACTTTATAGGCAACTATTGCTTATAATTAGGTCTTCTATCGATATCCGAGGTTATTTTGCAAAAAAAAAATTACCCCTGAGAAGGGGAGGCAACCACCCCCAGGGGGGTTGGCGGAGTTCAAATCATTTTCACTTTTGAAGTTAAGGGTAAGATGAACCTAATTCCAAAATTTCATGCAAATCGGTTCACAGTAAAAAAATTCGGAGCAATAATGCTTCAATGACTGCACGTAGGAACTGTTTCGGCACGGTAGATGTACAGTCAGCACCAAAAGTCGATGAACAGAATGAACATAACAAAACACCTGTTCACAATAAAATGCCATAAGTTATAGTCGCAACTAGGAAACAAAATAGCCTGTACACCAGAAATTTACAAAAGTCGTTAAACACGAGTATTTCAAAAGTACCTGTGCACTAGTATTCCTAAAGTCGCTGTACACCATCAATCCAAATGTCGCTGAACATGATTGTATCAAAAGTCACTAAACAGCAGTAAATACAAAATTAGGTTAACAAAGTATGTGTGTTAATATACTTTTGACGCTTATGTTGTTCAGCTACTTTTGGGACAGTGCTTGCTTGACCTTAATAATCAGAGTTGGGCAAAATTTAGTTAACTAATGATTGATGACTAATGATTGAATGTATTAGTCATGATTGAAGACTAATGATTATTTAGTTTAATCACGAGGTGATGACTAACGATTGATTAGTTTTAATCTTAATCAAATAATCATGATTATTTATTTATGATAGATATTTTTTAATACCGCGTAAAGTAAAATATTTTTCTGCATCTTAAAAAAATACTGAATTGCACACAAAACGTTACTGTATGCTGTAGGTGAGGTTAGACTTTAGTGTTTTAGTGTAAAATTCAGTATTTTTTGGTGGTCAGATAAATACATGCCCCGGTAAAATACTCGTGAGGCACTAAGAGAAAATCAATCGTTTGATACAGGTGTAAGGTACAGCCCCTGAAAACTGAAACCATGGACTCAGACCATCATCCTAAGTAACGTACCGAAGGAATTTTTTCTCGGAAAATAAAAATTTTGGCCTTTCTTAACAAAATTAGCAGCTGACTTTAATATTTTGTATGCAGAGTCAAAAAGTTTTTTCATTTCCGAACCTAATTCCTTCAGTACTTTACTCAAGATGATGGTCTGAGACTTCGGTCAGCTGATCCTTACACCCTGTATGTGTAGTGTACCAACACTGTGCATCGAGCTTAGTCATACATTTCATGATTAAAACTAATGATTGATGATTTGCGATTAACGAATTTAGTCATGACTAATGATTGATCTCGTTAGTTATGATTAAATTAGTCATTACTAAATTAATAATGATTAGATCAATCATGATTGATCAATTGATTGAATAAATTAGTTGATTTGCCCAACACTGTTAATAATGTATGTTAACACGTTAGTATCTATTTCAAATCAAATCAAAACGTTTATTCGCGTTCGTGACGCACAAACAAAAACGAATATACCTCGTGTGTTCATAAGTTTTGAGACAAAATAAAAGTTGCATATCTTTTTAAATAATTAACTTATATTTATAAAAACAATAGTAAACATTAAGTAAATAGTAAGTAAAAATTAAATATAATTATTATTCAAAATGACCACCCCTGTTTTTAATACATGCCCTTAGACGATTTGTCCAGTCATCAATGGCGGCACGAATCTTTTCCAGAGGAATTCGCTTCGCTTCTCGGACAAGAGCTCGCTTAAGTGACTCCAAGTTTGGGTGGGACTTTCGGCAGGCTCTGAGCTCTAATTCGGTCCATAGAGAATAATCCAGCGGGTTGAGGTCGGGGATGGAGGAGGGCCATTCATTCGCCGCAATGAAGGCCGGCACATTTTCCTTCAGCCAAGCTTGAGTGGTTTTAGCCTTATGGGATGGCGCCGAGTCTTGCTGGAAAACCCAATACTTGTTATGGAATAGGGTATTAGACAGGGGTTTCACAACAGTCTCTAGAATGTCACTTTGATAATTTTTGGCTTTCACCTTGACGCCTTGTTGGCAGAAATGAAGCTGAGTCACACCTTCGTACGAAACTCCCCACCATACCATGACACTAGCCGGATGATGAGTACGCGAGACATTCCGTGCTGAAGCTGGGACATCCTTGCTACTTTTGGCATACACTTTATTGTTTTGTCGGTTGAACTTTTCTTCGACAGTAAAGATTTTCTCGTCGATGAAGAGTATCTTCCTCGCATCGTGTCTCCTAAGCAGTATTGGACAACGTTCGCGTCGCAATTGACGAAGGCGATCGTTTAAAAAGTGTACTTTCCTACGGCTATACGCCTTAACCTTGAGATCATATTTCAGTATTCTGTTGACTGAAACGCGCGAAATATTGGTCTGCAGAGCGAGTTTCTTCTGAGTGCGACATGGATTTCGGCGAAGTCGTTCTCGGATGATTTTAATGTTCGCAGGCGTCCTCACAGAGCGTGGACGACCACTTCTTTGCCGATCTTGTAAAGAACTTGTCTCCTTGTATCGTTTAATAGTGTAATACACGAAGTTACGGCTCACACCAAAACTTTTCAGTTCTCGGAAAATGTCCATAGGTTTTCTTCCCACCTTAAATAGTGAAATGACGGTCGCACGTAATTCTTTTGTTCCCTCCATTACGAGAAAATTTAAATAAAATAATCCGAAATCATAGATATTAAAAGTTAACATTCCAAATTCAAAATTAGAAAAAAGAAATATACAGCAGCCAGTAACTTTTATTTAATTTTTATAAGTAAAAAGTTTGTCTCAAAACTTATGAACACACGAGGTATATGTCGGAAACGGTCAATAGTACGGACACTAAACGTCACGCAAGCGCGCCCTCTGGCGGCGTTTCCAGTGAAACAACATTTTGGCGTGCTTGGCAGAGTCGTGGCGGTCAGCGTTGCGTCCGCGGAGCTCAGTCTTAGTTCAGTCTTCATTGAGGCTTCGTCGAGTCTTCGTGGAGTCGTCGCGTTACTGCCCTACGTCACGTCTAGTGTACCTAGTGTTATTGCCTAGCGTTGTAGTACCTAAACTTATTGTAAAGTGTCTTATTGCAACCGGCAATTACGGTTCTTCTAACCTAACAGACAGACATGTGTTGCTGGGGAGTTTGTTCCGCTACTTCTTTTCCCCAGCCAAAACACATAGGAAGTGGCGAAGGGCGGGCGTTTTGGGGGCTGTCTTTTGTTCTGACTAATTTGAATAAACGTTTTTGAGTTCTTTTTGAGTTATCTCTTTGTACGATTACCCTAGTTGATGTCGGTCGATAGTGCCATCCTGATGTACCTCCGACATCAGAAGTGGGATGCAATCCGAATGCCCACAGTGTCACGTGTTCAAAATGTGAAGATTGTAGTGGTGAAAATTGCAACGCCTGATACGATACTGCTATCACATTGAATCGATCCAGGTAAGCACTAGGAAGAATCCTGGGTGGTTATTGGGTGGAATGGTTATTTGGGTGTGCCTGTCAGACACCGGATAGAGGTTGTCTTGAAGGGCAAGTCGACTATCAGACTCCGGATATAGAATGTCTTGAGTCGCAGATGTCAGACGCCGGATAGAGGTTGTCTTGAAATGGTGACTATCAGACTCCGGATAGAGGATGTCTTGAGTCGTAGATGTCAGATGCCGGATAGAGGTTGTCTTGAAATGGTGACTATCAGACTCCGGATAGAGGATGTCTTGAGTCGTAGATGTCAGACGCCGGATAAAGGTTGTCTTGAAATGGTGACTATCAGACTCCGGATGAAGGATGTCTTGAGTCATCGCTATCAGACGCCGGAGGGAGGTTGTCTTGACGGAAATTGTTTAATTGAGCTTAGTTTTTGACTTTTGTTAGTAAGGTTTGCTTTGTGAATTTTGCTAGAGTGTATTTAACGATGTAACTGGACTTTGAATCATTTGGATTAAAAAAAAAAAAAATGGAACGTCGATAATTTCAAATGGAGTTTGTAGTAGAAGATTTATTAAGAATTTCAGCGAAGGTACAAGTATGGTAACCCCGGTTATGGTAATGGTATCGGTTTCCATTGTTACATGTCAAGCTAGTTATTGAAGGTATGCTAGAAAATTAACCGATTTTGTCTTTATTTTTCATGTTTCAATAATGATGGTGATTATTGTGCAATGTGGCGACAAAATTACTGCGGAGCATCCCAGCTGCCAGGAGCCTGACGTGTCATCGTGAGTTCGGAGTGTTGGTGCTCCTGCAACTCCGTGGCTTCACGTCCGCGAAAGCCTTGCTGTACTGCGCGCCATAGCGATGTGCGATCGTCACGCACGTTGAGTGGATACCCGGTGAGACCGATCCATTTTTGCTTATGTTAAGGTTATTTATTGTCTTACGCCACTTTTAAACTTGTGAGGCAGTTTCAGTCTCGTTGATTAGTGGGAGCGCTTATTAATTAGTCGAATTGTAGATACCTAATCAGAATCAGAAACCGTGAACCTAGGATTGATCCCAGAGTTGAAAATTATTAGTTACCTGATCTCATCAATATCCTAAAGTTAGAATAATTGAGTTTCTGCGTCATTGTTTGATTCAGTTTAGTAGCATTTGATGGAGGTGTTACTGTTTACTGGTACAATGCTTGATGGAGGCATTGAATTTAGTGCTTGACGGAGGCACTGTAACCATTACGCTTGAGGGAGGCGTTTGGCTCTATTTGGTCTCAAACCGTATAGCGCTTGATGGAGGCGTTATGTGTGTTGATTTGCGTGATTGATGGAGGCACTGTGTTGAATTGCGATATGTATTGGGATGTTGATGTGTGATTAATGATGGTAGTATTTTTTAGATCAATGAAATCGTAGATGATGAAAGCTAGGTTCACAGGGTTGACATGTGTGTATGCTTGTGTGTTGCGCTTCAATCACAGGGTTGATTCACTGTTAAGTTGAAAGTCACAGAGATGACTGCCGTTGAACATTTGTCACAGGGATGGCTAAAGTGTGTATCTTATGTTTGGTCACAGGGATGACCTGGTTTCTGTTTATCAATTAAAACCTCGAATTAGAATATTTCAGTTTTTGCGACATTTGATTGAATTGTGCATCAGACTATAGATTTTTGGTAAGGTGTTTGGTAAGCTTCGGCTTGCTGGCCGGCTCGGCCGGCCAGCCTCAGCCGCGTCGGCGAGCGTTAAAACTACCTGCGCCTCCAGTGTTGCCAACAAGGTGAATCTAAAACTTGCTAAACTGATGTTAAAATTTTGCCAAATTTATGCTAATTGCTTTATAATATTGCTAGAAAATAAGCTAACATTTTTCAATGTCAAATACAACGTTATTTAATTTTAAATGTTTATTAATCAACAAAATTTTGATTTATTCTACGTTTTAATCGACTATGTTACTAAATAAAATGTTAATATCTTCGTCTTCATCGGCAGGCTCGGCAGCTGATGTGCATGTAGACGTGGAAGCCTTATTCTCAAGACTATAACTCTCCTTGGTACCTATAGAGCGCAGTACGTTATCCGGAACTGTGTAAGAATAGCAGCATTTCCCTGCCCTCTTTAGGCCGAATCTGACGTATAGAATGGCATTTAAAGTTTTTATCGACAAACGGTTGCGAAGTTTAGTTTTGACTATATTCATTTGGCTGAAAACGCGTTCAATTTCTGCGTTGGAATGAGGTAGTGATAATAATGATATTGCTAACTGAGATAAATCTGCAAAGGGGTTATTACCAGCTGCATCTTTGTAATCAATTACTTCATTCCAGAATTCTACAGTGGAAGATGTGCGTTCCCATTTAATGTGCACTATGTTTCTCCATTGAGACATGAGCCTATCCATTGTAGCTGCATCCACTCGGAATTCTTGGGCAATATCGATTAGAGAAGGCTTGACTGCTTTTAAAGTTTCTTCTACTGAAAATAAAGATACTTTCTCAAGTATATTAAAATTAATTGGTAATCTAGAACGCAGCTCTGAAACAAGTTTCAGTGTGAAATTCAGGCAACGTTGACGTAAATTATTTTCCACTTCAGGTTGAAGGTTGTATTCCGGTAATTTTGTTTCAAAAGCATATCCCATGTACGGTTTTGGATCCAAATAACTTTCTATATTTTCGGGTTTAAGAAACTTTATTCTCATAAGAATACAACAATTCACTTACATGAGAACATTAATAAAAAACACTAGTCATAGTTGTTGAGAACAAAAGTTAAAAGTTAAGTATGCAAGAAACTGGACATTCCTATACTTATTATTTGTGGGTAGAACAAAAAAAAAAAATAAACATGATCGGAACTATTCAATAATACATGGACTCAAAACATCAACTTATAACTTAAGGTAGGTAAAACAAAGATTCCGTTCAACACAGATAAACGATGGCTGGATGTGGCTTGAAATTATTATGGGGAATGTACATTTTTTATGATATGCTGTTTGAGTAGTTTTTTAAAAGTAGTTATGGATTGGGACTCTGTGATGTATTTAGGTAATTTATTATATAGTTTGGATCCTTCATACATTATACTTTTTTTTTCGTAATTTGTTCGGGATGGGTGTAACTGAAGTAGGTCTTGTTCACGTCTCAATTTCATTTTGTGTATTTTTTTTCTTTTCGTGAAGGTGATGTTTGAGTGTATATTTTTATTTAGTATTTTTCGTATGAGTATGCATGTATTATAAATGTATGTCTGTGTGATGTTCATTAATTTTGTTTCTTTGTAAAGTGTTAGTGTTGGGGTGAGGTAATCATAATTAAATAACGTTTTTAGTAGTTTGTTTTGTGCAGTTTGTAGTAGGTTTATGTGTGTTTTTGCGGCGGAACCCCATATTTCAGCTAGATAGTCAATGTGTGGCTTAACGAGCGAGGAATAGATCAGATATCTAATTTTCCGTGGTAAGCAGCGGGTGATGCCTCGAAGGGTGCCCATGAGTGATTGTAGCTTTGACTTTATTTTTAAAATGTGTGGTAACCATGTTAGTTTGCTATCTAAAATTAATCCTAAATATTTTTCTTGAACTGCTTTATTTATAATTTGATTGTTTATTTTTAAGGGGGTATAGTTACCAATTTTTTTGTTCTTCGCTGCGAATGTTATATAGTTGGTTTTTGTGGTATTTATGGTAAGAAGGTTTTGCTGAAACCACAGGCTAAGCAGATTTAGATCACTTTGAGCTTCATTTATGATTGCATCAATAGAGTGACCAAAGTAAAATAGACATGTGTCATCTGCATAGAGGGTTAGGTTCCCTTTTAGGCCAATTTGGTGGACACTGTTGATGTATAGGAGGAATAGGAGAGGAGCTAAAATTGAGCCTTGGGGCACACCGTACGTTATTATTTTAGGGTTACTCTGAGTGTCTCCAATCTTTACCACTTGGTAACGGTTTGACAGGTAGGATCTGAAGATGTCAAGAGCAGCGCCTTTTATGCCAATTTCATTTAATTTGTGTATCAGCAATTCGTGACTAACTGTGTCGAAAGCCTTTTTTAGGTCAATGAAGATACCTAGACCGATTTTCTTGTTGTCGATATTAAGCTTTATGGTTGTGACTAGATCTATTGTCGCTGAAAGTGTATTTGACTTTGGTCGGAAGCCGTACTGTTTATCATAGAGGAAGTTTAGTGAGATAAGGTATTTTTCGAGACGGTTGTATAAAACTCTTTCAAATATTTTGGATAACACGGGGAGAACTGAGATGGGACGATAATTGCCAGGCTCTGTTTTAATTCCAGATTTATAGATTGGCGTAACTTTGGCGATTTTAAGACAATTTGGAAATGTACCTGACTCCATACATTTATTTATACAGCTTGTGAGTTCTTCTATTATTAAGTTTGCAACGCATTTTAATGCTTTCGTAGTGATACCTTCTAAACCGGAGCTGGTGTTGTTATTAAGGTTATTAATTATTTTGAGTATTTCGTTTGTTGTGGTGGGTTCTAGGTTACTAAGTGTATTTGTGTGAGATCCAGATGAACTTGTCAAGAGTTTACTAGATGGATGGTGTTGTGAAGGAATTTGATTTGCCAGTATCGAGCCAACGTTTGCGAAGAAATCATTAAAACATTCACAGATCTCCTTTGGATCATTCACAATGCCACTCGGTGATTGGAGTTTTCGCGGGACAGCATTTTCCGTTATTTTGTTGAGTGACAGACTGTTTATAAGTTTCCACATTTTCAAAGGCTGCTTCTTGCAGTTATTAAAAGCTTTCATATAGTATTTTGATTTCGTTCTTTGTATATATTCTGAAACTTCATTTCTTTTTTTTACAAATATGTCTTTTATTTGCTTGTCTTTTGGGTATTTCTTGTGTTGATTCCATAAAGTATTTCTATTGTTTATTTCACCTATGATTTGTTTATTTATCCAGTCTTGCCGAGGTGGATTTAACGTTTTTGTTTTAGTAATTTTGCTTGATTCTATACTCTTAATTAGTCTTTCTTCCAGAAGATCATATAAGCAGTCGTGGTTTTGGTCTTGTGATTCCAATATGGTTTTATAAAGTACTTCATAGTCGGTGACCTCATAGTTTCTCTTCTTCAGAGGTTCTGGTCGGTAGCGTTTCAGTTCTAGGTAAATTTGTTTGTGGTCTGACATAGGTGGATCGATAATGGCAACATGGAAGTTGTTCTGTTTAAGGTTAGAACAAATATGGTCAATAATGCTCTTCGATGTTGTTGATTCTCTTGTGCAGTGGTCTTCATCGATTTTGTTTAAAAATTCATAACCGTTTTCTTGGATCACTTCTTTGTACATATTAGTAACACGTTCTGTGTTTAATAGGTTGAAGTTAAAGTCGCCAAAAACCAACCCACGTTTTTTTGTTTGTAACTGATGAGAGTAAGTATCCAGGAAGATTTTGACATTTGATTGGTCAGGCTTTCTATATACAGCACCAATATCTAGAGAGTAATTTTCAATATGAATCCACAGATAATGGTTGTAATTTTGACAGATTTCTTCACTCAGGGTATGTTGTAGATTGTTTTTTATGAATATTGAAACGCCTCCACCTCTCATTCCTGTCCTGTAGTTGTAATAATGTGTGTATCCGGGTATTTGAAATCGTTTTCCTTCTTCATCAGACTTTATCCATGTTTCCGTTAGAACTAATACGTGTAAAGATGATGGAAAAGCTTTTATCACGCATCGTAATTCGTCAAATTTACCAGGTTTCACAATACTTCGCATGTTGGCATAGAGAAATTTAAAGGATTTGTTTGAGGTGGTAACGCTATCATAGTTATCGACGATTTGATAGGTTATTTTTTCCTCATTAGGGTCAGTGACTTTGCTTGTAGTAGTGTTAATAGTATTTAGTTTTTTGATGGTTTCTCCACAATTTTTGGTATGCCGTTTATGTATTTTATGGTGAGATTTTTGTGTTCAGTGAGCGATCGCCGGTTAAGTTCCTCTTTAAGATTTTGCAGAAACGTACGCTGTTTTGGAGTTTGATCAGAGTAAATTTTAATATTATCTCGCTTAGAGTTGTTTTGGTTTCGTAGAATTGATTTTGCAATTTCATGCGATTTGAAGTATGCTTTTATTGGGCGTGCTTTATTTATGTCATATTTGCCCAATCGCATGATCTTTTCTGGCTCGGGATAATCATTTTCGATTGATTTTAGTAAATTAACTACTTCCTGTTTATCCATGCTTATGCGTTGGTCTTTATTCAAAGATGAGGGTTCCGGAATACCACTAATAACTATTTTGTGTAAAAATATCGACTCTCGCAGTTGGGTTCAAAATACGCCGACTTGTAGATTGAACTAAGGCACACAAATCTTTGTAAAGTTTTGTTGGGTCAATATTGTTGCTTTCAAATAGCTTGTTCACAGTTTGGACTTCCTCCAAAATAGGTTTTAAATACAATAAATACAAATGATTCACAGGATCATTATACATGGAGTATAGTGTTTCTGCCATATAGCAGTGGTTATCGCGCCTAGCAACTTCAAACAGGAGTTTTAATTCCACCCATTGCTCCAGAATACGGTTGACTGCTGGTTCAATTGATATCCATCGGGTGTTGAACATCTGTGGAATTAACAATGGTTCGGAGCCACAGTTAATTGTTTGGTAGATATTTTTGTAATATAGTCGACGGTTCGAAGAATGACTAAACCAATTGTAGAGGTAGGTTTCTCTTATTAGAAATTCAACATTCCGTGGTAGAGTTTCTTCCGAAGCATGCGATAAAGCCAACTGTAACGAATGGCACACGCAGCGAACTAATACCAAATTATCATTACCAGTTTCATTTTTTAATAGGGCATGTACTCCGTTGTTAGTGCCTGTCATCACCGTAGCATTATCTGTGCCAATACCGATCATTTTTTTTATTTCAATATTCAAAACTAACAATAATCCTTTAATACCGTTGACTATGCTGTTTGCAGTGCCATCTTCAATCTCGACCAACCCCAAAAATGTGGATATTATTGTTTTTAAAGATCGGCTGAAATATCTGATCGATACTCCCAACATTTTGCTTACAGAAATATCCGTGGACTCATCGAGCAAGAGACTATACTCTTGGTCTCGCAAATCTGACACAATTTCTTCAATAAAATGAGGCGCCAAAACATTTTTTATAATATTTGTGCATTTTGTACGATGGACTCGAAAGTCTCCACTTTTGCTATCACCGAATCGGTGTTTACATAACTTTGATAAATGATCGACAGCCATAATCGAACAATGCGCGCACACAAACATCGCTAGTGAAGATTCTGCTCTCTGTGTATTTAGATCTTTTTTAACTTTGGGAAAATTAATTGTTCTTTGACTTTTTACTGGTTCTATAGCTTTCTTATGCTTTATTGACAAAATATGTAACTTTAAACAATGGACTTTTGCAATCATCTCGCACTTGCAGTACTTACAATAGGCCTTCGTCGTATCATCTTTGACAGGCTGTAACCAATCCTTGAAATCCAGCATTTGCTCCCACTCAGACCGGTAATGCTGACTGTATTTAGGCGGCATATTAACGACTATCAAGCAATTAATTAATAATGCACGTAAAACTTTTAAACTTTCTTTCATTTACAGTGACAGTAAATACGTGAATACGCGGTAATCGCCAGTGTTGCCAACAGCTACTAAAGGCTTGTAGCTAGGAGTTTAAGAGAAAGTTGCTATATTGAGATTTTGCAGATAAATAATCATTTATATCAGGGATATCATAAATAACAAGCCATGTAAATAGTGTACAAAAATGTAAACAATTACATATTGTGATCTCGCCTTCCTTTAGCATATAAGGCAAATTTGTATTTTCAATTTTCGCGGTCAGATGGCAGTGCGCCCGGGGCGCTGCACTATGGGACCAAACGGTATTATCCGTCTCAAAAATGGTTGAGACAAAGGACGCGTTACTGAAACTGTTTTGATGGTTTTACAATCATTAATAATAGAACTATCCGAAACCGAAGTAAAAAAAATAAAAAAAATGTTTTACTTGCATAAAATTACATTCAAACTTCATACTTTGAAAATTTCATATTAACTAAACTACTCTTTATAGAAGTTCAACTTGAGATATTTTCTATGTCTTTCAAGGAAATATATTAGTATTATACATTTTTGAATTGCTCAAGATCTCTTGTTTACGATTCCGTTATGTTTTTATGCCATATATTTTTTTCTGTTTTTTTATTCAATTTTTAAACATCATAAGGAATTTTTACGTCTTTCTAATTTTCAAGTGGAGGTTTTGTTGTTATCGGTGGCTCCCGGTGTCGAGTTAATGACATTTTAAGATACCTTACTTATTCAGAGTTACAGGGAAATAAAAAAAACCTGCGTCATTACTGCGCCATTTCGAGCTAGAAGCCGAAATATCGACCAAAACATTTTTTCTCACGATATATTTTTTTGCAGTGAACATTCTAACCACATGTACAATATGATAAAAATCATGTTGCATAGTTTTTTATCTAAGTGAGAACTATTCTTATCATTTTTCTCATTGGTTTTGCACAAGTTACTAAAAATAGGGTCCTATAAATACTCGGGTTTTCAGTATGTTCATCAATCTGTCCGAATATTTTCTTTGTGTGACTAAGGGCCGATTTTTCAATGGTCAGATAAAGGGAAAGATAAGGTTTATTCCACAGTTAGCGAGAATCTCAATTTTTCAATTGACAGATAGGCCCTAACGGTCAGGTAAACTCTCTATCCAGCCGATAAATTTATCTGGCCCTTTACGGGCCAGGTAGCGCGCTAACGGTCAGATAACTCAGATATTTTGTCATTTCTGCAATCACGCGCGTTCGTTTTTGTAGGTTATACTTGTGTTCTTGCTTCCTAAATTATAAAATAATGGATATTTTTGATTCTATCGACGACGAAACAATCGAGGAAGATGATATAGTGCTAAATTATTTAGAGTCAGAGAGAAGAGAAAGAGTTATTAGAGAGAGACCTGATAATATGTCTCTATGGGATGATAAGAAATTTCATAGGAGATTTCGTCTCGAAAAAAGTACTGTGCAATTTTTATTAACCCTCATTGAAAGTAAAATCGCCAACGTAACAAACAGGTAAGAATTATTTTCTATATAAATAATAAAAACGAGATTTTTGTATATTGACTACGATCTAGGTAACATTGAAAGATACCTATATATTATTTTTTTATTTTTCAGAAACAATTCTGTTCCAGCTTTACAACAATTACTTCTGACTTTGCGGTTCTATGCGTGTGGTAGTTTCTACATTACGATAGGTGATTTTGCTGGAATACACAACTCAACTGCGAGCAAAATTATAAGAAAAGTTACTGAAGCAATTGCCTCTCTTCGCCAGGAATTTGTTACATTGCCAGCTAACAGAGAAGAAATATTATTAGTACAGGAAGGATTTTTTAATATTGCCCGATTTCCGAGGGTTATAGCGGCATTGGATTGTACTCACATCAAGATAATTTCACCAGGTGGCAATACTGCAGAAGACTACAGAAATCGAAAAGGTTTCTTCTCATTGAATGTGCAAGCTATGTGTACTAGCGACTTAAAATTTGAAGATATAGTAACACGATGGCCAGGTTCAACACATGACAGTTTGATATTCTCAAACTCTGCAGCAAAGTTTCAGTTTGATACTAATAGATTTCAGAATGGACTGGTCCTAGGTGACAGTGGTTATTTCTTAAATCATTATTTACTAACTCCGTTAAGTGATCCTCGAACAGAAGCCGAAAGACTATATAATGAGTCTCATATTCGTACTCGAAATGTAATTGAGAGATGTTTCGGGGTTTGGAAAAGGAGATTTCCTGTGTTAAGTATAGGAATGCGGTGCCGAATCCCTCTCGCTCAAGACATTATTGTAGCAACAGCAATTTTACATAATCTTGCAAGAATTAGAAATGAAAGCGAACCACCTGTGGATCCTGAAGTCCACATACCACAACAACCACAATTTGAAACTCTCATTGCTGACCAGCCAGGACACCAACACAATAGTACAAGGGACTCTATGTTAGAATATTTTGAAAGTCTAATCAACTAGTAATGATATATTAATAAACACAATTTTATAACTACAATGTGTTCTTTTTATTATACCTCCACTTTACAGTAATCATATTGTTATAATCAAATAATTTGTGGTGAGGTATTCACTGCTTTTGAATAGGATTATTAGAATTTAACAGTCTGGGTTTGTAGTGATAAAAAATTAATTTATTGGAACTAAACACACACATTACAATAAAAAATGGTCAAAGACTAAAGAGATCCTTGTTTTGTTGAATAGGTAAATGAAAAAAAAAAAACATTTTATAAATCTTTATTTATTATTTCTAAAGGACTTGTTCCATAATTTACACCAGTACGGAGCTTACTTAATAGTACTTCATGCATTTCCTGCTTCCTTCTTTCATCATTATGCAGGTTCTGCATTTTTAATAAGTGTGCCTGTTTGACAAACTCATGCTCTTTTATGGCAATTTCCTTCTGGAGCTTCACTAGCTCTAAGCGAGATTCAGTTAAATGGTCCAGTTTTGCAGTCACTCCAACTTTAGTAATTTTTTGATTACTTTTCAAGTATGGACTAATCTTAGTTTTTAAAGCCTTTGGCTTCCATGAAGACCACTTATTCTCTGAAAATAATGATAAGTTTTAATTAATGTTATTTTATACAATGTAAATAAATGAACTGGAAAATTGATAAAGACATACCTTTTTCAGTTTGATCCACTTCCATATCCTGTATCTCTATAGATTGAAAGTCATCAAAGGCCTTGTCTGAAAACAAATTAATTTACTATTATATTTTATTACACTATTATACTATGTACTTTTTTTTCAATAAATTAAAATACCATTTCCAATTTCACTGTTAACTTTCTCCTTTAAATCCTGTTGCGGGCAAAACTCTTCTTGATCTAAAACAAAAAAATATATTCAGGTCCTTGTTTTTCATTTTACATTAAATAAATATATATAGGTTGAACATTCTGTAAAAAAATCAGTGGCCATCATGTGATCATAAATCTATCAAGGATATGAGTAAAAATCAAACATTTATTCTTTTCCATTCTGCAGCCAGAGATTAATTACAGCACATGTTTAGTTATTTTCTAAAGTTATTTATTATTATTGAATTAGATATTTTACCTAAAGTACACGGAATATCGTCATCACATGGTACAATTACTAAATTATTTTCTAATGATTGCAGTGGCAACGATAGCGGGTCAACTTTAGCAGTCTCTTCCAGTTCTAAAGGTTCTGAAAAAAAAAAACAACAATACACAAACTGCTTAGAAAGATGCTAAAGATAAATGTAGTGCGTTATTACTTTTGTTTTCATAAACACTATATCAATTCCCATGGTAACATCAACAAAAAATATTTTAAAATATTTGACTTCATACCTGGAATTTTGTCGCTGTCATTTCGAGCATCCAGCCCATTGATATTCGAACATATCGCGATAACCCTCTCCTGTATATCTGTAACCTCTGGGGCTGAAGAGGGCCCGCCACCAGTTTTGTACAGCTCTTGCCGATGTTTGGCCAATGTTTTTTTGGTTTCCTTTTTTATGCCTTCATATTTAAGCTTCAGGCTCTTGGTACTCCTCGCTGTAAATCCCGTAGCCGCATTAAATAATGAACTGATTTTTATCCACGCTGCTTCCTTTTCTTTATTGGTTACGGCGTCTGTCTGCTTATTTTCAATTATAGTACGGTGTTTTGCCACCAATTCAGTCAATAATCTTATTTCGCTTTTGTTAAAATTCGTGGAACGTTCACGTTTTACGATATTTTCCATGATTACACACAACACACAAAAAGCAAACAATAAATTCGAACGGAAAATAAATATTAACACGAAGACGAGTCGTCAAAGTTTAAGGTTATGTTATGATTCCCTCTAAAATGTGACAACCGCTGTCATTAAGTTGAAAATTGTTTGTCTCTTTCTTAGATCTGTAAATGTTCATAAGCGCGTCTCGCTCACACAGATGTAGTGTGAAGCTAGTCACAAAAAAAGGTCAGGTAGTAAACTGACTGGTAACTATGCTTTGAAAAATTGAAACTCTTTATTGGTTCGTTAAAGAATCAGATAAAGTTATTGATCAGTTAGCTACTTGACGTTTTATCTGGCTCTTGAAAAATCAGCCCTAACTGCAATAAAATAAAATTAAAAATGAGTGAATTCGTTTGTTTTCGACGCGATATATGTGCTCAGATAATAAGCGGGAAAAGTACTCCAGATATTGAAAAGTATTTGTTGGACAATTTTCATTTATCAACAACAGATGTGAAAATGGTTATGCAAAGTATCAAATAAAATTTGAATACGACTTGTTATAAAGTGGTCTGCATCGACTCCAGAGAATAAGAAGATTAAAGAAAAAGAGAAGTACCTACGTTCAAACTCGTTTCCGGGAATTGCTTGGCTTACACATTGATAAACCTCGTCAAGGTTCTGGAAATAGCAGTGACGGAAATACGGCAAGGAGATTTTTCCAAAACTATCAATGTTCAGCAGAAACCATGTCATCGGGATTTTCTGTAAACGCAGTTAATTATGGTGACTATGCGCTGGGGACCGCACAGTTATACTATATGCCATCTTCAGTCCACAAAATTCTTATACATGGTGCCAAAATAATAGAACATTTTGCAGTTTTATTAATAGTCTAATTATCGGAAGATGCTCAAGAAGCTCGTAATAAAGACTATTAGAAATATCGGTTCAATTACACGCTAGAAAGTGTTCCAGGTCTGCCACAGTGGAAGACTTTCTGCACATGTTGTTGTATACTTCTGACCCCTATATATCTAGCTTAAACTGAACCAGTACTATGATACCAAAAAAACTACTTGACGCAGCTAAAGGGCTTTTAATATTGGCAAGTGATGAGTAGTTTCATGTTTTTTTTTTTGTTTAAAATTATGCCATGATCTTTTTGTTAACTTCTTAATAATTTTATTGTAATTTAACGTAAGCAAATAATTCATATAACAATTTCATTTAATTTTTGTATGAAAAATTTCACAATTATATATTTGACATTTTTTTTCCGTAATAAATCTATTATTGAAAGTTGCAGCGATTTATTTATCTAATAGCATAACTATCCAGACGTACATACACAAAATTTCAATGCAAAATATCAAGAAACAAAAAAGTTACAGATTTTTGAGATGAAACGCACCGGTTCGTCCCATAGTGCGCTGGGGCGGCTTACCCGAACACACCATCAGACAGTGATGCCCTATCCAACTATAAAGAAGTACATCAACAATAAAAAACAAATGATAATTACAGTATATTTTATATAGGTATATATTTTTGAAGTATTTGGACTTAAAAAAGGAAAGTAAACTTGTTATTCATAATTATTTTATATGCCAAAAAATATGCTATTTGCTAAATAACTTATAAAAATGCTAAACAACATAAAAATATGCCAAATCTAGCATAAAATTTGCTAAATTGGCAACACTGTGCGCCTCAGCTCGCAGGCCGCCTCGCCCCTCCGCGCCTACGCGGTTTTGAATTGCACTCTAGGGGTAGGGCAAACAAGACTACGTGGAGTCGGTTTTGCAGCGATTCGTTTTCGTTACTAGCTTCAATTTTTAAAACAATGTTTTTTAATTGAAGGTTATAAATGGCAATTTGCTAAATAAATTGAATCTAAATAAAATTCTACCATCTTCATAGTACGCTGAATGAGATTTCAGTTAATTTGTTCTGCTTTTAGAAATAATGCAATGTGACAGGATTTTTTTGTTATAATAATCATTAAACTTGCCAAGCATGGCTCCTTGAAAAATAAGACAAATATGATGAACAGGTTTTGTTGTACTTACTGGTTAATATGCGACTGGGATAGTTATTTTGCTATGAAATATGGAAAATTTGCTGTGCAGTCAGTATTTAATGCTTGTATGTAGTATTTTTGTACAACAATAAATTTAACTGTATTGCATTATAAGGAAAAAAGTAATGTCATATTGATGCATAATTTCGAATTATCTGCTTTTTGTTAAACATTTAGTTTATTTGTAGTGAAGTAAGTTATTTGATGTAAAAAAGAATATAAATGATGAGTATTTATTGATAGGCGATTATTTATTTGATATGCAATTTATAATATCCCGTAAAAATATAAGGTGCAGTACTTAATCCAAATGGTAAAACATTAAATTCGTATAAATTTTCTTCAAATTGAAACCTTAAATATTTTTTGGAATTACGATGAATTTTTATAAAAATAATAAGCATCTTTCAAATCAATTTTTGTCATATATCGACCTTGTGTTATTAGGTTTAGTACTGTACGTAAGTCTTCAATTTTGAAATGATTAGTCTCAATAAATTTGTTTAAATTTTTCAAGTTCAAAATAAAAGGAAATTTACCATTTGGTTTAGGTATCAAAAACACACTGGACAAGAACTGGCCTTTTACAGGTTGGCATTTTGAAATAGCTCCATTAGCTAATAAATTATTTATAGCTTCATAAAAGGCACATTTTTCCATCTCCGAATATGATTTAGTAATCGGAGGAGATAATTGGTTAACTGGACACGCAAAAGGAATTTCATAGCCTCTGATACAAGATAATACCAAAGGATTATTAGTAATGAGTGACCATTGTTTATAAAATAAAGGCAACCTGCCTGCATAATTTACCACGTCTAGCGGCGGCTGCGCTTCGGCGGTTGCTGCGAGTGTCTCGACGAGCTCGATGGCCGACTGCTCGGAGGTGGCCCCTTCGCCTTCGGTTGATTCAGCTGTTTCCGTAGGGGGAAGGGGCCCTTCCAGTTTAAATTCCTGGGTGTCGATGTCGATGCCGGTGGCTTCTTATTACTTGCCTGAGGCTTCTGCACTGGCGTCTTCAAATCGGCACCTGATCTATTAATTGCCTTAGCCGTTTTTATCGTCTCGGACAGGTTTTGACCAAACAATAAATTATCCGGCTTGGTGTTAAGCAGTTGGTCCTTCATATCCTTATTCAACGAAGATAAAATGAAATTCCTTCTGATAACTGAATCATTGTATTGCAAATCGCATAATATACGTTCCGAGTCCATTAACATTTTTGTTATACCTATGTATATATATATAATAAGTTTATTTATTGCTTGACTCAGACATGCCTTGGCTGTAGCAGTCTGTTTTTGTCTAAATTCGATGTTTCTATCCCGTTTGATGTTAACGTCGGAAACAGCGGCTTTTATTTCAGCGTTCAGGCCGGGAGCGTTAATTAATCTGCAGTTGTTCGGCAACAGATACTTGTCTTGTAGATCCTTGCGGAGCTCCTTAGTCAGTCCATGCGTGGCAATATGCTCCAATCTGACTGCCAAGTCCTTTTGTACTTCGGGCCTGTAAGTATTCGAAATGGTAGGATCTTCACCTAGTATATCAAGTATCACGCTCTCTGGTATTGCATCCGCGGATTCTGCACAAGAAAGCGCTTCGGCAACATTGTCAGTAGGCGTCGCGCTGGTATCAGCGGCTACGACGGGCTCCGCAGCTTGGCTTGCGGTGCACTCCGGGAACGGGTCGGCATCGCCGCCGCTGATCGCTTCCACATTAGACAGGTTGCTTCCGTCGAGCAATTCAACAATGTTATTCTCGCACTCCTCGCTATAAGCGCTAGTTCAGACACGGCGGGAACCGCGCGATTATAGAATCGCATGGAAATCGTGCGGGTCTTATTTATATGAGTTAGTTAGTAATCGTTCAGACATAACCGCGCGGTTAATCAAGCCGCGCGGTTACCGCAACCCAACCGCCAGAAAATAGAATCGCGCTGCTCCCGCGCGTTTCTATTACTATGGAGTCTTAACTACGCGTTCAGTTGCGTTGCGGATACCGCGCGGTGAGCACGTCACTGCTCGTGAGTTCGCCATGGATCGTTTCGACACTGAACTATTTATTGATGAGGTGGAGAAGAGACCTGCATTATATCATATCAAAAGATTTTATTGACATTCTCAAATAGTCAAAAAATTTGTTATTATACATTCTTAATTTGGGATATAACGTTACGAACTGACCATGTACTATTCGGTTACGTAATATTGGATGCACCCAATACCGCCTTTTTCTTTTCTTTTTTTTAAGGAGCAACCACAGTAAACACATTTCTTCGTCGACCTCCGTTTTGAAACTGACACGAAATCGCATACTAACCGCGCGTGTCTGAATAGCATCACAATTTTGCGGTTTCAAACCGCGCGATTCGTAAACGCACGATTCCCGCATGTCTGAACGCAGCCTAAGCCACATGTTCTTCTGTAACCGATATACGATATTTATTAGTTAAGAAACAGACCAAAGTACCGGGGCCCGATTCTCCTAAGTTAATAATGTCAAAATTGAATAAAAATCGAATCGCAATATGATCGCAATAGCAATTTTAACCATATCGGGCATTCTGCTACTAATATAAGACCAATCGTATTCTAACGACATTCGATTGGTTTGCGATTGGTCTGCTATTTTGGTGATTTTGGTCTATACGGTAGTTTGCTCATATTGCAATCGTAAATCATTTGCAGACAAAATGAGTCATTATTGAATGACAGAAAAGGATAAAAACGTTTATTTCAAAGAAAAAATAGCGGAATGCCACATACGCTTCAATCGTAATCGAGTCGGGATTGGATCGCAGTCGAATGTGAATCGTATGTCGCTTAAGTAAAATTAGGAGAATCGAGCCCCTGTTCGCAAAACTAATTTATTGGGTAGTACAGCTCCAAAGAGAAGTACGCAAACCCGAATCGGTAACATTAAAACCTATGTACATACACTCTAATAAATAATAGGTATGTAGGTATTTAGAAAATGTCATTGTCTGCTTATTAGTTAAGAAACAGTCCTACAATACTGTCCGCAAAACTAATTAAACGGGTAGTATCATCTCCAAAGAGAAGCACGCAAACCCAGCAGAAAAAAAAAACAGAAATAAAAAAAAAAGTTCCAGGGGGTACAACAATTTTTTGTCGATTATGATTTTACAAAGATCATTTGAAACATTTAATTAATTGTGAACTGACCTTGAATGCCGGACCTTGATGAACTCGAAGATCGGCTGCGACAACGTCGTCGTAGTTTTTAGGGTTCCGTACCTTTTTTTTTTTTTTTTTTTTTTAGCGACGTAAAATCATCAAATGACCCCTCCCGCTGTGGGTTAGCAGCGGTGAGGGAGTGTCAGACTCTTACTGACTAAAATCGTCGTGTTCCGTCATAGGCCTTTTATGTACCAGGGCCGCGGTATCCTTTTGAGCCTATTTTCCTTTTGAGGTAGGGTTCCGTACCTCAAAAGGAAAAAACGGAACCCTTATAGGATCACTTTGTTGTCCGTCTGTCTGTCTGTCTGTCTGTCTGTCAAGACCCTTTATCTCAAGAACGCGTGGACGTATCAAGCTGAAATTCACATGAAATACTCAGGTCTATTGTCCCTTTAAGCTGTGAAAATATCAAACTTCTAAGCCAAGCCAATCAAAAGATACATCCGATTATGTCGATATTTTCAACAAATTTTCGACACTCGCAAAGGAATCAAAACCTACAGGATACTTCCCGTAAACTCAGAGTCTTGAAATTTGGCACGAAGCATTGTCATATAATGCAAATATAGGAAAAATTTCGAAAATCTCATTTTTTTAGTTATATAATATAAAAAAAAAAAATTAATAAAATGAAACTTTTCTAAATGATTCGTTCGTGAGAAATAAGGTAGTACCTTATTTCTCACGAACGAATAAAGGTATCAAATTGAAATTTATACCAAATACCAAGGTCTATTGTCCCTTTAGGCAGTGAAACTTCTAAGTTAACGCGATCAAAAGATACAGCAGTTTTACCGACACCTTAGACGAATTTCCGTCACACGCTAGGGAATCAAAACCTACAAGGTACTTCCCGTGAACTCAGAATCTTGAAATTTGGCAAGAAGCAACGTTATAAAGTACAGATAAAGGAAAAATTGCGAAAATGATAAATTTGAAGTTACATAAAATATTAAAAAATCTGGTGTAAACATCAAATGTTTTCCTCATTTCAATGGAGAATTTAAACGACCAAGTTTGACGGATTTGAGAAATCATTTCTTTGTAGTGAAAGAGTATACTCGCCGTTTATTTCCATTGTCATCAGGTCAGGATCTGATGATGGAAATCCTGAAGTACAGATAAAGGAAAAATTGCGAAAATGATAAATTTGAAGTTGCATAAAATATTAAAAAATCTGGTGTAAACATCAAATGTTTTCCTCATTTCAATGGAGAATTTAAACGACCAAGTTTGACGGATTTGAGAAATCATTTCTTTGTAGTGAAAGAGTATACTCGCCGTTTATTTCCATTGTCATCAGGTCAGGATCTGATGATGGAAATCCAGAGAAATCGAGGGCAACTATCAGAAATTGTAGGCATGCATAGGATTAAAACTTGGTTCTCAGATGTATGTCTGGTGATACTATCAAACAGTGAAGGTTTAGAGCTTACCTGATGATGGAAACGTGAGAAAGTCGAGAGTACTCCTCAACGGCATGTTTTAGTTACGTCGTGTTTGGGCTTATATTATTCGTATTGACGAGAACTTTTCGATAGGATTTGTTTGTAAAATGCTACAAAATAAAATAAAGCCGACTTTATAAAACAAAGAAAGGGACAGAATTACACTTTTATCAAGGCTCTAGAAACGTAAAGCCAGCAGCCCCGAATCCTACTCTCTAGCAGTCGTTGTTACAATTCGACAGTTACAAGTCGTCAGGCAGTTTCGAAAAATCGAACATGAAACTGGGGCTCGTTAGGTGATAAATCCCTCAAAAATAAAAGATCCCCTTCCTGCAATGGCTGCTTTAACCCAAGTTAGTAGTGAATTCTCATCACCTAAAATAAAATAAACTTCACACAAGGTTACGTTATAAATTGTAAAAGAGTTCCCATAACTATATCTGATCTTTGCTATCGATCCCACAATGGCAGTCAAACCTATCTATGTGGAAAGTCTTCGCCAATACGAATAAAATAAGCCCAAACACGTGGTAGTTGCAACATACCGTTCAGGAGTTCCCTCGACTCTCTGTAGTCTCCATAATCAAATCAGCTCCAAACCTTCACTGTTTACCAGTACCCTCAAAAATACAGTCACATGTCTGGTTTTGATTCGATGCGTGCCTACAATATTCAAGAGTTGCCCTCGATATCTCAGGGTTTCCAGATCCTCATCAGATCCTGGTCATCCGAATTGGCATCTTCCTTCTTTATGAAAAGTCTTTAACAATAAAAACCAGCATTGCAACCTCTACAATCCTCTGAAAGTGCTTGTCTTTTATATTTTTCAAACGATCCTGGACATTCGTCTCCATGGAATTGTAATAAAATATTTATATTCAAAGAAACGTCATACCATTCTCCACGATTTAAAACTACTTTGATTCATGTCCGCCACTTTTTACAAAGCGGGTCAGATATGCCCAATGACCTTTAAGACATAATTAGTTATTTTCAATCAGATTTCTGAATGATGACTATAAAATGTTGTATATAAATAACTTTAATAAAATAACTTTTACAAGATACTGGCCCACTATTTTAGTTATATTATAAAATAAAAAATATTAACTATTTTGACTCTCACGAAATTACCATAACTATGATTGTTCTAAACTGAACGGTTGGCGCGAGACTCACTTTTTATCTATACAGGATTTGTACGGAACCCTCGGTGCGCGAGTCCGACTCGCACTTGGCCGGTTTTTTCTCCAATTTCTTGATTTTCTTAAATAATTTATCACAACTTTCTTCACTTTTACGTTTCGGCATGTTATTTATTCACACTTTTTAACACTAATTAACAGTGGGAAGACAGGATGTGCGATCGTGGCGAGCACTAAAAAGCGAAATGACGCGTGACAGGAGAACTCCCACCTCGGTGACAGAAGTGACTTTTAATTTTTTTAATCTACCCTCAAATAAAGTGCGTGAATGGCTACACTAGGCGGTACTACAAGTATTATTTGCTAATCCCGAGGACGAAGCCTGAGTATAATATAATTTAGTAACGTAACTACTAACTCAGTTGTGATGATTGCAGCTTAACCAGACTTACAGAAACGAACGATGCAGCTTGGCTGAACTGGGAAAGTGGATCCTATGCTTGCGCCTGTTGAGACGACCCCTTTTTTTTTTTTTTTCCGACGTCAAAAATCACCAAATGACCCCTCCCGCTGTGGGTTAGCAGCAGTGAGGGAGTGTCAGACTCTTAGTGACGAAAAACCATCGTGTTCCGTCATAGGCCTTTTATGTACCAGGGCCGCGGTATCTCTTTCGAACAACCCGCAGCCCCGGCAGGCCTTGGCCCTGCTGGGCCCCGCTGGGGTTGCTGACATCTCTTTGAGGAGCGCGTGGAACAACGCGCGCCGTCGACACGGGTCTGTCGTCTAGAAAGACAGAGGGACGATGAGCCACCCGAACTCACCGCCCACAGACCCACGCCTACGGTGGCCGGGAGTCATCTCGCGACACCCGGCGCCCGTGGTGTCTACCTGGTCCAGCACGGCGGCCGGGATGAGAGGTGCCAACTCTCTGGCGTTCGGCCTCCTCCTTCTCGAGCATGACTGCTTCGCAGAAGGAGGCGACGGCATCCTATTCCCTCTCGCCCCGGACCATGGCCTGGATCAGGGCCGGACGCGAGAGGTCGCCGCCGTCTAAAGCCTCGACGAGGACCCGGCGGTGCCCTTCCCATGCGGGGCACACCTGGACTGTGTGATCCACCGTGTCCTCGGGGCTGTCCGCACAATGGTGACACCCGGGCGCCTCCTCACGACCGATTCGGTGCAGGTACCTCCCGAAACGTTTGGGCCTCCCAGGTTGGGCAGGAGCCGCTTGAAGGCAGCACCTGCCTTCTCCAGTTTGGGGCCCAAACGTCGGAAGTGCTCGACGAAGTTCCACCGGCCGTCGAGGACGAGTCCCAGGTACTTCATCGCCCTCTCGACGCCGATGGGAACCCCCCCCACCGTGACTTGGGAACCCGAAGGTGGCGCGTTCCGAAGCCCATGAAAGCACATGGCCTCGGATTTGTGCAAGGCCACCTCCAGGCCCAGCAGCCGGATCCTCTCTATGACTGTCGCAACTCCGCGCGTCATTAAGTCGGCCGCCTCCTGGTGCGACCTCCCTTGTGCCAGAACCAGCGTGTCGTCAGCACCCGCAGCCTCCCCTTTGTGCCCGTTCACGAAATGGTTGAACCCATTCGGTGCACTGTTGTTTACGTTACTAGTGCTCGGTCTACTCCGATCTGCAACTGGCGTTGTATCTTTCGCGCGAGATTCGTTTGCTTGAGTTTTTTCCGTATTTAGCGCGTTAGCTGAAAAGTAATCATTTCCATGAATTCACTGGTATGTACTAAGAAATATGTACATGCACTCGTTGGGAAATGAAGCTCTGTCTACTTACATTTTCGAATAACTTCCAAAACAGCTTGTAGTACTGCCGTAGATGAATGAGTGACAGGATTGGACCGCCTGGTAAGTGCAGTCAGAGAGTGCAATAGCGACTCTTCCACTCCTGTAGCAGGTGCAGGCGCCTGAACAATATGAAAACAAAAACATTTCATTCATGCAAGTTATCTACAGTTTTTGTCATCAATATAGTGACGGTTATCAACACATACGGGCTCCACCACGTTTCTTTGGTTACTGAACACGTAATCCATCAGCTGAAGTAGGAACTGTTTCGGCACGGTAGATGTACCCTGCAAATAATAATATAATTTAGTAACGTAACTACTAACTAACTCAGTTGTGATGATTGCAGCTTAACCAGACTTACAGAAACGAACGATGCAGCTTGGCTGAACTGGGAAAGTGGATCCTGTGCTTGCGCCTGTTGAGACGACCCCTGCGGTAACACAACACACACACATAGCAGAAATTTCCCCCCGGCGCTGAGCCTCCTCGCGCCAGTCGTACAGGCGCAAGAAGACCCTCGCCTCCAGATCCCACGGTGGCAGTCCAGCAAGTAGGCCAGCTGCTTCGCGGGAGATCGTGCGGTGACAGGAGAACTCCCACCTCGGTGACAGAAGTGACTTTTATTTTTTTTTATCTACCCTCAAATAAAGTGCGTGAATAGCTACACTAGGCGGTACTACAAGTATTATTTGCTAATCCCGAGGACGAAGCCTGAGTATTAATATACCTAATTTAGTAACGTAACTACTAACTCAGTTGTGATGATTGCAGCTTAACCAGACTTACAGAAACGAACGATGCAGCTTGGCTGAACTGGGAAAGTGGATCCTGTGCTTGCGCCTGTTGAGACGACCAATTTTTTTTTTTTTTCCGACGTCAAAAATCATCAAATTACCCCTCCCGCTGTGGCTTAGCAGCGGTGAGGGAGTGTCAGACTCTTACTGACTAAAAACCGTCGTGTTCCGTCATAGGCCTTTTATGCACCAGGGCCGCGGTATCTCTTTCGAACAACCCGCAGCCCCGGCAGGCCTTGGCCCTGCTGGGCCCCGCTGGGGTTGCTGACATCTCTTTGAGGAGCGCGTGGAACAACGCGCGCCGTCGACACGGGTCTGTCGTCCCGTGAGCCACCCGAACTCACCGCCCACAGACCCACGCCTACGGTGGCCGGGAGTCATCTCGCGACACCCGGCGCCCGTGGTGGACCAGCACGGCGGCCGGGATGAGAGGTGCGAACTCTCAGGCGTTCGGCCTCCTCCTTCTCGAGCATGACTGCTTCGCAGAAGGAGGCGACGGCATCCCATTCCCTCTCGCCCCGGACCATGGCCTGGATCAGGGCCGGACGCGAGAGGTCGCCGCCGTCTAAAGCCTCGACGAGGACCCGGCGGTGCCCTTCCCATGCGGGGAACACCTGGACTGTGTGGTCCACCGTGTCCTCGGGGCTGTCCGCACAATGGTGACACCCGGGCGCCTCCTCACGACCGATTCGGTGCAGGTACCTCCCGAAACGTTTGGGCCTCCCAGGTTGGGCAGGAGCCGCTTGAAGGCAGCACCTGCCTTCTCCAGTTTGGGGCCCAAACGTCGGAAGTGCTCGACGAAGTTCCACCGGCCGTCGAGGACGAGTCCCAGGTACTTCATCGCCCTCTCGACGCCGATGGGAACCCCCCCCACCGTGACTTGGGAACCCGAAGGTGGCGCGTTCCGAAGCCCATGAAAGCACATGGCCTCGGATTTGTGCAAGGCCACCTCCAGGCCCAGCAGCCGGATCCTCTCTATGACTGTCGCAACCCCGCGCGTCATTAAGTCGGCCGCCTCCTGGTGCGACCTCCCTTGTGCCAGAACCAGCGTGTCGTCAGCACCCGCAGCCTCCCCTTTGTGCCCGTTCACGAAATGGTTGAACCCATTCGGTGCACTGTTGTTTACGTTACTAGTGCTCGGTCTACTCCGATCTGCAACTGGCGTTGTATCTTTCGCGCGAGATTCGTTTGCTTGAGTTTTTTCCGTATTTAGCGCGTTAGCTGAAAAGTAATCATTTCCATGAATTCACTGGTACTAAGAAATATGTACATGCACTCGTTGGGAAATGAAGCTCTGTCTACTTACATTTTCGAATAACTTCCAAAACAGCTTGTAGCACCGCCGTAGATGAATGAGTGACAGGATTGGACCGCCTGGTAAGTGCAGTCAGAGAGTGCAATAGCGACTCTTCCACTCCTGTAGCAGGTGCAGGCGCCTGAACAATATGAAAACAAAAACATTTCATTCATGCAAGTTATCTACAGTTTTTGTCATCAATATAGTGACGGTTATCAACACATACGGGCTCCACCACGTTTCTTTGGTTACTGAACACGTAATCCATCAGCTGAAGTAGGAACTGTTTCGGCACGGTAGATGTACCCTGCAAATAATAATATAATTTAGTAACGTAACTACTAACTAACTCAGTTGTGATGATTGCAGCTTAACCAGACTTACAGAAACGAACGATGCAGCTTGGCTGAACTGGGAAAGTGGATCCTGTGCTTGCGCCTGTTGAGACGACCCCTTTTTTTTTTTTTTTTTTCCGACGTCAAAAATCATCAAATGACCCCTCCCGCTGTGGGTTAGCAGCGAGCGGTGAGGGAGTGTCAGACTCTTACTGACTAAAAACCGTCGTGTTCCGTCATAGGCCTTTTATGTACCAGGGCCGCGGTATCTCTTTCGAACAACCCGCAGCCCCGGCAGGCCTTGGCCCTGCTGGGCCCCGCTGGGATTGCTGACATCTCTTTGAGGAGCGCGTGGAACAACGCGCGCCGTCGATACGGGTCTGTCGTGTAGAAAGACAGAGGGACGATGAGCCACCCGAACTCACCGCCCACAGACCCACGCCTACGGTGGCCGGGAGTCATCTCGCGACACCCGGCGCCCGTGGTGGTCCAGCACGGCGGCCGGGATGAGAGGTGCGAACTCTCTGGCGTTCGGCCTCCTCCTTCTCGAGCATGACTGCTTCGCAGAAGGAGGCGACGGCATCCCATTCCCTCTCGCCCCGGACCATGGCCTGGATCAAGGCCGGACGCGAGAGGTCGCCGCCGTCTAAAGCCTCGACGAGGACCCGGCGGTGACCTTCCCATGCGGGGCACACCTGGACTGTGTGGTCCACCGTGTCCTCGGGGCTGTCCGCACAATGGTGACACCCGGGCGCCTCCTCACGACCGATTCGGTGCAAGTACCTCCCGAAACGTTTGGGCCTCCCAGGTTGGGCAGGAGCCGCTTGAAGGCAGCACCTGCCTTCTCCAGTTTGGGGCCCAAACGTCGGAAGTGCTCGACGAAGTTCCACCGGCCGTCGAGGACGAGTCCCAGGTACTTCATCGCCCTCTCGACGCCGATGGGAACCCCCCCCACCGTGACTTGGGAACCCGAAGGTGGCGCGTTCCGAAGCCCATGAAAGCACATGGCCTCGGATTTGTGCAAGGCCACCTCCAGGCCCAGCAGCCGGATCCTCTCTATGACTGTCGCAACCCCGCGCGTCATTAAGTCGGCCGCCTCCTGGTGCGACCTCCCTTGTGCCAGAACCAGCGTGTCGTCAGCACCCGCAGCCTCCCCTTTGTGCCCGTTCACGAAATGGTTGAACCCATTCGGTGCACTGTTGTTTACGTTACTAGTGCTCGGTCTACTCCGATCTGCAACTGGCGTTGTATCTTTCGCGCGAGATTCGTTTGCTTGAGTTTTTTCCGTATTTAGCGCGTTAGCTGAAAAGTAATCATTTCCATGAATTCACTGGTACTAAGAAATATGTACATGCACTCGTTGGGAAATGAAGCTCTGTCTACTTACATTTTCGAATAACTTCCAAAACAGCTTGTAGCACCGCCGTAGATGAATGAGTGACAGGATTGGACCGCCTGGTAAGTGCAGTCAGAGAGTGCAATAGCGACTCTTCCACTCCTGTAGCAGGTGCAGGCGCCTGAACAATATGAAAACAAAAACATTTCATTCATGCAAGTTATCTACAGTTTTTGTCATCAATATAGTGACGGTTATCAACACATACGGGCTCCACCACGTTTCTTTGGTTACTGAACACGTAATCCATCAGCTGAAGTAGGAACTGTTTCGGCACGGTAGATGTACCCTGCAAATAATAATATAATTTAGTAACGTAACTACTAACTAACTCAGTTGTGATGATTACAGCTTAACCAGACTTACAGAAACGAACGATGCAGCTTGGCTGAACTGGGAAAGTGGATCCTGTGCTTGCGCCTGTTGAGACGACCCCTTTTTTTTTTTTTTTTCCGACGTCAAAAATCATCAAATGACCCCTCCCGCTGTGGGTTAGCAGCGAGCGGTGAGGGAGTGTCAGACTCTTACTGACTAAAAACCGTCGTGTTCCGTCATAGGCCTTTTATGTACCAGGGCCGCGGTATCTCTTTCGAACAACCCGCAGCCCCGGCAGGCCTTGGCCCTGCTGGGCCCCGCTGGGATTGCTGACATCTCTTTGAGGAGCGCGTGGAACAACGCGCGCCGTCGATACGGGTCTGTCGTGTAGAAAGACAGAGGGACGATGAGCCACCCGAACTCACCGCCCACAGACCCACGCCTACGGTGGCCGGGAGTCATCTCGCGACACCCGGCGCCCGTGGTGGTCCAGCACGGCGGCCGGGATGAGAGGTGCGAACTCTCTGGCGTTCGGCCTCCTCCTTCTCGAGCATGACTGCTTCGCAGAAGGAGGCGACGGCATCCCATTCCCTCTCGCCCCGGACCATGGCCTGGATCAAGGCCGGACGCGAGAGGTCGCCGCCGTCTAAAGCCTCGACGAGGACCCGGCGGTGACCTTCCCATGCGGGGCACACCTGGACTGTGTGGTCCACCGTGTCCTCGGGGCTGTCCGCACAATGGTGACACCCGGGCGCCTCCTCACGACCGATTCGGTGCAGGTACCTCCCGAAACGTTTGGGCCTCCCAGGTTGGGCAGGAGCCGCTTGAAGGCAGCACCTGCCTTCTCCAGTTTGGGGCCCAAACGTCGGAAGTGCTCGACGAAGTTCCACCGGCCGTCGAGGACGAGTCCCAGGTACTTCATCGCCCTCTCGACGCCGCACTATGGGACGAACCTGTGCGTTTCATCTCAAAAATCTGTAACTTTTTTGTTTCTTGATATTTTGCATTGAAATTTTGTGTATGTGCGTCTGGATAGTTATGCTATTAGATAAATAAATCGCTGCAACTTTCAATAATAGATTTATTACGGAAAAAAAATGACAAATATATAATTGTGAAATTTTTCATACAAAAATTAAATGAAATTGTTATATAAATTATTTGCTTACGTTAAATTACAATAAAATTATTAAGAAGTTAATAAAATGATTATGGCATAATTTTAAACAAAAAAAAACATGAAACTACTCATCACTTGCCAATATTTAGCTGCGTCAAGTAGTTCTTTTGGTATCATAGTACTGGTTCAGTTTAAGCTAGATATATATGGGTCAGAAGTATACAACAACATGTGCAGAAAGTCTTCCATTGTGGCAGACCTGGAACACTTTCTAGCGTGTGATTGAACCGATATTTCTAATAGTCTTTATTACGAGCTTCTTGAGCATCTTCCGATAATTGGACTATTAATAAAACTGCAAAATGTTCTATTATTTTGGCACCATGTATAAGAATTTTGTGGACTGAAGATGGCATATAGTATAACTGTGCGGTCCCCAGCGCATAGTCACCATAATTAACTGCGTTTACAGAAAATCCCGATGACATGGTTTCTGCTGAACATTGATAGTTTTGGAAAAATCTCCTTGCCGTATTTCCGTCACTGCTATTTCCAGAACCTTGACGAGGTTTATCAATGTGTAAGCCAAGCAATTCCCGGAAACGAGTTTGAACTTAGGTACTTCTCTTTTTCTTTAATCTTCTTATTCTCTGGAGTCGATGCAGACCACTTTAGAACAAGTCGTAATCAAATTTAATTTGATACTTTGCAAAACCATTTATAAATGAAAATTGTCCAACAAATTATTTTCAATATCTGAAGTACTTTTCCCGCTTATTATCTGAGCACATATATCGCGTCGAAAACAAACGAATTCACTCATATTTTTAATTTAATTTTATTGCAGTTGGACACACAAAGAAAATATTCGGCCACATTGATGAACATGCTGAAAACCCGAGTATTTATAGGACCCTAGTTTTAGTAACTTGTGCAAAACCAATGAGAAAAATGATAAGAATAGTTTTCACTTAGATAAAAACTATGCAACATGATTTTTATCATATTGTACATGTGGTTAGAATGTTCACTGCAAAAAAAATATATCATGAGAAAAAATGTTTTGGTCGATATTTCGGCTTCTAGCTCGAAATGGCGCAGTAATGACGCAGGTTTTTTTTATTTCCCTGTAACACTGAATAAGTAAGGTATCTTAAAATGTCATTAACTCGACACCGGGAGCCACCAATAACAACAAAACCTCCACTTGAAAATTAGAAAGACGTAAAAATTCCTTATGACGTTTAAAAATTAAATAAAAAAACAGAAAAAAATATATGTCATAAAAACATAACGGAATCGTAAACAAGAGATCTTGAGCAATTCAAAAATGTATAATACTAATATATTTCCTTGAAAGACATAGAAAATATCTCAAGTTGAACTTCTATAACGAGTAGTTTAGTCAATATGAAATTTTCAAAGTATGAAGTTTGAATCTAATTTTATGCAAGTAAAACATTTTTTTTATTTTTTTTTACTTCAATTTCGGATAGTTCTATTATTAATTATTGTAAAACAATCAAAACAGTTTCAGTAACGCGTCCTTTGTCTCAACCATTTTTGAGACGGAAAATACTGTTTGGTCCCATAGTGCGCCGATGGGAACCCCCCCACCGTGACTTGGGAACCCGAAGGTGGCGCGTTTCGAAGCCCATGAAAGCACATGGCCTCGGATTTGTGCAAGGCCACCTCCAGGCCCAGCAGCCGGATCCTCTCTATGACTGTCGCAACCCCGCGCGTCATTAAGTCGGCCGCCTCCTGGTGCGACCTCCCTTGTGCCAGAACCAGCGTGTCGTCAGCACCCGCAGCCTCCCCTTTGTGCCCGTTCACGAAATGGTTGAACCCATTCGGTGCACTGTTGTTTACGTTACTAGTGCTCGGTCTACTCCGATCTGCAACTGGCGTTGTATCTTTCGCGCGAGATTCGTTTGCTTGAGTTTTTTCCGTATTTAGCGCGTTAGCTGAAAAGTAATCATTTCCATGAATTCACTGGTACTAAGAAATATGTACATGCACTCGTTGGGAAATGAAGCTCTGTCTACTTACATTTTCGAATAACTTCCAAAACAGCTTGTAGCACCGCCGTAGATGAATGAGTGACAGGATTGGACCGCCTGGTAAGTGCAGTCAGAGAGTGCAATAGCGACTCTTCCACTCCTGTAGCAGGTGCAGGCGCCTGAACAATATGAAAACAAAAACATTTCATTCATGCAAGTTATCTACAGTTTTTGTCATCAATATAGTGACGGTTATCAACACATACGGGCTCCACCACGTTTCTTTGGTTACTGAACACGTAATCCATCAGCTGAAGTAGGAACTGTTTCGGCACGGTAGATGTACCCTGCAAATAATAATATAATTTAGTAACGTAACTACTAACTAACTCAGTTGTGATGATTGCAGCTTAACCAGACTTACAGAAACGAACGATGCAGCTTGGCTGAACTGGGAAAGTGGATCCTGTGCTTGCGCCTGTTGAGACGACCCCTTTTTTTTTTTTTTTTTTCCGACGTCAAAAATCATCAAATGACCCCTCCCGCTGTGGGTTAGCAGCGAGCGGTGAGGGAGTGTCAGACTCTTACTGACTAAAAACCGTCGTGTTCCGTCATAGGCCTTTTATGTACCAGGGCCGCGGTATCTCTTTCGAACAACCCGCAGCCCCGGCAGGCCTTGGCCCTGCTGGGCCCCGCTGGGATTGCTGACATCTCTTTGAGGAGCGCGTGGAACAACGCGCGCCGTCGATACGGGTCTGTCGTGTAGAAAGACAGAGGGACGATGAGCCACCCGAACTCACCGCCCACAGACCCACGCCTACGGTGGCCGGGAGTCATCTCGCGACACCCGGCGCCCGTGGTGGTCCAGCACGGCGGCCGGGATGAGAGGTGCGAACTCTCTGGCGTTCGGCCTCCTCCTTCTCGAGCATGACTGCTTCGCAGAAGGAGGCGACGGCATCCCATTCCCTCTCGCCCCGGACCATGGCCTGGATCAAGGCCGGACGCGAGAGGTCGCCGCCGTCTAAAGCCTCGACGAGGACCCGGCGGTGACCTTCCCATGCGGGGCACACCTGGACTGTGTGGTCCACCGTGTCCTCGGGGCTGTCCGCACAATGGTGACACCCGGGCGCCTCCTCACGACCGATTCGGTGCAAGTACCTCCCGAAACGTTTGGGCCTCCCAGGTTGGGCAGGAGCCGCTTGAAGGCAGCACCTGCCTTCTCCAGTTTGGGGCCCAAACGTCGGAAGTGCTCGACGAAGTTCCACCGGCCGTCGAGGACGAGTCCCAGGTACTTCATCGCCCTCTCGACGCCGATGGGAACCCCCCCCACCGTGACTTGGGAACCCGAAGGTGGCGCGTTCCGAAGCCCATGAAAGCACATGGCCTCGGATTTGTGCAAGGCCACCTCCAGGCCCAGCAGCCGGATCCTCTCTATGACTGTCGCAACCCCGCGCGTCATTAAGTCGGCCGCCTCCTGGTGCGACCTCCCTTGTGCCAGAACCAGCGTGTCGTCAGCACCCGCAGCCTCCCCTTTGTGCCCGTTCACGAAATGGTTGAACCCATTCGGTGCACTGTTGTTTACGTTACTAGTGCTCGGTCTACTCCGATCTGCAACTGGCGTTGTATCTTTCGCGCGAGATTCGTTTGCTTGAGTTTTTTCCGTATTTAGCGCGTTAGCTGAAAAGTAATCATTTCCATGAATTCACTGGTACTAAGAAATATGTACATGCACTCGTTGGGAAATGAAGCTCTGTCTACTTACATTTTCGAATAACTTCCAAAACAGCTTGTAGCACCGCCGTAGATGAATGAGTGACAGGATTGGACCGCCTGGTAAGTGCAGTCAGAGAGTGCAATAGCGACTCTTCCACTCCTGTAGCAGGTGCAGGCGCCTGAACAATATGAAAACAAAAACATTTCATTCATGCAAGTTATCTACAGTTTTTGTCATCAATATAGTGACGGTTATCAACACATACGGGCTCCACCACGTTTCTTTGGTTACTGAACACGTAATCCATCAGCTGAAGTAGGAACTGTTTCGGCACGGTAGATGTACCCTGCAAATAATAATATAATTTAGTAACGTAACTACTAACTAACTCAGTTGTGATGATTACAGCTTAACCAGACTTACAGAAACGAACGATGCAGCTTGGCTGAACTGGGAAAGTGGATCCTGTGCTTGCGCCTGTTGAGACGACCCCTTTTTTTTTTTTTTTTCCGACGTCAAAAATCATCAAATGACCCCTCCCGCTGTGGGTTAGCAGCGAGCGGTGAGGGAGTGTCAGACTCTTACTGACTAAAAACCGTCGTGTTCCGTCATAGGCCTTTTATGTACCAGGGCCGCGGTATCTCTTTCGAACAACCCGCAGCCCCGGCAGGCCTTGGCCCTGCTGGGCCCCGCTGGGATTGCTGACATCTCTTTGAGGAGCGCGTGGAACAACGCGCGCCGTCGATACGGGTCTGTCGTGTAGAAAGACAGAGGGACGATGAGCCACCCGAACTCACCGCCCACAGACCCACGCCTACGGTGGCCGGGAGTCATCTCGCGACACCCGGCGCCCGTGGTGGTCCAGCACGGCGGCCGGGATGAGAGGTGCGAACTCTCTGGCGTTCGGCCTCCTCCTTCTCGAGCATGACTGCTTCGCAGAAGGAGGCGACGGCATCCCATTCCCTCTCGCCCCGGACCATGGCCTGGATCAAGGCCGGACGCGAGAGGTCGCCGCCGTCTAAAGCCTCGACGAGGACCCGGCGGTGACCTTCCCATGCGGGGCACACCTGGACTGTGTGGTCCACCGTGTCCTCGGGGCTGTCCGCACAATGGTGACACCCGGGCGCCTCCTCACGACCGATTCGGTGCAGGTACCTCCCGAAACGTTTGGGCCTCCCAGGTTGGGCAGGAGCCGCTTGAAGGCAGCACCTGCCTTCTCCAGTTTGGGGCCCAAACGTCGGAAGTGCTCGACGAAGTTCCACCGGCCGTCGAGGACGAGTCCCAGGTACTTCATCGCCCTCTCGACGCCGCACTATGGGACGAACCTGTGCGTTTCATCTCAAAAATCTGTAACTTTTTTGTTTCTTGATATTTTGCATTGAAATTTTGTGTATGTGCGTCTGGATAGTTATGCTATTAGATAAATAAATCGCTGCAACTTTCAATAATAGATTTATTACGGAAAAAAAATGACAAATATATAATTGTGAAATTTTTCATACAAAAATTAAATGAAATTGTTATATAAATTATTTGCTTACGTTAAATTACAATAAAATTATTAAGAAGTTAATAAAATGATTATGGCATAATTTTAAACAAAAAAAAAACATGAAACTACTCATCACTTGCCAATATTTAGCTGCGTCAAGTAGTTCTTTTGGTATCATAGTACTGGTTCAGTTTAAGCTAGATATATATGGGTCAGAAGTATACAACAACATGTGCAGAAAGTCTTCCATTGTGGCAGACCTGGAACACTTTCTAGCGTGTGATTGAACCGATATTTCTAATAGTCTTTATTACGAGCTTCTTGAGCATCTTCCGATAATTGGACTATTAATAAAACTGCAAAATGTTCTATTATTTTGGCACCATGTATAAGAATTTTGTGGACTGAAGATGGCATATAGTATAACTGTGCGGTCCCCAGCGCATAGTCACCATAATTAACTGCGTTTACAGAAAATCCCGATGACATGGTTTCTGCTGAACATTGATAGTTTTGGAAAAATCTCCTTGCCGTATTTCCGTCACTGCTATTTCCAGAACCTTGACGAGGTTTATCAATGTGTAAGCCAAGCAATTCCCGGAAACGAGTTTGAACTTAGGTACTTCTCTTTTTCTTTAATCTTCTTATTCTCTGGAGTCGATGCAGACCACTTTAGAACAAGTCGTAATCAAATTTAATTTGATACTTTGCAAAACCATTTATAAATGAAAATTGTCCAACAAATTATTTTCAATATCTGAAGTACTTTTCCCGCTTATTATCTGAGCACATATATCGCGTCGAAAACAAACGAATTCACTCATATTTTTAATTTAATTTTATTGCAGTTGGACACACAAAGAAAATATTCGGCCACATTGATGAACATGCTGAAAACCCGAGTATTTATAGGACCCTAGTTTTAGTAACTTGTGCAAAACCAATGAGAAAAATGATAAGAATAGTTTTCACTTAGATAAAAACTATGCAACATGATTTTTATCATATTGTACATGTGGTTAGAATGTTCACTGCAAAAAAAATATATCATGAGAAAAAATGTTTTGGTCGATATTTCGGCTTCTAGCTCGAAATGGCGCAGTAATGACGCAGGTTTTTTTTATTTCCCTGTAACACTGAATAAGTAAGGTATCTTAAAATGTCATTAACTCGACACCGGGAGCCACCAATAACAACAAAACCTCCACTTGAAAATTAGAAAGACGTAAAAATTCCTTATGACGTTTAAAAATTAAATAAAAAAACAGAAAAAAATATATGTCATAAAAACATAACGGAATCGTAAACAAGAGATCTTGAGCAATTCAAAAATGTATAATACTAATATATTTCCTTGAAAGACATAGAAAATATCTCAAGTTGAACTTCTATAACGAGTAGTTTAGTCAATATGAAATTTTCAAAGTATGAAGTTTGAATCTAATTTTATGCAAGTAAAACATTTTTTTTATTTTTTTTTACTTCAATTTCGGATAGTTCTATTATTAATTATTGTAAAACAATCAAAACAGTTTCAGTAACGCGTCCTTTGTCTCAACCATTTTTGAGACGGAAAATACTGTTTGGTCCCATAGTGCGCCGATGGGAACCCCCCCACCGTGACTTGGGAACCCGAAGGTGGCGCGTTTCGAAGCCCATGAAAGCACATGGCCTCGGATTTGTGCAAGGCCACCTCCAGGCCCAGCAGCCGGATCCTCTCTATGACTGTCGCAACCCCGCGCGTCATTAAGTCGGCCGCCTCCTGGTGCGACCTCCCTTGTGCCAGAACCAGCGTGTCGTCAGCACCCGCAGCCTCCCCTTTGTGCCCGTTCACGAAATGGTTGAACCCATTCGGTGCACTGTTGTTTACGTTACTAGTGCTCGGTCTACTCCGATCTGCAACTGGCGTTGTATCTTTCGCGCGAGATTCGTTTGCTTGAGTTTTTTCCGTATTTAGCGCGTTAGCTGAAAAGTAATCATTTCCATGAATTCACTGGTATGTACTAAGAAATATGTACATGCACTCGTTGGGAAATGAAGCTCTGTCTACTTACATTTTCGAATAACTTCCAAAACAGCTTGTAGCACCGCCGTAGATGAATGAGTGACAGGATTGGACCGCCTGGTAAGTGCAGTCAGAGAGTGCAATAGCGACTCTTCCACTCCTGTAGCAGGTGCAGGCGCCTGAACAATATGAAAACAAAAACATTTCATTCATGCAAGTTATCTACAGTTTTTGTCATCAATATAGTGACGGTTATCAACACATACGGGCTCCACCACGTTTCTTTGGTTACTGAACACGTAATCCATCAGCTGAAGTAGGAACTGTTTCGGCACGGTAGATGTACCCTGCAAATAATAATATAATTTAGTAACGTAACTACTAACTCAGTTGTGATGATTGCAGCTTAACCAGACTTACAGAAACGAACGATGCAGCTTGGCTGAACTGGGAAAGTGGATCCTGTGCTTGCGCCTGTTGAGACGACCCCTGCGGTAACACAACACACACACATAGCAGAAATTTCCCCCCGGCGCTGAGCCTCCTCGCGCCAGTCGTACAGGCGCAAGAAGACCCTCGCCTCCAGATCCCACGGTGGCAGTCCAGCAAGTAGCGGGAGATCGTGCGGTGACAGGAGAACTCCCACCTCGGTGACAGAAGTGACTTTTAATTTGTTTTATCTACCCTCAAATAAAGTGCGTGAATAGCTACACTAGGCGGTACTACAAGTATTATTTGCTAATCCCGAGGACGAAGCCTGAGTATTAATATACCTAATTTAGTAACGTAACTACTAACTCAGTTGTGATGATTGCAGCTTAACCAGACTTACAGAAACGAACGATGCAGCTTGGCTGAACTGGGAAAGTGGATCTTGTGCTTGCGCCTGTTGAGACGACCAATTTTTTTTTTTCCGACGTCAAAAATCATCAAATTACCCCTCCCGCTGTGGCTTAGCAGCGGTGAGGGAGTGTCAGACTCTTACTGACTAAAAACCGTCGTGTTCCGTCATAGGCCTTTTATGCACCAGGGCCGCGGTATCTCTTTCGAACAACCCGCAGCCCCGGCAGGCCTTGGCCCTGCTGGGCCCCGCTGGGGTTGCTGACATCTCTTTGAGGAGCGCGTGGAACAACGCGCGCCGTCGACACGGGTCTGTCGTCTAGAAAGACAGAGGGACGATGAGCCACCCGAACTCACCGCCCACAGACCCACGCCTACGGCGGCCGGGAGTCATCTCGCGACACCCGGCGCCCGTGGTGGTCCAGCACGGCGGCCGGGATGAGAGGTGCGAACTCTCTGGCGTTCGGCCTCCTCCTTCTCGAGCATGACTGCTTCGCAGAAGGAGGCGACGGCATCCCATTCCCTCTCGCCCCGGACCATGGCCTGGATCAGGGCCGGACGCGAGAGGTCGCCGCCGTCTAAAGCCTCGACGAGGACCCGGCGGTGCCCTTCCCATGCGGGGCACACCTGGACTGTGTGGTCCACCGTGTCCTCGGGGCTGTCCGCACAATGGTGACACCCGGGCGCCTCCTCACGACCGATTCGGTGCAGGTACCTCCCGAAACGTTTGGGCCTCCCAGGTTGGGCAGGAGCCGCTTGAAGGCAGCACCTGCCTTCTCCAGTTTGGGGCCCAAACGTCGGAAGTGCTCGACGAAGTTCCACCGGCCGTCGAGGACGAGTCCCAGGTACTTCATCGCCCTCTCGACGCCGATGGGAACCCCCCCCACCGTGACTTGGGAACCCGAAGGTGGCGCGTTCCGAAGCCCATGAAAGCACATGGCCTCGGATTTGTGCAAGGCCACCTCCAGGCCCAGCAGCCGGATCCTCTCTATGACTGTCGCAACCCCGCGCGTCATTAAGTCGGCCGCCTCCTGGTGCGACCTCCCTTGTGCCAGAACCAGCGTGTCGTCAGCACCCGCAGCCTCCCCTTTGTGCCCGTTCACGAAATGGTTGAACCCATTCGGTGCACTGTTGTTTACGTTACTAGTGCTCGGTCTACTCCGATCTGCAACTGGCGTTGTATCTTTCGCGCGAGATTCGTTTGCTTGAGTTTTTTCCGTATTTAGCGCGTTAGCGCGGCATAATTTTAAACAAAAAAAAAACATGAAACTACTCATCACTTGCCAATATTTAGCTGCGTCAAGTAGTTCTTTTGGTATCATAGTACTGGTTCAGTTTAAGCTAGATATATATGGGTCAGAAGTATACAACAACATGTGCAGAAAGTCTTCCATTGTGGCAGACCTGGAACACTTTCTAGCGTGTGATTGAACCGATATTTCTAATAGTCTTTATTACGAGCTTCTTGAGCATCTTCCGATAATTGGACTATTAATAAAACTGCAAAATGTTCTATTATTTTGGCACCATGTATAAGAATTTTGTGGACTGAAGATGGCATATAGTATAACTGTGCGGTCCCCAGCGCATAGTCACCATAATTAACTGCGTTTACAGAAAATCCCGATGACATGGTTTCTGCTGAACATTGATAGTTTTGGAAAAATCTCCTTGCCGTATTTCCGTCACTGCTATTTCCAGAACCTTGACGAGGTTTATCAATGTGTAAGCCAAGCAATTCCCGGAAACGAGTTTGAACTTAGGTACTTCTCTTTTTCTTTAATCTTCTTATTCTCTGGAGTCGATGCAGACCACTTTAGAACAAGTCGTAATCAAATTTAATTTGATACTTTGCAAAACCATTTATAAATGAAAATTGTCCAACAAATTATTTTCAATATCTGAAGTACTTTTCCCGCTTATTATCTGAGCACATATATCGCGTCGAAAACAAACGAATTCACTCATATTTTTAATTTAATTTTATTGCAGTTGGACACACAAAGAAAATATTCGGCCACATTGATGAACATGCTGAAAACCCGAGTATTTATAGGACCCTAGTTTTAGTAACTTGTGCAAAACCAATGAGAAAAATGATAAGAATAGTTTTCACTTAGATAAAAACTATGCAACATGATTTTTATCATATTGTACATGTGGTTAGAATGTTCACTGCAAAAAAAATATATCATGAGAAAAAATGTTTTGGTCGATATTTCGGCTTCTAGCTCGAAATGGCGCAGTAATGACGCAGGTTTTTTTTATTTCCCTGTAACACTGAATAAGTAAGGTATCTTAAAATGTCATTAACTCGACACCGGGAGCCACCAATAACAACAAAACCTCCACTTGAAAATTAGAAAGACGTAAAAATTCCTTATGACGTTTAAAAATTAAATAAAAAAACAGAAAAAAATATATGTCATAAAAACATAACGGAATCGTAAACAAGAGATCTTGAGCAATTCAAAAATGTATAATACTAATATATTTCCTTGAAAGACATAGAAAATATCTCAAGTTGAACTTCTATAACGAGTAGTTTAGTCAATATGAAATTTTCAAAGTATGAAGTTTGAATCTAATTTTATGCAAGTAAAACATTTTTTTTATTTTTTTTTACTTCAATTTCGGATAGTTCTATTATTAATTATTGTAAAACAATCAAAACAGTTTCAGTAACGCGTCCTTTGTCTCAACCATTTTTGAGACGGAAAATACTGTTTGGTCCCATAGTGCGCCGATGGGAACCCCCCCACCGTGACTTGGGAACCCGAAGGTGGCGCGTTTCGAAGCCCATGAAAGCACATGGCCTCGGATTTGTGCAAGGCCACCTCCAGGCCCAGCAGCCGGATCCTCTCTATGACTGTCGCAACCCCGCGCGTCATTAAGTCGGCCGCCTCCTGGTGCGACCTCCCTTGTGCCAGAACCAGCGTGTCGTCAGCACCCGCAGCCTCCCCTTTGTGCCCGTTCACGAAATGGTTGAACCCATTCGGTGCACTGTTGTTTACGTTACTAGTGCTCGGTCTACTCCGATCTGCAACTGGCGTTGTATCTTTCGCGCGAGATTCGTTTGCTTGAGTTTTTTCCGTATTTAGCGCGTTAGCTGAAAAGTAATCATTTCCATGAATTCACTGGTATGTACTAAGAAATATGTACATGCACTCGTTGGGAAATGAAGCTCTGTCTACTTACATTTTCGAATAACTTCCAAAACAGCTTGTAGCACCGCCGTAGATGAATGAGTGACAGGATTGGACCGCCTGGTAAGTGCAGTCAGAGAGTGCAATAGCGACTCTTCCACTCCTGTAGCAGGTGCAGGCGCCTGAACAATATGAAAACAAAAACATTTCATTCATGCAAGTTATCTACAGTTTTTGTCATCAATATAGTGACGGTTATCAACACATACGGGCTCCACCACGTTTCTTTGGTTACTGAACACGTAATCCATCAGCTGAAGTAGGAACTGTTTCGGCACGGTAGATGTACCCTGCAAATAATAATATAATTTAGTAACGTAACTACTAACTCAGTTGTGATGATTGCAGCTTAACCAGACTTACAGAAACGAACGATGCAGCTTGGCTGAACTGGGAAAGTGGATCCTGTGCTTGCGCCTGTTGAGACGACCCCTGCGGTAACACAACACACACACATAGCAGAAATTTCCCCCCGGCGCTGAGCCTCCTCGCGCCAGTCGTACAGGCGCAAGAAGACCCTCGCCTCCAGATCCCACGGTGGCAGTCCAGCAAGTAGCGGGAGATCGTGCGGTGACAGGAGAACTCCCACCTCGGTGACAGAAGTGACTTTTAATTTGTTTTATCTACCCTCAAATAAAGTGCGTGAATAGCTACACTAGGCGGTACTACAAGTATTATTTGCTAATCCCGAGGACGAAGCCTGAGTATTAATATACCTAATTTAGTAACGTAACTACTAACTCAGTTGTGATGATTGCAGCTTAACCAGACTTACAGAAACGAACGATGCAGCTTGGCTGAACTGGGAAAGTGGATCTTGTGCTTGCGCCTGTTGAGACGACCAATTTTTTTTTTTCCGACGTCAAAAATCATCAAATTACCCCTCCCGCTGTGGCTTAGCAGCGGTGAGGGAGTGTCAGACTCTTACTGACTAAAAACCGTCGTGTTCCGTCATAGGCCTTTTATGCACCAGGGCCGCGGTATCTCTTTCGAACAACCCGCAGCCCCGGCAGGCCTTGGCCCTGCTGGGCCCCGCTGGGGTTGCTGACATCTCTTTGAGGAGCGCGTGGAACAACGCGCGCCGTCGACACGGGTCTGTCGTCTAGAAAGACAGAGGGACGATGAGCCACCCGAACTCACCGCCCACAGACCCACGCCTACGGCGGCCGGGAGTCATCTCGCGACACCCGGCGCCCGTGGTGGTCCAGCACGGCGGCCGGGATGAGAGGTGCGAACTCTCTGGCGTTCGGCCTCCTCCTTCTCGAGCATGACTGCTTCGCAGAAGGAGGCGACGGCATCCCATTCCCTCTCGCCCCGGACCATGGCCTGGATCAGGGCCGGACGCGAGAGGTCGCCGCCGTCTAAAGCCTCGACGAGGACCCGGCGGTGCCCTTCCCATGCGGGGCACACCTGGACTGTGTGGTCCACCGTGTCCTCGGGGCTGTCCGCACAATGGTGACACCCGGGCGCCTCCTCACGACCGATTCGGTGCAGGTACCTCCCGAAACGTTTGGGCCTCCCAGGTTGGGCAGGAGCCGCTTGAAGGCAGCACCTGCCTTCTCCAGTTTGGGGCCCAAACGTCGGAAGTGCTCGACGAAGTTCCACCGGCCGTCGAGGACGAGTCCCAGGTACTTCATCGCCCTCTCGACGCCGATGGGAACCCCCCCCACCGTGACTTGGGAACCCGAAGGTGGCGCGTTCCGAAGCCCATGAAAGCACATGGCCTCGGATTTGTGCAAGGCCACCTCCAGGCCCAGCAGCCGGATCCTCTCTATGACTGTCGCAACCCCGCGCGTCATTAAGTCGGCCGCCTCCTGGTGCGACCTCCCTTGTGCCAGAACCAGCGTGTCGTCAGCACCCGCAGCCTCCCCTTTGTGCCCGTTCACGAAATGGTTGAACCCATTCGGTGCACTGTTGTTTACGTTACTAGTGCTCGGTCTACTCCGATCTGCAACTGGCGTTGTATCTTTCGCGCGAGATTCGTTTGCTTGAGTTTTTTCCGTATTTAGCGCGTTAGCTGAAAAGTAATCATTTCCATGAATTCACTGGTATGTACTAAGAAATATGTACATGCACTCGTTGGGAAATGAAGCTCTGTCTACTTACATTTTCGAATAACTTCCAAAACAGCTTGTAGCACCGCCGTAGATGAATGAGTGACAGGATTGGACCGCCTGGTAAGTGCAGTCAGAGAGTGCAATAGCGACTCTTCCACTCCTGTAGCAGGTGCAGGCGCCTGAACAATATGAAAACAAAAACATTTCATTCATGCAAGTTATCTACAGTTTTTGTCATCAATATAGTGACGGTTATCAACACATACGGGCTCCACCACGTTTCTTTGGTTACTGAACACGTAATCCATCAGCTGAAGTAGGAACTGTTTCGGCACGGTAGATGTACCCTGCAAATAATAATATAATTTAGTAACGTAACTACTAACTAACTCAGTTGTGATGATTGCAGCTTAACCAGACTTACAGAAACGAACGATGCAGCTTGGCTGAACTGGGAAAGTGGATCCTGTGCTTGCGCCTGTTGAGACGACCCCTTTTTTTTTTTTTTTTTCCGACGTCAAAAATCATCAAATGACCCCTCCCGCTGTGGGTTAGCAGCGAGCGGTGAGGGAGTGTCAGACTCTTACTGACTAAAAACCGTCGTGTTCCGTCATAGGCCTTTTATGTACCAGGGCCGCGGTATCTCTTTCGAACAACCCGCAGCCCCGGCAGGCCTTGGCCCTGCTGGGCCCCGCTGGGATTGCTGACATCTCTTTGAGGAGCGCGTGAAACAACGCGCGCCGTCGATACGGGTCTGTCGTGTAGAAAGACAGAGGGACGATGAGCCACCCGAACTCACCGCCCACAGACCCACGCCTACGGTGGCCGGGAGTCATCTCGCGACACCCGGCGCCCGTGGTGGTCCAGCACGGCGGCCGGGATGAGAGGTGCGAACTCTCTGGCGTTCGGCCTCCTCCTTCTCGAGCATGACTGCTTCGCAGAAGGAGGCGACGGCATCCCATTCCCTCTCGCCCCGGACCATGGCCTGGATCAAGGCCGGACGCGAGAGGTCGCCGCCGTCTAAAGCCTCGACGAGGACCCGGCGGTGACCTTCCCATGCGGGGCACACCTGGACTGTGTGGTCCACCGTGTCCTCGGGGCTGTCCGCACAATGGTGACACCCGGGCGCCTCCTCACGACCGATTCGGTGCAGGTACCTCCCGAAACGTTTGGGCCTCCCAGGTTGGGCAGGAGCCGCTTGAAGGCAGCACCTGCCTTCTCCAGTTTGGGGCCCAAACGTCGGAAGTGCTCGACGAAGTTCCACCGGCCGTCGAGGACGAGTCCCAGGTACTTCATCGCCCTCTCGACGCCGCACTATGGGACGAACCTGTGCGTTTCATCTCAAAAATCTGTAACTTTTTTGTTTCTTGATATTTTGCATTGAAATTTTGTGTATGTGCGTCTGGATAGTTATGCTATTAGATAAATAAATCGCTGCAACTTTCAATAATAGATTTATTACGGAAAAAAAATGACAAATATATAATTGTGAAATTTTTCATACAAAAATTAAATGAAATTGTTATATAAATTATTTGCTTACGTTAAATTACAATAAAATTATTAAGAAGTTAATAAAATGATTATGGCATAATTTTAAACAAAAAAAAAACATGAAACTACTCATCACTTGCCAATATTTAGCTGCGTCAAGTAGTTCTTTTGGTATCATAGTACTGGTTCAGTTTAAGCTAGATATATATGGGTCAGAAGTATACAACAACATGTGCAGAAAGTCTTCCATTGTGGCAGACCTGGAACACTTTCTAGCGTGTGATTGAACCGATATTTCTAATAGTCTTTATTACGAGCTTCTTGAGCATCTTCCGATAATTGGACTATTAATAAAACTGCAAAATGTTCTATTATTTTGGCACCATGTATAAGAATTTTGTGGACTGAAGATGGCATATAGTATAACTGTGCGGTCCCCAGCGCATAGTCACCATAATTAACTGCGTTTACAGAAAATCCCGATGACATGGTTTCTGCTGAACATTGATAGTTTTGGAAAAATCTCCTTGCCGTATTTCCGTCACTGCTATTTCCAGAACCTTGACGAGGTTTATCAATGTGTAAGCCAAGCAATTCCCGGAAACGAGTTTGAACTTAGGTACTTCTCTTTTTCTTTAATCTTCTTATTCTCTGGAGTCGATGCAGACCACTTTAGAACAAGTCGTAATCAAATTTAATTTGATACTTTGCAAAACCATTTATAAATGAAAATTGTCCAACAAATTATTTTCAATATCTGAAGTACTTTTCCCGCTTATTATCTGAGCACATATATCGCGTCGAAAACAAACGAATTCACTCATATTTTTAATTTAATTTTATTGCAGTTGGACACACAAAGAAAATATTCGGCCACATTGATGAACATGCTGAAAACCCGAGTATTTATAGGACCCTAGTTTTAGTAACTTGTGCAAAACCAATGAGAAAAATGATAAGAATAGTTTTCACTTAGATAAAAACTATGCAACATGATTTTTATCATATTGTACATGTGGTTAGAATGTTCACTGCAAAAAAAATATATCATGAGAAAAAATGTTTTGGTCGATATTTCGGCTTCTAGCTCGAAATGGCGCAGTAATGACGCAGGTTTTTTTTATTTCCCTGTAACACTGAATAAGTAAGGTATCTTAAAATGTCATTAACTCGACACCGGGAGCCACCAATAACAACAAAACCTCCACTTGAAAATTAGAAAGACGTAAAAATTCCTTATGACGTTTAAAAATTAAATAAAAAAACAGAAAAAAATATATGTCATAAAAACATAACGGAATCGTAAACAAGAGATCTTGAGCAATTCAAAAATGTATAATACTAATATATTTCCTTGAAAGACATAGAAAATATCTCAAGTTGAACTTCTATAACGAGTAGTTTAGTCAATATGAAATTTTCAAAGTATGAAGTTTGAATCTAATTTTATGCAAGTAAAACATTTTTTTTATTTTTTTTTACTTCAATTTCGGATAGTTCTATTATTAATTATTGTAAAACAATCAAAACAGTTTCAGTAACGCGTCCTTTGTCTCAACCATTTTTGAGACGGAAAATACTGTTTGGTCCCATAGTGCGCCGATGGGAACCCCCCCACCGTGACTTGGGAACCCGAAGGTGGCGCGTTCCGAAGCCCATGAAAGCACATGGCCTCGGATTTGTGCAAGGCCACCTCCAGGCCCAGCAGCCGGATCCTCTCTATGACTGTCGCAACCCCGCGCGTCATTAAGTCGGCCGCCTCCTGGTGCGACCTCCCTTGTGCCAGAACCAGCGTGTCGTCAGCACCCGCAGCCTCCCCTTTGTGCCCGTTCACGAAATGGTTGAACCCATTCGGTGCACTGTTGTTTACGTTACTAGTGCTCGGTCTACTCCGATCTGCAACTGGCGTTGTATCTTTCGCGCGAGATTCGTTTGCTTGAGTTTTTTCCGTATTTAGCGCGTTAGCTGAAAAGTAATCATTTCCATGAATTCACTGGTATGTACTAAGAAATATGTACATGCACTCGTTGGGAAATGAAGCTCTGTCTACTTACATTTTCGAATAACTTCCAAAACAGCTTGTAGCACCGCCGTAGATGAATGAGTGACAGGATTGGACCGCCTGGTAAGTGCAGTCAGAGAGTGCAATAGCGACTCTTCCACTCCTGTAGCAGGTGCAGGCGCCTGAACAATATGAAAACAAAAACATTTCATTCATGCAAGTTATCTACAGTTTTTGTCATCAATATAGTGACGGTTATCAACACATACGGGCTCCACCACGTTTCTTTGGTTACTGAACACGTAATCCATCAGCTGAAGTAGGAACTGTTTCGGCACGGTAGATGTACCCTGCAAATAATAATATAATTTAGTAACGTAACTACTAACTAACTCAGTTGTGATGATTGCAGCTTAACCAGACTTACAGAAACGAACGATGCAGCTTGGCTGAACTGGGAAAGTGGATCCTGTGCTTGCGCCTGTTGAGACGACCCCTTTTTTTTTTTTTTTTCCGACGTCAAAAATCATCAAATGACCCCTCCCGCTGTGGGTTAGCAGCGAGCGGTGAGGGAGTGTCAGACTCTTACTGACTAAAAACCGTCGTGTTCCGTCATAGGCCTTTTATGTACCAGGGCCGCGGTATCTCTTTCGAACAACCCGCAGCCCCGGCAGGCCTTGGCCCTGCTGGGCCCCGCTGGGATTGCTGACATCTCTTTGAGGAGCGCGTGGAACAACGCGCGCCGTCGATACGGGTCTGTCGTGTAGAAAGACAGAGGGACGATGAGCCACCCGAACTCACCGCCCACAGACCCACGCCTACGGTGGCCGGGAGTCATCTCGCGACACCCGGCGCCCGTGGTGGTCCAGCACGGCGGCCGGGATGAGAGGTGCGAACTCTCTGGCGTTCGGCCTCCTCCTTCTCGAGCATGACTGCTTCGCAGAAGGAGGCGACGGCATCCCATTCCCTCTCGCCCCGGACCATGGCCTGGATCAAGGCCGGACGCGAGAGGTCGCCGCCGTCTAAAGCCTCGACGAGGACCCGGCGGTGACCTTCCCATGCGGGGCACACCTGGACTGTGTGGTCCACCGTGTCCTCGGGGCTGTCCGCACAATGGTGACACCCGGGCGCCTCCTCACGACCGATTCGGTGCAGGTACCTCCCGAAACGTTTGGGCCTCCCAGGTTGGGCAGGAGCCGCTTGAAGGCAGCACCTGCCTTCTCCAGTTTGGGGCCCAAACGTCGGAAGTGCTCGACGAAGTTCCACCGGCCGTCGAGGACGAGTCCCAGGTACTTCATCGCCCTCTCGACGCCGCACTATGGGACGAACCTGTGCGTTTCATCTCAAAAATCTGTAACTTTTTTGTTTCTTGATATTTTGCATTGAAATTTTGTGTATGTGCGTCTGGATAGTTATGCTATTAGATAAATAAATCGCTGCAACTTTCAATAATAGATTTATTACGGAAAAAAAATGACAAATATATAATTGTGAAATTTTTCATACAAAAATTAAATGAAATTGTTATATAAATTATTTGCTTACGTTAAATTACAATAAAATTATTAAGAAGTTAATAAAATGATTATGGCATAATTTTAAACAAAAAAAAAACATGAAACTACTCATCACTTGCCAATATTTAGCTGCGTCAAGTAGTTCTTTTGGTATCATAGTACTGGTTCAGTTTAAGCTAGATATATATGGGTCAGAAGTATACAACAACATGTGCAGAAAGTCTTCCATTGTGGCAGACCTGGAACACTTTCTAGCGTGTGATTGAACCGATATTTCTAATAGTCTTTATTACGAGCTTCTTGAGCATCTTCCGATAATTGGACTATTAATAAAACTGCAAAATGTTCTATTATTTTGGCACCATGTATAAGAATTTTGTGGACTGAAGATGGCATATAGTATAACTGTGCGGTCCCCAGCGCATAGTCACCATAATTAACTGCGTTTACAGAAAATCCCGATGACATGGTTTCTGCTGAACATTGATAGTTTTGGAAAAATCTCCTTGCCGTATTTCCGTCACTGCTATTTCCAGAACCTTGACGAGGTTTATCAATGTGTAAGCCAAGCAATTCCCGGAAACGAGTTTGAACTTAGGTACTTCTCTTTTTCTTTAATCTTCTTATTCTCTGGAGTCGATGCAGACCACTTTAGAACAAGTCGTAATCAAATTTAATTTGATACTTTGCAAAACCATTTATAAATGAAAATTGTCCAACAAATTATTTTCAATATCTGAAGTACTTTTCCCGCTTATTATCTGAGCACATATATCGCGTCGAAAACAAACGAATTCACTCATATTTTTAATTTAATTTTATTGCAGTTGGACACACAAAGAAAATATTCGGCCACATTGATGAACATGCTGAAAACCCGAGTATTTATAGGACCCTAGTTTTAGTAACTTGTGCAAAACCAATGAGAAAAATGATAAGAATAGTTTTCACTTAGATAAAAACTATGCAACATGATTTTTATCATATTGTACATGTGGTTAGAATGTTCACTGCAAAAAAAATATATCATGAGAAAAAATGTTTTGGTCGATATTTCGGCTTCTAGCTCGAAATGGCGCAGTAATGACGCAGGTTTTTTTTATTTCCCTGTAACACTGAATAAGTAAGGTATCTTAAAATGTCATTAACTCGACACCGGGAGCCACCAATAACAACAAAACCTCCACTTGAAAATTAGAAAGACGTAAAAATTCCTTATGACGTTTAAAAATTAAATAAAAAAACAGAAAAAAATATATGTCATAAAAACATAACGGAATCGTAAACAAGAGATCTTGAGCAATTCAAAAATGTATAATACTAATATATTTCCTTGAAAGACATAGAAAATATCTCAAGTTGAACTTCTATAACGAGTAGTTTAGTCAATATGAAATTTTCAAAGTATGAAGTTTGAATCTAATTTTATGCAAGTAAAACATTTTTTTTATTTTTTTTTACTTCAATTTCGGATAGTTCTATTATTAATTATTGTAAAACAATCAAAACAGTTTCAGTAACGCGTCCTTTGTCTCAACCATTTTTGAGACGGAAAATACTGTTTGGTCCCATAGTGCGCCGATGGGAACCCCCCCACCGTGACTTGGGAACCCGAAGGTGGCGCGTTTCGAAGCCCATGAAAGCACATGGCCTCGGATTTGTGCAAGGCCACCTCCAGGCCCAGCAGCCGGATCCTCTCTATGACTGTCGCAACCCCGCGCGTCATTAAGTCGGCCGCCTCCTGGTGCGACCTCCCTTGTGCCAGAACCAGCGTGTCGTCAGCACCCGCAGCCTCCCCTTTGTGCCCGTTCACGAAATGGTTGAACCCATTCGGTGCACTGTTGTTTACGTTACTAGTGCTCGGTCTACTCCGATCTGCAACTGGCGTTGTATCTTTCGCGCGAGATTCGTTTGCTTGAGTTTTTTCCGTATTTAGCGCGTTAGCTGAAAAGTAATCATTTCCATGAATTCACTGGTATGTACTAAGAAATATGTACATGCACTCGTTGGGAAATGAAGCTCTGTCTACTTACATTTTCGAATAACTTCCAAAACAGCTTGTAGCACCGCCGTAGATGAATGAGTGACAGGATTGGACCGCCTGGTAAGTGCAGTCAGAGAGTGCAATAGCGACTCTTCCACTCCTGTAGCAGGTGCAGGCGCCTGAACAATATGAAAACAAAAACATTTCATTCATGCAAGTTATCTACAGTTTTTGTCATCAATATAGTGACGGTTATCAACACATACGGGCTCCACCACGTTTCTTTGGTTACTGAACACGTAATCCATCAGCTGAAGTAGGAACTGTTTCGGCACGGTAGATGTACCCTGCAAATAATAATATAATTTAGTAACGTAACTACTAACTCAGTTGTGATGATTGCAGCTTAACCAGACTTACAGAAACGAACGATGCAGCTTGGCTGAACTGGGAAAGTGGATCCTGTGCTTGCGCCTGTTGAGACGACCCCTGCGGTAACACAACACACACACATAGCAGAAATTTCCCCCCGGCGCTGAGCCTCCTCGCGCCAGTCGTACAGGCGCAAGAAGACCCTCGCCTCCAGATCCCACGGTGGCAGTCCAGCAAGTAGCGGGAGATCGTGCGGTGACAGGAGAACTCCCACCTCGGTGACAGAAGTGACTTTTAATTTGTTTTATCTACCCTCAAATAAAGTGCGTGAATAGCTACACTAGGCGGTACTACAAGTATTATTTGCTAATCCCGAGGACGAAGCCTGAGTATTAATATACCTAATTTAGTAACGTAACTACTAACTCAGTTGTGATGATTGCAGCTTAACCAGACTTACAGAAACGAACGATGCAGCTTGGCTGAACTGGGAAAGTGGATCTTGTGCTTGCGCCTGTTGAGACGACCAATTTTTTTTTTTCCGACGTCAAAAATCATCAAATTACCCCTCCCGCTGTGGCTTAGCAGCGGTGAGGGAGTGTCAGACTCTTACTGACTAAAAACCGTCGTGTTCCGTCATAGGCCTTTTATGCACCAGGGCCGCGGTATCTCTTTCGAACAACCCGCAGCCCCGGCAGGCCTTGGCCCTGCTGGGCCCCGCTGGGGTTGCTGACATCTCTTTGAGGAGCGCGTGGAACAACGCGCGCCGTCGACACGGGTCTGTCGTCTAGAAAGACAGAGGGACGATGAGCCACCCGAACTCACCGCCCACAGACCCACGCCTACGGCGGCCGGGAGTCATCTCGCGACACCCGGCGCCCGTGGTGGTCCAGCACGGCGGCCGGGATGAGAGGTGCGAACTCTCTGGCGTTCGGCCTCCTCCTTCTCGAGCATGACTGCTTCGCAGAAGGAGGCGACGGCATCCCATTCCCTCTCGCCCCGGACCATGGCCTGGATCAGGGCCGGACGCGAGAGGTCGCCGCCGTCTAAAGCCTCGACGAGGACCCGGCGGTGCCCTTCCCATGCGGGGCACACCTGGACTGTGTGGTCCACCGTGTCCTCGGGGCTGTCCGCACAATGGTGACACCCGGGCGCCTCCTCACGACCGATTCGGTGCAGGTACCTCCCGAAACGTTTGGGCCTCCCAGGTTGGGCAGGAGCCGCTTGAAGGCAGCACCTGCCTTCTCCAGTTTGGGGCCCAAACGTCGGAAGTGCTCGACGAAGTTCCACCGGCCGTCGAGGACGAGTCCCAGGTACTTCATCGCCCTCTCGACGCCGATGGGAACCCCCCCCACCGTGACTTGGGAACCCGAAGGTGGCGCGTTCCGAAGCCCATGAAAGCACATGGCCTCGGATTTGTGCAAGGCCACCTCCAGGCCCAGCAGCCGGATCCTCTCTATGACTGTCGCAACCCCGCGCGTCATTAAGTCGGCCGCCTCCTGGTGCGACCTCCCTTGTGCCAGAACCAGCGTGTCGTCAGCACCCGCAGCCTCCCCTTTGTGCCCGTTCACGAAATGGTTGAACCCATTCGGTGCACTGTTGTTTACGTTACTAGTGCTCGGTCTACTCCGATCTGCAACTGGCGTTGTATCTTTCGCGCGAGATTCGTTTGCTTGAGTTTTTTCCGTATTTAGCGCGTTAGCTGAAAAGTAATCATTTCCATGAATTCACTGGTACTAAGAAATATGTACATGCACTCGTTGGGAAATGAAGCTCTGTCTACTTACATTTTCGAATAACTTCCAAAACAGCTTGTAGCACCGCCGTAGATGAATGAGTGACAGGATTGGACCGCCTGGTAAGTGCAGTCAGAGAGTGCAATAGCGACTCTTCCACTCCTGTAGCAGGTGCAGGCGCCGGAACAATATGAAAACAAAAACATTTCATTCATGCAAGTTATCTACAGTTTTTGTCATCAATATAGTGACGGTTATCAACACATACGGGCTCCACCACGTTTCTTTGGTTACTGAACACGTAATCCATCAGCTGAAGTAGGAACTGTTTCGGCACGGTAGATGTACCCTGCAAATAATAATATAATTTAGTAACGTAACTACTAACTAACTCAGTTGTGATGATTGCAGCTTAACCAGACTTACAGAAACGAACGATGCAGCTTGGCTGAACTGGGAAAGTGGATCCTGTGCTTGCGCCTGTTGAGACGACCCCTTTTTTTTTTTTTTTCCGACGTCAAAAATCATCAAATGACCCCTCCCGCTGTGGGTTAGCAGCGAGCGGTGAGGGAGTGTCAGACTCTTACTGACTAAAAACCGTCGTGTTCCGTCATAGGCCTTTTATGTACCAGGGCCGCGGTATCTCTTTCGAACAACCCGCAGCCCCGGCAGGCCTTGGCCCTGCTGGGCCCCGCTGGGATTGCTGACATCTCTTTGAGGAGCGCGTGAAACAACGCGCGCCGTCGATACGGGTCTGTCGTGTAGAAAGACAGAGGGACGATGAGCCACCCGAACTCACCGCCCACAGACCCACGCCTACGGTGGCCGGGAGTCATCTCGCGACACCCGGCGCCCGTGGTGGTCCAGCACGGCGGCCGGGATGAGAGGTGCGAACTCTCTGGCGTTCGGCCTCCTCCTTCTCGAGCATGACTGCTTCGCAGAAGGAGGCGACGGCATCCCATTCCCTCTCGCCCCGGACCATGGCCTGGATCAAGGCCGGACGCGAGAGGTCGCCGCCGTCTAAAGCCTCGACGAGGACCCGGCGGTGACCTTCCCATGCGGGGCACACCTGGACTGTGTGGTCCACCGTGTCCTCGGGGCTGTCCGCACAATGGTGACACCCGGGCGCCTCCTCACGACCGATTCGGTGCAGGTACCTCCCGAAACGTTTGGGCCTCCCAGGTTGGGCAGGAGCCGCTTGAAGGCAGCACCTGCCTTCTCCAGTTTGGGGCCCAAACGTCGGAAGTGCTCGACGAAGTTCCACCGGCCGTCGAGGACGAGTCCCAGGTACTTCATCGCCCTCTCGACGCCGCACTATGGGACGAACCTGTGCGTTTCATCTCAAAAATCTGTAACTTTTTTGTTTCTTGATATTTTGCATTGAAATTTTGTGTATGTGCGTCTGGATAGTTATGCTATTAGATAAATAAATCGCTGCAACTTTCAATAATAGATTTATTACGGAAAAAAAATGACAAATATATAATTGTGAAATTTTTCATACAAAAATTAAATGAAATTGTTATATAAATTATTTGCTTACGTTAAATTACAATAAAATTATTAAGAAGTTAATAAAATGATTATGGCATAATTTTAAACAAAAAAAAAACATGAAACTACTCATCACTTGCCAATATTTAGCTGCGTCAAGTAGTTCTTTTGGTATCATAGTACTGGTTCAGTTTAAGCTAGATATATATGGGTCAGAAGTATACAACAACATGTGCAGAAAGTCTTCCATTGTGGCAGACCTGGAACACTTTCTAGCGTGTGATTGAACCGATATTTCTAATAGTCTTTATTACGAGCTTCTTGAGCATCTTCCGATAATTGGACTATTAATAAAACTGCAAAATGTTCTATTATTTTGGCACCATGTATAAGAATTTTGTGGACTGAAGATGGCATATAGTATAACTGTGCGGTCCCCAGCGCATAGTCACCATAATTAACTGCGTTTACAGAAAATCCCGATGACATGGTTTCTGCTGAACATTGATAGTTTTGGAAAAATCTCCTTGCCGTATTTCCGTCACTGCTATTTCCAGAACCTTGACGAGGTTTATCAATGTGTAAGCCAAGCAATTCCCGGAAACGAGTTTGAACTTAGGTACTTCTCTTTTTCTTTAATCTTCTTATTCTCTGGAGTCGATGCAGACCACTTTAGAACAAGTCGTAATCAAATTTAATTTGATACTTTGCAAAACCATTTATAAATGAAAATTGTCCAACAAATTATTTTCAATATCTGAAGTACTTTTCCCGCTTATTATCTGAGCACATATATCGCGTCGAAAACAAACGAATTCACTCATATTTTTAATTTAATTTTATTGCAGTTGGACACACAAAGAAAATATTCGGCCACATTGATGAACATGCTGAAAACCCGAGTATTTATAGGACCCTAGTTTTAGTAACTTGTGCAAAACCAATGAGAAAAATGATAAGAATAGTTTTCACTTAGATAAAAACTATGCAACATGATTTTTATCATATTGTACATGTGGTTAGAATGTTCACTGCAAAAAAAATATATCATGAGAAAAAATGTTTTGGTCGATATTTCGGCTTCTAGCTCGAAATGGCGCAGTAATGACGCAGGTTTTTTTTATTTCCCTGTAACACTGAATAAGTAAGGTATCTTAAAATGTCATTAACTCGACACCGGGAGCCACCAATAACAACAAAACCTCCACTTGAAAATTAGAAAGACGTAAAAATTCCTTATGACGTTTAAAAATTAAATAAAAAAACAGAAAAAAATATATGTCATAAAAACATAACGGAATCGTAAACAAGAGATCTTGAGCAATTCAAAAATGTATAATACTAATATATTTCCTTGAAAGACATAGAAAATATCTCAAGTTGAACTTCTATAACGAGTAGTTTAGTCAATATGAAATTTTCAAAGTATGAAGTTTGAATCTAATTTTATGCAAGTAAAACATTTTTTTTATTTTTTTTTACTTCAATTTCGGATAGTTCTATTATTAATTATTGTAAAACAATCAAAACAGTTTCAGTAACGCGTCCTTTGTCTCAACCATTTTTGAGACGGAAAATACTGTTTGGTCCCATAGTGCGCCGATGGGAACCCCCCCACCGTGACTTGGGAACCCGAAGGTGGCGCGTTTCGAAGCCCATGAAAGCACATGGCCTCGGATTTGTGCAAGGCCACCTCCAGGCCCAGCAGCCGGATCCTCTCTATGACTGTCGCAACCCCGCGCGTCATTAAGTCGGCCGCCTCCTGGTGCGACCTCCCTTGTGCCAGAACCAGCGTGTCGTCAGCACCCGCAGCCTCCCCTTTGTGCCCGTTCACGAAATGGTTGAACCCATTCGGTGCACTGTTGTTTACGTTACTAGTGCTCGGTCTACTCCGATCTGCAACTGGCGTTGTATCTTTCGCGCGAGATTCGTTTGCTTGAGTTTTTTCCGTATTTAGCGCGTTAGCTGAAAAGTAATCATTTCCATGAATTCACTGGTATGTACTAAGAAATATGTACATGCACTCGTTGGGAAATGAAGCTCTGTCTACTTACATTTTCGAATAACTTCCAAAACAGCTTGTAGCACCGCCGTAGATGAATGAGTGACAGGATTGGACCGCCTGGTAAGTGCAGTCAGAGAGTGCAATAGCGACTCTTCCACTCCTGTAGCAGGTGCAGGCGCCTGAACAATATGAAAACAAAAACATTTCATTCATGCAAGTTATCTACAGTTTTTGTCATCAATATAGTGACGGTTATCAACACATACGGGCTCCACCACGTTTCTTTGGTTACTGAACACGTAATCCATCAGCTGAAGTAGGAACTGTTTCGGCACGGTAGATGTACCCTGCAAATAATAATATAATTTAGTAACGTAACTACTAACTCAGTTGTGATGATTGCAGCTTAACCAGACTTACAGAAACGAACGATGCAGCTTGGCTGAACTGGGAAAGTGGATCCTGTGCTTGCGCCTGTTGAGACGACCCCTGCGGTAACACAACACACACACATAGCAGAAATTTCCCCCCGGCGCTGAGCCTCCTCGCGCCAGTCGTACAGGCGCAAGAAGACCCTCGCCTCCAGATCCCACGGTGGCAGTCCAGCAAGTAGCGGGAGATCGTGCGGTGACAGGAGAACTCCCACCTCGGTGACAGAAGTGACTTTTAATTTGTTTTATCTACCCTCAAATAAAGTGCGTGAATAGCTACACTAGGCGGTACTACAAGTATTATTTGCTAATCCCGAGGACGAAGCCTGAGTATTAATATACCTAATTTAGTAACGTAACTACTAACTCAGTTGTGATGATTGCAGCTTAACCAGACTTACAGAAACGAACGATGCAGCTTGGCTGAACTGGGAAAGTGGATCTTGTGCTTGCGCCTGTTGAGACGACCAATTTTTTTTTTTCCGACGTCAAAAATCATCAAATTACCCCTCCCGCTGTGGCTTAGCAGCGGTGAGGGAGTGTCAGACTCTTACTGACTAAAAACCGTCGTGTTCCGTCATAGGCCTTTTATGCACCAGGGCCGCGGTATCTCTTTCGAACAACCCGCAGCCCCGGCAGGCCTTGGCCCTGCTGGGCCCCGCTGGGGTTGCTGACATCTCTTTGAGGAGCGCGTGGAACAACGCGCGCCGTCGACACGGGTCTGTCGTCTAGAAAGACAGAGGGACGATGAGCCACCCGAACTCACCGCCCACAGACCCACGCCTACGGCGGCCGGGAGTCATCTCGCGACACCCGGCGCCCGTGGTGGTCCAGCACGGCGGCCGGGATGAGAGGTGCGAACTCTCTGGCGTTCGGCCTCCTCCTTCTCGAGCATGACTGCTTCGCAGAAGGAGGCGACGGCATCCCATTCCCTCTCGCCCCGGACCATGGCCTGGATCAGGGCCGGACGCGAGAGGTCGCCGCCGTCTAAAGCCTCGACGAGGACCCGGCGGTGCCCTTCCCATGCGGGGCACACCTGGACTGTGTGGTCCACCGTGTCCTCGGGGCTGTCCGCACAATGGTGACACCCGGGCGCCTCCTCACGACCGATTCGGTGCAGGTACCTCCCGAAACGTTTGGGCCTCCCAGGTTGGGCAGGAGCCGCTTGAAGGCAGCACCTGCCTTCTCCAGTTTGGGGCCCAAACGTCGGAAGTGCTCGACGAAGTTCCACCGGCCGTCGAGGACGAGTCCCAGGTACTTCATCGCCCTCTCGACGCCGATGGGAACCCCCCCCACCGTGACTTGGGAACCCGAAGGTGGCGCGTTCCGAAGCCCATGAAAGCACATGGCCTCGGATTTGTGCAAGGCCACCTCCAGGCCCAGCAGCCGGATCCTCTCTATGACTGTCGCAACCCCGCGCGTCATTAAGTCGGCCGCCTCCTGGTGCGACCTCCCTTGTGCCAGAACCAGCGTGTCGTCAGCACCCGCAGCCTCCCCTTTGTGCCCGTTCACGAAATGGTTGAACCCATTCGGTGCACTGTTGTTTACGTTACTAGTGCTCGGTCTACTCCGATCTGCAACTGGCGTTGTATCTTTCGCGCGAGATTCGTTTGCTTGAGTTTTTTCCGTATTTAGCGCGTTAGCTGAAAAGTAATCATTTCCATGAATTCACTGGTATGTACTAAGAAATATGTACATGCACTCGTTGGGAAATGAAGCTCTGTCTACTTACATTTTCGAATAACTTCCAAAACAGCTTGTAGCACCGCCGTAGATGAATGAGTGACAGGATTGGACCGCCTGGTAAGTGCAGTCAGAGAGTGCAATAGCGACTCTTCCACTCCTGTAGCAGGTGCAGGCGCCTGAACAATATGAAAACAAAAACATTTCATTCATGCAAGTTATCTACAGTTTTTGTCATCAATATAGTGACGGTTATCAACACATACGGGCTCCACCACGTTTCTTTGGTTACTGAACACGTAATCCATCAGCTGAAGTAGGAACTGTTTCGGCACGGTAGATGTACCCTGCAAATAATAATATAATTTAGTAACGTAACTACTAACTAACTCAGTTGTGATGATTGCAGCTTAACCAGACTTACAGAAACGAACGATGCAGCTTGGCTGAACTGGGAAAGTGGATCCTGTGCTTGCGCCTGTTGAGACGACCCCTTTTTTTTTTTTTTTTTCCGACGTCAAAAATCATCAAATGACCCCTCCCGCTGTGGGTTAGCAGCGAGCGGTGAGGGAGTGTCAGACTCTTACTGACTAAAAACCGTCGTGTTCCGTCATAGGCCTTTTATGTACCAGGGCCGCGGTATCTCTTTCGAACAACCCGCAGCCCCGGCAGGCCTTGGCCCTGCTGGGCCCCGCTGGGATTGCTGACATCTCTTTGAGGAGCGCGTGAAACAACGCGCGCCGTCGATACGGGTCTGTCGTGTAGAAAGACAGAGGGACGATGAGCCACCCGAACTCACCGCCCACAGACCCACGCCTACGGTGGCCGGGAGTCATCTCGCGACACCCGGCGCCCGTGGTGGTCCAGCACGGCGGCCGGGATGAGAGGTGCGAACTCTCTGGCGTTCGGCCTCCTCCTTCTCGAGCATGACTGCTTCGCAGAAGGAGGCGACGGCATCCCATTCCCTCTCGCCCCGGACCATGGCCTGGATCAAGGCCGGACGCGAGAGGTCGCCGCCGTCTAAAGCCTCGACGAGGACCCGGCGGTGACCTTCCCATGCGGGGCACACCTGGACTGTGTGGTCCACCGTGTCCTCGGGGCTGTCCGCACAATGGTGACACCCGGGCGCCTCCTCACGACCGATTCGGTGCAGGTACCTCCCGAAACGTTTGGGCCTCCCAGGTTGGGCAGGAGCCGCTTGAAGGCAGCACCTGCCTTCTCCAGTTTGGGGCCCAAACGTCGGAAGTGCTCGACGAAGTTCCACCGGCCGTCGAGGACGAGTCCCAGGTACTTCATCGCCCTCTCGACGCCGCACTATGGGACGAACCTGTGCGTTTCATCTCAAAAATCTGTAACTTTTTTGTTTCTTGATATTTTGCATTGAAATTTTGTGTATGTGCGTCTGGATAGTTATGCTATTAGATAAATAAATCGCTGCAACTTTCAATAATAGATTTATTACGGAAAAAAAATGACAAATATATAATTGTGAAATTTTTCATACAAAAATTAAATGAAATTGTTATATAAATTATTTGCTTACGTTAAATTACAATAAAATTATTAAGAAGTTAATAAAATGATTATGGCATAATTTTAAACAAAAAAAAAACATGAAACTACTCATCACTTGCCAATATTTAGCTGCGTCAAGTAGTTCTTTTGGTATCATAGTACTGGTTCAGTTTAAGCTAGATATATATGGGTCAGAAGTATACAACAACATGTGCAGAAAGTCTTCCATTGTGGCAGACCTGGAACACTTTCTAGCGTGTGATTGAACCGATATTTCTAATAGTCTTTATTACGAGCTTCTTGAGCATCTTCCGATAATTGGACTATTAATAAAACTGCAAAATGTTCTATTATTTTGGCACCATGTATAAGAATTTTGTGGACTGAAGATGGCATATAGTATAACTGTGCGGTCCCCAGCGCATAGTCACCATAATTAACTGCGTTTACAGAAAATCCCGATGACATGGTTTCTGCTGAACATTGATAGTTTTGGAAAAATCTCCTTGCCGTATTTCCGTCACTGCTATTTCCAGAACCTTGACGAGGTTTATCAATGTGTAAGCCAAGCAATTCCCGGAAACGAGTTTGAACTTAGGTACTTCTCTTTTTCTTTAATCTTCTTATTCTCTGGAGTCGATGCAGACCACTTTAGAACAAGTCGTAATCAAATTTAATTTGATACTTTGCAAAACCATTTATAAATGAAAATTGTCCAACAAATTATTTTCAATATCTGAAGTACTTTTCCCGCTTATTATCTGAGCACATATATCGCGTCGAAAACAAACGAATTCACTCATATTTTTAATTTAATTTTATTGCAGTTGGACACACAAAGAAAATATTCGGCCACATTGATGAACATGCTGAAAACCCGAGTATTTATAGGACCCTAGTTTTAGTAACTTGTGCAAAACCAATGAGAAAAATGATAAGAATAGTTTTCACTTAGATAAAAACTATGCAACATGATTTTTATCATATTGTACATGTGGTTAGAATGTTCACTGCAAAAAAAATATATCATGAGAAAAAATGTTTTGGTCGATATTTCGGCTTCTAGCTCGAAATGGCGCAGTAATGACGCAGGTTTTTTTTATTTCCCTGTAACACTGAATAAGTAAGGTATCTTAAAATGTCATTAACTCGACACCGGGAGCCACCAATAACAACAAAACCTCCACTTGAAAATTAGAAAGACGTAAAAATTCCTTATGACGTTTAAAAATTAAATAAAAAAACAGAAAAAAATATATGTCATAAAAACATAACGGAATCGTAAACAAGAGATCTTGAGCAATTCAAAAATGTATAATACTAATATATTTCCTTGAAAGACATAGAAAATATCTCAAGTTGAACTTCTATAACGAGTAGTTTAGTCAATATGAAATTTTCAAAGTATGAAGTTTGAATCTAATTTTATGCAAGTAAAACATTTTTTTTATTTTTTTTTACTTCAATTTCGGATAGTTCTATTATTAATTATTGTAAAACAATCAAAACAGTTTCAGTAACGCGTCCTTTGTCTCAACCATTTTTGAGACGGAAAATACTGTTTGGTCCCATAGTGCGCCGATGGGAACCCCCCCACCGTGACTTGGGAACCCGAAGGTGGCGCGTTTCGAAGCCCATGAAAGCACATGGCCTCGGATTTGTGCAAGGCCACCTCCAGGCCCAGCAGCCGGATCCTCTCTATGACTGTCGCAACCCCGCGCGTCATTAAGTCGGCCGCCTCCTGGTGCGACCTCCCTTGTGCCAGAACCAGCGTGTCGTCAGCACCCGCAGCCTCCCCTTTGTGCCCGTTCACGAAATGGTTGAACCCATTCGGTGCACTGTTGTTTACGTTACTAGTGCTCGGTCTACTCCGATCTGCAACTGGCGTTGTATCTTTCGCGCGAGATTCGTTTGCTTGAGTTTTTTCCGTATTTAGCGCGTTAGCTGAAAAGTAATCATTTCCATGAATTCACTGGTATGTACTAAGAAATATGTACATGCACTCGTTGGGAAATGAAGCTCTGTCTACTTACATTTTCGAATAACTTCCAAAACAGCTTGTAGCACCGCCGTAGATGAATGAGTGACAGGATTGGACCGCCTGGTAAGTGCAGTCAGAGAGTGCAATAGCGACTCTTCCACTCCTGTAGCAGGTGCAGGCGCCTGAACAATATGAAAACAAAAACATTTCATTCATGCAAGTTATCTACAGTTTTTGTCATCAATATAGTGACGGTTATCAACACATACGGGCTCCACCACGTTTCTTTGGTTACTGAACACGTAATCCATCAGCTGAAGTAGGAACTGTTTCGGCACGGTAGATGTACCCTGCAAATAATAATTTATTTATTTAATTTATTTATGAGTATGGAAGACTTACAGCTAAGTACATATAATAGTTAATTGTGTGACTAACTGACAGCCAATTACAAGTCTTCACTTCTAAAACTAGTTTAACATAAAAAGGATAGTAGAACAAACTCAACACACTGCTTATAACGCCTGAGCAAAAACAAAAAACAAAAATTAAAAAACGCAAAACCAATAACTTTGCTACAGGATTTTTTGAGGGAAATGTTAAGTATTAGAAATTGAATTGAAAAATGGGAAAAATTAATTTAATTTTTAAAGAAATTCAATGCTAAACTCTTTCTCACCGAAGTCACACTTGTTTTAAATATGTCGAAGTCAAACTGCTTACACACCTTATTAAAATATCTACACACACGCACAAAATAAGAATTTTGCCTGTAATTTGTATTTGATAATGGTACGCTTAGCGGTGGATTGAACCTTTTGGATTTACTTGGCACATTAAAATAGAAAGACGATAAAATTTCAAAACAATTTATATCACCTTGAACCGTTTTCAATAAAAATATACAGTCAGAGATGTCACGTCGATTAGCCAGTGGTAAAATATGAAATTTTTTACAGAGATTGGGATAGTTAACTGATTGATACGGTACTCTTTGATGATAGCATAAGAATTTTATAAATCTTTTTTGGATACGCTCAATGCGGTCAATGTATTTGTGATAGCAGGGATTCCATATTTCAGATGCATATTCCAAGTGGCTTCTAACATAAGTACAGTAAAGAATTTTTAAAGTTTTGGCTTTTGTGAAGCACTTAGATAATCGCATAACGAAACCCAGAGACTTAGACGCTTTAGCAACGATAGCATCGACATGCTTATCAAAGCTTAGTTTGTAATCGTGATGCACTCCCAGATCACGAATAGTATCACATCTAGGTAAGACATGACCACCTAGAGTGTACGTTGTGGTTAGAACCGATCTTTCACGAGAATATGTCACAACAGAGCATTTGCTGGGGTTCAGGTCAAGCTTGTTATTTTTACAATAATCTTGAAGACTCTGTAAATCTTTTTGAAGTGCTGACATGTCCGCTGTTGAAGATATAGTTGCGTATATCTTCATATCATCAGCAAAGCACAATAATTTGGATGAAGTCAAGCAGGAATCGATGTCATTTACGTAAATAATAAATAATAACGGACCGAGCAGGGAGCCCTGGGGGACACCACTAGGGACTGAAACCCAGCTAGAAATGTAGTTATTTAATACTACAGCCTGTGACCTGTTTTCTATGTAAGATGAAAACCATCTGAGTAAGTCACCGCGTATACCGATCCCCTCTAACTTCCGTAATAGGATGGAATGGTCGATCCGGTCAAAACATTTACTATAATCTGTGTAAATGACATCAACCTGCCCACCATGATCCATTGCGTCTGTGATGTAATTGTTTAGCAGTAGAAGATTGGTAACAGTGGATCTACCTTTGAGAAAACCGTGTTGGAAGGGACTAAATGATAATTTTAGAGCCGAATAAACTTGGTTGTACACTATACGTTCGAACATCTTGGCGACAATACACAGTTTGGATATCGGTCTATAATTTGCAATTTCTGTTTTGACTCCTTTCTTATGTATTGGCGATATATATGCCGACTTCCACATGTGGGGGACAACACAAGAAACTAAAGATTTCTTAAATAAAATTGAAATAGGATATGCAATAGTTGCAGCACAGCGTACTAGAAGCTTGGATGAGATGTTATCCGGTCCTGGCGCTTTTGACGTATCCAATTTACGAAGCATGTTGATAATATCTTCTATGTTTACCGTGATACAACTGATATCGGATGAAGGGTTTGATGGTTCCGTAACATGAGCAAAAGGAGAGCTAGCATCACGATCGAGGTTGGGATCTAAAAAAGTCGAGTGAAAATACTTTGCAAAAGCCTCACAAATAGATTCACCAGTGCGCAGTGTTTCATTTTTATAATTGAACGAGCTCGGGATCGCATTCGTGTTATGACGTTTTTTAACAAATGTCCAAAAATTTTTAGGGTTGTTTTCTATAGACGTTTCGGTAAGTTTTAAGTAATTAGAGTAACATTGACTTTCCAATGATTTTACCCTTTCGCGAAGAAGTTTAAAGGTTTGTTCGTCAGCTATATTACCGTAGGTTTTAATTTTTTTTAAGTATTTATGTTTCTCCTTTATGATTTTAATTAATGAGGAACTATACCAGGTCGGATACGATTTGTTGCGGAAAAGTTTCTGGGGAATATATTTAAGTTGGAGGTTATAAATTATGCTGTTGAAAAAGCTTACCGAATCGTCAATTGACCTTACTGAAAATTCATTATCCCAGTCAGTCTTAGAAATATCGCGGTTAAGAGAATCATAGTCACCCCTATCATATAAGAATTGTAAACGTGATGCTCTCTCAAGAGGAGGCGTTTCGACAAGATCTACTGTAATCTGCAATGCCGGGTGATAATCATCGATTGGTACCAACGGGCTTAAACATTCACTGACGCCGACTGCCACGTTGGAAAGTACTAAGTCGAGTATTTTGCCGTGTTTGTTAGTCACACCATTATATTGACTAAAATCTATAGTACATAACTCATCGCCAAATAATACTTCATCACTACTTTTAAGATTTGTTGGGACGAACGATATGCTATCAGATGAGACCCAATTTATTCCACTCATGTTGAAGTCGCCAATAACAAGAAATTTATCAGGACAATTATCAATAACAGATGTATTTAATTTGGACAGAAAGTTCGTTAACTGTGAAGAAAAAGAAAGACCACGGTTTTGTTTACAAAGATAAATTCCACAAAGATGTAAGTTAATATACTTACGTGTATTAAAGTCCTTCAAATGCATACTTATCCAGAGATCTTCAGCAGTTGATTGAAAATGTTGTTGACATGTAACTGACAATTCTCGACGAGTAGCTATTAACACCCCACCACCGCGCGATTGACCAGTTAAAATATAATCCCTGTCCCTACGCCACACAATATACCTTTCATCAAAAAACTCTGAGTTCAAAACTCCATCCAATAGCCACGTCTCCGTGAGAATAATAATATCGATGTACAAGCTGCCATCTGACGATAGAATATATCGGATTTAGTTCGTAAACCACGAACATTCTGATAGAATATGTTTAGGCCGTATAAGCTTACATTCGCATTAGTTGCCATTGTGCATCAAATCAATAACAAACAAGAAACCATTACAAAATAGCAATAAAAGTCGTTTAAAAAGCATATGAATAATCGATACAATGTTGAAGACAAAAAAGAAATATGTTTGTTGTAAGCAAATGACCAATAGTTTAATTAGCGTGAGGGTAATATTCGACTTTGAGTGGTAAACAACTGTGTGAGCAAACAAGCAATAACGTATGGATCGTACAGGTGAGAAAGAGTTAAGCATATTTTTAGTTATGACGCATTGAAGTATACAGCGCGATAAGCAACATAGTGGAATTTTTACTAACGAACAAGAGAATGGTAACCGGTTCATTAGTGTAGCAGAGGTGCTAAACAATTTGTAACAACTTAGTATAGTGACATGAATTATGACAAAGCAAAGTGGTAGCGATGATTGTATAATGTAGTATAAATAACATATTAAGCAATTTTGTTTAAATCCGATTCTTTCCTCACTATTAAAACCTTTGAATTGGTGTTTTTGAGTACGTGAATTTTACCATGTTTCACCCAAATAAATTCGTAGTTTTTTTCTTTGGCAATAGTTTTGGTTTTACTCAGTAGCTTCTTATATTCTACACTAAGATGATCATTGACAAATACGCGCCGAGATGTGCCTTGAAATCCAATGTCGGTTGTGCACAGGTCCTTTACTGCTCTTGCGGCCGCTATAAAGTCCTCCTTGACGTATCTGTTCAAGAAGCCCACGACAATAAGTTTTTCGTTTGAATTGAAAATGGGCACCCTCGAGACGTAATTAATCAGGGTTTTGGGGCAACTATAGTTCACTTTCCGGCCAATCGCATCAATAATCGAGAATAAATTTTCACCTTTCTTTATAGGAACACCCTTAATTTCGATATTATTTAACCGGGAGCGCTGGTCAAATGATGCAATTTCGAACTTAGCTCTGGATAATTCTGTTTGAAGATCATTAATAGTCTCTTGCATCTTGTCAATCTCTGAGACTTTATTTTCGACTTCAGCAATTCTTAAATCGAATTCTTCAAGTTTGCCACTGGTTCCCTCACATGTCGACTTCAGATCGGATAGCTCCTCCTTAATAACCTTGATGTCATCGATTAGTGTCGGCAAATTAATCAGTTGGCGTTTCATATCCCGTATCTCACTGAGGATGGTTTCAAGGGAAGCTTGATCAGAAGTTGGTACGGCTGGAGACGAAGTTTTACAGGATAAGCACTTCCACTGTGCCATCCTTGTAGCACCCAGCTTTCTCCATCCAGCTTCGGATATATTTGCACATTCAAAGTCCAGGTGTTTTTTACAGCTTCCACATTGAACGCCATCGTTGAATTTCACATTACACACTGCACACGTTTTCATTGTTAAAGCACTACTAGAAAAGAGTTCGAAAGAAGTAGGTATGCAAAAGGTTGGCGATCTATTTATTTGCTCGGAGCAGCAAGCAGCGCGTACTGTACGACTGAGTGTCCACCGTTGAAGGAATATATAATTTAGTAACGTAACTACTAACTCAGTTGTGATGATTGCAGCTTAACCAGACTTACAGAAACGAACGATGCAGCTTGGCTGAACTGGGAAAGTGGATCCTGTGCTTGCGCCTGTTGAGACGACCCCTGCGGTAACACAACACACACACATAGCAGAAATTTCCCCCCGGCGCTGAGCCTCCTCGCGCCAGTCGTACAGGCGCAAGAAGACCCTCGCCTCCAGATCCCACGGTGGCAGTCCAGCAAGTAGCGGGAGATCGTGCGGTGACAGGAGAACTCCCACCTCGGTGACAGAAGTGACTTTTAATTTGTTTTATCTACCCTCAAATAAAGTGCGTGAATAGCTACACTAGGCGGTACTACAAGTATTATTTGCTAATCCCGAGGACGAAGCCTGAGTATTAATATACCTAATTTAGTAACGTAACTACTAACTCAGTTGTGATGATTGCAGCTTAACCAGACTTACAGAAACGAACGATGCAGCTTGGCTGAACTGGGAAAGTGGATCTTGTGCTTGCGCCTGTTGAGACGACCAATTTTTTTTTTTTCCGACGTCAAAAATCATCAAATTACCCCTCCCGCTGTGGCTTAGCAGCGGTGAGGGAGTGTCAGACTCTTACTGACTAAAAACCGTCGTGTTCCGTCATAGGCCTTTTATGCACCAGGGCCGCGGTATCTCTTTCGAACAACCCGCAGCCCCGGCAGGCCTTGGCCCTGCTGGGCCCCGCTGGGGTTGCTGACATCTCTTTGAGGAGCGCGTGGAACAACGCGCGCCGTCGACACGGGTCTGTCGTCTAGAAAGACAGAGGGACGATGAGCCACCCGAACTCACCGCCCACAGACCCACGCCTACGGCGGCCGGGAGTCATCTCGCGACACCCGGCGCCCGTGGTGGTCCAGCACGGCGGCCGGGATGAGAGGTGCGAACTCTCTGGCGTTCGGCCTCCTCCTTCTCGAGCATGACTGCTTCGCAGAAGGAGGCGACGGCATCCCATTCCCTCTCGCCCCGGACCATGGCCTGGATCAGGGCCGGACGCGAGAGGTCGCCGCCGTCTAAAGCCTCGACGAGGACCCGGCGGTGCCCTTCCCATGCGGGGCACACCTGGACTGTGTGGTCCACCGTGTCCTCGGGGCTGTCCGCACAATGGTGACACCCGGGCGCCTCCTCACGACCGATTCGGTGCAGGTACCTCCCGAAACGTTTGGGCCTCCCAGGTTGGGCAGGAGCCGCTTGAAGGCAGCACCTGCCTTCTCCAGTTTGGGGCCCAAACGTCGGAAGTGCTCGACGAAGTTCCACCGGCCGTCGAGGACGAGTCCCAGGTACTTCATCGCCCTCTCGACGCCGATGGGAACCCCCCCCACCGTGACTTGGGAACCCGAAGGTGGCGCGTTCCGAAGCCCATGAAAGCACATGGCCTCGGATTTGTGCAAGGCCACCTCCAGGCCCAGCAGCCGGATCCTCTCTATGACTGTCGCAACCCCGCGCGTCATTAAGTCGGCCGCCTCCTGGTGCGACCTCCCTTGTGCCAGAACCAGCGTGTCGTCAGCACCCGCAGCCTCCCCTTTGTGCCCGTTCACGAAATGGTTGAACCCATTCGGTGCACTGTTGTTTACGTTACTAGTGCTCGGTCTACTCCGATCTGCAACTGGCGTTGTATCTTTCGCGCGAGATTCGTTTGCTTGAGTTTTTTCCGTATTTAGCGCGTTAGCTGAAAAGTAATCATTTCCATGAATTCACTGGTACTAAGAAATATGTACATGCACTCGTTGGGAAATGAAGCTCTGTCTACTTACATTTTCGAATAACTTCCAAAACAGCTTGTAGCACCGCCGTAGATGAATGAGTGACAGGATTGGACCGCCTGGTAAGTGCAGTCAGAGAGTGCAATAGCGACTCTTCCACTCCTGTAGCAGGTGCAGGCGCCTGAACAATATGAAAACAAAAACATTTCATTCATGCAAGTTATCTACAGTTTTTGTCATCAATATAGTGACGGTTATCAACACATACGGGCTCCACCACGTTTCTTTGGTTACTGAACACGTAATCCATCAGCTGAAGTAGGAACTGTTTCGGCACGGTAGATGTACCCTGCAAATAATAATATAATTTAGTAACGTAACTACTAACTAACTCAGTTGTGATGATTGCAGCTTAACCAGACTTACAGAAACGAACGATGCAGCTTGGCTGAACTGGGAAAGTGGATCCTGTGCTTGCGCCTGTTGAGACGACCCCTTTTTTTTTTTTTTTTCCGACGTCAAAAATCATCAAATGACCCCTCCCGCTGTGGGTTAGCAGCGAGCGGTGAGGGAGTGTCAGACTCTTACTGACTAAAAACCGTCGTGTTCCGTCATAGGCCTTTTATGTACCAGGGCCGCGGTATCTCTTTCGAACAACCCGCAGCCCCGGCAGGCCTTGGCCCTGCTGGGCCCCGCTGGGATTGCTGACATCTCTTTGAGGAGCGCGTGGAACAACGCGCGCCGTCGATACGGGTCTGTCGTGTAGAAAGACAGAGGGACGATGAGCCACCCGAACTCACCGCCCACAGACCCACGCCTACGGTGGCCGGGAGTCATCTCGCGACACCCGGCGCCCGTGGTGGTCCAGCACGGCGGCCGGGATGAGAGGTGCGAACTCTCTGGCGTTCGGCCTCCTCCTTCTCGAGCATGACTGCTTCGCAGAAGGAGGCGACGGCATCCCATTCCCTCTCGCCCCGGACCATGGCCTGGATCAAGGCCGGACGCGAGAGGTCGCCGCCGTCTAAAGCCTCGACGAGGACCCGGCGGTGACCTTCCCATGCGGGGCACACCTGGACTGTGTGGTCCACCGTGTCCTCGGGGCTGTCCGCACAATGGTGACACCCGGGCGCCTCCTCACGACCGATTCGGTGCAGGTACCTCCCGAAACGTTCGGGCCTCCCAGGTTGGGCAGGAGCCGCTTGAAGGCAGCACCTGCCTTCTCCAGTTTGGGGCCCAAACGTCGGAAGTGCTCGACGAAGTTCCACCGGCCGTCGAGGACGAGTCCCAGGTACTTCATCGCCCTCTCGACGCCGCACTATGGGACGAACCTGTGCGTTTCATCTCAAAAATCTGTAACTTTTTTGTTTCTTGATATTTTGCATTGAAATTTTGTGTATGTGCGTCTGGATAGTTATGCTATTAGATAAATAAATCGCTGCAACTTTCAATAATAGATTTATTACGGAAAAAAAATGACAAATATATAATTGTGAAATTTTTCATACAAAAATTAAATGAAATTGTTATATAAATTATTTGCTTACGTTAAATTACAATAAAATTATTAAGAAGTTAATAAAATGATTATGGCATAATTTTAAACAAAAAAAAACATGAAACTACTCATCACTTGCCAATATTTAGCTGCGTCAAGTAGTTCTTTTGGTATCATAGTACTGGTTCAGTTTAAGCTAGATATATATGGGTCAGAAGTATACAACAACATGTGCAGAAAGTCTTCCATTGTGGCAGACCTGGAACACTTTCTAGCGTGTGATTGAACCGATATTTCTAATAGTCTTTATTACGAGCTTCTTGAGCATCTTCCGATAATTGGACTATTAATAAAACTGCAAAATGTTCTATTATTTTGGCACCATGTATAAGAATTTTGTGGACTGAAGATGGCATATAGTATAACTGTGCGGTCCCCAGCGCATAGTCACCATAATAAACTGCGTTTACAGAAAATCCCGATGACATGGTTTCTGCTGAACATTGATAGTTTTGGAAAAATCTCCTTGCCGTATTTCCGTCACTGCTATTTCCAGAACCTTGACGAGGTTTATCAATGTGTAAGCCAAGCAATTCCCGGAAACGAGTTTGAACTTAGGTACTTCTCTTTTTCTTTAATCTTCTTATTCTCTGGAGTCGATGCAGACCACTTTAGAACAAGTCGTAATCAAATTTAATTTGATACTTTGCAAAACCATTTATAAATGAAAATTGTCCAACAAATTATTTTCAATATCTGAAGTACTTTTCCCGCTTATTATCTGAGCACATATATCGCGTCGAAAACAAACGAATTCACTCATATTTTTAATTTAATTTTATTGCAGTTGGACACACAAAGAAAATATTCGGCCACATTGATGAACATGCTGAAAACCCGAGTATTTATAGGACCCTAGTTTTAGTAACTTGTGCAAAACCAATGAGAAAAATGATAAGAATAGTTTTCACTTAGATAAAAACTATGCAACATGATTTTTATCATATTGTACATGTGGTTAGAATGTTCACTGCAAAAAAAATATATCATGAGAAAAAATGTTTTGGTCGATATTTCGGCTTCTAGCTCGAAATGGCGCAGTAATGACGCAGGTTTTTTTTATTTCCCTGTAACACTGAATAAGTAAGGTATCTTAAAATGTCATTAACTCGACACCGGGAGCCACCAATAACAACAAAACCTCCACTTGAAAATTAGAAAGACGTAAAAATTCCTTATGACGTTTAAAAATTAAATAAAAAAACAGAAAAAAATATATGTCATAAAAACATAACGGAATCGTAAACAAGAGATCTTGAGCAATTCAAAAATGTATAATACTAATATATTTCCTTGAAAGACATAGAAAATATCTTGAGTTGAACTTCTATAACGAGTAGTTCAGTCAATATGAAATTTTCAAAGTATGAAGTTTGAATCTAATTTTATGCAAGTAAAACATTTTTTTTATTTTTTTTTACTTCAATTTCGGATAGTTCTATTATTAATTATTGTAAAACAATCAAAACAGTTTCAGTAACGCGTCCTTTGTCTCAACCATTTTTGAGACGGAAAATACTGTTTGGTCCCATAGTGCGCCGATGGGAACCCCCCCACCGTGACTTGGGAACCCGAAGGTGGCGCGTTTCGAAGCCCATGAAAGCACATGGCCTCGGATTTGTGCAAGGCCACCTCCAGGCCCAGCAGCCGGATCCTCTCTATGACTGTCGCAACCCCGCGCGTCATTAAGTCGGCCGCCTCCTGGTGCGACCTCCCTTGTGCCAGAACCAGCGTGTCGTCAGCACCCGCAGCCTCCCCTTTGTGCCCGTTCACGAAATGGTTGAACCCATTCGGTGCACTGTTGTTTACGTTACTAGTGCTCGGTCTACTCCGATCTGCAACTGGCGTTGTATCTTTCGCGCGAGATTCGTTTGCTTGAGTTTTTTCCGTATTTAGCGCGTTAGCTGAAAAGTAATCATTTCCATGAATTCACTGGTATGTACTAAGAAATATGTACATGCACTCGTTGGGAAATGAAGCTCTGTCTACTTACATTTTCGAATAACTTCCAAAACAGCTTGTAGCACCGCCGTAGATGAATGAGTGACAGGATTGGACCGCCTGGTAAGTGCAGTCAGAGAGTGCAATAGCGACTCTTCCACTCCTGTAGCAGGTGCAGGCGCCTGAACAATATGAAAACAAAAACATTTCATTCATGCAAGTTATCTATAGTTTTTGTCATCAATATAGTGACGGTTATCAACACATACGGGCTCCACCACGTTTCTTTGGTTACTGAACACGTAATCCATCAGCTGAAGTAGGAACTGTTTCGGCACGGTAGATGTACCCTGCAAATAATAATATAATTTAGTAACGTAACTACTAACTCAGTTGTGATGATTGCAGCTTAACCAGACTTACAGAAACGAACGATGCAGCTTGGCTGAACTGGGAAAGTGGATCCTGTGCTTGCGCCTGTTGAGACGACCCCTGCGGTAACACAACACACACACATAGCAGAAATTTCCCCCCGGCGCTGAGCCTCCTCGCGCCAGTCGTACAGGCGCAAGAAGACCCTCGCCTCCAGATCCCACGGTGGCAGTCCAGCAAGTAGCGGGAGATCGTGCGGTGACAGGAGAACTCCCACCTCGGTGACAGAAGTGACTTTTAATTTGTTTTATCTACCCTCAAATAAAGTGCGTGAATAGCTACACTAGGCGGTACTACAAGTATTATTTGCTAATCCCGAGGACGAAGCCTGAGTATTAATATACCTAATTTAGTAACGTAACTACTAACTCAGTTGTGATGATTGCAGCTTAACCAGACTTACAGAAACGAACGATGCAGCTTGGCTGAACTGGGAAAGTGGATCTTGTGCTTGCGCCTGTTGAGACGACCAATTTTTTTTTTTTCCGACGTCAAAAATCATCAAATTACCCCTCCCGCTGTGGCTTAGCAGCGGTGAGGGAGTGTCAGACTCTTACTGACTAAAAACCGTCGTGTTCCGTCATAGGCCTTTTATGCACCAGGGCCGCGGTATCACTTTCGAACAACCCGCAGCCCCGGCAGGCCTTGGCCCTGCTGGGCCCCGCTGGGGTTGCTGACATCTCTTTGAGGAGCGCGTGGAACAACGCGCGCCGTCGACACGGGTCTGTCGTCTAGAAAGACAGAGGGACGATGAGCCACCCGAACTCACCGCCCACAGACCCACGCCTACGGCGGCCGGGAGTCATCTCGCGACACCCGGCGCCCGTGGTGGTCCAGCACGGCGGCCGGGATGAGAGGTGCGAACTCTCTGGCGTTCGGCCTCCTCCTTCTCGAGCATGACTGCTTCGCAGAAGGAGGCGACGGCATCCCATTCCCTCTCGCCCCGGACCATGGCCTGGATCAGGGCCGGACGCGAGAGGTCGCCGCCGTCTAAAGCCTCGACGAGGACCCGGCGGTGCCCTTCCCATGCGGGGCACACCTGGACTGTGTGGTCCACCGTGTCCTCGGGGCTGTCCGCACAATGGTGACACCCGGGCGCCTCCTCACGACCGATTCGGTGCAGGTACCTCCCGAAACGTTTGGGCCTCCCAGGTTGGGCAGGAGCCGCTTGAAGGCAGCACCTGCCTTCTCCAGTTTGGGGCCCAAACGTCGGAAGTGCTCGACGAAGTTCCACCGGCCGTCGAGGACGAGTCCCAGGTACTTCATCGCCCTCTCGACGCCGATGGGAACCCCCCCCACCGTGACTTGGGAACCCGAAGGTGGCGCGTTCCGAAGCCCATGAAAGCACATGGCCTCGGATTTGTGCAAGGCCACCTCCAGGCCCAGCAGCCGGATCCTCTCTATGACTGTCGCAACCCCGCGCGTCATTAAGTCGGCCGCCTCCTGGTGCGACCTCCCTTGTGCCAGAACCAGCGTGTCGTCAGCACCCGCAGCCTCCCCTTTGTGCCCGTTCACGAAATGGTTGAACCCATTCGGTGCACTGTTGTTTACGTTACTAGTGCTCGGTCTACTCCGATCTGCAACTGGCGTTGTATCTTTCGCGCGAGATTCGTTTGCTTGAGTTTTTTCCGTATTTAGCGCGTTAGCTGAAAAGTAATCATTTCCATGAATTCACTGGTATGTACTAAGAAATATGTACATGCACTCGTTGGGAAATGAAGCTCTGTCTACTTACATTTTCGAATAACTTCCAAAACAGCTTGTAGCACCGCCGTAGATGAATGAGTGACAGGATTGGACCGCCTGGTAAGTGCAGTCAGAGAGTGCAATAGCGACTCTTCCACTCCTGTAGCAGGTGCAGGCGCCTGAACAATATGAAAACAAAAACATTTCATTCATGCAAGTTATCTACAGTTTTTGTCATCAATATAGTGACGGTTATCAACACATACGGGCTCCACCACGTTTCTTTGGTTACTGAACACGTAATCCATCAGCTGAAGTAGGAACTGTTTCGGCACGGTAGATGTACCCTGCAAATAATAATATAATTTAGTAACGTAACTACTAACTAACTCAGTTGTGATGATTGCAGCTTAACCAGACTTACAGAAACGAACGATGCAGCTTGGCTGAACTGGGAAAGTGGATCCTGTGCTTGCGCCTGTTGAGACGACCCCTTTTTTTTTTTTTTCCGACGTCAAAAATCATCAAATGACCCCTCCCGCTGTGGGTTAGCAGCGAGCGGTGAGGGAGTGTCAGACTCTTACTGACTAAAAACCGTCGTGTTCCGTCATAGGCCTTTTATGTACCAGGGCCGCGGTATCTCTTTCGAACAACCCGCAGCCCCGGCAGGCCTTGGCCCTGCTGGGCCCCGCTGGGATTGCTGACATCTCTTTGAGGAGCGCGTGGAACAACGCGCGCCGTCGATACGGGTCTGTCGTGTAGAAAGACAGAGGGACGATGAGCCACCCGAACTCACCGCCCACAGACCCACGCCTACGGTGGCCGGGAGTCATCTCGCGACACCCGGCGCCCGTGGTGGTCCAGCACGGCGGCCGGGATGAGAGGTGCGAACTCTCTGGCGTTCGGCCTCCTCCTTCTCGAGCATGACTGCTTCGCAGAAGGAGGCGACGGCATCCCATTCCCTCTCGCCCCGGACCATGGCCTGGATCAAGGCCGGACGCGAGAGGTCGCCGCCGTCTAAAGCCTCGACGAGGACCCGGCGGTGACCTTCCCATGCGGGGCACACCTGGACTGTGTGGTCCACCGTGTCCTCGGGGCTGTCCGCACAATGGTGACACCCGGGCGCCTCCTCACGACCGATTCGGTGCAGGTACCTCCCGAAACGTTTGGGCCTCCCAGGTTGGGCAGGAGCCGCTTGAAGGCAGCACCTGCCTTCTCCAGTTTGGGGCCCAAACGTCGGAAGTGCTCGACGAAGTTCCACCGGCCGCACGGTATTTCGCCTAGAACATGCTAGGTGGACAAAATTCAAGTTTTCATTTCCAGGAAATCTTAATTGCATAACACAAACAACACCCCCAAACTCCAAATTCCGAGAAAAAGTTGTTTTTCAAATGCTTAACTGATGAGTCATAAAGATAAGAAGTCAGGTAATGAGTTTAATGAAAGTGTTCCGGTCAATCAGTTGCAATTTAGCGACACTTCTGTGCACAACTCATTGTGGTATATAGTGATATTGTGAATTTTTTTTGTGGTGGATATTAATACTGAGGGTATGTACTATTATTTAATGTATTATTTTTTATCAGAATCTATTAAAATGAATTTTTAGCATTTTTTAACTTGAGGCATAAATTTTAGCGTATTGTTTTTCATAAAAAAAACTTTGAAGGTTCAGGAAATACATTGATTCGCCTCTATTCGGGCTAGTTTTTAGATATATTGTAGGTATAACTGTGTAGTTTGTAAAAATATACATATTGTTCAGCACACTTCAGTACAACATATTTTTTTCTTTTTTTTTCAGAACACGTTTACTCTATTTCAAGGGTAGCCTTTTTTGAAGAGTGGTTGAAACACACGAAGAATGATAAAAGGTCGCGTATTTATGACTATCTTTCTTCAAAATTTCACTTTGGTGATATTACTGAAAGCAGCCATAGAGAAATAAAGTTGAAAATATCCAACTTTTCCACTAAGATTGGAGCCAAATGGTTGGCTTCGGGAAAATCGAAGGAGCGTTTTTTAATTACAAATAAGACTTGGCTGGATGAAGGAGACATACACTTTACTGTGAGTTCTTTAGTCCCACAACCTTCGACATCAAGTGAGGCTGTGACATCTGCAGGAAGACCTCGCAAAGATTTCGAGGAATCGTCGTTTAAGACGAAGAAACGTCGAGTCGTAGATCTCGTAGAATCTCGAAGTGCCAGTGAATTAGTGACTGCTGCCGAAATAGCTATGCGTTCAGCAGGACAAAGAAAAGTTGCCCATGTGATTAGAGACATTAGTGAGAGCCCAGATAATATTATTAAGTCAAAAAATACCAGTTCCGTTAATCCTAGGCAGTTAAGTAGTGACGAAGCCTAAGCATACTATATAGATTCTAAGTCAACAACACATGCTTACAAACAAACTAGGAAGTGGTCCATAATAGCAGGTCATAATGTGTTTCCGTCATATTTTAGTGTAGTAAAATCCAAACAGGCCTGTTACCCTGCAGAGGAGCACATTGCTATAACAGAAACTCGTGCTGAAATAAATTTGCAAGGCTTATTAAATAAAACAGCGGAACGTCTAGTATTAGCACAGAATGAAGTTATCAACAGTGTCCTCCCAACAAGTTCAAAGTTTACACTTGTTAGTAAATGGGGATGTGATGGCAGTTCTGGGCACAGCACATACAAACAGAAATTTGAGAACAGTGAAGATACGGACGAATTTCTTTTCGTATTTTCTTTCGTTCCGGTTAAGTTATATGATGGGTCCAAAATTATTTGGCAAAATCCTCGACCTTCATCAACTATGTATTGTCGCCCAATCAAATTTATATTTGCTAAGGAAACGAACGACTTCACGTTAGCAGAGACAAATAGATTGTTGGAAGAAATTAATGCTCTTCTTCCAACACTTATCAACTTTGGTGATACTCAAATCTCTGTGAAACACGAACTTCTTCTGACAATGACAGACGGAAAGGTATGTAACGCCTTAACGGAAACTCGTTCATCTCAAAAGTGTTTCATCTGTGGTGCCACCCCCAAGACGATGAACGATGACCCCGCGAAGTTTAACAGCAATCAGGAACATTTTGGCTTTGGTTTATCTACACTTCATGCTTGGATTCGTTGCTTTGAATGCCTTTTACATATCAGCTACAAGTTGAATATTAAGAAATGGCAGGCTAGAAGCGACGAAGACAAAACTGATATCAAGGCTCGTTCCGAAGAAATCAAGTTAAAATTCAAGAACGAGATGGGACTCATTGTAGATAAACCAAAGCCAGGATTTGGTTCTTCCAATGATGGAAACACAGCCCGTCGCTTTTTTAAGAATGCTGAGATGAGCGCTCAAATCACAGGGTTAGATGTTACTATTATCAAACAGTTTGATGTTATTTTGAGGACATTGTCTTCTGGGTTCGAAATAAACTTGGTTGAATTTAATGAATTTTGTCTTGAAACTAGAAGACATTACATACCTTAGTCTCTATTCGTGGTACTATATGCCTGCTACTGTACATAAAATATTAGTACACAGTACTGAGGTCATCAAAGCGGCATTGCTTCCAATTGGGCAGCTTTCCGAAGAGGCTCAAGAAGCACGTAACAAAGATTGCCGCAGATTTAGGGAGTACAACACCCGCAAGTGCTCACGTGTTGCTACGAATAGAGACTTGCTCTCCATGTTAATAATAACATCTGACCCTTTGATCAATAGCCTTCGTGAGATTCCCCAAAAAAAGCCGGAAAAAATATGTGCAGAGGTATTAAAGTTAATTGTAAGCCCGACCATAGTAGCATCAAGACCGGAAACGTCATCATATTGTCGCACATTGCCACAAAATGATGACGATTCACCAGAAGATTTTGATGATGATTCTGATGATTAGGTTTAGGTTAAGTTAATTTGTATAGTAGGCAGTTATATTGTTTTTATATTATAAGTTAATATTATTAGTTAATTTGTATAATTTGTATATTTAGTGCAATTTTATTGTTAGTTTATTATTTCTAAAAACATATATTATTTTTGTTTTCATATATATATATTTTGTTTTTTATTACAAAATCATACCAAAAATTATTAATAATACCTCAATATGACTATTTATATATAAAAGCATCGTTAAATATTATAAAATAATATTGTCCACCTAGCATGTTCTACGCGGTACACTGTGGGCCGTCGAGGACGAGTCCCAGGTACTTCATCGCCCTCTCGACGCCGCACTATGGGACGAACCTGTGCGTTTCATCTCAAAAATCTGTAACTTTTTTGTTTCTTGATATTTTGCATTGAAATTTTGTGTATGTGCGTCTGGATAGTTATGCTATTAGATAAATAAATCGCTGCAACTTTCAATAATAGATTTATTACGGAAAAAAAATGACAAATATATAATTGTGAAATTTTTCATACAAAAATTAAATGAAATTGTTATATAAATTATTTGCTTACGTTAAATTACAATAAAATTATTAAGAAGTTAATAAAATGATTATGGCATAATTTTAAACAAAAAAAAACATGAAACTACTCATCACTTGCCAATATTTAGCTGCGTCAAGTAGTTCTTTTGGTATCATAGTACTGGTTCAGTTTAAGCTAGATATATATGGGTCAGAAGTATACAACAACATGTGCAGAAAGTCTTCCATTGTGGCAGACCTGGAACACTTTCTAGCGTGTGATTGAACCGATATTTCTAATAGTCTTTATTACGAGCTTCTTGAGCATCTTCCGATAATTGGACTATTAATAAAACTGCAAAATGTTCTATTATTTTGGCACCATGTATAAGAATTTTGTGGACTGAAGATGGCATATAGTATAACTGTGCGGTCCCCAGCGCATAGTCACCATAATTAACTGCGTTTACAGAAAATCCCGATGACATGGTTTCTGCTGAACATTGATAGTTTTGGAAAAATCTCCTTGCCGTATTTCCGTCACTGCTATTTCCAGAACCTTGACGAGGTTTATCAATGTGTAAGCCAAGCAATTCCCGGAAACGAGTTTGAACTTAGGTACTTCTCTTTTTCTTTAATCTTCTTATTCTCTGGAGTCGATGCAGACCACTTTAGAACAAGTCGTAATCAAATTTAATTTGATACTTTGCAAAACCATTTATAAATGAAAATTGTCCAACAAATTATTTTCAATATCTGAAGTACTTTTCCCGCTTATTATCTGAGCACATATATCGCGTCGAAAACAAACGAATTCACTCATATTTTTAATTTAATTTTATTGCAGTTGGACACACAAAGAAAATATTCGGCCACATTGATGAACATGCTGAAAACCCGAGTATTTATAGGACCCTAGTTTTAGTAACTTGTGCAAAACCAATGAGAAAAATGATAAGAATAGTTTTCACTTAGATAAAAACTATGCAACATGATTTTTATCATATTGTACATGTGGTTAGAATGTTCACTGCAAAAAAAATATATCATGAGAAAAAATGTTTTGGTCGATATTTCGGCTTCTAGCTCGAAATGGCGCAGTAATGACGCAGGTTTTTTTTATTTCCCTGTAACACTGAATAAGTAAGGTATCTTAAAATGTCATTGACTCGACACCGGGAGCCACCGATAACAACAAAACCTCCACTTGAAAATTAGAAAGACGTAAAAATTCCTTATGACGTTTAAAAATTAAATAAAAAAACAGAAAAAATATATGTCATAAAAACATAACGGAATCGTAAACAAGAGATCTTGAGCAATTCAAAAATGTATAATACTAATATATTTCCTTGAAAGACATAGAAAATATCTCAAGTTGAACTTCTATAACGAGTAGTTTAGTCAATATGAAATTTTCAAAGTATGAAGTTTGAATCTAATTTTATGCAAGTAAAACATTTTTTTTATTTTTTTTTACTTCAATTTCGGATAGTTCTATTATTAATTATTGTAAAACAATCAAAACAGTTTCAGTAACGCGTCCTTTGTCTCAACCATTTTTGAGACGGAAAATACTGTTTGGTCCCATAGTGCGCCGATGGGAACCCCCCCACCGTGACTTGGGAACCCGAAGGTGGCGCGTTTCGAAGCCCATGAAAGCACATGGCCTCGGATTTGTGCAAGGCCACCTCCAGGCCCAGCAGCCGGATCCTCTCTATGACTGTCGCAACCCCGCGCGTCATTAAGTCGGCCGCCTCCTGGTGCGACCTCCCTTGTGCCAGAACCAGCGTGTCGTCAGCACCCGCAGCCTCCCCTTTGTGCCCGTTCACGAAATGGTTGAACCCATTCGGTGCACTGTTGTTTACGTTACTAGTGCTCGGTCTACTCCGATCTGCAACTGGCGTTGTATCTTTCGCGCGAGATTCGTTTGCTTGAGTTTTTTCCGTATTTAGCGCGTTAGCTGAAAAGTAATCATTTCCATGAATTCACTGGTATGTACTAAGAAATATGTACATGCACTCGTTGGGAAATGAAGCTCTGTCTACTTACATTTTCGAATAACTTCCAAAACAGCTTGTAGCACCGCCGTAGATGAATGAGTGACAGGATTGGACCGCCTGGTAAGTGCAGTCAGAGAGTGCAATAGCGACTCTTCCACTCCTGTAGCAGGTGCAGGCGCCTGAACAATATGAAAACAAAAACATTTCATTCATGCAAGTTATCTACAGTTTTTGTCATCAATATAGTGACGGTTATCAACACATACGGGCTCCACCACGTTTCTTTGGTTACTGAACACGTAATCCATCAGCTGAAGTAGGAACTGTTTCGGCACGGTAGATGTACCCTGCAAATAATAATATAATTTAGTAACGTAACTACTAACTCAGTTGTGATGATTGCAGCTTAACCAGACTTACAGAAACGAACGATGCAGCTTGGCTGAACTGGGAAAGTGGATCCTGTGCTTGCGCCTGTTGAGACGACCCCTGCGGTAACACAACACACACACATAGCAGAAATTTCCCCCCGGCGCTGAGCCTCCTCGCGCCAGTCGTACAGGCGCAAGAAGACCCTCGCCTCCAGATCCCACGGTGGCAGTCCAGCAAGTAGCGGGAGATCGTGCGGTGACAGGAGAACTCCCACCTCGGTGACAGAAGTGACTTTTAATTTGTTTTATCTACCCTCAAATAAAGTGCGTGAATAGCTACACTAGGCGGTACTACAAGTATTATTTGCTAATCCCGAGGACGAAGCCTGAGTATTAATATACCTAATTTAGTAACGTAACTACTAACTCAGTTGTGATGATTGCAGCTTAACCAGACTTACAGAAACGAACGATGCAGCTTGGCTGAACTGGGAAAGTGGATCTTGTGCTTGCGCCTGTTGAGACGACCAATTTTTTTTTTTTCCGACGTCAAAAATCATCAAATTACCCCTCCCGCTGTGGCTTAGCAGCGGTGAGGGAGTGTCAGACTCTTACTGACTAAAAACCGTCGTGTTCCGTCATAGGCCTTTTATGCACCAGGGCCGCGGTATCTCTTTCGAACAACCCGCAGCCCCGGCAGGCCTTGGCCCTGCTGGGCCCCGCTGGGGTTGCTGACATCTCTTTGAGGAGCGCGTGGAACAACGCGCGCCGTCGACACGGGTCTGTCGTCTAGAAAGACAGAGGGACGATGAGCCACCCGAACTCACCGCCCACAGACCCACGCCTACGGCGGCCGGGAGTCATCTCGCGACACCCGGCGCCCGTGGTGGTCCAGCACGGCGGCCGGGATGAGAGGTGCGAACTCTCTGGCGTTCGGCCTCCTCCTTCTCGAGCATGACTGCTTCGCAGAAGGAGGCGACGGCATCCCATTCCCTCTCGCCCCGGACCATGGCCTGGATCAGGGCCGGACGCGAGAGGTCGCCGCCGTCTAAAGCCTCGACGAGGACCCGGCGGTGCCCTTCCCATGCGGGGCACACCTGGACTGTGTGGTCCACCGTGTCCTCGGGGCTGTCCGCACAATGGTGACACCCGGGCGCCTCCTCACGACCGATTCGGTGCAGGTACCTCCCGAAACGTTTGGGCCTCCCAGGTTGGGCAGGAGCCGCTTGAAGGCAGCACCTGCCTTCTCCAGTTTGGGGCCCAAACGTCGGAAGTGCTCGACGAAGTTCCACCGGCCGTCGAGGACGAGTCCCAGGTACTTCATCGCCCTCTCGACGCCGATGGGAACCCCCCCCACCGTGACTTGGGAACCCGAAGGTGGCGCGTTCCGAAGCCCATGAAAGCACATGGCCTCGGATTTGTGCAAGGCCACCTCCAGGCCCAGCAGCCGGATCCTCTCTATGACTGTCGCAACCCCGCGCGTCATTAAGTCGGCCGCCTCCTGGTGCGACCTCCCTTGTGCCAGAACCAGCGTGTCGTCAGCACCCGCAGCCTCCCCTTTGTGCCCGTTCACGAAATGGTTGAACCCATTCGGTGCACTGTTGTTTACGTTACTAGTGCTCGGTCTACTCCGATCTGCAACTGGCGTTGTATCTTTCGCGCGAGATTCGTTTGCTTGAGTTTTTTCCGTATTTAGCGCGTTAGCTGAAAAGTAATCATTTCCATGAATTCACTGGTATGTACTAAGAAATATGTACATGCACTCGTTGGGAAATGAAGCTCTGTCTACTTACATTTTCGAATAACTTCCAAAACAGCTTGTAGCACCGCCGTAGATGAATGAGTGACAGGATTGGACCGCCTGGTAAGTGCAGTCAGAGAGTGCAATAGCGACTCTTCCACTCCTGTAGCAGGTGCAGGCGCCTGAACAATATGAAAACAAAAACATTTCATTCATGCAAGTTATCTACAGTTTTTGTCATCAATATAGTGACGGTTATCAACACATACGGGCTCCACCACGTTTCTTTGGTTACTGAACACGTAATCCATCAGCTGAAGTAGGAACTGTTTCGGCACGGTAGATGTACCCTGCAAATAATAATATAATTTAGTAACGTAACTACTAACTAACTCAGTTGTGATGATTGCAGCTTAACCAGACTTACAGAAACGAACGATGCAGCTTGGCTGAACTGGGAAAGTGGATCCTGTGCTTGCGCCTGTTGAGACGACCCCTTTTTTTTTTTTTTTTCCGACGTCAAAAATCATCAAATGACCCCTCCCGCTGTGGGTTAGCAGCGAGCGGTGAGGGAGTGTCAGACTCTTACTGACTAAAAACCGTCGTGTTCCGTCATAGGCCTTTTATGTACCAGGGCCGCGGTATCTCTTTCGAACAACCCGCAGCCCCGGCAGGCCTTGGCCCTGCTGGGCCCCGCTGGGATTGCTGACATCTCTTTGAGGAGCGCGTGGAACAACGCGCGCCGTCGATACGGGTCTGTCGTGTAGAAAGACAGAGGGACGATGAGCCACCCGAACTCACCGCCCACAGACCCACGCCTACGGTGGCCGGGAGTCATCTCGCGACACCCGGCGCCCGTGGTGGTCCAGCACGGCGGCCGGGATGAGAGGTGCGAACTCTCTGGCGTTCGGCCTCCTCCTTCTCGAGCATGACTGCTTCGCAGAAGGAGGCGACGGCATCCCATTCCCTCTCGCCCCGGACCATGGCCTGGATCAAGGCCGGACGCGAGAGGTCGCCGCCGTCTAAAGCCTCGACGAGGACCCGGCGGTGACCTTCCCATGCGGGGCACACCTGGACTGTGTGGTCCACCGTGTCCTCGGGGCTGTCCGCACAATGGTGACACCCGGGCGCCTCCTCACGACCGATTCGGTGCAGGTACCTCCCGAAACGTTTGGGCCTCCCAGGTTGGGCAGGAGCCGCTTGAAGGCAGCACCTGCCTTCTCCAGTTTGGGGCCCAAACGTCGGAAGTGCTCGACGAAGTTCCACCGGCCGTCGAGGACGAGTCCCAGGTACTTCATCGCCCTCTCGACGCCCGATGGGAACCCCCCCACCGTGACTTGGGAACCCGAAGGTGGCGCGTTTCGAAGCCCATGAAAGCACATGGCCTCGGATTTGTGCAAGGCCACCTCCAGGCCCAGCAGCCGGATCCTCTCTATGACTGTCGCAACCCCGCGCGTCATTAAGTCGGCCGCCTCCTGGTGCGACCTCCCTTGTGCCAGAACCAGCGTGTCGTCAGCACCCGCAGCCTCCCCTTTGTGCCCGTTCACGAAATGGTTGAACCCATTCGGTGCACTGTTGTTTACGTTACTAGTGCTCGGTCTACTCCGATCTGCAACTGGCGTTGTATCTTTCGCGCGAGATTCGTTTGCTTGAGTTTTTTCCGTATTTAGCGCGTTAGCTGAAAAGTAATCATTTCCATGAATTCACTGGTATGTACTAAGAAATATGTACATGCACTCGTTGGGAAATGAAGCTCTGTCTACTTACATTTTCGAATAACTTCCAAAACAGCTTGTAGCACCGCCGTAGATGAATGAGTGACAGGATTGGACCGCCTGGTAAGTGCAGTCAGAGAGTGCAATAGCGACTCTTCCACTCCTGTAGCAGGTGCAGGCGCCTGAACAATATGAAAACAAAAACATTTCATTCATGCAAGTTATCTACAGTTTTTGTCATCAATATAGTGACGGTTATCAACACATACGGGCTCCACCACGTTTCTTTGGTTACTGAACACGTAATCCATCAGCTGAAGTAGGAACTGTTTCGGCACGGTAGATGTACCCTGCAAATAATAATATAATTTAGTAACGTAACTACTAACTAACTCAGTTGTGATGATTGCAGCTTAACCAGACTTACAGAAACGAACGATGCAGCTTGGCTGAACTGGGAAAGTGGATCCTGTGCTTGCGCCTGTTGAGACGACCCCTTTTTTTTTTTTTTTTCCGACGTCAAAAATCATCAAATGACCCCTCCCGCTGTGGGTTAGCAGCGGTGAGGGAGTGTCAGATTCTTACTGACTAAAAACCGTCGTGTTCCGTCATATGCCTTTTATGTACCAGGGCCGCGGTATCTCTTTCGAACAACCCGCAGCCCCGGCAGGCCTTGGCCCTGCTGGGCCCCGCTGGGCCCCGCTGGGGTTGCTGACATCTCTTTGAGGAGCGCGTGGAACAACGCGCGCCGTCGACACGGGTCTGTCGTTTAGAAAGACAGAGGGACGATGAGCCACCCGAACTCACCGCCCACAGACCCACGCCTACGGTGGCCGGGAGTCATCTCGTGACACCCGGCGCCCGTGGTGTCTACCTGGTCCAGCACGGCGGCCGGGATGAGAGGTGCGAACTCTGGCGTTCGGCCTCCTCCTTCTCGAGCATGACTGCTTCGCAGAAGGAGGCGACGGCATCCCATTCCCTCTCGCCCCGGACCATGGCCTGGATCAGGGCCGGATGCGAGAGGTCGCCGCCGTCTAAAGCCTCGACGAGGACCCGGCGGTGCCCTTCCCATGCGGGGCACACCTGGACTGTGTGGTCCACCGTGTCCTCGGGGCTGTCCGCACAATGGTGACACCCGGGCGCCTCCTCACGACCGATTCGGTGCAGGTACCTCCCGAAACGTTTGGGCCTCCCAGGTTGGGCAGGAGCCGCTTGAAGGCAGCACCTGCCTTCTCCAGTTTGGGGCCCAAACGTCGGAAGTGCTCGACGAAGTTCCACCGGCCGTCGAGGACGAGTCCCAGGTACTTCATCGCCCTCTCGACGCCGATGGGAACCCCCCCCACCGTGACTTGGGAACCCGAAGGTGGCGCGTTCCGAAGCCCATGAAAGCACATGGCCTCGGATTTGTGCAAGGCCACCTCCAGGCCCAGCAGCCGGATCCTCTCTATGACTGTCGCAACCCCGCGCGTCATTAAGTCGGCCGCCTCCTGGTGCGACCTCCCTTGTGCCAGAACCAGCGTGTCGTCAGCACCCGCAGCCTCCCCTTTGTGCCCGTTCACGAAATGGTTGAACCCATTCGGTGCACTGTTGTTTACGTTACTAGTGCTCGGTCTACTCCGATCTGCAACTGGCGTTGTATCTTTCGCGCGAGATTCGTTTGCTTGAGTTTTTTCCGTATTTAGCGCGTTAGCTGAAAAGTAATCATTTCCATGAATTCACTGGTACTAAGAAATATGTACATGCACTCGTTGGGAAATGAAGCTCTGTCTAGTTACATTTTCGAATAACTTCCAAAACAGCTTGTAGTACTGCCGTAGATGATGAGTGACAAGATTGGACCGCCTGGTAAGTGCAGTCAGAGAGTGCAATAGCGACTCTTCCACTCCTGTAGCAGGTGCAGGCGCCTGAACAATATGAAAACAAAAACATTTCATTCATGCAAGTTATCTACAGTTTTTGTCATCAATATAGTGACGGTTATCAACACATACGGGCTCCACCACGTTTCTTTGGTTACTGAACACGTAATCCATCAGCTGAAGTAGGAACTGTTTCGGCACGGTAGATGTACCCTGCAAATAATAATATAATTTAGTAACGTAACTACTAACTCAGTTGTGATGATTGCAGCTTAACCAGACTTACAGAAACGAACGATGCAGCTTGGCTGAACTGGGAAAGTGGATCCTGTGCTTGCGCCTGTTGAGACGACCCCCTTTTTTTTTTTCCGACGTCAAAAATCATCAAATGACCCCTGCCGCTGTGGGGTAGCAGCGGTGAGGGAGTGTCAGACTCTTTGTCACGTAATTAGAACGTGTACAAGAAGAAAAAAAATAAAACTAGGTTTAGAATTAAAAAAAAAATGCAGGTATATTAAAAAAACTAATTTAAGGTTCGGCCTAGGTCGTTGCGCACTTGTCTAGCCTTCCACACTTCCCTGGCGAGTTCCCGTCCTCCAGGCGTAGTCCCAGTCAGCTCGGCCGGCCACTCCACACAGGCGTTGTAGACGGCAGATCCAATACACGGTTCAGTCAGTTAAACCGTGACGTAATTCCTAGGAACAAAGGCCACATCAGTAAGCTGCCGGTATAAGGTGTGCACGGGAAACGCTAGGTATGCATGGCAAGAACTATATTGGCAAATTAGGGCTTATAAAGGCGGAAAGATTTCTAAGCGTGAAGCTAAATAAAAAAAATGTACATATTCGCTAGCAGAGGCGGTTACAATAATTACGCTAAAAAGATAGTGGAAGTAAGGCAAGCTTTAACACACACAGCTAAACACAGGATAGAAATAAGCTACAATATTCAGACGGACTTGTACGTCAAAATTAACACAAGATAATATAATTAAAAAATAGGTAGATACAGCCGTTAGAAATGTTCGTATGAAATTGTGCATAACTTACCCAAGTTTGGGAATCACAGACACTTATTACTTATTAGAATAACTTTTAATTTAAGAAGAAACAATCCAGTCGCAAAAGAACATACTCAAATGTTATATTTGATCAATTAAAAATAGCAATGGCGGTAGCGAGATATCAAAACCTGCCAAAGCGACAGCGTCCGTGCCTTGAGAGGTTTGGCTGCGGACTGTCGTATGGTCGCCGCGGCGCTAGCGCCTTCGGGCCGCGCGCCGAGGTACCGGTTACTCCGTATATATAAAATAATGCGGTTGTCCGTTGATTTGTACTTGTATTTATTTATTTATTTTTTTAATTTAATTTTTTATTTCTTATTAAATTGACAATCTTTTTGTTTTGTGTGTTCTTTTTTTTTTAATTATGTTTTTTTTTTTTTTTTTGAGTAATAGTGTGCATGTCATGTACACTACCTCTATGTTACATCTTACTGACTAAATACCGTCGTGTTCCGTCATAGGCCTTTTATGTACCAGGGCCGCGGTATCTCTTTCGAACAACCCGCAGCCCCGGCAGGCCTTGGCCCTGCTGGGCCCCGCTGGGGTTGCTGACATCTCTTTGAGGAGCGCGTGGAACAACGCGCGCCGTCGACACGGGTCTGTCGTCTAGAAAGACAGAGGGACGATGAGCCACCCGAACTCACCGCCCACAGACCCACGCCTACGGTGGCCGGGAGTCATCTCGCGACACCCGGCGCCCGTGGTGTCTACCTGGTCCAGCACGGCGGCCGGGATGAGAGGTGCGAACTCTCTGGCGTTCGGCCTCCTCCTTCTCGAGCATGACTGCTTCGCAGAAGGAGGCGACGGCATCCCATTCCCTCTCGCCCCGGACCATGGCCTGGCTCAGGGCCGGACGCGAGAGGTCGCCGCCGTCTAAAGCCTCGACGAGGACCCGGCGGTGCCCTTCCCATGCGGGGCACACCTGGACTGTGTGGTCCACCGTGTCCTCGGGGCTGTCCGCACAATGGTGACACCCGGGCGCCTCCTCACGACCGATTCGGTGCAGGTACCTCCCGAAACGTTTGGGCCTCCCAGGTTGGGCAGGAGCCGCTTGAAGGCAGCACCTGCCTTCTCCAGTTTGGGGCCCAAACGTCGGAAGTGCTCGACGAAGTTCCACCGGCCGTCGAGTACGAGTCCCAGGTACTTCATCGCCCTCTCGACGCCGATGGGAACTCCCCCCACCGTGACTTGGGAACCCGAAGGTGGCGCGTTCCGAAGCCCATGAAAGCACATGGCCTCGGATTTGTGCAAGGCCACCACCAGGCCCAGCAGCCGGATCCTCTCTATGACTGTCGCAACCCCGCGCGTCATTAAGTCGGCCGCCTCCTGGTGCGACCTCCCTTGTACCAGAACCAGCGTGTCGTCAGCACCCGCAGCCTCCCCTTTGTGCCCGTTCACGAAATGGTTGATTGAACCCATTCGGTGCACTGTTGTTTACGTTACTAGTGCTCGGTCTACTCCGATCTGCAACTGGCTTTGTATCTTTCGCGCGAGATTCGTTTTGCTTGAGTTTTTTCCGTATTTAGCGCGTTAGCTGAAAAGTAATCATTTCCATGAATTCACTGGTACTAAGAAATATCTAGACACACGGCAGTGTGTCCGCCAAGTTCGAGCAAAAAAAACGGTTGTCTGTAAAGTCGGTTTACTGACGATAGTCGAACGTGACAACGTCATAGGAAATTGATCGTCAGATGTCGAACGCTGCCGAAAGCGGAGGCCGATCGTGCCTCTTTGTCTCTCGTTGCGTGCTCTCGCTTGCACTTCAAGCCTTAAACGGAACGCCTCAGAGCGAGGTAACACCGCATGAGTCATGTTGTTTCGTGCGTGCAGCCGGCTCCATCGATTTATAAGACGTTGTCACGTCAAAATACTTCAGTTTATTTCACGTATGTTTATTTGTATGAATAACTGAATCCAAAGCTTGAAGCTGTAAATGTGTTTATATTTATTCAATATTATTATTAATCTGATTGACAAGTAATCAAAAGTAACTACAGTTACCGGCACGGATGTCGAGCTCTCGGCGGAAGAGTGGGGATCGCTTTGCGCACCGTACACTTATGGCAAGAAAAAACACACACCCTTTTATTATTTATTTTTTCCTAAGTTCCCTAAGTAATTTCATACTGGCTCAATGATTTAAAGAAAAAATTTATATTGATTGATTTAATTGAGAAATGGAAATTGGAATGGAATTAGATAATCAAAAGTGTTTCTAATTTAAAATATAGGTTAAATTTTCTAGTTTGACAAGAAAAAACTACTACGTACCTTGGTACTTTTCTTATTAACATTTTTTACCTCGAATTTAATTTATTCTTTAATGAAATGAAAAACATTTTTTATAAAAAAGAAAAATTGACACCAATTTTTATAAAATATATTATAAAAATTGGTGTCAATTAAATTGGCCCGAAGTGTTTCGTCGTCCTGACGTACGTCAACCGCATCTAAGAACCAATCCCGAGTGACGGCTATGACGCGATGCGCTGCGCGCCAATCACCGCTTTACCGCCGCCCCCGCGCTCCCTTCATACCACCAAAGGGACCCAATAAATCACTTCTGCGCAGGTGAAAGTCAGGGCTCGACTTCCGTGCCGGTAACTGTACTTAACTAACAAACGACAAGTCAGTACATGAACGCGCGATTGATTATTTAAAATGTGTAGGTAGTTATAAAAAGTAATCTCGTAATCGTGATTGCAACTACAATTTGTAGTTAGTAATCAAATTTTTTAACTACTTTTTACGATTACTTAATGTAATTTGCAGTTTTGATTACTAACTACAATATGTAGTTGTAGTTAGTAATCAGTAGTTAGATTTAATTTTGCCCAACACTGGCTATGCTCCATAATTATTTCGATCGAATAGTAAAGCAATTGATTTTTTACTCATCGTGAAATAGTTCTATTACCTTATTATTATAGTTTTGTTATAGCATAACCTACAATCGCTGCACTAGCGGACTGATGCTATTTATTTTAATTATGAAAGCACGAATATTCGACAATATATCACTGAACACATATTTAATATCGAAAGAATCATTACCTTTATCGTCGCAATTATCGTTGCTATAAACAATTTACACCACATTCACTTTTCACTGCACTTGAATAGTAGCTGTTTACGCGGACGCATCGCTCACTGAAGTGGGAGAGAGACAGATGTCGAACGCTGCCGAACGCGTAGGCCGATTGTGCGATGGAACGCCTCAGAGCGAGGTAACGACGCATGAGTCATGCTTTTTCGTGCGTGCAGCCAGCTCCATCGAATTATAAGACGTTGTCACGTCAAAAGCCTTAAACGGAACGCCTCAGAGCGAGGTAACGCCTCAGAGCGAGGTAACGCCTCAGAGCGAGGTAACGCCTCAGAGCGAGGTAACGCCGCATGAGTCATGTTTTTTCGTGCGTGCAGCCGGCTCCATCGAATTATAAGACGTTGTCACGTCAAAAAGCGACACACCGGCCGTGGGTTATATTACACGAACCATTTCGGGCCAAATTCGACCCCCCTGACGCATATCAAATTTCTAGTATCTGTTGAGACCCCCTCACTTATCTAAAATACAAAATTTCATTAATATACCTATTGTAGGTCTTGAGATATTGACGTCAGAAAATCGCTATTTTTACTATACACTCACTGACTGATTCACTGATTCACTGACTCACTCATCAAAAACCTAGACCACTTCCAATGGTCGTATTGACTTGAAATTTGGCATGGAGGTAGGTCTTTATGTCAAGGTAAAGGGAAAAATCTGAAAATGGCCAAGTGTGAGTCGGTTTCAAAATAATGAAGGTGTTTTATACCCGGTGTAAATTTACACCCCTAAGGAACTAAAACGAACTAAATTTATCTATATTTATATAATATATCTTCGAATGGTACAAAGGTTTGTATTTAGTCAAAGTAAAGTAAAAATCTGAAAACGGCCAAGTGTGAGTCACTTTCGAAAATAACGAATGTGTAACTTTGATCCACGAACATAATATATGATAACATGTCATGTCAGTCAGTTGGTAAATCTAGTCCATTTAGTTAATCTAGTTCATTTCTTTGTAAGAAACATAGTGCATATTAAAAAATCTAAAAGATAGTATAAATGAGACATTTCTTTAACTAACTTCATCATAAGAAAAAAATAAAATAAACAACCTGATGTTACTTGGCAAGTTTTAATAGAAAATTAAATACTTGATTCATTGCGTTTAGTAGGTTTATATTGTATGAAAACTTGCCAAGTGACATCATTAAAAAGTATCTATTTTTAACTGAGGTATGTGTATGGAACTTGGTACTTATTCAGATCTCACTTCTTTTATAGGCGAAGCATTCCCATATTATCGAACTTGGCAGTCTTTCACATTTTTGTTTTGGGTGGGATGTACATGCACTCGTTGGGAAATGAAGCTCTGTCTACTTACATTTTCGAATAACTTCCAAAACAGCTTGTAGTACTGCCGTAGATGAATGAGTGACAGGATTGGACCGCCTGGTAAGTGCAGTCAGAGAGTGCAATAGCGACTCTTCCACTCCTGTAGCAGGTGCAGGCGCCTGAACAATATGAAAACAAAAACATTTCATTCATGCAAGTTATCTACAGTTTTTGTCATCAATATAGTGACGGTTATCAACACATACGGGCTCCACCACGTTTCTTTGGTTACTGAACACGTAATCCATCAGCTGAAGTAGGGACTGTTTCGGCACGGTAGATGTACCCTGCAAATAATAATATAATTTAGTAACGTAACTACTAACTAACTCAGTTGTGATGATTGCAGCTTAACCAGACTTACAGAAACGAACGATGCAGCTTGGCTGAACTGAGAAAGTGGATCCTGTGCTTGCGCCTGTTGAGACGATCCCTGCGGTAACACAACACACACACATTAATAACACGAAGTCATACTGTAGCAGAAATTTCCCCCCGGCGCTGAGCCTCCTCGCGCCAGTCGTACAGGCGCAAGAAGACCCTCGCCTCCAGATCCCACGGTGGCAGTCCAGCAAGTAGGCCAGCTGCTTCGCGGGAGATCGTGCGGTGACAGGAGAACTCCCACCTCGGTGACAGAAGTGACTTTAAATTTTTTTTATCTACCCTCAAATAAAGTGCGTGAATGACTACACTAGGCGGTACTACAAGTATTATTTGCTAATCCCGAGGACGAAGCCTGAGTATATTATAATTTAGTAACGTAACTACTAACTCAGTTGTGATGATTGCAGCTTAACCAGACTTACAGAAACGAAGATGCAGCTTGGCTGAACTGGGAAAGTGGATCCTGTGCTTGCGCCTGTTGAGACGACCCCTGCGGTCAGTCGGTCGTTGACCTCGGTGCATACGGCTGTGTCGATAGAAATTGCTGCCGATTTTTAAAAGAAATCCACTGTTTCTCAAAGTTTCGAAGTATTCTCTAAAATGGATACACATAGCAAGTGCGGTGTGTGCAGTGATGCGTTGACAGATGGTGCGCACTGTAAATCTTGTAACCTTATGATGCATTTCCACTGCGGAGGAGTTACAGAAAACGGCTACCGGAAACTAGGGGACCGTACACGTGTATGGCGTTGCAGTAAATGTAAACTGGCAGGCAACGTCTTACAACCTGCCATGCCAGTGTCACCTACCCCTGTGCCGGAACCTGAGTCAGTGATCCTGATGGAAATTCGAGCGCTGTCTTTAAAATTTGCTACATTGGAGAATATGAAAGATGAAATCGTCGCATTGAGGAATGAATTTACTGAATTCAAAACAACCATGGCAAATCAGTACAGTGAAGTTATTAAAGAGGTCGCTGGTAAGCTGAATGATATGGAGCTACGTAACGTTAAAGTTGAAAAAGTTCAAGACCAAGTCGAACAACTGCAAGCGCGTTTGGATAAACTGGAAGAAGAGAACAATAGTAAAGATCAGTGGTCTCGTATGAATAATGTCGAAATTAAGGGAGTGCCGCAGACAGGCAACGAAAACCTATTTGAAATAATATCCAAAATCAGTGCTAAGATTAGTTACCCTGTCTCAAAACCTCAAATTAATTTCATTACTCGAGTTCCTACTAGTGAAAAAGATCGTATAAAGCCTATTATAGTCTGTTTCAGTCAACGTTACATAAAAGAAGATTTTGTAGCAGCTGCTAGGCAAGAACTTAAGACCTCATCCCTGACACCAGTTAAAATTGGATTAATGGGCAACCATAAAGTCTTTATAAATGATCACTTGACGATGCGAAACAAAATGTTACTATCAAAAACTAAGAAAACCTCAGCAGAATTGGACTTCAAATACGTTTGGGTTAAGCATGCAAAGATACATGTGAGAAAAAACGATATGTCGCCAATACTGGTTATCAGATCGGAGAAAGATCTACAAAAAATGGTCTAAATTATTCTCTGTTAATACTTTTTACAATATTTTGTTCTTATAATTTTGTGATTCACAAGTGCGAAACGAAGATGTTTGAGAATCCTAGCCTGATGTGTGCTGGTTGCGTATTCCTATTAATTTTGTGTCGTTGCACCGTGTGCCCAAGAAAGTTAATTAGATATTATTGTTGCAACGTAGCTTTCCGTTACGCTAATTTAAGCCTTATATACCGTGCCATAGAATTCACTTTTCCTCAAGGTCCGTGCCCAATTATGACGTTATACTCCGAGGTGCTCTTATCTGTGAGCGAGTTGTCGCTAATTGTATTCCTTTTTAACATCTGTTTTGGTAATGTTGTCTTTATTAGTCACCGTGTATTGCTGTGTCTATTCGTTTATTTAACTACTACCCGTTTTAACTATTTTAATAACTGCGACAATAATCCTGACTTGATTTTATCAGTAATAATTGAAGTACTTTTGATAAATCTTTATTTATTTTTAAGTTATCTAGGTTTTGCTAAAATTAACTATGGCTATGCTTAAAATTTATTACCAAAATGTGCGTGGTTTGCGTACGAAAACGAGCTCAGTGTTTCGAGGAGTATGTCTTAGTTCCTACGATATAATTATATTTACGGAAACGTGGCTAGATGATAGCTTTTACAGCAGTGAATTTTTCGATGGACGTTACTTGGTTTGGAGACGAGATCGTGACTACTGCCGAACCGGTCAGTCGCGTGGTGGTGGCGTTCTGATAGCTGTGAAACATGACCTTACAACAGTTGAGAGATTGGATTGGCGTAGCTCGGCGGAGGATATTTGGCTATCTTTGATCCTTAAAAGGTCCAGGCAACAGGTTAGTTATAATCTACATATATGTGCACTTTACTTATGTAAGGAGAATCTCGGTAATTCCTATAGTACTCAGTTGCGTAACTTTACGGATAAACAACTTAATTTTAACTCATCCACTTGATAAGTTTTTACTTGTGGGAGATTTTAATTTCGGAAATGAGGTTGTGTGGTGTAATGGGGACATAGCCAATAATGGTGAGTTTACCCCCCAAAATGTTTCTTCACAGCATATCACTTATTTTCTCGACACACTACAAATATTCAACATGTCACAGTATAACGGCGAGCGAAACGTTAATTTCAGAATACTAGATCTTGTATTCTGTAACGACACTGTGACTGTCTCGGAATGCATGGATCCTCTTGCTCTGCCTATTGATGCTCATCATAAGCCATTAATTGTTATGACAAAATTTGTTGAACTTCATACACTTGTCGATAAACCGAAGCAGCGTTATGTTTTCTCGAAAGGCAATTATGAGGCCATTAACTGTGAGCTTAATCTAATTAACTGGCCTCAGTTTTTAATGTCAATAAGCTTAGATGATGCTGTCACTAAATTTTATAATAAACTGTATGAGCTCAGGGATGCACATATCCCTTTAAAAACAGCAAAGCAATCCTCTTACCCTCCATGGTACACCCCTGCTTTGATTAAAATGATTAAAGAAAAACATAAATATCATAAGAAATATAAACAATACAGAAATTTATCTGATTACTAGTCTTTTTCAATACTACGCAGCAGAGTTAATGAGCTGGAAAAGACTTGTTATGACAATTATATGGCTAATATTGAGGCTTCTATTATTAAAAATCCAAAATACTTTTGGACGTTTATAAAAAGCAAGCGGAGGGCTGGCTCATTTCCTAATAGGATGTTCTACCGCGATACTACTGTGGATTCTGGGCAGGATATTAGCAACCTTTTCGCCAGCTATTTCCAGTCTACCATCTTAGAACCAGAATCAGAAGATAATGATTGTACTCCTAGTGAAAGTTACTGTGATACTGCTATGTCTATCAGCACAGTTGAGATAAATCATTCACGTGTATTGAAGTTGCTCAAATCCCTAGACCTAACCAAATCAGGTGGACCAGACCTTATACCTCCATTGTTCATAGTTACTTGTGCTGATAGTCTTGCTGAACCTATCACTATCCTATTTAAACGTTCTCTTTCTGAAGGTGAAGTCCCAAGGATTTGGAAGTCTGCTTTCGTCACTCCTGTCTTCAAAAAGGGCGAAAAAGCCAACATGGAAAACTACCGACCCATTTCAAAAATCTGCCTTTTTTCAAAAGTCCTTGAACGGATAGTTTATACAGATGTCTATGCGGCAATTCAAGACAATTATTCAAGACAATTCTTGGCGATGAGCAGCACGGTTTTGTTAGGAACCGCTCGACCACGTCTAACTTGATTCTGTCTCAAGAGTTTATTACAAATGGTATGGTACAGCGTCAAGTTGACGTGGTTTATACCGACTACAGCAAGTGCTTCGACCGCATTGATCATCGCATGCTGCTGAGAAAGCTGTACCTTGCCGGAATTCACGGAGACTTGTACCGCTGGTTCTCCTCCTATATGTATAGAGAAAAGAACGCAGGCTGTTGTGCTTCAAGGTTACACCTCTGGTTGGAGTTTTGTCCCTTCGGGAGTTCCACAGGGCTCCATTCTGGGTCCTTTGCTATTCATATTGTTCATTTCAGACATCAAACAGTGCTTCCATCATTCGTACATTCTACTCTATGCTGACGACATGAAAGTTCACAAAATTATCAAAGACATGTCAGATGCATATCAGTTGCAAGACGACCTGCATAGATTTGAACTATACTGCATCCGTAATAAACTTCAATTAAATGTTTCTAAATGTTTCCTTCTGACACTCTTACGTCGTACATCTTTGATAAATTTTAATTACATTTTAAACAATCAATTAATTAGCAGACTACATAGCATAAGAGATTTAGGGGTGATTGTGGACGACAAGCTTCTGTTTGATCAACATGTGAATAGCATAGTGACAAAGGCATCCAAAGCTCTAGGATTTATATTACGCACAACGGCCTGTTTCCGTTCTCTTAAGCCAGTAAAAGTCTTGTATTGCTCTTTCGTACGTAGCCACCTAGAATACGCATCACAGGTTTGGAACCCGCAGTACGAGATTTATAAGTCTCGTATTGAGGGAGTCCAAAGAAAATTCCTACGTTATCTGGATTATAGGGCACAGCAATACTCAGTTGACTACGAGCACCGCTGTAGACGGTACCACTTCCTTCCTCTGGAGTTGAGGCGTCACATTGGGGACATAAGTCTGCTGATGGGTGTCGCAAACGGCCACATTGATTGTGCAGATCTTGTGGCTAACTTGGCATTACGCACGAACCTAATGGGATTACGTCAGCGACCTATATTAAGTGTACCTTTCACATTGACGAATTATGTTAAAAATGTTTTTTCAATAAGGAGCGCACGGGGTTTCAATAGACTCTCGAGTGACCTTGACATCGACTTGTTCTGTACCAGTGTGGTAACACTGCGACGCCGAATGGCACAAAAATTCTTTGTAGCATAAATAGATATATTAAATTATTATTCCCTGTAATTGGCATAGTGAAGGAAATTAAGTGCATTTTTAAGTAGTAATAATAAGTTACATATTATGTAACATATGTAATTAATTTTCTTTTGTAACAATGGTTTTCTTTTTCTTTTTTAGGGTTCCGTAGCCAAAATGGCAAAAACGGAACCCTTATAGTTTCGTCATGTCCGTCTGTCCGTCTGTCCGTCTGTCACAGCCGATTTACTCGGAAACTATAAGTACTACAGTGATGAAATTTGATGGGAATATGTGTTGTATGAACCGCTACAAAAATATGACACTAAATAGTAAAAAAAAGAATTGGGGGTGGGGCCCCCCATACATGTAACTGAGGGATGAAATTTTTTTTTTCGATGTACATACCCGTGTGGGGTATCAATGGAAAGGTCTTTTAAAATGATATAAAGTTTTCTAAAAAACATTTTTCTTAAAGTGAACGGTTTTTGAGATATCAGCTCTCAAAGTCGTAAAAAGTATGTCCCCCCCCCTCTATTTTTATAACTACGGGGTATAAAATTCTAAAAAAAATAGAGGTGATGCATGCTAATTAACTCTTTCAACGATTTTTGGTTTGATCAAAGTATCTCTTATAGTTTTTGAGATAGGTTGATTTAACTGTAATTTTGGTTAAGTTATTACGGAACCCTTTGTGCGCGAGCCCGACTCGCACTTGGCCGGTTTTTTTATACAGTCGTGGTCACATAATTAAAGACACTGTTGGAATCTTAAATTGCCGCCGCATTTTATCTGTATTTCTTTTTTCTGATTGCTATTGGAACTTTTTTTTCTATTTTAAAATATTTAAGAGGGCATTGTGAAATATTAAAACTAAAAACTATCTTCAGTGATCCTCCGCGACAAGTTTTTTTTCGCTTTATCCGAATCTCGAGCAGTATGAACTATAACGTGGCCTGGCCATATAATTAAAGACACTCAATTTGCTCAGAGGAAGAAATGCAAATTATTAATATTATTGATGGTACTTTTCGGCGGTCAGTTTTGTTTTAAGTCGCTACGGGAATTTTCTTCCATGCTTCATAAAAATGTTTGTAAAATTGATCAATGTTTCATGTATGACTTATCGCCATTGTGTTTTCTGGCCGATTACCAGTTTTTTTCTATTAAATTTGCAATGGGCCAAACCAAAACCGTCATAAGTTGCTCAATCAAAGAGTCCTTTTTACTACTCTTACAGTGTTTTTCAGAACATTTCTAATTTGGAAAGCGCTAAGGACCGGTAAATTATTCTTAGCATATAACTAGATGCTTAATTTTAAAATATTATAGTACTTGAATTCGCCTATTTTTAATAATATCTTTCTAAAGGATCACCACACCAAGTAGTGGAGAGAAGCCCCACACTATGACTTTTTCGCCTCCTATGCTTGAGAACTTTCTTGGTGTACTTTGGTTCCATAACATGTTTTGAAGGTGACTAAAATCAATTATGTTTTTTAGAATTCATCAAATACCTTTGTTTTATCAGATAAAAAAGTGATTTTTCAATACTTGTTCAGAGCAACTTTCACCTTTGATAGAAAACACCAACTACAGTATGGACACGCGGTGCTTTTCCAAAAGTAACATCTTCCGATACCCATGCCTTACAGCTTTTCCCGACCCGGTTGTAGTCTAAAAGTTCTGCAGACACAATTGTCGTCCTTTAAGCATTAGATGACTCCCAAAAAAACCAGTACCGAATCATGTAAATGGTTCACTATTTGCCTATAGCACCACCTTAAAGTCTGTTTGCGGACAAGTTTTCCTTGGGGTCGGTTTTCAGTTGTTCTCAAACCTTGCCTTTTTTAGTGCCCTTGATAAGGAATCTTTAATAATAAATTTATTACCATGTTCTTACTACAGATCAAGTGGTATGAATAAATCCGCATGTCAAAACTTAATTTAAAAAAGCCCAAAACATTTTACTTACCAGAATTTTTGTTCTAGTCTTATTGATAGGACTAAAATGAAAATTTTTAATGAAAGAAACCTAAATTATTACCTAATTCGAGTTATTATAAGTGTTTTACTCATTTCTAAAAAAAGTATGGCAACTATTTTTATCTTGCGTTTTTTTTTTCTTAACTGGGCTTCAACTGTCTTTAATTAGTTGACCAGCCAAGTATCAGCTACAAAAGTTAGTGTTCAGTTCCCATAGAGCGTTATGTCTAAAGTATTAAAGAAAGTAAATATTTTTTGTCCTTAATTTAAAGAACACAATGTAATGTTTGTTTTAATAATAATAACATTACATTTTATACTGTGCTTAAGCTCATGTCAGTACCATAACTATTTATTTCACTACGAGTTTGGGGTGTCTTTAATTATGTGACCATGACTGTATGTGTGGAGGCTTGTAAATAGCTATTTGATAATACCATAGTTATATATCATTCTTTTCTTTTGTTAGTCTGTAAGCCTTCTTTAAAATGTAATAAATAAATAAATAAACTTAGAAAGTGGATCCTGCGCTTTGCGCCTATTGAGACGACCCCTTTTTTTTTTTTTTTCCGACGTCAAAAATCATCAAATGACCCCTCCCGCTGTGGGTTAGCAGCGGTGAGGGAGTGTCAGACTCTTACTGACTAAAAACCGTCGTGTTCCGTCATAGGCCTTTTATATACCAGGGCCGCGGTATCTCTTTCGAACAACCCGCAGCCCCGGCAGGCCTTGGCCCTGCTGGGCCCCGCTGGGGTTGCTGACATCTCTTTGAGGAGCGCGTGGAACAACGCGCGCCGTCGACACGGGTCTGTCGTTTAGAAAGACAGAGGGACGATGAGCCACCCGAACTCACCGCCCACAGACCCATCTCGCGACACCCAGCGCCCGTGGTGGTCCAGCACGGCGGCCGGGATGAGAGGTGCGAACTCTCTGGCGTTCGGCCTCCTCCTTCTCGAGCATGACTGCTTCGCAGAAGGAGGCGACGGCATCCCATTCCCTCTCGCCCCGGACCATGGCCTGGATCAGGGCCGGACGCGAGAGGTCGCCGCCGTCTAAAGCCTCGACGAGGACCCGGCGGTGCCCTTCCCATGCGGGGCACACCTGGACTGTGTGGTCCACCGTGTCCTCGGGGCTGTCCGCACAATGGTGACACCCGGGCGCCTCCTCACGACCGATTCGGTGCAGGTACCTCCCGAAACGTTTGGGCCTCCCAGGTTGGGCAGGAGCCGCTTGAAGGCAGCACCTGCCTTCTCCAGTTTGGGGCCCAAACGTCGGAAGTGCTTGACGAAGTTCCACCGGCCGTCGAGGACGAGTCCCAGGTACTTCATCGCCCTCTCGACGCCGATGGGAACCCCCCCCACCGTGACTTGGGAACCCGAAGGTGGCGCGTTCCGAAGCCCATGAAAGCACATGGCCTCGGATTTATGCAAGGCCACCTCCAGGCCCAGCAGCCGGATCCTCTCTATGACTGTCGCAACCCCGCGCGTCATTAAGTCGGCCGCCTCCTGGTGCGACCTCCCTTGTGCCAGAATCAGCGTGTCGTCAGCACCCGCAGCCTCCCCTTTGTGCCCGTTCACGAAATGGTTGAACCCATTCGGTGCACTGTTGTTTACGTTACTAGTGCTCGGTCTACTCCGATCTGCAACTGGCGTTGTATCTTTCGCGCGAGATTCGTTTGCTTGAGTTTTTTCCGTATTTAGCGCGTTAGCTGGAAAGTAATGATTTCCATGAATTCACTGGTACTAAGAAATATGTACATGCACTCGTTGGGAAATGAAGCTCTGTCTACTTACATTTTCGAATAACTTCCAAAACAGCTTGTAGTACTGCCGTAGATGAATGAGTGACAGGATTGGACCGCCTGGTAAGTGCAGTCAGAGAGTGCAATAGCGACTCTTCCACTCCTGTAGCAGGTGCAGGCGCCTGAACAATATGAAAACAAAAACATTTCATTCATGCAAGTTATCTACAGTTTTTGTCATCAATATAGTGACGGTTATCAACACATACGGGCTCCACCACGTTTCTTTGGTTACTGAACACGTAATCCATCAGCTGAAGTAGGAACTGTTTCGGCACGGTAGATGTACCCTGCAAATAATAATATAATTTAGTAACGTAACTACTAACTAACTCAGTTGTGATGATTGCAGCTTAACCAGACTTACAGAAACGAACGATGCAGCTTGGCTGAACTGGGAAAGTGGATCCTGTGCTTGCGCCTGTTGAGACGACCCCTGCGGTAACACAACACACACACATTAATAACACGAAGTCATACTGTAGCAGAAATTTCCCCCCGGCGCTGAGCCTCCTCGCGCCAGTCGTACAGGCGCAAGAAGACCCTCGCCTCCAGATCCCACGGTGGCAGTCCAGCAAGTAGGCCAGCTGCTTCGCGGGAGATCGTGCGGTGACAGGAGAACTCCCACCTCGGTGACAGAAGTGACTTTTAATTTTTTTTATCTACCCTCAAATAAAGTGCGTGAATGGCTACACTAGGCGGTACTACAAGTATTATTTGCTAATCCCGAGGACGAAGCCTGAGTATAATATAATTTAGTAACGTAACTACTAACTCAGTTGTGATGATTGCAGCTTAACCAGACTTACAGAAACGAACGATGCAGCTTGGCTGAACTGGGAAAGTGGATCCTGTGCTTGCGCCTGTTGAGACGACCCCTTTTTTTTTTTTCCGACGTCAAAAATCATCAAATGACCCCTCCCGCTGTGGGTTAGCAGCGGTGAGGGAGTGTCAGACTCTTACTGACTAAATACCGTCGTGTTCCGTCATAGGCCTTTTATGTACCAGGGCCGCGGTATCTCTTTCGAACAACCCGCAGCCCCGGCAGGCCTTGGCCCTGCTGGGCCCCGCTGGGGTTGCTGACATCTCTTTGAGGAGCGCGTGGAACAACGCGCGCCGTCGACACGGGTCTGTCGTCTAGAAAGACAGAGGGACGATGAGCCACCCGAACTCACCGCCCACAGACCCACGCCTACGGTGGCCGGGAGTCATCTCGCGACAACCGGCGCCCGTGGTGTCTACCTGGTCCAGCACGGCGGCCGGGATGAGAGGTGCGAACTCTCTGGCGTTCGGCCTCCTCCTTCTCGAGTATGACTGCTTCGCAGAAGGAGGCGACGGCATCCCATTCCCTCTCGCCCCGGACCATGGCCTGGATCAGGGCCGGACGCGAGAGGTCGCCGCCGTCTAAAGCCTCGACGAGGACCCGGCGGCGCCCTTCCCATGCGGGGCACACCTGGACTGTGTGGTCCACCGTGTCCTCGGGGCTGTCCGCACAATGGTGACACCCGGGCGCCTCCTCACGACCGATTCGGTGCAGGTACCTCCCGAAACGTTTGGGCCTCCCAGGTTGGGCAGGAGCCGCTTGAAGGCAGCACCTGCCTTCTCCAGTTTGGGGCCCAAACGTCGGAAGTGCTCGACGAAGTTCCACCGGCCGTCGAGGACGAGTCCCAGGTACTTCATCGCCCTCTCGACGCCGATGGGAACCCCCCCCACCGTGACTTGGGAACCCGAAGGTGGCGCGTTCAGAAGCCCATGAAAGCACATGGCCTCGGATTTGTGCAAGGCCACCTCCAGGCCCAGCAGCCGGATCCTCTCTATGACTGTCGCAACCCCGCGCGTCATTAAGTCGGCCGCCTCCTGGTGCGACCTCCCTTGTGTCAGAACCAGCGTGTCGTCAGCACCCGCAGCCTCCCCTTTGTGCCCGTTCACGAAATGGTTGAACCCATTCGGTGCACTGTTGTTTACGTTACTAGTGCTCGGTCTACTCCGATCTGCAACTGGCGTTGTATCTTTCGCGCGAGATTCGTTTGCTTGAGTTTTTTCCGTATTTAGCGCGTTAGCTGGAAAGTAATGATTTCCATGAATTCACTGGTACTAAGAAATATGTACATGCACTCGTTGGGAAATGAAGCTCTGTCTAGTTACATTTTCGAATAACTTCCAAAACAGCTTGTAGTACTGCCGTAGATGAATGAGTGACAGGATTGGACCGCCTGGTAAGTGCAGTCAGAGAGTGCAATAGCGACTCTTCCACTCCTGTAGCAGGTGCAGGCGCCTGAACAATATGAAAACAAAAACATTTCATTCATGCAAGTTATCTACAGTTTTTGTCATCAATATAGTGACGGTTATCAACACATACGGGCTCCACCACGTTTCTTTGGTTACTGAACACGTAATCCATCAGCTGAAGTAGGAACTGTTTCGGCACGGTAGATGTACCCTGCAAATAATAATATAATTTAGTAACGTAACTACTAACTAACTCAGTTGTGATGATTGCAGCTTAACCAGACTTACAGAAACGAACGATGCAGCTTGGCTGAACTGGGAAAGTGGATCCTGTGCATGCGCCTGTTGAGACGACCCCTGCGGTAACACAACACACACACATTAATAACACGAAGTCATACTGTAGCAGAAATTTCCCCCCGGCGCTGAGCCTCCTCGCGCCAGTCGTACAGGCGCAAGAAGACCCTCGCCTCCAGATCCCACGGTGGCAGTCCAGCAAGTAGGCCAGCTGCTTCGCGGGAGATCGTGCGGTGACAGGAGAACTCCCACCTCGGTGACAGAAGTGACTTTTATTTTTTTTTATCTACCCTCAAATAAAGTGCGTGAATGGCTACACTAGGCGGTACTACAAGTATTATTTGCTAATCCCGAGGACGAAGCCTGAGTATAATATAATTTAGTAACGTAACTACTAACTCAGTTGTGATGATTGCAGCTTAACCAGACTTACAGAAACGAACGATGCAGCTTGGCTGAACTGGGAAAGTGGATCCTGTGCTTGCGCCTGTTGAGACGACCCCTTTTTTTTTTTTCCGACGTCAAAAATCATCAAATGACCCCTCCCGCTGTGCGTTAGCAGCGGTGAGGGAGTGTCAGACTCTTACTGACTAAATACCGTCGTGTTCCGTCATAGGCCCAAACGTCGGAAGTGCTCGACGAAGTTCCACCGGCCGTCGAGGACGAGTCCCAGGTACTTCATCGCCCTCTCGACGCCGATGGGAACCCCCCCCACCGTGACTTGGGAACCCGAAGGTGGCGCGTTCAGAAGCCCATGAAAGCACATGGCCTCGGATTTGTGCAAGGCCACCTCCAGGCCCAGCAGCCGGATCCTCTCTATGACTGTCGCAACCCCGCGCGTCATTAAGTCGGCCGCCTCCTGGTGCGACCTCCCTTGTGTCAGAACCAGCGTGTCGTCAGCACCCGCAGCCTCCCCTTTGTGCCCGTTCACGAAATGGTTGAACCCATTCGGTGCACTGTTGTTTACGTTACTAGTGCTCGGTCTACTCCGATCTGCAACTGGCGTTGTATCTTTCGCGCGAGATTCGTTTGCTTGAGTTTTTTCCGTATTTAGCGCGTTAGCTGGAAAGTAATGATTTCCATGAATTCACTGGTACTAAGAAATATGTACATGCACTCGTTGGGAAATGAAGCTCTGTCTAGTTACATTTTCGAATAACTTCCAAAACAGCTTGTAGTACTGCCGTAGATGAATGAGTGACAGGATTGGACCGCCTGGTAAGTGCAGTCAGAGAGTGCAATAGCGACTCTTCCACTCCTGTAGCAGGTGCAGGCGCCTGAACAATATGAAAACAAAAACATTTCATTCATGCAAGTTATCTACAGTTTTTGTCATCAATATAGTGACGGTTATCAACACATACGGGCTCCACCACGTTTCTTTGGTTACTGAACACGTAATCCATCAGCTGAAGTAGGAACTGTTTCGGCACGGTAGATGTACCCTGCAAATAATAATATAATTTAGTAACGTAACTACTAACTAACTCAGTTGTGATGATTGCAGCTTAACCAGACTTACAGAAACGAACGATGCAGCTTGGCTGAACTGGGAAAGTGGATCCTGTGCATGCGCCTGTTGAGACGACCCCTGCGGTAACACAACACACACACATTAATAACACGAAGTCATACTGTAGCAGAAATTTCCCCCCGGCGCTGAGCCTCCTCGCGCCAGTCGTACAGGCGCAAGAAGACCCTCGCCTCCAGATCCCACGGTGGCAGTCCAGCAAGTAGGCCAGCTGCTTCGCGGGAGATCGTGCGGTGACAGGAGAACTCCCACCTCGGTGACAGAAGTGACTTTTATTTTTTTTTATCTACCCTCAAATAAAGTGCGTGAATGGCTACACTAGGCGGTACTACAAGTATTATTTGCTAATCCCGAGGACGAAGCCTGAGTATAATATAATTTAGTAACGTAACTACTAACTCAGTTGTGATGATTGCAGCTTAACCAGACTTACAGAAACGAACGATGCAGCTTGGCTGAACTGGGAAAGTGGATCCTGTGCTTGCGCCTGTTGAGACGACCCCTTTTTTTTTTTTTCCGACGTCAAAAATCATCAAATGACCCCTCCCGCTGTGGGTTAGCAGCGGTGAGGGAGTGTCAGACTCTTACTGACTAAATACCGTCGTGTTCCGTCATAGGCCTTTTATGTACCAGGGCCGCGGTATCTCTTTCGAACAACCCGCAGCCCCGGCAGGCCTTGGCCCTGCTGGGCCCCGCTGGGGTTGCTGACATCTCTTTGAGGAGCGCGTGGAACAACGCGCGCCGTCGACACGGGTCTGTCGTCTAGAAAGACAGAGGGACGATGAGCCACCCGAACTCACCGCCCACAGACCCACGCCTACGGTGGCCGGGAGTCATCTCGCGACACCCGGCGCCCGTGGTGTCTACCTGGTCCAGCACGGCGGCCGGGATGAGAGGTGCGAACTCTCTGGCGTACGGCCTCCTCCTTCTCGAGCATGACTGCTTCGCAGAAGGAGGCGACGGCATCCCATTCCCTCTCGCCTCGGACCATGGCCTGGATCAGGGCCGGACGCGAGAGGTCGCCGCCGTCTAAAGCCTCGACGAGGACCCGGCGGTGCCCTTCCCATGCGGGGCACACCTGGACTGTGTGGTCCACCGTGTCCTCGGGGCTGTCCGCACAATGGTGACACCCGGGCGCCTCCTCACGACCGATTCGGTGCAGGTACCTCCCGAAACGTTTGGGCCTCCCAGGTTGGGCAGGAGCCGCTTGAAGGCAGCACCTGCCTTCTCCAGTTTGGGGCCCAAACGTCGGAAGTGCTCGACGAAGTTCCACCGGCCGTCGAGGACGAGTCCCAGGTACTTCATCGCCCTCTCGACGCCGATGGGAACCCCCCCCACCGTGACTTGGGAACCCGAAGGTGGCGCGTTCCGAAGCCCATGAAAGCACATGGCCTCGGATTTATGCAAGGCCACCTCCAGGCCCAGCAGCCGGATCCTCTCTATGACTGTCGCAACCCCGCGCGTCATTAAGTCGGCCGCCTCCTGGTGCGACCTCCCTTGTGCCAGAATCAGCGTGTCGTCAGCACCCGCAGCCTCCCCTTTGTGCCCGTTCACGAAATGGTTGATCCCATTCGGTGCACTGTTGTTTACGTTACTAGTGCTCGGTCTACTCCGATCTGCAACTGGCGTTGTATCTTTCGCGCGAGATTCGTTTGCTTGAGTTTTTTCCGTATTTAGCGCGTTAGCTGGAAAGTAATGATTTCCATGAATTCACTGGTACTAAGAAATATGTACATGCACTCGTTGGGAAATGAAGCTCTGTCTAGTTACATTTTCGAATAACTTCCAAAACAGCTTGTAGTACTGCCGTAGATGAATGAGTGACAGGATTGGACCGCCTGGTAAGTGCAGTCAGAGAGTGCAATAGCGACTCTTCCACTCCTGTAGCAGGTGCAGGCGCCTGAACAATATGAAAACAAAAACATTTCATTCATGCAAGTTATCTACAGTTTTTGTCATCAATATAGTGACGGTTATCAACACATACGGGCTCCACCACGTTTCTTTGGTTACTGAACACGTAATCCATCAGCTGAAGTAGGAACTGTTTCGGCACGGTAGATGTACCCTGCAAATAATAATATAATTTAGTAACGTAACTACTAACTAACTCAGTTGTGATGATTGCAGCTTAACCAGACTTACAGAAACGAACGATGCAGCTTGGCTGAACTGGGAAAGTGGATCCTGTGCTTGCGCCTGTTGAGACGACCCCTGCGGTAACACAACACACACACATTAATAACACGAAGTCATACTGTAGCAGAAATTTCCCCCCGGCGCTGAGCCTCCTCGCGCCAGTCGTACAGGCGCAAGAAGACCCTCGCCTCCAGATCCCACGGTGGCAGTCCAGCAAGTAGGCCAGCTGCTTCGCGGGAGATCGTGCGGTGACAGGAGAACTCCCACCTCGGTGACAGAAGTGACTTTTAATTTTTTTTATCTACCCTCAAATAAAGTGCGTGAATGGCTACACTAGGCGGTACTACAAGTATTATTTGCTAATCCCGAGGACGAAGCCTGAGTATAATATAATTTAGTAACGTAACTACTAACTCAGTTGTGATGATTGCAGCTTAACCAGACTTACAGAAACGAACGATGCAGCTTGGCTGAACTGGGAAAGTGGATCCTGTGCTTGCGCCTGTTGAGACGACCCCTTTTTTTTTTTTTCCGACGTCAAAAATCATCAAATGACCCCTCCCGCTGTGGGTTAGCAGCGGTGAGGGAGTGTCAGACTCTTACTGACTAAATACCGTCGTGTTCCGTCATAGGCCTTTTATGTACCAGGGCCGCGGTATCTCTTTCGAACAACCCGCAGCCCCGGCAGGCCTTGGCCCTGCTGGGCCCCGCTGGGGTTGCTGACATCTCTTTGAGGAGCGCGTGGAACAACGCGCGCCGTCGACACGGGTCTGTCGTCTAGAAAGACAGAGGGACGATGAGCCACCCGAACTCACCGCCCACAGACCCACGCCTACGGTGGCCGGGAGTCATCTCGCGACACCCGGCGCCCGTGGTGTCTACCTGGTCCAGCACGGCGGCCGGGATGAGAGGTGCGAACTCTCTGGCGTTCGGCCTCCTCCTTCTCGAGCATGACTGCTTCGCAGAAGGAGGCGACGGCATCCCATTCCCTCTCGCCCCGGACCATGGCCTGGATCAGGGCCGGACGCGAGAGGTCGCCGCCGTCTAAAGCCTCGACGAGGACCCGGCGGCGCCCTTCCCATGCGGGGCACACCTGGACTGTGTGGTCCACCGTGTCCTCGGGGCTGTCCGCACAATGGTGACACCCGGGCGCCTCCTCACGACCGATTCGGTGCAGGTACCTCCCGAAACGTTTGGGCCTCCCAGGTTGGGCAGGAGCCGCTTGAAGGCAGCACCTGCCTTCTCCAGTTTGGGGCCCAAACGTCGGAAGTGCTCGACGAAGTTCCACCGGCCGTCGAGGACGAGTCCCAGGTACTTCATCGCCCTCTCGACGCCGATGGGAACCCCCCCCACCGTGACTTGGGAACCCGAAGGTGGCGCGTTCAGAAGCCCATGAAAGCACATGGCCTCGGATTTGTGCAAGGCCACCTCCAGGCCCAGCAGCCGGATCCTCTCTATGACTGTCGCAACCCCGCGCGTCATTAAGTCGGCCGCCTCCTGGTGCGACCTCCCTTGTGTCAGAACCAGCGTGTCGTCAGCACCCGCAGCCTCCCCTTTGTGCCCGTTCACGAAATGGTTGAACCCATTCGGTGCACTGTTGTTTACGTTACTAGTGCTCGGTCTACTCCGATCTGCAACTGGCGTTGTATCTTTCGCGCGAGATTCGTTTGCTTGAGTTTTTTCCGTATTTAGCGCGTTAGCTGGAAAGTAATGATTTCCATGAATTCACTGGTACTAAGAAATATGTACATGCACTCGTTGGGAAATGAAGCTCTGTCTAGTTACATTTTCGAATAACTTCCAAAACAGCTTGTAGTACTGCCGTAGATGAATGAGTGACAGGATTGGACCGCCTGGTAAGTGCAGTCAGAGAGTGCAATAGCGACTCTTCCACTCCTGTAGCAGGTGCAGGCGCCTGAACAATATGAAAACAAAAACATTTCATTCATGCAAGTTATCTACAGTTTTTGTCATCAATATAGTGACGGTTATCAACACATACGGGCTCCACCACGTTTCTTTGGTTACTGAACACGTAATCCATCAGCTGAAGTAGGAACTGTTTCGGCACGGTAGATGTACCCTGCAAATAATAATATAATTTAGTAACGTAACTACTAACTAACTCAGTTGTGATGATTGCAGCTTAACCAGACTTACAGAAACGAACGATGCAGCTTGGCTGAACTGGGAAAGTGGATCCTGTGCATGCGCCTGTTGAGACGACCCCTGCGGTAACACAACACACACACATTAATAACACGAAGTCATACTGTAGCAGAAATTTCCCCCCGGCGCTGAGCCTCCTCGCGCCAGTCGTACAGGCGCAAGAAGACCCTCGCCTCCAGATCCCACGGTGGCAGTCCAGCAAGTAGGCCAGCTGCTTCGCGGGAGATCGTGCGGTGACAGGAGAACTCCCACCTCGGTGACAGAAGTGACTTTTAATTTTTTTTATCTACCCTCAAATAAAGTGCGTGAATGGCTACACTAGGCGGTACTACAAGTATTATTTGCTAATCCCGAGGACGAAGCCTGAGTATAATATAATTTAGTAACGTAACTACTAACTCAGTTGTGATGATTGCAGCTTAACCAGACTTACAGAAACGAACGATGCAGCTTGGCTGAACTGGGAAAGTGGATCCTGTGCTTGCGCCTGTTGAGACGACCCCTTATTTTTTTTTTCCGACGTCAAAAATCATCAAATGACCCCTCCCGCTGTGGGTTAGCAGCGGTGAGGGAGTGTCAGACTCTTACTGACTAAATACCGTCGTGTTCCGTCATAGGCCTTTTATGTACCAGGGCCGCGGTATCTCTTTCGAACAACCCGCAGCCCCGGCAGGCCTTGGCCCTGCTGGGCCCCGCTGGGGTTGCTGACATCTCTTTGAGGAGCGCGTGGAACAACGCGCGCCGTCGACACGGGTCTGTCGTCTAGAAAGACAGAGGGACGATGAGCCACCCGAACTCACCGCCCACAGACCCACGCCTACGGTGGCCGGGAGTCATCTCGCGACACCCGGCGCCCGTGGTGTCTACCTGGTCCAGCACGGCGGCCGGGATGAGAGGTGCGAACTCTCTGGCGTACGGCCTCCTCCTTCTCGAGCATGACTGCTTCGCAGAAGGAGGCGACGGCATCCCATTCCCTCTCGCCTCGGACCATGGCCTGGATCAGGGCCGGACGCGAGAGGTCGCCGCCGTCTAAAGCCTCGACGAGGACCCGGCGGTGCCCTTCCCATGCGGGGCACACCTGGACTGTGTGGTCCACCGTGTCCTCGGGGCTGTCCGCACAATGGTGACACCCGGGCGCCTCCTCACGACCGATTCGGTGCAGGTACCTCCCGAAACGTTTGGGCCTCCCAGGTTGGGCAGGAGCCGCTTGAAGGCAGCACCTGCCTTCTCCAGTTTGGGGCCCAAACGTCGGAAGTGCTCGACGAAGTTCCACCGGCCGTCGAGGACGAGTCCCAGGTACTTCATCGCCCTCTCGACGCCGATGGGAACCCCCCCCACCGTGACTTGGGAACCCGAAGGTGGCGCGTTCCGAAGCCCATGAAAGCACATGGCCTCGGATTTATGCAAGGCCACCTCCAGGCCCAGCAGCCGGATCCTCTCTATGACTGTCGCAACCCCGCGCGTCATTAAGTCGGCCGCCTCCTGGTGCGACCTCCCTTGTGCCAGAATCAGCGTGTCGTCAGCACCCGCAGCCTCCCCTTTGTGCCCGTTCACGAAATGGTTGAACCCATTCGGTGCACTGTTGTTTACGTTACTAGTGCTCGGTCTACTCCGATCTGCAACTGGCGTTGTATCTTTCGCGCGAGATTCGTTTGCTTGAGTTTTTTCCGTATTTAGCGCGTTAGCTGGAAAGTAATGATTTCCATGAATTCACTGGTACTAAGAAATATGTACATGCACTCGTTGGGAAATGAAGCTCTGTCTAGTTACATTTTCGAATAACTTCCAAAACAGCTTGTAGTACTGCCGTAGATGAATGAGTGACAGGATTGGACCGCCTGGTAAGTGCAGTCAGAGAGTGCAATAGCGACTCTTCCACTCCTGTAGCAGGTGCAGGCGCCTGAACAATAATAAAAATAAAATAAAAAATAAAAAAGCCTTATATTTCCAGTTATAAAACTAACTTACACTATTGTTTTTTACCTAAACTAAATTAACAAAACAGTAAAGACTATTATTACCTATCTAAATTGAAATAATTTGATTTTTATTACTAATTTGCTAATTTGAAGACCGTAGGTAGTAACATTTTACTGTACTGGAACCCCCCTCAGGTAAAGGCCTCCTCCAAAGCTTTCCATTTATCTCGGTCTTGGGCTATCCGTTGCCATTCTGGACCAGCAATTCTTTTAATGTCGTCGTCCCATCGAGTGTATGGTCTACCTCTATGTCGTTTGCCCGGTGGGCCTATCCACGACGTTACTGTTTTCGTCCATCTACGATCAGTAAGACGTGCCACGTGACCAGCCCATTTCCACTTTAACGTTTGGCTGTATTTGAGAGCGTCTATTGCTTTTGTTTTTGACCGGATTTTGTTGTGGTTAATTTTTTGTATTTTCCTGATATTTAACATGCTGCGCTCCATTCCTCGCTGGCATGTGTTTATTTTATTTTTTACTTTATTGGTATACTTCCATGTTTGGCATGCATACGTTAGACAAGGAATGAGACACGAGTCCATGACTTTCTTTTTCAGACTGATAGGCATTTTACTTTTAAATATTTCTTTATAACCCCAATATTTTTTCCAAGTTTGTTTCACTCTTCTCTCTACTTCCAGTTCATTGCTATCTCTGTTGAACCCAATTTGTTTTCCTAAATATATATACTGATCCACATACTCTAGTGGTTCATTTTTGATTGTGACTTTTGATTTTTTGAAGTTGGTCATAAGTTTGGTCTTTGAAATATTCATTTCTAGTCCCACTTTACAGCTTTCTGTATGCAGAGTATCTATCATATATTGCAACTGTAGGCTCGATTCAGAAAGTAAAACCAAGTCATCCGCAAATCGTAAATGGTTTAGGTGATTACCGTGTATGTATAAGCCACAATTTTTCCACTCTAATTTGCTTATGATAGATTCTAATACCGCAATGAATATTTTTGGGGATAACGGATCTCCTTGCCTGACTCCTCTCTTGACTGGGAACATTGGGCCAATGGTTTCCAGTTTGACTCTACTTGAGCAATTACTATAAAGGTGTTTTAGTATTTTTATGTATTGTTGTTCTACATTTTGAGTTTTTAGCGTGTTCCATATACTTTCATGTGAGATTGTGTCAAAGGCTTTCTGGTAATCGATGAATATGATATACAGCGGTCTCTGTTTTTCTTGGTATTTCTCAATTACTAACTCTAATGTGTGTATGTGGTCTGTAGTGGAAAAGTTTCTCCTAAATCCTGCCTGTTCAACAGGTTGACTTTTTTCCAGTGTTGTACTAATTCGTTGATTTATTATTGTAGAGAAAAGTTTGTAAATACTAGGTAGAAGACTTATCGGGCGGTAGTTGCTGATGTCTTTTGGGTCTCCTTTCTTGTAAATCAGGATAATATTAGATTTTGACCATTGCGAAGGTGTGACACCAGTTTCAAAAATCATATTAAATAATTTGGTTAGTGGGGCAGCTAGTATGAAGCAGGCGGTTTTTATGGCATCGTTAGTGATGTTGTCCGATCCTGGGCTTTTGTCTGGTTTTAGTCTGTTTATTGTTTCCATTATTTCTGTACAATCTATTGGTTCGATGTAGGATTGTGAAATTTCAGTATCACTGTGAACATTTCCAGAGTGGTTCGTGTTTCTTGTTATATCCGGTGTATTATATAGGTTTTTATAAAAATTTGTAGCAATATTAACTATGTCTTTTCGGTTATAAGCAGTGTCTCCCAACTCCATCAAACAATCAATCCAACTTTTTTCTGTCCGCAGCTCTTTATATCCCTTTTTCAGACTTCCACTTATTTCTAAATGCTTTTGAAGAATATTGATTCTATAGTTTTTATAATCTCGTTTTATATATTTGCTTAACAACTTATAAAGTGCTTTGAGTTCATTTTTCATTGCTCGTGTTTTATTTTTAGTTCTTTGTAACTCTTGTCTTCGTTTTAAAAGTCTTTCTGTGTTTTCTGTAAGTACTCTGCGAACTCTTGTCGAATTAGATGTTTGTGCGACTTGTAAACTCTCTGTTATATAATTTATAATTTTATCGTAGTAGTCTTGTACTGCCAAATTTGCTTCAGTGTTGAGTAGAGATGTTATTTTAGTTTGTAAATTGTCCTTATAAATTTGTATTTCTTCGTCATTTTTGAGGGAACTGTTCTGTTTATTTACAAACCGGGATCGAGTTTTTGCAGGTTTAGTAAGTGATATTTTGGCTCTGAGTGGACGATGGTCTGATGTGAAGTTGATACTTAGTGTTTCAATGTTTAGAAATGAATAAGGAAAATTTGACAGTATGAAATCTATTTCGTTCTTATGACCATTAGGCGACTGCCATGTCCATTTTCTTTTATCTTTCTTCTTATAAAAGGTGTTGATGATAGCTAGCTTATTTTCCATTGCAAAGTCTACAAGTCTTTGACCTCGTGCATTTCTTGTTCCATATCCATACTGCTTCATTACTAAGTATTCATCTTGTTGTGGTTTACCGATTTTGGCATTAAAATCACCCAACAAAATTAAATCCTCGTATGCTTTATCCATTGCCTCGTAGACGGTGTCGTAGAAAACATTTATTTGTTCTTCATCTGATGCTTCCGTTGGGGCGTATACTTGTATGACAGTGAATTTCTTTCCTGGTAAATTCAGATTTAATAAGGCAACGCGTTCCGATATACCGATGTAACTTTCTACATATTGTTTTAGATATTTTTTTATAATGAAGCCGACTCCATGTTTACCTGGCGTTTGCCCTGTACTGCAGAGAATAAATTCTTCGTATTCTTTTATGTTATTTCCAAGGCGCCGAACTTCTGATATACCTATTATGTCATATTTTATATGTGTTAACGCTTTTTCTAATTCTATTATTCGTTCGTGTGATAGCAGAGTTCTAACATTGTAGGTTGCTATGAAGAGTTCTGTTTTGTTTCTTTCTGATTTTTCTTCGTGATCTTGATCTTTTTGCGATATTTTTGGAGGGTTGTGGTCGTACTCTTCCACGGTGACCAGCCGGCTTGGAAGATGGTTGTTGTTGCTTGTTATAATTTCTTTGTTAACTTTATATTCGTAGGAGGGGGGCGTTGATTGCTACATGTTTTTGTCGTTGGTGATAGCGGTTTCTTGGCTTTGCTTCGAATTGTTCGCGTTTTTGTTAATTAAAAAGTTCAACATGCTCGGTTTTAGAACTCCTTCGGATATACTGTTTGATCTTTGGACAGTTGTATTTGGTTGTAATGTCTTGTTCTTTTTATTTGCTTGGATGTTTATCTCACTTTGTGGCTGAGAACTATTTTCAGGTGATGCAGGCAAAGTCCTTTTGCTGTTCGTTCTGAGAATTATTAATTTATCATATTTAATTGTGACTTTGTTTCCCTTTTCCTTCTCCAGTTTAACTTGTTCCTGTAGTTCCTTTCTCTTCTCTAATACATGTAGTGGATAGACTTCTTTTATATAGTATTGAGTGTCCTTTAACACTCCTTTATGTTTTATTAACTTTATTTTTAGGCCGAGTGAAGATAATGTAACAATTATTGGCCGTGGCTTTTCACCTTTTTTCCCTATCCTTTTAACCTCTTGTATATCTCTGTGGTCAATTCTTAGTGGAAAATAGTCTTTTATAAACTTGGTTACAGCATTTTCTAAGTCCTCATATGATGATTCTCTTTCCTCTATACCAAAGAAAACTAAATTCCTTTGTCTGGCTTGTTTTTCCAAGTAGTAGATTCTTTTTTCTTGATTGTCCACTTTTTCTTTCAATTTTTCATGTTTTTCGTCCCATGCCAAAAATTTTTCTTCCAATATTTTGTTAACATTTTGGGTTACTTGTTCCGTTACTTTTTCTGCACTTTTTCGAATCTCTATTTTTTGTTCATTTAGTTCCCTTTGTATATTTCGAAGAGCATTCATAACTTCTTCCATACTTAATTATTTATAACTTTGACCTCTTCTTTGTTTTGGAACCTGAACAATATGAAAACAAAAACATTTCATTCATGCAAGTTATCTACAGTTTTTGTCATCAATATAGTGACGGTTATCAACACATACGGGCTCCACCACGTTTCTTTGGTTACTGAACACGTAATCCATCAGCTGAAGTAGGAACTGTTTCGGCACGGTAGATGTACCCTGCAAATAATAATATAATTTAGTAACGTAACTACTAACTAACTCAGTTGTGATGATTGCAGCTTAACCAGACTTACAGAAACGAACGATGCAGCTTGGCTGAACTGGGAAAGTGGATCCTGTGCTTGCGCCTGTTGAGACGACCCCTGCGGTAACACAACACACACACATTAATAACACGAAGTCATACTGTAGCAGAAATTTCCCCCCGGCGCTGAGCCTCCTCGCGCCAGTCGTACAGGCGCAAGAAGACCCTCGCCTCCAGATCCCACGGTGGCAGTCCAGCAAGTAGGCCAGCTGCTTCGCGGGAGATCGTGCGGTGACAGGAGAACTCCCACCTCGGTGACAGAAGTGACTTTTAATTTTTTTTATCTACCCTCAAATAAAGTGCGTGAATGGCTACACTAGGCGGTACTACAAGTATTATTTGCTAATCCCGAGGACGAAGCCTGAGTATAATATAATTTAGTAACGTAACTACTAACTCAGTTGTGATGATTGCAGCTTAACCAGACTTACAGAAACGAACGATGCAGCTTGGCTGAACTGGGAAAGTGGATCCTGTGCTTGCGCCTGTTGAGACGATCCCTTTTTTTTTTTTTTCCGACGTCAAAAATCATCAAATGACCCCTCCCGCTGTGGGTTAGCAGCGGTGAGGGAGTGTCAGACTCTTACTGACTAAATACCGTCGTGTTCCGTCATAGGCCTTTTATGTACCAGGGCCGCGGTATCTCTTTCGAACAACCCGCAGCCCCGGCAGGCCTTGGCCCTGCTGGGCCCCGCTGGGGTTGCTGACATCTCTTTGAGGAGCGCGTGGAACAACGCGCGCCGTCGACACGGGTCTGTCGTCTAGAAAGACAGAGGGACGATGAGCCACCCGAACTCACCGCCCACAGACCCACGCCTACGGTGGCCGGGAGTCATCTCGCGACACCCGGCGCCCGTGGTGTCTACCTGGTCCAGCACGGCGGCCGGGATGAGAGGTGCGAACTCTCTGGCGTTCGGCCTCCTCCTTCTCGAGCATGACTGCTTCGCAGAAGGAGGCGAAGGCATCCCATTCCCTCTCGCCCCGGACCATGGCCTGGATTAGGGCCGGACGCGAGAGGTCGCCGCCGTCTAAAGCCTCGACGAGGACCCGGCGGTGCCCTTCCCATGCGGGGCACACCTGGACTGTGTGGTCCACCGTGTCCTCGGGGCTGTCCGCACAATGGTGACACCCGGGCGCCTCCTCACGACCGATTCGGTGCAGGTACCTCCCGAAACGTTTGGGCCTCCCAGGTTGGGCAGGAGCCGCTTGAAGGCAGCACCTGCCTTCTCCAGTTTGGGGCCCAAACGTCGGAAGTGCTCGACGAAGTTCCACCGGCCGTCGAGGACGAGTCCCAGGTACTTCATCGCCCTCTCGACGCCGATGGGAACCCCCCCCACCGTGACTTGGGAACCCGAAGGTGGCGCGTTCCGAAGCCCATGAAAGCACATGGCCTCGGATTTATGCAAGGCCACCTCCAGGCCCAGCAGCCGGATCCTCTCTATGACTGTCGCAACCCCGCGCGTCATTAAGTCGGCCGCCTCCTGGTGCGACCTCCCTTGTGCCAGAATCAGCGTGTCGTCAGCATCCGCAGCCTCCCCTTTGTGCCCGTTCACGAAATGGTTGAACCCATTCGGTGCACTGTTGTTTACGTTACTAGTGCTCGGTCTACTCCGATCTGCAACTGGCGTTGTATCTTTCGCGCGAGATTCGTTTGCTTGAGTTTTTTCCGTATTTAGCGCGTTAGCTGGAAAGTAATGATTTCCATGAATTCACTGGTACTAAGAAATATGTACATGCACTCGTTGGGAAATGAAGCTCTGTCTAGTTACATTTTCGAATAACTTCCAAAACAGCTTGTAGTACTGCCGTAGATGAATGAGTGACAGGATTGGACCGCCTGGTAAGTGCAGTCAGAGAGTGCAATAGCGACTCTTCCACTCCTGTAGCAGGTGCAGGCGCCTGAACAATATGAAAACAAAAACATTTCATTCATGCAAGTTATCTACAGTTTTTGTCATCAATATAGTGACGGTTATCAACACATACGGGCTCCACCACGTTTCTTTGGTTACTGAACACGTAATCCATCAGCTGAAGTAGGAACTGTTTCGGCACGGTAGATGTACCCTGCAAATAATAATATAATTTAGTAACGTAACTACTAACTAACTCAGTTGTGATGATTGCAGCTTAACCAGACTTACAGAAACGAACGATGCAGCTTGGCTGAACTGGGAAAGTGGATCCTGTGCATGCGCCTGTTGAGACGACCCCTGCGGTAACACAACACACACACATTAATAACACGAAGTCATACTGTAGCAGAAATTTCCCCCCGGCGCTGAGCCTCCTCGCGCCAGTCGTACAGGCGCAAGAAGACCCTCGCCTCCAGATCCCACGGTGGCAGTCCAGCAAGTAGGCCAGCTGCTTCGCGGGAGATCGTGCGGTGACAGGAGAACTCCCACCTCGGTGACAGAAGTGACTTTTATTTTTTTTTATCTACCCTCAAATAAAGTGCGTGAATGGCTACACTAGGCGGTACTACAAGTATTATTTGCTAATCCCGAGGACGAAGCCTGAGTATAATATAATTTAGTAACGTAACTACTAACTCAGTTGTGATGATTGCAGCTTAACCAGACTTACAGAAACGAACGATGCAGCTTGGCTGAACTGGGAAAGTGGATCCTGTGCTTGCGCCTGTTGAGACGACCCCTTTTTTTTTTTTCCGACGTCAAAAATCATCAAATGACCCCTCCCGCTGTGCGTTAGCAGCGGTGAGGGAGTGTCAGACTCTTACTGACTAAATACCGTCGTGTTCCGTCATAGGCCCAAACGTCGGAAGTGCTCGACGAAGTTCCACCGGCCGTCGAGGACGAGTCCCAGGTACTTCATCGCCCTCTCGACGCCGATGGGAACCCCCCCCACCGTGACTTGGGAACCCGAAGGTGGCGCGTTCAGAAGCCCATGAAAGCACATGGCCTCGGATTTGTGCAAGGCCACCTCCAGGCCCAGCAGCCGGATCCTCTCTATGACTGTCGCAACCCCGCGCGTCATTAAGTCGGCCGCCTCCTGGTGCGACCTCCCTTGTGTCAGAACCAGCGTGTCGTCAGCACCCGCAGCCTCCCCTTTGTGCCCGTTCACGAAATGGTTGAACCCATTCGGTGCACTGTTGTTTACGTTACTAGTGCTCGGTCTACTCCGATCTGCAACTGGCGTTGTATCTTTCGCGCGAGATTCGTTTGCTTGAGTTTTTTCCGTATTTAGCGCGTTAGCTGGAAAGTAATGATTTCCATGAATTCACTGGTACTAAGAAATATGTACATGCACTCGTTGGGAAATGAAGCTCTGTCTAGTTACATTTTCGAATAACTTCCAAAACAGCTTGTAGTACTGCCGTAGATGAATGAGTGACAGGATTGGACCGCCTGGTAAGTGCAGTCAGAGAGTGCAATAGCGACTCTTCCACTCCTGTAGCAGGTGCAGGCGCCTGAACAATATGAAAACAAAAACATTTCATTCATGCAAGTTATCTACAGTTTTTGTCATCAATATAGTGACGGTTATCAACACATACGGGCTCCACCACGTTTCTTTGGTTACTGAACACGTAATCCATCAGCTGAAGTAGGAACTGTTTCGGCACGGTAGATGTACCCTGCAAATAATAATATAATTTAGTAACGTAACTACTAACTAACTCAGTTGTGATGATTGCAGCTTAACCAGACTTACAGAAACGAACGATGCAGCTTGGCTGAACTGGGAAAGTGGATCCTGTGCATGCGCCTGTTGAGACGACCCCTGCGGTAACACAACACACACACATTAATAACACGAAGTCATACTGTAGCAGAAATTTCCCCCCGGCGCTGAGCCTCCTCGCGCCAGTCGTACAGGCGCAAGAAGACCCTCGCCTCCAGATCCCACGGTGGCAGTCCAGCAAGTAGGCCAGCTGCTTCGCGGGAGATCGTGCGGTGACAGGAGAACTCCCACCTCGGTGACAGAAGTGACTTTTATTTTTTTTTATCTACCCTCAAATAAAGTGCGTGAATGGCTACACTAGGCGGTACTACAAGTATTATTTGCTAATCCCGAGGACGAAGCCTGAGTATAATATAATTTAGTAACGTAACTACTAACTCAGTTGTGATGATTGCAGCTTAACCAGACTTACAGAAACGAACGATGCAGCTTGGCTGAACTGGGAAAGTGGATCCTGTGCTTGCGCCTGTTGAGACGACCCCTTTTTTTTTTTTTCCGACGTCAAAAATCATCAAATGACCCCTCCCGCTGTGGGTTAGCAGCGGTGAGGGAGTGTCAGACTCTTACTGACTAAATACCGTCGTGTTCCGTCATAGGCCTTTTATGTACCAGGGCCGCGGTATCTCTTTCGAACAACCCGCAGCCCCGGCAGGCCTTGGCCCTGCTGGGCCCCGCTGGGGTTGCTGACATCTCTTTGAGGAGCGCGTGGAACAACGCGCGCCGTCGACACGGGTCTGTCGTCTAGAAAGACAGAGGGACGATGAGCCACCCGAACTCACCGCCCACAGACCCACGCCTACGGTGGCCGGGAGTCATCTCGCGACACCCGGCGCCCGTGGTGTCTACCTGGTCCAGCACGGCGGCCGGGATGAGAGGTGCGAACTCTCTGGCGTACGGCCTCCTCCTTCTCGAGCATGACTGCTTCGCAGAAGGAGGCGACGGCATCCCATTCCCTCTCGCCTCGGACCATGGCCTGGATCAGGGCCGGACGCGAGAGGTCGCCGCCGTCTAAAGCCTCGACGAGGACCCGGCGGTGCCCTTCCCATGCGGGGCACACCTGGACTGTGTGGTCCACCGTGTCCTCGGGGCTGTCCGCACAATGGTGACACCCGGGCGCCTCCTCACGACCGATTCGGTGCAGGTACCTCCCGAAACGTTTGGGCCTCCCAGGTTGGGCAGGAGCCGCTTGAAGGCAGCACCTGCCTTCTCCAGTTTGGGGCCCAAACGTCGGAAGTGCTCGACGAAGTTCCACCGGCCGTCGAGGACGAGTCCCAGGTACTTCATCGCCCTCTCGACGCCGATGGGAACCCCCCCCACCGTGACTTGGGAACCCGAAGGTGGCGCGTTCCGAAGCCCATGAAAGCACATGGCCTCGGATTTATGCAAGGCCACCTCCAGGCCCAGCAGCCGGATCCTCTCTATGACTGTCGCAACCCCGCGCGTCATTAAGTCGGCCGCCTCCTGGTGCGACCTCCCTTGTGCCAGAATCAGCGTGTCGTCAGCACCCGCAGCCTCCCCTTTGTGCCCGTTCACGAAATGGTTGATCCCATTCGGTGCACTGTTGTTTACGTTACTAGTGCTCGGTCTACTCCGATCTGCAACTGGCGTTGTATCTTTCGCGCGAGATTCGTTTGCTTGAGTTTTTTCCGTATTTAGCGCGTTAGCTGGAAAGTAATGATTTCCATGAATTCACTGGTACTAAGAAATATGTACATGCACTCGTTGGGAAATGAAGCTCTGTCTAGTTACATTTTCGAATAACTTCCAAAACAGCTTGTAGTACTGCCGTAGATGAATGAGTGACAGGATTGGACCGCCTGGTAAGTGCAGTCAGAGAGTGCAATAGCGACTCTTCCACTCCTGTAGCAGGTGCAGGCGCCTGAACAATATGAAAACAAAAACATTTCATTCATGCAAGTTATCTACAGTTTTTGTCATCAATATAGTGACGGTTATCAACACATACGGGCTCCACCACGTTTCTTTGGTTACTGAACACGTAATCCATCAGCTGAAGTAGGAACTGTTTCGGCACGGTAGATGTACCCTGCAAATAATAATATAATTTAGTAACGTAACTACTAACTAACTCAGTTGTGATGATTGCAGCTTAACCAGACTTACAGAAACGAACGATGCAGCTTGGCTGAACTGGGAAAGTGGATCCTGTGCTTGCGCCTGTTGAGACGACCCCTGCGGTAACACAACACACACACATTAATAACACGAAGTCATACTGTAGCAGAAATTTCCCCCCGGCGCTGAGCCTCCTCGCGCCAGTCGTACAGGCGCAAGAAGACCCTCGCCTCCAGATCCCACGGTGGCAGTCCAGCAAGTAGGCCAGCTGCTTCGCGGGAGATCGTGCGGTGACAGGAGAACTCCCACCTCGGTGACAGAAGTGACTTTTAATTTTTTTTATCTACCCTCAAATAAAGTGCGTGAATGGCTACACTAGGCGGTACTACAAGTATTATTTGCTAATCCCGAGGACGAAGCCTGAGTATAATATAATTTAGTAACGTAACTACTAACTCAGTTGTGATGATTGCAGCTTAACCAGACTTACAGAAACGAACGATGCAGCTTGGCTGAACTGGGAAAGTGGATCCTGTGCTTGCGCCTGTTGAGACGACCCCTTTTTTTTTTTTTCCGACGTCAAAAATCATCAAATGACCCCTCCCGCTGTGGGTTAGCAGCGGTGAGGGAGTGTCAGACTCTTACTGACTAAATACCGTCGTGTTCCGTCATAGGCCTTTTATGTACCAGGGCCGCGGTATCTCTTTCGAACAACCCGCAGCCCCGGCAGGCCTTGGCCCTGCTGGGCCCCGCTGGGGTTGCTGACATCTCTTTGAGGAGCGCGTGGAACAACGCGCGCCGTCGACACGGGTCTGTCGTCTAGAAAGACAGAGGGACGATGAGCCACCCGAACTCACCGCCCACAGACCCACGCCTACGGTGGCCGGGAGTCATCTCGCGACACCCGGCGCCCGTGGTGTCTACCTGGTCCAGCACGGCGGCCGGGATGAGAGGTGCGAACTCTCTGGCGTTCGGCCTCCTCCTTCTCGAGCATGACTGCTTCGCAGAAGGAGGCGACGGCATCCCATTCCCTCTCGCCCCGGACCATGGCCTGGATCAGGGCCGGACGCGAGAGGTCGCCGCCGTCTAAAGCCTCGACGAGGACCCGGCGGTGCCCTTCCCATGCGGGGCACACCTGGACTGTGTGGTCCACCGTGTCCTCGGGGCTGTCCGCACAATGGTGACACCCGGGCGCCTCCTCACGACCGATTCGGTGCAGGTACCTCCCGAAACGTTTGGGCCTCCCAGGTTGGGCAGGAGCCGCTTAAAGGCAGCACCTGCCTTCTCCAGTTTGGGGCCCAAACGTCGGAAGTGCTCGACGAAGTTCCACCGGCCGTCGAGGACGAGTCCCAGGTACTTCATCGCCCTCTCGACGCCGATGGGAACCCCCCCCACCGTGACTTGGGAACCCGAAGGTGGCGCGTTCCGAAGCCCATGAAAGCACATGGCCTCGGATTTATGCAAGGCCACCTCCAGGCCCAGCAGCCGGATCCTCTCTATGACTGTCGCAACCCCGCGCGTCATTAAGTCGGCCGCCTCCTGGTGCGACCTCCCTTGTGTCAGAACCAGCGTGTCGTCAGCACCCGCAGCCTCCCCTTTGTGCCCGTTCACGAAATGGTTGAACCCATTCGGTGCACTGTTGTTTACGTTACTAGTGCTCGGTCTACTCCGATCTGCAACTGGCGTTGTATCTTTCGCGCGAGATTCGTTTGCTTGAGTTTTTTCCGTATTTAGCGCGTTAGCTGGAAAGTAATGATTTCCATGAATTCACTGGTACTAAGAAATATGTACATGCACTCGTTGGGAAATGAAGCTCTGTCTAGTTACATTTTCGAATAACTTCCAAAACAGCTTGTAGTACTGCCGTAGATGAATGAGTGACAGGATTGGACCGCCTGGTAAGTGCAGTCAGAGAGTGCAATAGCGACTCTTCCACTCCTGTAGCAGGTGCAGGCGCCTGAACAATATGAAAACAAAAACATTTCATTCATGCAAGTTATCTACAGTTTTTGTCATCAATATAGTGACGGTTATCAACACATACGGGCTCCACCACGTTTCTTTGGTTACTGAACACGTAATCCATCAGCTGAAGTAGGAACTGTTTCGGCACGGTAGATGTACCCTGCAAATAATAATATAATTTAGTAACGTAACTACTAACTAACTCAGTTGTGATGATTGCAGCTTAACCAGACTTACAGAAACGAACGATGCAGCTTGGCTGAACTGGGAAAGTGGATCCTGTGCTTGCGCCTGTTGAGACGACCCCTGCGGTAACACAACACACACACATTAATAACACGAAGTCATACTGTAGCAGAAATTTCCCCCCGGCGCTGAGCCTCCTCGCGCCAGTCGTACAGGCGCAAGAAGACCCTCGCCTCCAGATCCCACGGTGGCAGTCCAGCAAGTAGGCCAGCTGCTTCGCGGGAGATCGTGCGGTGACAGGAGAACTCCCACCTTGGTGACAGAAGTGACTTTTAATTTTTTTTATCTACCCTCAAATAAAGTGCGTGAATGGCTACACTAGGCGGTACTACAAGTATTATTTGCTAATCCCGAGGACGAAGCCTGAGTATAATATAATTTAGTAACGTAACTACTAACTCAGTTGTGATGATTGCAGCTTAACCAGACTTACAGAAACGAACGATGCAGCTTGGCTGAACTGGGAAAGTGGATCCTGTGCTTGCGCCTGTTGAGACGACCCCTTTTTTTTTTTTTTTCCGACGTCAAAAATCATCAAATGACCCCTCCCGCTGTGGGTTAGCAGCGGTGAGGGAGTGTCAGACTCTTACTGACTAAATACCGTCGTGTTCCGTCATAGGCCTTTTATGTACCAGGGCCGCGGTATCTCTTTCGAACAACCCGCAGCCCCGGCAGGCCTTGGCCCTGCTGGGCCCCGCTGGGGTTGCTGACATCTCTTTGAGGAGCGCGTGGAACAACGCGCGCCGTCGACACGGGTCTGTCGTCTAGAAAGACAGAGGGACGATGAGCCACCCGAACTCACCGCCCACAGACCCACGCCTACGGTGGCCGGGAGTCATCTCGCGACACCCGGCGCCCGTGGTGTCTACCTGGTCCAGCACGGCGGCCGGGATGAGAGGTGCGAACTCTCTGGCGTTCGGCCTCCTCCTTCTCGAGCATGACTGCTTCGCAGAAGGAGGCGACGGCATCCCATTCCCTCTCGCCCCGGACCATGGCCTGGATCAGGGCCGGACGCGAGAGGTCGCCGCCGTCTAAAGCCTCGACGAGGACCCGGCGGCGCCCTTCCCATGCGGGGCACACCTGGACTGTGTGGTCCACCGTGTCCTCGGGGCTGTCCGCACAATGGTGACACCCGGGCGCCTCCTCACGACCGATTCGGTGCAGGTACCTCCCGAAACGTTTGGGCCTCCCAGGTTGGGCAGGAGCCGCTTGAAGGCAGCACCTGCCTTCTCCAGTTTGGGGCCCAAACGTCGGAAGTGCTCGACGAAGTTCCACCGGCCGTCGAGGACGAGTCCCAGGTACTTCATCGCCCTCTCGACGCCGATGGGAACCCCCCCCACCGTGACTTGGGAACCCGAAGGTGGCGCGTTCAGAAGCCCATGAAAGCACATGGCCTCGGATTTGTGCAAGGCCACCTCCAGGCCCAGCAGCCGGATCCTCTCTATGACTGTCGCAACCCCGCGCGTCATTAAGTCGGCCGCCTCCTGGTGCGACCTCCCTTGTGTCAGAACCAGCGTGTCGTCAGCACCCGCAGCCTCCCCTTTGTGCCCGTTCACGAAATGGTTGAACCCATTCGGTGCACTGTTGTTTACGTTACTAGTGCTCGGTCTACTCCGATCTGCAACTGGCGTTGTATCTTTCGCGCGAGATTCGTTTGCTTGAGTTTTTTCCGTATTTAGCGCGTTAGCTGGAAAGTAATGATTTCCATGAATTCACTGGTACTAAGAAATATGTACATGCACTCGTTGGGAAATGAAGCTCTGTCTAGTTACATTTTCGAATAACTTCCAAAACAGCTTGTAGTACTGCCGTAGATGAATGAGTGACAGGATTGGACCGCCTGGTAAGTGCAGTCAGAGAGTGCAATAGCGACTCTTCCACTCCTGTAGCAGGTGCAGGCGCCTGAACAATATGAAAACAAAAACATTTCATTCATGCAAGTTATCTACAGTTTTTGTCATCAATATAGTGACGGTTATCAACACATACGGGCTCCACCACGTTTCTTTGGTTACTGAACACGTAATCCATCAGCTGAAGTAGGAACTGTTTCGGCACGGTAGATGTACCCTGCAAATAATAATATAATTTAGTAACGTAACTACTAACTAACTCAGTTGTGATGATTGCAGCTTAACCAGACTTACAGAAACGAACGATGCAGCTTGGCTGAACTGGGAAAGTGGATCCTGTGCATGCGCCTGTTGAGACGACCCCTGCGGTAACACAACACACACACATTAATAACACGAAGTCATACTGTAGCAGAAATTTCCCCCCGGCGCTGAGCCTCCTCGCGCCAGTCGTACAGGCGCAAGAAGACCCTCGCCTCCAGATCCCACGGTGGCAGTCCAGCAAGTAGGCCAGCTGCTTCGCGGGAGATCGTGCGGTGACAGGAGAACTCCCACCTCGGTGACAGAAGTGACTTTTAATTTTTTTTATCTACCCTCAAATAAAGTGCGTGAATGGCTACACTAGGCGGTACTACAAGTATTATTTGCTAATCCCGAGGACGAAGCCTGAGTATAATATAATTTAGTAACGTAACTACTAACTCAGTTGTGATGATTGCAGCTTAACCAGACTTACAGAAACGAACGATGCAGCTTGGCTGAACTGGGAAAGTGGATCCTGTGCTTGCGCCTGTTGAGACGACCCCTTATTTTTTTTTTCCGACGTCAAAAATCATCAAATGACCCCTCCCGCTGTGGGTTAGCAGCGGTGAGGGAGTGTCAGACTCTTACTGACTAAATACCGTCGTGTTCCGTCATAGGCCTTTTATGTACCAGGGCCGCGGTATCTCTTTCGAACAACCCGCAGCCCCGGCAGGCCTTGGCCCTGCTGGGCCCCGCTGGGGTTGCTGACATCTCTTTGAGGAGCGCGTGGAACAACGCGCGCCGTCGACACGGGTCTGTCGTCTAGAAAGACAGAGGGACGATGAGCCACCCGAACTCACCGCCCACAGACCCACGCCTACGGTGGCCGGGAGTCATCTCGCGACACCCGGCGCCCGTGGTGTCTACCTGGTCCAGCACGGCGGCCGGGATGAGAGGTGCGAACTCTCTGGCGTACGGCCTCCTCCTTCTCGAGCATGACTGCTTCGCAGAAGGAGGCGACGGCATCCCATTCCCTCTCGCCTCGGACCATGGCCTGGATCAGGGCCGGACGCGAGAGGTCGCCGCCGTCTAAAGCCTCGACGAGGACCCGGCGGTGCCCTTCCCATGCGGGGCACACCTGGACTGTGTGGTCCACCGTGTCCTCGGGGCTGTCCGCACAATGGTGACACCCGGGCGCCTCCTCACGACCGATTCGGTGCAGGTACCTCCCGAAACGTTTGGGCCTCCCAGGTTGGGCAGGAGCCGCTTGAAGGCAGCACCTGCCTTCTCCAGTTTGGGGCCCAAACGTCGGAAGTGCTCGACGAAGTTCCACCGGCCGTCGAGGACGAGTCCCAGGTACTTCATCGCCCTCTCGACGCCGATGGGAACCCCCCCCACCGTGACTTGGGAACCCGAAGGTGGCGCGTTCCGAAGCCCATGAAAGCACATGGCCTCGGATTTATGCAAGGCCACCTCCAGGCCCAGCAGCCGGATCCTCTCTATGACTGTCGCAACCCCGCGCGTCATTAAGTCGGCCGCCTCCTGGTGCGACCTCCCTTGTGCCAGAATCAGCGTGTCGTCAGCACCCGCAGCCTCCCCTTTGTGCCCGTTCACGAAATGGTTGAACCCATTCGGTGCACTGTTGTTTACGTTACTAGTGCTCGGTCTACTCCGATCTGCAACTGGCGTTGTATCTTTCGCGCGAGATTCGTTTGCTTGAGTTTTTTCCGTATTTAGCGCGTTAGCTGGAAAGTAATGATTTCCATGAATTCACTGGTACTAAGAAATATGTACATGCACTCGTTGGGAAATGAAGCTCTGTCTAGTTACATTTTCGAATAACTTCCAAAACAGCTTGTAGTACTGCCGTAGATGAATGAGTGACAGGATTGGACCGCCTGGTAAGTGCAGTCAGAGAGTGCAATAGCGACTCTTCCACTCCTGTAGCAGGTGCAGGCGCCTGAACAATAATAAAAATAAAATAAAAAATAAAAAAGCCTTATATTTCCAGTTATAAAACTAACTTACACTATTGTTTTTTACCTAAACTAAATTAACAAAACAGTAAAGACTATTATTACCTATCTAAATTGAAATAATTTGATTTTTATTACTAATTTGCTAATTTGAAGACCGTAGGTAGTAACATTTTACTGTACTGGAACCCCCCTCAGGTAAAGGCCTCCTCCAAAGCTTTCCATTTATCTCGGTCTTGGGCTATCCGTTGCCATTCTGGACCAGCAATTCTTTTAATGTCGTCGTCCCATCGAGTGTATGGTCTACCTCTATGTCGTTTGCCCGGTGGGCCTATCCACGACGTTACTGTTTTCGTCCATCTACGATCAGTAAGACGTGCCACGTGACCAGCCCATTTCCACTTTAACGTTTGGCTGTATTTGAGAGCGTCTATTGCTTTTGTTTTTGACCGGATTTTGTTGTGGTTAATTTTTTGTATTTTCCTGATATTTAACATGCTGCGCTCCATTCCTCGCTGGCATGTGTTTATTTTATTTTTTACTTTATTGGTATACTTCCATGTTTGGCATGCATACGTTAGACAAGGAATGAGACACGAGTCCATGACTTTCTTTTTCAGACTGATAGGCATTTTACTTTTAAATATTTCTTTATAACCCCAATATTTTTTCCAAGTTTGTTTCACTCTTCTCTCTACTTCCAGTTCATTGCTATCTCTGTTGAACCCAATTTGTTTTCCTAAATATATATACTGATCCACATACTCTAGTGGTTCATTTTTGATTGTGACTTTTGATTTTTTGAAGTTGGTCATAAGTTTGGTCTTTGAAATATTCATTTCTAGTCCCACTTTACAGCTTTCTGTATGCAGAGTATCTATCATATATTGCAACTGTAGGCTCGATTCAGAAAGTAAAACCAAGTCATCCGCAAATCGTAAATGGTTTAGGTGATTACCGTGTATGTATAAGCCACAATTTTTCCACTCTAATTTGCTTATGATAGATTCTAATACCGCAATGAATATTTTTGGGGATAACGGATCTCCTTGCCTGACTCCTCTCTTGACTGGGAACATTGGGCCAATGGTTTCCAGTTTGACTCTACTTGAGCAATTACTATAAAGGTGTTTTAGTATTTTTATGTATTGTTGTTCTACATTTTGAGTTTTTAGCGTGTTCCATATACTTTCATGTGAGATTGTGTCAAAGGCTTTCTGGTAATCGATGAATATGATATACAGCGGTCTCTGTTTTTCTTGGTATTTCTCAATTACTAACTCTAATGTGTGTATGTGGTCTGTAGTGGAAAAGTTTCTCCTAAATCCTGCCTGTTCAACAGGTTGACTTTTTTCCAGTGTTGTACTAATTCGTTGATTTATTATTGTAGAGAAAAGTTTGTAAATACTAGGTAGAAGACTTATCGGGCGGTAGTTGCTGATGTCTTTTGGGTCTCCTTTCTTGTAAATCAGGATAATATTAGATTTTGACCATTGCGAAGGTGTGACACCAGTTTCAAAAATCATATTAAATAATTTGGTTAGTGGGGCAGCTAGTATGAAGCAGGCGGTTTTTATGGCATCGTTAGTGATGTTGTCCGATCCTGGGCTTTTGTCTGGTTTTAGTCTGTTTATTGTTTCCATTATTTCTGTACAATCTATTGGTTCGATGTAGGATTGTGAAATTTCAGTATCACTGTGAACATTTCCAGAGTGGTTCGTGTTTCTTGTTATATCCGGTGTATTATATAGGTTTTTATAAAAATTTGTAGCAATATTAACTATGTCTTTTCGGTTATAAGCAGTGTCTCCCAACTCCATCAAACAATCAATCCAACTTTTTTCTGTCCGCAGCTCTTTATATCCCTTTTTCAGACTTCCACTTATTTCTAAATGCTTTTGAAGAATATTGATTCTATAGTTTTTATAATCTCGTTTTATATATTTGCTTAACAACTTATAAAGTGCTTTGAGTTCATTTTTCATTGCTCGTGTTTTATTTTTAGTTCTTTGTAACTCTTGTCTTCGTTTTAAAAGTCTTTCTGTGTTTTCTGTAAGTACTCTGCGAACTCTTGTCGAATTAGATGTTTGTGCGACTTGTAAACTCTCTGTTATATAATTTATAATTTTATCGTAGTAGTCTTGTACTGCCAAATTTGCTTCAGTGTTGAGTAGAGATGTTATTTTAGTTTGTAAATTGTCCTTATAAATTTGTATTTCTTCGTCATTTTTGAGGGAACTGTTCTGTTTATTTACAAACCGGGATCGAGTTTTTGCAGGTTTAGTAAGTGATATTTTGGCTCTGAGTGGACGATGGTCTGATGTGAAGTTGATACTTAGTGTTTCAATGTTTAGAAATGAATAAGGAAAATTTGACAGTATGAAATCTATTTCGTTCTTATGACCATTAGGCGACTGCCATGTCCATTTTCTTTTATCTTTCTTCTTATAAAAGGTGTTGATGATAGCTAGCTTATTTTCCATTGCAAAGTCTACAAGTCTTTGACCTCGTGCATTTCTTGTTCCATATCCATACTGCTTCATTACTAAGTATTCATCTTGTTGTGGTTTACCGATTTTGGCATTAAAATCACCCAACAAAATTAAATCCTCGTATGCTTTATCCATTGCCTCGTAGACGGTGTCGTAGAAAACATTTATTTGTTCTTCATCTGATGCTTCCGTTGGGGCGTATACTTGTATGACAGTGAATTTCTTTCCTGGTAAATTCAGATTTAATAAGGCAACGCGTTCCGATATACCGATGTAACTTTCTACATATTGTTTTAGATATTTTTTTATAATGAAGCCGACTCCATGTTTACCTGGCGTTTGCCCTGTACTGCAGAGAATAAATTCTTCGTATTCTTTTATGTTATTTCCAAGGCGCCGAACTTCTGATATACCTATTATGTCATATTTTATATGTGTTAACGCTTTTCCTAATTCTATTATTCGTTCGTGTGATAGCAGAGTTCTAACATTGTAGGTTGCTATGAAGAGTTCTGTTTTGTTTCTTTCTGATTTTTCTTCGTGATCTTGATCTTTTTGCGATATTTTTGGAGGGTTGTGGTCGTACTCTTCCACGGTGACCAGCCGGCTTGGAAGATGGTTGTTGTTGCTTGTTATAATTTCTTTGTTAACTTTATATTCGTAGGAGGGGGGCGTTGATTGCTACATGTTTTTGTCGTTGGTGATAGCGGTTTCTTGGCTTTGCTTCGAATTGTTCGCGTTTTTGTTAATTAAAAAGTTCAACATGCTCGGTTTTAGAACTCCTTCGGATATACTGTTTGATCTTTGGACAGTTGTATTTGGTTGTAATGTCTTGTTCTTTTTATTTGCTTGGATGTTTATCTCACTTTGTGGCTGAGAACTATTTTCAGGTGATGCAGGCAAAGTCCTTTTGCTGTTCGTTCTGAGAATTATTAATTTATCATATTTAATTGTGACTTTGTTTCCCTTTTCCTTCTCCAGTTTAACTTGTTCCTGTAGTTCCTTTCTCTTCTCTAATACATGTAGTGGATAGACTTCTTTTATATAGTATTGAGTGTCCTTTAACACTCCTTTATGTTTTATTAACTTTATTTTTAGGCCGAGTGAAGATAATGTAACAATTATTGGCCGTGGCTTTTCACCTTTTTTCCCTATCCTTTTAACCTCTTGTATATCTCTGTGGTCAATTCTTAGTGGAAAATAGTCTTTTATAAACTTGGTTACAGCATTTTCTAAGTCCTCATATGATGATTCTCTTTCCTCTATACCAAAGAAAACTAAATTCCTTTGTCTGGCTTGTTTTTCCAAGTAGTAGATTCTTTTTTCTTGATTGTCCACTTTTTCTTTCAATTTTTCATGTTTTTCGTCCCATGCCAAAAATTTTTCTTCCAATATTTTGTTAACATTTTGGGTTACTTGTTCCGTTACTTTTTCTGCACTTTTTCGAATCTCTATTTTTTGTTCATTTAGTTCCCTTTGTATATTTCGAAGAGCATTCATAACTTCTTCCATACTTAATTATTTATAACTTTGACCTCTTCTTTGTTTTGGAACCTGAACAATATGAAAACAAAAACATTTCATTCATGCAAGTTATCTACAGTTTTTGTCATCAATATAGTGACGGTTATCAACACATACGGGCTCCACCACGTTTCTTTGGTTACTGAACACGTAATCCATCAGCTGAAGTAGGAACTGTTTCGGCACGGTAGATGTACCCTGCAAATAATAATATAATTTAGTAACGTAACTACTAACTAACTCAGTTGTGATGATTGCAGCTTAACCAGACTTACAGAAACGAACGATGCAGCTTGGCTGAACTGGGAAAGTGGATCCTGTGCTTGCGCCTGTTGAGACGACCCCTGCGGTAACACAACACACACACATTAATAACACGAAGTCATACTGTAGCAGAAATTTCCCCCCGGCGCTGAGCCTCCTCGCGCCAGTCGTACAGGCGCAAGAAGACCCTCGCCTCCAGATCCCACGGTGGCAGTCCAGCAAGTAGGCCAGCTGCTTCGCGGGAGATCGTGCGGTGACAGGAGAACTCCCACCTCGGTGACAGAAGTGACTTTTAATTTTTTTTATCTACCCTCAAATAAAGTGCGTGAATGGCTACACTAGGCGGTACTACAAGTATTATTTGCTAATCCCGAGGACGAAGCCTGAGTATAATATAATTTAGTAACGTAACTACTAACTCAGTTGTGATGATTGCAGCTTAACCAGACTTACAGAAACGAACGATGCAGCTTGGCTGAACTGGGAAAGTGGATCCTGTGCTTGCGCCTGTTGAGACGACCCCTTTTTTTTTTTTTTCCGACGTCAAAAATCATCAAATGACCCCTCCCGCTGTGGGTTAGCAGCGGTGAGGGAGTGTCAGACTCTTACTGACTAAATACCGTCGTGTTCCGTCATAGGCCTTTTATGTACCAGGGCCGCGGTATCTCTTTCGAACAACCCGCAGCCCCGGCAGGCCTTGGCCCTGCTGGGCCCCGCTGGGGTTGCTGACATCTCTTTGAGGAGCGCGTGGAACAACGCGCGCCGTCGACACGGGTCTGTCGTCTAGAAAGACAGAGGGACGATGAGCCACCCGAACTCACCGCCCACAGACCCACGCCTACGGTGGCCGGGAGTCATCTCGCGACACCCGGCGCCCGTGGTGTCTACCTGGTCCAGCACGGCGGCCGGGATGAGAGGTGCGAACTCTCTGGCGTTCGGCCTCCTCCTTCTCGAGCATGACTGCTTCGCAGAAGGAGGCGAAGGCATCCCATTCCCTCTCGCCCCGGACCATGGCCTGGATCAGGGCCGGACGCGAGAGGTCGCCGCCGTCTAAAGCCTCGACGAGGACCCGGCGGTGCCCTTCCCATGCGGGGCACACCTGGACTGTGTGGTCCACCGTGTCCTCGGGGCTGTCCGCACAATGGTGACACCCGGGCGCCTCCTCACGACCGATTCGGTGCAGGTACCTCCCGAAACGTTTGGGCCTCCCAGGTTGGGCAGGAGCCGCTTGAAGGCAGCACCTGCCTTCTCCAGTTTGGGGCCCAAACGTCGGAAGTGCTCGACGAAGTTCCACCGGCCGTCGAGGACGAGTCCCAGGTACTTCATCGCCCTCTCGACGCCGATGGGAACCCCCCCCACCGTGACTTGGGAACCCGAAGGTGGCGCGTTCCGAAGCCCATGAAAGCACATGGCCTCGGATTTATGCAAGGCCACCTCCAGGCCCAGCAGCCGGATCCTCTCTATGACTGTCGCAACCCCGCGCGTCATTAAGTCGGCCGCCTCCTGGTGCGACCTCCCTTGTGCCAGAATCAGCGTGTCGTCAGCATCCGCAGCCTCCCCTTTGTGCCCGTTCACGAAATGGTTGAACCCATTCGGTGCACTGTTGTTTACGTTACTAGTGCTCGGTCTACTCCGATCTGCAACTGGCGTTGTATCTTTCGCGCGAGATTCGTTTGCTTGAGTTTTTTCCGTATTTAGCGCGTTAGCTGGAAAGTAATGATTTCCATGAATTCACTGGTACTAAGAAATATGTACATGCACTCGTTGGGAAATGAAGCTCTGTCTAGTTACATTTTCGAATAACTTCCAAAACAGCTTGTAGTACTGCCGTAGATGAATGAGTGACAGGATTGGACCGCCTGGTAAGTGCAGTCAGAGAGTGCAATAGCGACTCTTCCACTCCTGTAGCAGGTGCAGGCGCCTGAACAATATGAAAACAAAAACATTTCATTCATGCAAGTTATCTACAGTTTTTGTCATCAATATAGTGACGGTTATCAACACATACGGGCTCCACCACGTTTCTTTGGTTACTAAACACGTAATCCATCAGCTGAAGTAGGAACTGTTTCGGCACGGTAGATGTACCCTGCAAATAATAATATAATTTAGTAACGTAACTACTAACTAACTCAGTTGTGATGATTGCAGCTTAACCAGACTTACAGAAACGAACGATGCAGCTTGGCTGAACTGGGAAAGTGGATCCTGTGCATGCGCCTGTTGAGACGACCCCTGCGGTAACACAACACACACACATTAATAACACGAAGTCATACTGTAGCAGAAATTTCCCCCCGGCGCTGAGCCTCCTCGCGCCAGTCGTACAGGCGCAAGAAGACCCTCGCCTCCAGATCCCACGGTGGCAGTCCAGCAAGTAGGCCAGCTGCTTCGCGGGAGATCGTGCGGTGACAGGAGAATCCCACCTCGGTGACAGAAGTGACTTTTAATTTTTTTTATCTACCCTCAAATAAAGTGCGTGAATGGCTATACTAGGCGGTACTACAAGTATTATTTGCTAATCCCGAGGACGAAGCCTGAGTATAATATAATTTAGTAACGTAACTACTAACTCAGTTGTGATGATTGCAGCTTAACCAGACTTACAGAAACGAACGATGCAGCTTGGCTGAACTGGGAAAGTGGATCCTGTGCTTGCGCCTGTTGAGACGACCCCTTTTTTTTTTTTTTCCGACGTCAAAAATCATCAAATGACCCCTCCCGCTGTGGGTTAGCAGCGGTGAGGGAGTGTCAGACTCTTACTGACTAAATACCGTCGTGTTCCGTCATAGGCCTTTTATGTACCAGGGCCGCGGTATCTCTTTCGAACAACCCGCAGCCCCGGCAGGCCTTGGCCCTGCTGGGCCCCGCTGGGGTTGCTGACATCTCTTTGAGGAGCGCGTGGAACAACGCGCGCCGTCGACACGGGTCTGTCGTCTAGAAAGACAGAGGGACGATGAGCCACCCGAACTCACCGCCCACAGACCCACGCCTACGGTGGCCGGGAGTCATCTCGCGACACCCGGCGCCCGTGGTGTCTACCTGGTCCAGCACGGCGGCCGGGATGAGAGGTGCGAACTCTCTGGCGTTCGGCCTCCTCCTTCTCGAGCATGACTGCTTCGCAGAAGGAGGCGACGGCATCCCATTCCCTCTCGCCCCGGACCATGGCCTGGATCAGGGCCGGACGCGAGAGGTCGCCGCCGTCTAAAGCCTCGACGAGGACCCGGCGGTGCCCTTCCCATGCGGGGCACACCTGGACTGTGTGGTCCACCGTGTCCTCGGGGCTGTCCGCACAATGGTGATACCCGGGCGCCTCCTCACGACCGATTCGGTGCAGGTACCTCCCGAAACGTTTGGGCCTCCCAGGTTGGGCAGGAGCCGCTTGAAGGCAGCACCTGCCTTCTCCAGTTTGGGGCCCAAACGTCGGAAGTGCTCGACGAAGTTCCACCGGCCGTCGAGGACGAGTCCCAGGTACTTCATCGCCCTCTCGACGCCGATGGGAACCCCCCCCACCGTGACTTGGGAACCCGAAGGTGGCGCGTTCCGAAGCCCATGAAAGCACATGGCCTCGGATTTGTGCAAGGCCACCTCCAGGCCCAGCAGCCGGATCCTCTCTATGACTGTCGCAACCCCGTGCGTCATTAAGTCGGCCGCCTCCTGGTGCGACCTCCCTTGTGCCAGAATCAGCGTGTCGTCAGCACCCGCAGCCTCCCCTTTGTGCCCGTTCACGAAATGGTTGAACCCATTCGGTGCACTGTTGTTTACGTTACTAGTGCTCGGTCTACTCTGATCTGCAACTGGCGTTGTATCTTTCGCGCGAGATTCGTTTGCTTGAGTTTTTTCCGTATTTAGCGCGTTAGCTGAAAAGTAATCATTTCCATGAATTCACTGGTACTAAGAAATATGTACATGCACTCGTTGGGAAATGAAGCTCTGTCTAGTAACATTTTCGAATAACTTCCAAAACAGCTTGTAGTACTGCCGTAGATGAATAAGTGACAGGATTGGATCGCCTGGTAAGTACAGTCAGAGAGTGCAATAGCGACTCTTCCACTCCTGTAGCAGGTGCAGGCGCCTGAACAATATGAAAACAAAAACATTTCATTCATGCAAGTTATCTACAGTTTTTGTCATCAATATAGTGACGGTTATCAACACATACGGGCTCCACCACGTTTCTTTGGTTACTGAACACGTAATCCATCAGCTGAAGTAGGAACTGTTTCGGCACGGTAGATGTACCCTGCAAATAATAATATAATTTAGTAACGTAACTACTAACTAACTCAGTTGTGATGATTGCAGCTTAACCAGACTTACAGAAACGAACGATGCAGCTTGGCTGAACTGGGAAAGTGGATCCTGTGCATGCGCCTGTTGAGACGACCCCTGCGGTAACACAACACACACACATTAATAACACGAAGTCATACTGTAGCAGAAATTTCCCCCCGGCGCTGAGCCTCCTCGCGCCAGTCGTACAGGCGCAAGAAGACCCTCGCCTCCAGATCCCACGGTGGCAGTCCAGCAAGTAGGCCAGCTGCTTCGCGGGAGATCGTGCGGTGACAGGAGAACTCCCACCTCGGTGACAGAAGTGGCTTTTAATTTTTTTTATCTACCCTCAAATAAAGTCCGTGAATGGCTACACTAGGCGGTACTACAAGTATTATTTGCTAATCCCGAGGACGAAGCCTGAGTATAAAAATTGAGGTAAAAAAAATCTTTAAAAACAAGCTTTTATTTAAATGCGCTAAAAAGAAAAAAATAAACTTTTACTGTAACTTTACTGTCAACTTATAACACACAATTCATATGTTTTAAAAGCTTGTCGCGAGATTCAGGTACTCGTATTTACTTTCTTAGTAAAATCGCGACAAGCTTTTAAAACATATAAATTGTGTCAAATATGTTAAATGTGAAATGTCGTTATAAGTTGACAGTAAAGTTACAGTAAAAGTTTATTTTTTTCTTTTTAGCGCATTTAAATAAAAGCTTGTTTTTAAAGATTTTTTTACCTCAATTTATTATATACTTTTTAGTTTTCACCTGGTAAGTTCCCAAGTCTGTTTGCACTTTATTCTACTTGTCAAGCCCTGTCATTGGATACCCATATGGATGGGATTGAAAAAAATAGGTTATTCACCATTTTGTAGTGGCGGCCATCTTGGATTTTAATTTCGTAAAGTGCAATGTGTTCTACTTGTCAATCCCTTTCATTTGATACCCATATTGTATAGGTACCTTAAAAATAACTAGTCCGCCATCTTGTATATTTAGCCATATTCTACTTAGAATGACGTCACATAGCTTATTTTATTTTATTATATTAGGGACAACAAACAGCAGTATATTAAATATAACACATGATTGGAGTACTTAAATAACAGGATGAACAAATACAAGCTGTTGATTTGCATCCGTGCCATAGTCAAGGACGTAATTATACTAATGATTCTCAACCCAAATCAACAAAAAAATTGGTACAAAATTTTTTGATTTTAATTTTTTTTCGGAAATCCGTCAATGTCATCTAGCCGTATTTAAACTTGGCGCGTGTGTTACTGGCCTTAAAACCGTGCTGCGCCCTCACACAAACGCAAACACAAAGCATACGCAACGATTATTCATAAATTTCATTCATAAAATTGGATTACTTCTGAAATACTATGACATTACAATGACAAAAAAAGCAGTGCATATTAGCTATTTCCCGTCTACTGTAATTCCAATCGATTATTTACGTATTTTATGTCCTCCTCCTGAAGTATGGCACAAATGCAAATCAACACCTTGTATACTACTCACGACGCTATCCACAGATTACCATATTAAATATACTTAGCATAGGTACTGTAAGTAACAGTAAGGGCAAACTTAAAGGTAGAACTCAATACAAAGTTAAAAATTATTACAATTATTACTCGGTTTGTAATTGAAATGGATCTCGGAATATAAAGCAACGTGAAAAAAAATAAAAAAAGCTAATAATAGTCACTGCATCTTAATACTAGGGACAAATATAAAGGTTAGTAATCAAATAAAACGGCTTATGAAAAACAAGAGAAAAAAAATACAAAGACAAACTTAATGCTAAATACATGCTGGATCAAAATTTAATACATAAAATTTATAGAAAATCATGGCTGTACCTTTAAAGTGGAAATAATTTGATTTTTGAACCTATTCTTATTCAGAAATATAATATCAATAGATCCAAACTTTTTATTATACGTGTCGACCAATCGGTGCAGTGGTGAGCGTGCGCCTGAGTTAGTACGACGCAGATTAGTGGCAAATAAACAGCGTGAACGTACTTCTCTACTCTGCACTGTGCGAGGGACCAGGTAGCACAGACTTTTCACAAGATCAGAACAGTCAAAATTATTGCGGCATATACTGAACAGGGTCATCATTTCTAGGAGCGTGCGTCTAGATTGTAGGGTCAGGATATTATATTTTTCGAGCAATGATTGGTAGGAAGCCTTTTTGCGAAAGCATCTGTAGTGCATAGAGCGAAGGTATTTTCGTTGGACTAACTCCAATATTTCTATATATTTTTTGTAAAAAGGATTCCAAATAGGAACTGCGAACTCTAATTGTGGTCTGATTATAGATTTGTATAAGTAAGTGGCGGGGCGGCGGAATTCTCTAGATGCACGCATTACGAAGCCAAACATTTGATAAGCTTTATTAACTATATTGTTCACATGCACATCGAGATGGAGCTTGGAGTCTAACTGAACACCAAGATCGCGGACACAAATAACATTATTTAAGACAGAATGTCCTAAAGAATAACTAAATATGACAACTAATTTCTTTTTGGTAAACGTAATGCTATGACATTTAGAGTAACTAAGCTGAAGTTTGTTAGAAGAGCAGTGGTTGCGCGGTAATTTTCATATTCATAATTTGTTATATTGGTAATTTCACTGGTGTTTGCAATCCTATTCCCTTCCTTTTCCCGCACATACCTCAACGCATTCGTTGGAGCGAGAGGCGACACTAGCGCCCTTGCGTCGTGTGTACAACATAATAAACAAATTAATGGCTGACAACGCGCGCGAGAGCTCACGTCTCTCTCCGATACAAAAATCGATATTGAGTGGAAAACTGGTGTGATTTGTGTTGAACTTTATTTGTGGCAGTGCTCCTCGTACAAGAAATCGCCGTAGAAGACAACAGGTACTGTGCTCCTTTCCTTTAGGCATACTTTCTTGTTTTGTGTCGCCCGCAGTATGCCGACTTTCCCGTCGTATTTGTAATCACCAGTTTTTCAAAAATTTTCGCATCTTCACGAACCATATTTCGTTTCCCGCGTAACCATTTGGTCCTGCATAGCCGGATTAGTATTTAGAATCAGTGTTAGCCATTCATTAGGTCGTTTTCGTCTAACCCGCATTGTTTCGTACCTACCTTACGCGTCGAAAAGTAAGATAGGTATTTCACGTACTTATTTCGTTGAATTTCGCTAACCCCGCAAATATAGTTCACGTACACACGTACTCCGGTGCCTAGGTACCTACTTAGTTGATAGATATCCACTTTCCAGTCGCTTTCAATACGTATTTCATTTAGTTTTTTCGTAATTCGTAGGCCGCTAAAATGGCACTGGTAGATAAATCGTTAAAGCTGCTAATAGCTAAACGTGATAGAATATTCGCTCGCATGCAAACTATTGCCGACAAAATTAAAAACATTGATTCGCAAGATATCACTAGGGAATCCTTCCTGTGTGACCTTGAAACAGTAGATTCTTTGCGAACAGATTTCGAAAGTGTGTTGGACGACATTGCCGCCCTCGAGCTTAAACTAAATCCTGATTATGTTGTCAATTATCAAGCACTTTCTTCTTTCGAAGACCTTTTAGGCCGTATAAAGCGAGCAGGGAAATCACTGCAAGTTCAGTCGCATTCTGAGGTCAAAAGGTCACCCCGCTTGCCTCCCATCGAAATACCCGAATTTAACGGAGATATTAAAAATTGGCCTTTATTCATAGCTAGTTATCGTAATGCCGTACATAATAATATTTCTCTGCCTGATTGTGAGAAGTTATATTATTTATTAGGAAAGTTGACAGGCAAGGCTCGTTCAATATACGCGGGTATTACCCCCTCCGCGGATAATTACCCTCTTATTTTCGATTCACTCTGCAAAAGGTTTGAAGACAAGCGTCAACAAGCAATTCATACTTAGATCAGTTATTTAAATTTAAACTTATTCCTTCAGGAACACCTAACAATTTAGAATTATTTTTAGATAAATTCGCTTCGTCTGTAGCTGCGTTGAAAAACCTACAAATTGATGACCTCGCTGATTTTATTTTGTTTTATGTCGCTCTTAAAAAACTCGATTTAGACACGGGTCGTACTTTCGAGTGCACTCGTAAATTAAAACCTAATAGTTCTGAATTTCCGTCTTTTTCCGAATTGGATAGTTTTGTTCGTGACCACATAAAAGTATTGGAACGTACGTCGTCATCGGTTGCTCGGGTCACCAACAATAAAAAACCTGCAGATCGTAAACCTACTACTACACATGCCTATACGTCTAGTTCGGCTGAGTCATCCGCGTGTAGTCTATGCGGCGAGCAGCATGATTACATTTATAAATGTAGGGTTTTTAATAGTTACAAACCAGATCAACGTTTTAAATTCGTAAAATCTAATAACTTATGTATAAATTGTTTAAGTAGTGGTCATCGTGTTTCCGCATGTGGGTCGACATCTACTTGCAAAAAATGTAATTCTAAACATCACACTTTATTGTGCTTTGATAGTAAACACGCGGCAAGTAACTCGCCCCATTCAAACGCGGCTCGCGCGCTGCCACCGGCCGCCGTTGCCGCGGCCGGGCAGCCGGCCGCTGCGCCCGCCATTTTTACAGCAGCGCCGCTGCCATCGAGTGTAGCGACCACTACCCCCGCGCCCGCGCCCCCGCGCACGGACATCGCGCTGTGTTCGTTATCCGAAAATCATACCGAGAGTAAACATCGGGGCCCTACTACGGTGCTCATTGCTACTGCTCGTATTATTATCGTAGATTCGCATGGAAATGAACATAGTGTTCGTGCATTGTTAGACAGTGGTTCTCAAAGTAACTTTATAACTAGTGATTGTTGTCGACGCTTAGGTTTGAACATAAATAATCGGCCTTCTTGTTCTACCGTAAAGGGAATAGGGGGTTCAAGTAAAATGATTCAGGGTTCCGTAAATATTAAATTTTATTCTCGTTTCAATCGTAACATAAATTATTGTTTAGAGTCGTTGGTAGTAGATAAAATTACCGAACGTTTGCCGACAGCCACGATTGATGCCTCTCTTTTATATAATTTCAAAAACTTACCGTTGGCTGACGATACATATTTTTCATCAGGCCCGATTCAGGTTTTAATCGGTGCTTCGATTTTCCCGCATTTGCTCTTGTCGAACAAAGTTCAAGGACAGCCCCCGCATGCTTCGCCTCTCGCTTTAGAAACTGTCCTTGGCTATGTTATTGTAGGTGACGCTCCAGTACGCGTTGATAGTAAGTCGACTGTATCGTATTGTTGTACCACGGACCCGTTGGACTCTGCTGTCCGTAAATTCTGGGAATTAGAGGAGGTGGATGTTCCCTCCATACTAAGCCCGGATGACACATTGTGTGAGGAGTTTTATACCCGCACTACCACTCGGGATAGTGACGGACGTTACGTAGTTGCTTTACCTTTCAAGGGTGAAGTCGAATCCCTTGGAAACTCGCGTCAAGTAAGTGAACGTCGGTTTTACTGCTTGGAAAGAAAAATGCAGGCTTCTCCACAATTGAAGGCCGCGTATGACAGTGTCATCCTCAAATATTTAGAAAAAGGTTACATTTCACCTACAGATTCTGTCTCTTCGGAAGTTTCGTACTTCATTCCGCATCATGGTGTGATCCGCGATGACAAGATCACTACCAAGCTTCGTGTCGTTCTCGATGGTAGTTGCAAGACTTCTACCCGCGTTTCGCTTAATGATCTCTTGTATGGTGGTCAAAACCTACAAGGGAACTTGTTTAACATTATCGTTAATTTTCGTTTGTTTTTGATCACTCTTTCCGCAGATATTCGTCAAATGTTTCTCAGTATCGGAATCCGAGAATCGGATCGTCGTTTCCAACGCATTTTGTATCGTTTTTCGCCGCAAGAACCTTTAAAGGTTTATGAGTTCAATCGTGTCGTTTTTGGACTTAAGTCTAGTCCTTTTCATGCTCTGCGCACTATAAAGCAGTTGGCGGAGGATGAGGGTGATTCTTACCCTCAAGCTAAGGAAATTGTAGCTACAGGTCTGTATATGGACGATTTTGTCTATTCCGTTTCCTCGGAAGACCAAGGCATTTCCACCGCCTCGGAAATGATAGGTCTCATGAGAGCTGGTCAATTTGAATTAGTCAAATGGACCAGTAATTCTCAAGTTGTACTAGATTCGATTCCTCCCTCTCATCGCCTGCCGGCTGTCAAAGAATTTGATGAGTCTGACCAACATAAAGTACTCGGCTTGTGTTGGTCACCTACTTCAGACCATTTCAGCATGAAGGTGAATACTCCAGCTGACCCTTGTACTAAGCGCACAATACTGTCGTGTGTCGCTAAAATATGGGATGTCATGGGATTCGTCGCGCCTGTCGTCCTGTATGCTAAACTTCTCATCAAACAGCTCTGGCTGTGCGATTGTGACTGGGATGATACCCCACCTGAAGATATCGTCAGGCTGTGGACTCGCTTTAAAGAAGAGCTACCAGTGCTCAGTCGTATAAAAATCCCACGTCACATAGGTATTGTCGCCGATAGTGTCGTCACTATCTTAGCTTTCGCGGACGCTAGTGAAAGGGCATATGGTGGAGTTATTTACTTCTATGTTCAAAATAGCGATGGTAATACTGTCAACTTGTTAACTGCTAAATCGAAAGTTTCTCCTAAGAAAGTAGTTTCTCTCGCTCGTCTTGAGCTATGTGCTATACTTGTACTAGCTCAACTCATAAAAAATGTCGTTGTCGCTTGTCAAAACCGCGTTGTTATTCGTAATATATTCGCATTTTCGGACTCTACGGTCGCACTCTGTTGGGTACATTCGTCGCCCCATCGGTGGAACACCTTTGTGGCTAATAGAGTGTCTAAAATACATAATGACTTATCTCCACAAAATTTGTATCACGTGTCCGGTACAGACAATCCCGCTGATTGTCTCTCACGCGGACTCACACCTTCTCAAATTATTGATCATCCGCTTTGGTTCCGTGGTCCTCGGTGGGCTCACTTGGATATCTCACAGTGGCCTGTCGTTCCCTTCAATCCCTCTTCAGTGTCCGAAGCACCTGAAGAGAAGAAACATTCGTTGCTAGCTACGCCAAATGAAAGATCTCTCATTCTTTCTTTGGCCGATCGTATTTCGTCTTGGAGTAAATTACTTCGTGTGGTAATTTACATTTGTCGTTTTACTAAATTGTTACCTCTTAGATATCGCATGTCAGCGTCGGATTACGACTTCGCTGAATTACTCGTTCTTCGCCAACTTCAAACCCATTATTTCTCCGCTGAGATCGTCAGACTCAGGGAAGGCAAGGATTGTAGTCCCTTTATTCGACACTTGAAACCGTTCCTCAAAGACGGACTCATTAGAGTCGGAGGCCGTCTAAGTAACTCTGATTTGAATTATGATAGGAAGTATCCCATCTTGCTTCCAAGTAAGGATCCAATTTTAAATTTGCTTGTTGAATACCATCATAAGGTTAATTGCCACGCAGGTCCTGATTTGCTGATGTCACTCTTACGTCAAAGGTATTGGATACTTTCTGCTAGAAACTTAATTAGAAGTAGAATACACAAGTGTCTTCCTTGCTTTCGGCTCAGACCAAAGCCAAGCTTTCCTGAGATGGCAGATCATCGTTCTTGTCGTGTTGTTCAATCTGCTAAACCGTTCGTCCACACAGGCTCGGATTATGCTGGTCCGTTTAAAGTTACCATGTCTCGCGGTCGAGGTGTTCGTTCCACCAAGGCTTACGTGTGTCTGTTCGTCTGCATGACTACACGCGCGGTGCACATAGAACTGGCTGGTGATCTCAGCACAGCTAGTTTTATGGACGCTTTTAAACGGTTTCTTTCCAGGCGTGGCCCGGTTAGTAGAATTTATTCAGACAACGGGACTAACTATATAGGCGCTAAACGCGAACTGTCGGAACTTCATAGATTTCTTTGCTCGAAACATCATAATACTGAATTTGGTCATATGTTAGCTGAAAATCGTATAGATTGGTCGCTCAATGTCCCCACTGCCAGTCATTTCGGCGGCAACTGGGAGGCTAATATCAAAAGTTTAAAGTCGCATTTATATCGTACCATAGGAGATACTGTTCTTTCGTTTGAAGAATTAAGTACCGTGCTTACCCAAGTCGAGTCTATAATGAATACGAGACCTTTGTGCAGGACACTCTCTAGTGATCCTTCGGAACCACTTGCTTTAACTCCAGCACACTTTTTGAATCTTACGCCTTTAAAATACTTACCGGCGGAAGAAATAGAGGCAAAATCTATCGTGACTAGACACCAGTTGTTAGACAAATTAGTACAATCGTTTTGGAAGCGCTGGAGAAATGGATACCTTCATACATTGCAATCGCGTCGTAAATGGAACACGCCGGTGGATCCAGTCGTTGTCGGCACGGTCGTCGTTATTAAAACTGATAATTCCCCTCCACTACACTGGCCTTTGGGTGTCGTGGAGGAGGTTTTCCCTGACTCCACCGGAGTGACTCGTATCGTTCGGGTAAAGACAGCGACTGGATCCTTCTTGCGTCCCGTCGTGCGTCTATGCCCTTTGCCCAATCAATAAATTTCAAGCTCGTTACTCAAAATTTTATTAGTAGTTAGGTAGATTAGGCAAATAGGTACTTAGTTTTCATTTTGTTATTTCGTTTCGTATACTTACGTAGTACAATTATAAACAATTTAGTTTCGTAAATTGCTTCAACTCTTGAAGGCATCCCTTCAAGCCCGGGGGGAATGGTTGCGCGGTAATTTTCATATTCATAATTTGTTATATTGGTAATTTCACTGGTGTTTGCAATCCTATTCCCTTCCTTTTCCCGCACATACCTCAACGCATTCGTTGGAGCGAGAGGCGACACTAGCGCCCTTGCGTCGTGTGTACAACATAATAAACAAATTAATGGCTGACAACGCGCGCGAGAGCTCACGTCTCTCTCCGATACAAAAATCGATATTGAGTGGAAAACTGGTGTGATTTGTGTTGAACTTTATTTGTGGCAGTGCTCCTCGTACAAGAAATCGCCGTAGAAGACAACAGGTACTGTGCTCCTTTCCTTTAGGCATACTTTCTTGTTTGTGTCGCCCGCAGTATGCCGACTTTCCCGTCGTATTTGTAATCACCAGTTTTTCAAAAATTTTCGCATCTTCACGAACCATATTGCGTTTCCCGCGTAACCAAGCAGTATTCGACGAAACGATCAAGGTCCTTCTGAAAATCTAAACAGTCAGATTGATTAGTGATATTTTTATATATCTTTAAATCATCCGCGTATAGGAGAAATTTCGAAGATTGAAAACAATTTTTAAGGTCGTTAATAAATAAAATGAATAGTAATGGACCTAGAATGGATCCTTGCGGGACGCCAGATGTGACTTGAATGGGGCTAGACTCATAGCCGTTTATCACCACTTTTTGAGTCCTATCAGTGACGTAAGAGACAAACCAGCGAAGCAGATTTCCTCTTATGCCGTTAAAAGCAATTTTATCTAGTAGTAACTTGTGATCCACTTTGTCGAAAGCTTTTTGGAAATCAGTATATACCGCATCTATTTGCTGTCTATTATCAAGGCTATCAAATAACTGCGATGTGAAAAGGAGGAGGTTACTTACGCAGGACCTATCTTTCACAAACCCATGTTGTTCTTTTAATATCACGTGGCGCAGGACGGGGTAGATCTCACTATGAACGAGTTTTTCAAAAAGTTTAGAGAGCCCCGATAGCAAAGAGATTGGACGGTATGTAGACACATCATTCTTAGAACCGCTTTTATGGACCGGAACGATGTAAGCTCGTTTCCAAATCTCTGGGAACATGCCATTGGTAATGCATTTATTAAAAAGCAAAAATAGAGGAAAGCACAGTGTGTCGCAGGTATTTTTTAAGAAGACAGAGGGAATACCGTCGGGGCCCGGTCCTTTAGATGCATCTAGAGACTTAAGTTCACTCTGTATCTTGTCCATAGAAAAGTGTAAACTGCAAAGGTTAATATCATTATCAGGAGTAGGGGTCGGTGGTACCCAAGAATTATGGTCGAAGGTAGAGGGTTCATATACTGAGTGAAAAAATGTGGAGAATAAATTACAAATAGAAACGGGATCATTGGAAGAGTGTTGTTGGTAATAGACTGTGGAGGGGATACTGTTACTGGCTTTACGACTGGAGACATACGACCAAAATGCTTTCATATTGACAGCCACGGTATCTTCCACCGTATTCATATATTTTTTATAGCATATATCGACGTCTCTTTTAAATTTCGCTCTATACATGGAAAAAACTTCATAGTCGCTAATATTTCCGTATTTTTTCCACTTCGTCCATGCTAGAGATTTCTTTCTGTGTGTGTGTAATAGTGATTTAGTAAACCAATTCGGAAAATTACGGCTTTTAGGTTTGTGCGAGGGAGTGTGTAGCTTAATGATATCATAGATTTTTTCGTAGAAAATTGAAACAGCTTCCTCAGGAGGTAATTTTTCTAAAAGGCTAAGCCAGTCAACGGCTTTAATTTCGGAATTAATCTCAGCATAGTTAGATTTATGATAATTTAGCTGGCATCGATTTATATGCTTTGATATAAATGAAGGTTTTCTAAATGGTATTAATGCATAGAAGACTGGATGGTGGGAATCAAGGGGCAAAAGTGGAACATTAGGAGTATGAGTCACTACATGTGTGTTACAGAAGAATAGGTCCAGGATGCGCCCGTTGTTGTTAGTAATGCTGTTATATTGGTTCATATTCAATAGTGAGCAGAAACTCAATAGGTGACGACTAACATTGGAATACATGCTGCTCGCAGCACATGCCATATAAGTTTTAGAACTGATCCATTTAAGCTCGGGTAAATTAAAATCACCTGCCAATACAACGCATTCTATAGAGGGGTCGTCAATTAAAATAGCCAGTGAATCAATAAAGTTAACATAAATATCTTCTACTGTATTAGGAGGTATATAAGTGGCGCAAAGTAATAAATATTTATTATCATGGAAGGGGACTTTAATTATTTTATGTTCCGGTAAAATTAATGGAGGAGACAATGTGAGACATGACGAATTAAGGGCCTTGGAGATTGCTATCAGGACGCCTCCTCCATCTTTTTTATTAGAGATGGAACGATTACGGTCACATCTGAATACTGAATAGCGGTTATCAATAAACTCGTTCTCCGAAATATCCGGCGTCAACCAAGTTTCAGTTAAGATAATGATATCGTAAGAGTGAGACAATACGTTAATATACAGTGTATTCAGTTTGGTCCTGATCCCTCGGCAGTTCTGATAATAAATACATAAATTATTATTATCATCAGCCATTATAAAAGCATGGAAATATAATAAAAGAATTGAACTTGCAGAGTATAGATAAAAGTAATGCATTTAGTTTCAGATGGAAAATGATTGATTGTTTACAGAACAAAAAAGTATGCAGGTGTAAAACAGTGGTTTTAAAGACTAACATCAGCCTACCAAAATCAGCCGACATATGATAGTATAATACGCATATAAACAATTAAAAACTAGATAACATGAACATATAAAAATAATATTTCGTGTTAAGTAAGCAAGTATAAAATATTTATAGACAAAAATAAAACTTAAGAGTTCCACATAAGACAAGGTATACCGAGAACATAAATATGCAACGTAAAATGCCATGAACTCATCTACAACCAAAAACTTAACCCCAGCAACAAGTAGCGACAAGCTGGAAGAAGTATTATTTAACAATATTAGGATCTGAAGGGTGAAAATTTGGCTTAATCTTACTGGATATATCATCTTCCGTGCGAATGGCGAACGTAGAAGAGTCCTCAGATTCTTTGACCAGGATAGTCGCATTCCTGACCCACACGTACTTGAACTTCTTATGCTTGGCTGCTTCGCGACATTTGCGAAATAAATCTTTGTTACGCAAAGTCAAATGTTCATTTAGGTAGATGCGACAAGATGTCCCTGAGAGGCCAATGCGGTCAGTAGTGAGTCCCTTAGATAGCCGGAAGGCACTAAGAAGATTATCCCTCATTATCCGGGTAGTAAATTTAACTATAATGTTCTTAGGTCGATTATTTTGTCCATGTGCATGTGGAACACGGTGGATCGATACGATGTCACTTTTGGCTATTGACATATTGACTGCCGAACTAATTGACTCTAATATAGAAAACAGGTTCTCACCACGTTTTTCAGGCATATTCGCAATTTCTATATTACATTGTCTAGCCTGTTGCTCCAGTGCATCGATTTTTCCTTCCAATAATCTAATAGTAGTGACCGAGGAACTACTACTTTGCGATTCCAATTCCTTCAGGCGCTTTACGCAGTCCGTATAATTGTCTGAATTAAACAGCTTAACATGCATTGTCATCCAAACTAAACATGTATGCAAAATTTCAGCTCAATCGGTTGAGGGCAAGTGCCTTAAAATTGAGTTGTAAAATTTCACCCGAACACACATAGTTACATACATACATACATACATACATACATACATTGCAAGTTAAATAAAAGCTTGTAAAATATAATTTAGTAACGTAACTACTAACTCAGTTGTGATGATTGCAGCTTAACCAGACTTACAGAAACGAACGATGCAGCTTGGCTGAACTGGGAAAGTGGATCCTGTGCTTGCGCCTGTTGAGACGACCCCTTTTTTTTTTTCCGACGTCAAAAATCATCAAATGACCCCTCCCGCTGTGGGTTAGCAGCGGTGAGGGAGTGTCAGACTCTTACTGACTAAATACCGTTGTGTTCCGTCATAGGCCTTTTATGTACCAGGGCCGCGGTATCTCTTTCGAACAACCCGCAGCCCCGGCAGGCCTTGGCCCTGCTGGGCCCCGCTGGGGTTGCTGACATCTCTTTGAGGAGCGCGTGGAACAACGCGCGCCGTCGACACGGGTCTGTCGTCTAGAAAGACAGAGGGACGATGAGCCACCCGAACTCACCGCCCACAGACCCACGCCTACGGTGGCCGGGAGTCATCTCGCGACACCCGGCGCCCGTGGTGTCTACCTGGTCCAGCACGGCGGCCGGGATGAGAGGTGCGAACTCTCTGGCGTTCGGCCTCCTCCTTCTCGAGCATGACTGCTTCGCAGAAGGAGGCGACGGCATCCCATTCCCTCTCGCCCCGGACCATGGCCTGGATCAGGGCCGGACGCGAGAGGTCGCCGCCGTCTAAAGCCTCGACGAGGACCCGGCGGTGCCCTTCCCATGCGGGGCACACCTGGACTGTGTGGTCCACCGTGTCCTCGGGGCTGTCCGCACAATGGTGACACCCGGGCGCCTCCTCACGACCGATTCGGTGCAGGTACCTCCCGAAACGTTTGGGCCTCCCAGGTTGGGCAGGAGCCGCTTGAAGGCAGCACCTGCCTTCTCCAGTTTGGGGCCCAAACGTCGGAAGTGCTCGACAAAGTTCCACCGGCCGTCGAGGACGAGTCCCAGGTACTTCATCGCCCTCTCGACGCCGTTGGGAACCACCCCCACCGTGACTTGGGAACCCGAAGGTGGCGCGTTCCGAAGCCCATGAAAGCACATGGCCTCGGATTTGTGCAAGGCCACCTCCAGGCCCAGCAGCCGGATCCTCTCTATGACTGTCGCAACCCCGCGCGTCATTAAGTCGGCCGCCTCCTGGTGTGACCTCACTTGTGCCAGAACCAGCGTGTCGTCAGCACCCGCAGCCTCCCCTTTGTGCCCGTTCACGAAATTGAACCCATTCGGTGCACTGTTGTTTACGTTACTAGTGCTCGGTCTACTCCGATCTGCAACTGGCGTTGTATCTTTCGCGCGAGATTCGTTTGCTTGAGTTTTTTCCGTATTTAGCGCGTTAGCTGAAAAGTAATCATTTCCATGAATTCACTGGTACTAAGAAATATGAAAATGAAAAATGAAAAAGCGTTTATTCACAAAAATCAATTTCCATACAAACATTATTACTTCTACCAAACTGCATGACAGTTTGACGGCAGACGTAGCTCCCATAGTATCATGATTTTTTAGTCTACATAATTACATTTTACACTTTTTCACTTAAATTATAAATACTAATAATAAATCTATAGCTAAGCATGCAAATTAAATTCTGTTATTATTTTTTGACTCACAATATCCAAAAGGCATTTAAACAGTTTCTTTTTGAATGATGCTTTGGTAAGACAGCTATTTTCTATGTCTGAAGGAAGGCTATTGATAAATGACGGAACAAGGTACTTTCTACAACGGCGCCCATAGTAATTATTACACATGGGCACCACACATCTAGTGCTTCTACTTCTTTGTGATCTTGTATGTGTATGTGTTATATAAGTTTTAAATTCTTGACTGTACTTGATATGTACATGCACTCGTTGGGAAATGAAGCTCTGTCTACTTACATTTTCGAATAACTTCCAAAACAGCTTGTAGTACTGCCGTAGATGAATGAGTGACAGGATTGGACCGCCTGGTAAGTGCAGTCAGAGAGTGCAATAGCGACTCTTCCACTCCTGTAGCAGGTGCAGGCGCCTGAACAATATGAAAACAAAAACATTTCATTCATGCAAGTTATCTACAGTTTTTGTCATCAATATAGTGACGGTTATCAACACATACGGGCTCCACCACGTTTCTTTGGTTACTGAACACGTAATCCATCAGCTGAAGTAGGAACTGTTTCGGCACGGTAGATGTACCCTGCAAGTAATAATATAATTTAGTAACGTAACTACTAACTAACTCAGTTGTGATGATTGCAGCTTAACCAGACTTACAGAAACGAACGATGCAGCTTGGCTGAACTGGGAAAGTGGATCCTGTGCTTGCGCCTGTTGAGACGACCCCTGCGGTAACACAACACACACACATAGCAGAAATTTCCCCCCGGCGCTGAGCCTCCTCGCGCCAGTCGTACAGGCGCAAGAAGACCCTCGCCTCCAGATCCCACGGTGGCAGTCCAGCAAGTAGGCCAGCTGCTTCGCGGGAGATCGTGCGGTGACAGGAGAACTCCCACCTCCGTGACAGAAGTGACTTTAAATTTTTTTTATCTACCCTCAAATAAAGTGCGTGAATGACTACACTAGGCGGTACTACAACTATTATTTGCTAATCCCGAGGACGAAGCCTGAGTATAATATAATTTAGTAACGTAACTACTAACTCAGTTGTGATGATTGCAGCTTAACCAGACTTACAGAAACGAACGATGCAGCTTGGCTGAACAGGGAAAGTGGATCCTGTGCTTGCGCCTGTTGAGACGACCCCTTTTTTTTTTTTTCCGACGTCAAAAATCATCAAATGACCCCTCCCGCTGTGGGGTAGCAGCGGTGAGGTAGTGTCAGACTCTTACTGACTAAAAACCGTCGTGTTCCGTCATAGGCCTTTTATGTACCAGGGCCGCGGTATCTCTTTCGAACAACCCGCAGCCCCGGCAGGCCTTGGCCCTGCTGGGCCCCGCTGGGGTTGCTGACATCTCTTTGAGGAGCGCGTGGAACAACGCGCGCCGTCGACACGGGTCTGTCGTCTAGAAAGACAGAGGGACGATGAGCCACCCGAACTCACCGCCCACAGACCCACGCCTACGGTGGCCGGGAGTCATCTCGCGACACCCGGCGCCCGTGGTGTCTACCTGGTCCAGCACGGCGGCCGGGATGAGAGGTGCGAACTCTCTGGCGTTCGGCCTCCTCCTTCTCGAGCATGACTGCTTCGCAGAAGGAGGCGACGGCATCCCATTCCCTCTCGCCCCGGACCATGGCCTGGATCAGGGCCGGACGCGAGAGGTCGCCGCCGTCTAAAGCCTCGACGAGGACCCGGCGGTGCCCTTCCCATGCGGGGCACACCTGGACTGTGTGGTCCACCGTGTCCTCGGGGCTGTCCGCACAATGGTGACACCCGGGCGCCTCCTCACGACCGATTCGGTGCAGGTACCTCCCGAAACGTTTGGGCCTCCCAGGTTGGGCAGGAGCCGCTTGAAGGCAGCACCTGCCTTCTCCAGTTTGGGGCCCAAACGTCGGAAGTGCTCGACGAAGTTCCACCGGCCGTCGAGGACGAGTCCCAGGTATTTCATCGTCCCCTCGACGCCGATGGGAACCCTCCCCACCGTGACTTGGGAGCCTGAAGGTGGCGCATTCCGAAGCCCATGAAAGCACATGGCCTCGGATTTATGCAAGGCCACCTCCAAGCCCAGCAGCCGGATCCTCTCGATGACTATCGCAACCCCGCGCATCATTAAGTCGGCCGCCTCCTGGTGCGACCTCCCTTGTGCCAGAACCAGCGTGTCGTCAGCGTAGCAGACCACGCTGACACCGCCAGGGAGGTCGGCGCGCAGCACCCAGTCGTAGCCGATGTTCCATAAGAGCGGCCCCAGAACCGACCCCTGCGGAACACCGCACGACATCTCTCGCCGGTTCCATTCCCCGTTGTGACCAGGGTAAATGATGGACCTATCCGACAGATTGGCCTCGACCACGCGACGAAGGTAGGTCGGCACCCGGTGATACCGGAGTGCCTCCCTAATGCAACTCCAGGGAAGGGTGTTGAAGGCGTTGGCGATGTCAAGAGACACCGCCAAGATGACCCCCCCCCCGGGACACAGCATCCCCCGTCGTGAGAGCTCTCACGCGCATGATGGCGTCCACCGTTGAGCGCCCCCTGCGGAAACCAAACTGGTGGTCCGCAAGGTCCGGCCCTATCCCCCCAAGGTGCGCGACGAGGCGGTGTGCGACAACTTGCTCAAAGAGCTTGCCCACCTCGTCGAGCAACACGATGGGCCGGTATGTGGACGGAGAGTCCGCAGGGCGCCCCGGCTTCCGAATGAGGACCAGTTTCCCTGTCTTCCAACGAAGTGGGAACTGGCCCCTCTCCAAGCATGCGCTGAGAAGCCCCCTAAGTTGAGGCCCGAGAGCCTCAAGGGCCAGGACCCAGGCCTTGCCAGGCAGGCCGTCAGGCCCTGGGGCGGTGTTTTTGGCTTTCAGCCTAGCCACCGCCACTCTCAGGTCCACCCCAGTCACCTCGGGGACATCGTCGTCGTCGGAAGTGTGGTCCGTAGTTGACACCGCGGGTTGCAGAGCCATGGGCGGGGGAGAGTGTTCCCCGCGCGAAGGGAACAGAGCGCTCACCACCTCCTCCACCAGCTGAGACCGGAGACTCTGGGTCAGCGGGGGGGCCCATGGGCGGAGCTTGCCCCGCACCATTTTGTAAGGGCGCCCCCACGGGTCTCTGTCCAGAGACCCCAGCAACTCCGCATTGGCCACCTCCTTGGCCTGGATGATGGCCAATTGGAGGGCGGTCTTCGCAGCTCTGTATCCCACATACAGCTCTGCTTCCCTGGCCTCTGCATCCGGAGGGCGGATGCGCAGCCTGCGGTGTTTGGTGTACAGGTGCCTCGCAGCGACGCACGCCTCTCGAAGGGCCGCGATCTCGCAAGACCACCAGTACACCTGGCGTCGGGCGCGTAAGACTCGGGGCATGGCCACGTCACAAATCTCGGACATGGTCTCCCGGAACCACTCCGCCTCGTCGTTGATGTCGGCGGGCCTGTCCGGTGATGACACCCAGGCCTGCACGACTGAGGCTTCCAGGAGAAGCTCCCGGTCAAGATGTTTCAGCGCCCAACGTGGACCACTCGGGGTCTGCAGGACCGGCGCGCTAGGGTTCTGGGCGGAGACGTCAAACCGGATGTACCGATGATCGGAGTAGATCTCCACCCTCTCCTCCACGCGCCAGTCAAAGACACGCGGCAGCAGAGCGGGGCTGGCGAACGAGATATCCACCACTGACTCGCCCCGCATCCGTACACACGTGGGGACAGAACCCCGATTGAGGACGACCAGGCCTGCTTCCAGCGCCCAGTCCTCCACCATCCTACCCCGTGCATCTGTGCGTCGGGAACCCCAGGCCAAATTCTTGGCGTTGAAGTAGCACAGGGAGGGAATAACTTCCGACGACGACGGACAACTCCAGGAGGGAGTTGTGGAACTCGGCGAGAGTTCGGCTCGGGGAGAAGTACACCCCCACGACGACTATCTCCCCGAACCGTGCTGCGACGCAACCCCTTCCACTCTTCACCCCTTCGAGGGAAGGAGTACCAGCGGCGGCCGACGATATGATGGTCACTGAGCCGCTAAGGTCCTTAACCCAGTCATCCCTGGGAAGGACAAAGTACGGCTCAGCGACCACGGCGATGTTGATCGACCACTGCGCCATGCTTTGGAGCAACAGATCCTGGGCACGGGCGCAGTGGTTGATGTTCGCCTGGAGGAAGCGTAATGGAGCCAGGCTAGCACTCCATCACGTCTTCCTCCTCTTCAGACGCGGGCGCTGCGGCAGCAGCAGTGGCGACGACGTCGACAGCGGCGGCAGCGTTGGAGGCGGCGGCGGCCGCAGGAGCTGCGGTGGTGGCCACTGCGGAGGTGGCGGCGGTGGCAACGACGGACGGCCGACCCTTGCCCTTACTCGGCTTGGCGGGTGGGGCACAGGTCTTGCTCCCCGCCCGGTGTTCGGCCGGCTTGCCAGCAGCCGCACATGGCGCTGCATTCCACGGCCTTGTGACCGGGCTGACCGCAGCGGAAACAGAGGGCGCTGCGGTCGACCTCCGAGGTGCAACGGCATCGGAAGCACCTCAGCGGTCTGGGGTCAAGCAGCTTAACCTGCGCCGACTCCCAGCCAACCGGCAATGTTCGGCCGTCAACTATGTTCTTGGCCGCCGTCACGGGGCAGCTCACCGTGATGGTGCACGTGCCCGGGCACCGGGGGCCTCTGCGCCTGGACCGCCCTTGCGGTCTTGGGCTTTGGCTGAGCGGGCGCCCTCCTGGTCGGTCCGTTCGGCGCCGCGACAGGGGGCTTGCTCGGCGGTCCCCTTCTGGGTGGGGGTGCCGCTGCAACCGCAGCCGCATAGGAGGCCCTTTGGGCCGCTGGGGGCTTCGACGCCGCGAGGGGGGGGCGCAGAACCCTGCCCTCCAGGACGGAGAAGCGAGCCTGGAAGGCCGCCATCTCCTGCCGGACCAGTGCCAGGATCTGGTGATCCGCAGGTGCGGTCTGCGCCTGTTGCGTGGCGGCCCCGCTGCGCCCAGCGTCCTGCTCGCGCATCTTTTTTAGGTCCGCCCGGAGACTCCTGTTCTCCGCCAGGAGAGACTCCAGGGCGGCCGTGAGGCGAGCCACCTCCCGCTGCAGTTTGGTCAGCTCGCTCATGGGAGCCCGACCAAAGTTGCTCACCGCTGCGGCGGTGATGGAGGCGGTAGCGGCCTCGATGGCGCCGTCGCGGCTGGCCTTTTTACGCTTTAAGGCCACCTGCCTGAAGGCGGACTCCACCGTCTTCTCGAAGTCCGCCTTCCGCTCCTGGTCGGAGGCGATGGCCGACGCCTCCTCCTCGGAGGAGCTCAGATGAGCCGCTCCTCCATTACCCCCAGAAGCCCCAGCGGACCTTTCGCTAACGGGCCTCCTGGCGACCTTTTTGGCCGAGGCCCCGCGACCACTAGAGGAGGACCTGAGGTCTTCCTTCTTCCTCTTGAGGAAGGCGTCGGCCCGGTGGTCCTTCTTGTTGCGGGGGAGCTTAAAACCCGCCGCATCCCCCTCGCTGGACACGGACTCGGAGTCCGAGTCCTCATCCCACTCCTTTTCGTGATTTTTATTGTTTTTTTTTGTATTTTGAGAATCCATGCAGTTCCCACGATTACGAGAGCAACTATACGTCCACCCCGGCAGTGGCCTCATACCGGGGCAAGCCTACATACTGTTGGGGGCGGCTGGCCCCAACAGGGAGGAGCGCTAACGACCGTGTCCCCCACGGCCATTCATCCCCTCGCCGCGCTCCCGAAACTTGGGATTGGGTGGTTTTTTATCTAGAGGTGTACTTCCTCTGGGCCGGGCGATTAAGCCAAGCCCTCGGCGGCGGCATTATATGTACATGCCTCCGTCTGCTGTCCAGCCAACCCGGCTCAGCAAACCCGCCGAAAGGTTTGCTCTTCGTTGTACGAAGAGCAAACGAGCACCGCTTTAGTGCGCCTGCACCTCCGCGGGTATGGCCGCATCCTTGCCATGTCCACAAGCGTCGACTGGTCAGGAGCGGCCCCTCTCTGGGTCCCTCTTTGTCTGGCCTCTCCCCTGAACCTTTCCGGCATGAGTATCTCTACCGGCAGAGCTTCAGGATCATTGAGGCACACAAGCCCCACCACGACGACAACGTAGGGACACCCTCGGTGGGGTGTTGAGACGACCCCTGCGGTAACACAACACACACACATTAATAACACGAAGTCATACTGTAGCAGAAATTAACTTCTAACAAAATATAAATCAGAATGACCTCTATATAATCATCCAATATCCGAAACAATTCCGGACTGACCATTGACTTTAAAAACAAACGCTCATTTTCAAGTTCTTCCAGAGACTTTTCACACTTATATGTTTGATATTCCCTCTCGCACTCCAACTTTTGCATTTCCTGTCGGTACAGCTCGATCCTAAAGGTAAGATTTAACCGTCAAATCCGTAGCGGGCCCCGATCGGGGTCCGAACATTGATGTCACCGTAAGCTCGGTTTAGACCCCAATCGGTCCCCGCGAATGAGTCATACACTTTCCTAATTATTTATGCTCATATTTATTTTCTTTCCAATCAAAGCGTATTTGTGAGTACTATAAAAAATAACTAAATAAATTTAAATTATTTTGACGCATTCAAACCTTTCATATTTAGCATCCCGTTAGAAATATACCTTTTGAAAATCCAATCGTAATTACCGGGAATTCTGATCGAACTCGCCATGTTTGTTTACATTAGTTGCTTTTTTTAAATTTGAAGACGCATAGACAAGATGGCGACGCTGATAGAAGTTTTGCATCGAATGATCCGATTCGTTAAAATAAAGAATCGATTTAATAATTTTATATTATTTGATATTATAATATTACTAAATTGCACTTTTGTATACTAGAATCTGAAAATACATTAGTAAAAGTAAAATGACTTAATTTATTTTGAAAAAATGCTAGAAAATCAGTGGTAGAAAATACGTTGTGGCCGGAATAAAAAAAATCATTTTTTAGGATTTCTGAAGACCGCAAATTTTGAAGACTTATTTATTTCTTCGGGTGTTTTATGTGCAGAATTCCTGTAGTCCTGCCAAACTTAATGGCGTTTCGTTACTTCCAACTTTTTAACTGAGCGGCAAAGCTATTTGACGAGAGCTGTAGTTAGGTGTAGTTATCGCAAAACTTTGTGAACGATTTTTGTAATTAAATCCATTAGGTAATATATTTTTAACTAGCTTTTGCCCGCGACTTCGTTCGCGTGGAATAGTGATTTTTGGTTTGACCAATAGATGGCGCTATATGTCCGAAATAAATTTTATTTTTATTTTTATATTTTTTTGTAATAAAAACTATCCTATGTCCTTTCTCAAGTTCCAAACTATGTCTGTACCAAATTTCACACAAATCGGTTCAGTAGTATAGGCGTGAAGAAAAGACAGACAGACAGACAGAAAGACAGACAGAAAGACAGACAGAAAGACAGACAGACAGACAGACAGAGTAGTTAGGAAGTTAGGATTAGTTAGGATATAAGTCGTAAAATAATTAACTATTTTTTCCACTGGCAACTAAAATGGACTGCAAACGGTCACGGTGGCGCCACTTTCGTCTAACGGCGTTTTTAAATAGCGCGCACCGTGACAGTTGGGGGATTCCATTTTCGTTCGTCGAGCACACAAGAACTCTCCTGATTACTGTACTTTGTTATACTGGTGAAATATACAGGGTTACAGGTTAAGGCGACCTAGATCCTTTAAGGGGTTTTAGTTTTCATCATTCCTAGCTGATTTGCCCATGAAACACCCCACCCCAAACCTAACCCATACTGAGATATTTTGATTAAGATTTTTTGTATAATTGACCCTTTTTTCGGATTTTGTGCCTCTAATTCATAGTGTTTTTGCTATTTTTGTGTAGTAGATTAGTTTGTTTATTACTCTCAACACAAAAAAAGCAGGTAACTGAACCAACTGGGTAGTAGTCGACGATTGAAAGATTAAAAACTAAACAAATTTGTATAAACATTTATTATTATTTTTTACAATACATGTTCTACTTGTCCGCCTCTGTTCCGCACACATATTCGCATTCTATGCCTTAGTCCACTTTTAACCACACCAGTCGTTAAGCCTCTTCTAATTTCGTTAGCCGCATTAATAATTTTCTGTCTTAAAACATCAACAGATGAGATCGGATGAGGTTCATTGTAAACTAAGCTTTTCATATGGCCCCACAAATAAAAATCCATAGGGGTCAGGTCGGGACTTCGGGCTGGCCACGGTATGGGTCCACCTCTTCCAATCCATTTGTTCGGGTAATTAGTGTCTAGCCACTCTCTGACGCTTCTTCGGTAGTGTGCAGGGCAACCGTCATGTTGATACCACATATTATTATCATTTAAACTGAGGGGTAAATCTTCCAGTAATTCGGGTAAATCATTTCTTAAAAAGTTTTCATAATCTTCCCCATTTAAATTGTCAGGCAGAAAATGTGGCCCAATCAAATGGTTTGAGATTATTCCCATCCAGACATTCAAACTGAACCGTCTCTGTGATCCCTTTGGTCGCTTCTTATTGGGATTTATGTTTTCTTTTGGAGCCCAATAATGAGCGTTGTGGTAATTGGTGATGCCGTCTTTATCAAATTTTGACTCATCTGTCCACAAGATGTGTTTTAAAAATGCTGGGTTTTCTAAATCTGCGTTGAGCATGAATCTGCAGAAATCTAATCTCCTCACGGGATCTCCTTCTTCGATAACATGTACCGGCGTGTAATGGTATGGATAAAGGCCTGCAGTATTCACTGTAAACCACACTTTCCACTGCGATATTCCAAGTTCTCGGGCAACAATATTAGTGGAAGTAGTTGGATCCGATCTAAACCGTTGTACTATTTCATTGTCTTGCTCTTCATCGTCATCATTGACACGAGGTCTGCCTAGGTCTGATCGTCGCCTCGAAACAGAGCCAGTCTCTCTTAGTCGCCGGTACACTCCGTCAAAGACACTGACATCCGGTACTCGGCGCCCGGGATAACGTGCAATGTATTCATCCCGAGCTCGCGGGGATACACAGTTGCAGTACCTGTAACAAATTAAAATATCCGCTTATTCCTCGTTTGTGAAGGTCGTCATCGTCAACAGTTCCAAATCAGAAGCACGTATCAAAGTCCAGTTAACAAGCACAGTCACAAATCGAAGGGGAAACAGTCCAGAAACACAAGCCAAGTCGAGTAAGAATCCAAGAGCACAAGTATCACATCTACTACGGACGAATCGCGTAAGCAGACTACTAAAACCAAACAGAATAACAACAAAATGGCCGAAAATTATCTATCTCGCTCACACCTACATAAACCGTCCTGCTTGCACGCACCACAGCCACCACAGCTCCATCGAAGGACAATAGTACCGTAATTTTTTGCTACTACCTGGGACCCTTTTATGAAAGTTTTTTCTAAGAACTGTGATAATACCCTAGCTTGTTATACCTTGTTAGATAGCTAAAGAAACGTAGATATTATTTAGTACATCTGCAGCATAACTGTCATAGACTTTTTTTGAAATATTCTTAAAAGAAAAAAAATGTTTATACAAATTTGTTTAGTTTTTAATCTTTCAATCATCGACTATTACCCAGTTGGTTCAGTTACCTGCTTTTTTTGAGTTGAGAATAATAAACAAACTAATCTGCTACACAAAAATAGCAAAAACACTATGAATTAGTGCCACAAAATCAGAAAAAAGGGTCAATTATACAAAAAATCTTCATTTTATTTAAAAAATAATCAAAATCCAATATCTCAGTATGGGTTAGGTTTGGGGTGGGGTGTTTCATGGTCAAATCAGCTAGGAATGAGGAAAAAAAAAACCCCTTAAAGGATCTAGGTCGACTTAACCTGTAACCCTGTATAGTGCTGCTAGTTTAAAGTGTGATCATTGTAAAATAACCGAAATAACACCAAAGTGAGTATCCTAACCTAATTGTTTTATTTGCATTGCTTTTCCCGCTAAGTACCCCAAGTTAAGTTTTGTTCTCGTAAAATTTCAGTTGCAGATTACATCTTAGAAGTGGGATAAACGAGTTTAAAACAAAACACTGCTCGTTTATCCCGCCCACATTTTTTTTTTTCTCCTTTAATTTTTTTTGTGTGTTTTTTGTTTTCTTTGCTTCTTGATTCCTAGTCATGCAAAAGTAAGTAGTCGCATTTTTTACTGTGCTATATAATATAGCTCAAGATGTTTCGAATAAATCTAAGCGGGTATAGTGATGGCAATGAAAATTGAAACATTGATGAATTTATGCTAGTGCCGAGATTGTCGTTTTTCTTTTACCTATCACCTAGCTATACACGCATTTGGCCAGGGCTACTCTCTGGCAGCGCATTACTCCTACACGCATTTGGCCAGGGCTACTCTCTCGCAGTGCATCACTCCTACACGCATTTGGCCAGGGCTACTCTCTGGCAGTGCATCGCTCCTATACACGCATTTGGCCAGGGCTACTCTCTGGCAGTGCAACACTATTACACGCACTCGGCCAGGGCTACTCTCTGGAAGTGCATGAACACTAACCATAACCCTAGGACAAAATATAACAAAAGAAAAACGACAAACTTATTTAAACAGCCCTGTTGTTGGAACAGGTTTTACAAGTAGTTTTCAATATAAATTTACTTTTCTATCACCATTTTTACTGCCTACCTTCCAGTAAAGCTCTGTTATTTATACACTGAACAGTTCTCTGTGCGAGTAATACCCTTTATCATTATAGAAAATGGATAAGCCAACTACGATTTACGATCCCGCGTGCCCAACCGAATCAGCGCGTCGGTCCTACACTCGGGATAGGCGCCAATCGTCGCAGGGGTCGCGCAGTCACGTTGTCAATACGTCGCGCCACAGCGAGTCGCATAGTCGTGACAACAATGGGCCGCGCCGTTCCCGGACACCCAGTCGCGTTGACAGTGCACCGCACCATAACGGGTCGCGCAGTCGTGTGGACAGCGCACCGCACCACCACAGATCGCGCAGTCGCCTGGATAGCGCACCGCGCCACCACAGGTCGCGCAGTCGCCTGGACAGCGCACCGCGCCACCACAGGTCACACAGTCGCGTGGATAGCGCGCCGCGCCACCACAGGTCGCGCAGTCGCTTGAGCAGCGCGCCGAATCACCACAGATCGCGCAGTCGTAATGTCAGCGCGCCGCGCCACCACAGGTCACGCAGCCGCGTTGACAGCACGCCGCACCACCACAGATCGAGCAGACCATGTCTATAGGTGTTTTACGACCAATAGTCAGCCAAATCGACTCACCAACCTACAGATTGGCTCAACATCTGGCTAAAGTACTTTCACCATTGAGAGGAAACACAGCAGCATATGTAAAGGACTCGTACCATTTTGTCAGTGAAATAAAACACCTACAACTAGCTGACAATGAAACTATGGTCAGTTTTGATGTTCAGTCATTGTTTACATGCTTACCCGTTGAAGACTGCATCAAGATTGTGTCTAAGAAACTAGCAGAGAATAACATGCCTACTGAATATGCTGATCTGTTAAAACATTGCCTAACATCTGGCTATTTACTGTGGAATAATCACTTCTACACCCAAGTGGATGGTGTAGCAATGGGCTCCCCAGTATCTCCCATTGTTGCTGATATCTTCATGGAGGATTTTGAGGAGCGAGCCCTGCAAACTGCACCCGTAACACCCAAATTCTACAAGCGGTACGTAGATGATACTTTCACAATACTACCATCTGACAAAGTCACAGCATTTTTAAATCATCTTAACTCCATGAACCCCAAAATTCAATTCACTATGGAGTCAGAGGCAAACAACTCCTTAGCTTTCTTAGATGTTTTGGTTATCCGTAACCCTAATAACACCTTGAGTCACACTGTGTATCGGAAGAAAACCCATACTGACAAATACCTTCATGGTGAGTCCCACCACCACCCAACACAGTTATCTACCGTTGGTAAATCATTGTTTCAGAGAGCACGTGGGATCTGTGATGAACAACACCTGGGTGCTGAGCTTCAACATGTTAAACAAGTACTGCACGACAACAAGCTCCGAGTACCGCGCCCTTTTCGCAGAACCCGCGTGAAACCAGCCACAGTTGAGCGTCTACCTGCTGTTCTTCCATACATAAGAGGAGTCACAGACAAGATTGGCTACATCTTGAAGCGAGCTTCAATCAAAACCTACTTTAAGCCGCTGAAGAAGATCAGTCATTTCTTACCACCTGTCAAGTGCCACATACCTCTACAAGATGCGGGTGTATACAAGCTTGAATGTGATTGTGGTCTCTCTTACATAGGCCAAACTAAAAGAAGCATAGGGACCCGCGTAAAAGAACACATCGCCGATGTCAAACACCGCCGTTCCAGACAGTCAGCAGTTTGTGAACACACACTAGACAAGGCCCAGCATTACATCAGATTTGATAAACCACAAGTCCTTGCAAAAGAAAACCGATTCCTACCTAGGATGATTCGCGAGGCTATTGAAATTAAAAAACATCCAAATTTCAATAGAGAAGATGGCTGGTGCATACCACCTGCTTGGAATCCCATCATAGAAACTATTAAATCAAAATCCAAGCCTACAACTGCTCGACCTAAGGATACAGTGAGCTCGTTTTGCGTGAATCGGATTGTCAATAATAATCAACAAAATGTAGGGTAGCTGTTTGTAACTAATATATCAAGACGACCAACACCTTAGTCTGCCCGTGACCATGGATGCTGTAAAGGATCCGAAACGTCGGGAATAAATAATATTAATATAACCGCGTTAAAATCCGTAAAAGTAGTTTTATTTAAGTATACAGACCCTACAGGTTAGCCGTCAGGGAGAAGGAAGTGGTTAGAGAAATGATAGGCGAACTGTTAGAGAATGACATAATTCGACCCTCCACATCTGCCTACGCTAGTCCTATTGTATTGGTCCGGAAAAAGACGGGGGAGTATCGTCTGTGCATTGATTATCGAGCACTTAACAAACGCACAGTTAAAGAACATTATCCAATGCCCTTAATAGATGATCAGTTGGATGTTCTTGCTGGTCATCAATTTTATACTACCCTCGACTTAGCGTCAGGTTACTATCAGGTGCCCATACGTGAGGAAGATAAGCATAAGACTGCTTTCGTCACTCCTGATGGGCACTTTGAATTTAACCGGATGCCTTTTGGTCTCGCCAATGCCCCCGCAACCTTTCAGCGAATTATGAATCAGGTGTTAGGCTCTGCTCGACACAAAGAAGCATTAGGCTATTTAGATGACGTCATAATCCCTGCTTAACACTTCTCAGAGGGTATGATAAGATTAGAATCTGTTTTAAAACTTTTCTCTGATGCCGGTCTAACCCTCAAACTCTTTAAATGTCTCTTCTTTGGGCATAATGTTGATTATCTAGGATTCGAGGTGTCTAATGATGGTATCAGACCAGGGTCTAGGAAAGTCGAGGCGGTTGAGAAGTTCCCCGTACCAAAGAATCAGCATAATGTGCGTCAGTTTTTAGGTTTAGCTAGCTTCTTTCGGCGATTTGTGCCGGGGTTTTCCATTGTTGCTAAACCCTTGACACACCTCCTTAAAAAGGATGTTCCTTGGGTTTGGGGTCCAGAACAAGAGGCATCGTTTAGGTCCTTGCAACGAAAATTGGTTGAAAAACCTACTTTAGCCCTCTATGACCCTGAGGCAGATACTGAACTCCACACTGACGCTTGTAAAATCGGACTTGGAGGAATTTTGTTACAACGGGGCAAAAATCATGAACTTCGACCTGTGGCATATTTTAGCAGACAAACGACCCCCGAGGAACAAAATTACTCCTCGTACGATTTAGAAACGCTTGCAGTCGTATCTGCCCTCCAAAAGTTTCGGGTTTACCTAATTGGTCTTAATTTCAAAATTATAACTGATTGTAATTCGTTACGAGCTACATTCCAAAAGAGAGACATGGTCCCACGGGTCGCTCGTTGGTGGGAGCAAATGCAGGAATTCAATTTCAGCATTGAGTATAAGGCTGGTACGGCAATGGCACATGTAGACGCGCTTAGTCGAAATCCCGTCTCAGAATCATCGCCAAGTATTGTTAATGTCTCGAACGTTTCTGAAACGGGCTGGATAGAGACCGTGCAAAGCGCTGATTCTGAAATTCAAAGAATTATTGGCATTCTTAGGGACCCGGATACGGATAACATCGTAGACATCAAAAACAATTATAAATTAAAGGGTGAAAAATTATTTAGGATTACGGCGGAGGGTGATAGGTGGATGGTACCAAAAGGAGTACGTTGGCAAATCGTCAAACAAAACCACGACGATATAGGTCACTTCTCTGTTGATAAAACTCTTGAAAAGGTCAAATCCACGTACTGGTTTCCCAAAATGCGAACGTTTATAAAGAAATACGTCAATTCTTGTTTAGAGTGTGCGTACGCTAAAGCATCAGGAGGTAAGCAGCCAGGACTCTTACACCCAATCGAGAAAATTGATAAACCCTTTGACACAATACATATAGACCATGTGGGGCCGTTTGTACGCAGTAGTAGAGGGAATATGCATATTCTAGTAATAATCGACGCCTTCTCGCGATACATTTATCTGAAACCTGTTCGTAACACAAAATCGCACATATCCGTTAGAGTCTTAAAGGAATATTTTGGTATATTTGGCGTACCTAGAAGACTAATTTCGAATAATTTCGGACTTCGTTCACTAGTTCTACTTTCAAGAAATTTGTGACTGATAAAGGCATAAAACACGTACTTAACGCAGTCGCCACTCCCAGAGCCAACGGGCAGGTGGAACGATACAATAAAGTGATAGTCGATGCATTGACTGCTAAATCTGTTGGCACCCAAGATAATAAATGGGACGACCACCTGCCCGATGTGCAATGGGGCCTAAACAATACTATTAACAAGGGTATAAACCGCACTCCTTCAGAGGCGTTGTTTGGTATTAGACCCACAGGTAGTAGCGAAAGTAGAGTATTAACGGAGTTAGACGAAGAAGCGTCCGTTGACTTAAATTCAAGTAGGTCTGAAATTAGGCAGGAGATAAATTCTCATGTTGAACTAACCCAACAAAGACAGAAGGAGGCCTATGATAAAAAACGCTGCCAGCCCATCCAATATCGAGTAGGGGATCTGGTACGAATTGAACGCCAAACACCAGCCACGGGTCAAAGTAAAAAGCTCGTGCCTCGATACTAAGGCCCTTATAGGATCACTGCTGTATTACTACGACCGTTTCCAGGTGGAAGATACACCTCTTACACGAAAAAATGGTAGACGATTCTCTTCGGTTGTAGCAATTGATAAAATGAAACCATGGCTTAATTTTAATAGACCTCATGAAGAGGATATTGTTACTAGTAGTGAATGTAGCGATAATGAATAATTTATTGTAAAATTTGTCATTATAAGATATTGATTCTTCATTAAGTATCGCAAATTGAATTATCATGATTGTCATTGTATTGACTTTATTTACTGATTAAATAAATTGTGTGGTTCAGAGACAGGACGCTTTAGGGGCCTGTTGTTAGCTTAGAGGCAGGACATTACAGGGGCCTGTTGCTAACGTGTAGAGACAGGACGTTTTAGGGGCCTGTTGTTAGCTTAGAGGCAGGACATTACAGGGGCCTGTTGCTAACGTGTAGAGACAGGACGTTTAAGGGACCTGTTGTTAGCTTAGAGGCAGGACATTACAGGGGCCTGTTGCTAACGTGTAGAGACAGGACGTTTTAGGGACCTGTTATTAGCTTATAGAGGCAGGACATTTATATACTTACATGTCTTTCTTTTCAGATAACGTTAAAATAACCATTGTTGTAGAACATGTAAAACCAGATAATGATATAGATTTCCAGAAAAGGTAGATTAAAGATAATTATAAGTTGATTTTGTATTTTGATGTTAAGTTTAAAATTGTAACATTTATATTTAATAAGCTTGTATTGTTTTCATGCGTACGAGGACGTACTTATATATTTACGGATGGCCGACTGTGAACGATTTTTGTAATTAAATCCATTAGGTAATATATTTTTAATATAAGTCGTAAAATAATAAACTATTTTTTCCACTGGCAACTAAAATAGACTGCAAACGGTCACGGTGGCGCCACTTTCGTCTAACGGCGTTTTTAAATAGCGCGCACCGTGACAGTTGGGGGATTCCATTTTCGTTCGTCGAGCACACAAGAACTCTCCTGATTACTGTACTTTGTTATACTGGTGAAATATATAGTGCTGCTAGTTTAAAGTGTGATCATTGTAAAATAACCGAAATAACACCAAAGTGAGTATCCTAACCTAATTGTTTTATTTGCATTGCTTTTCCCGCTAAGTACCCCAAGTTAAGTTTTGTTCTCGTAAAATTTCAGTTGCAGATTACACTTTATGACGATTTTATTGTTTGAAAGGGCAAATAGGTAGTCGTAAGTGCTACTTGCTGTTCATCGAAAGCTGGTCCAAGATGGAAGAAAGATGGCCGCCGCCGACTTATTTTTCTTTTCACAAATCTGTCAATATGGGTATCAAATAAATTGCATTGACTAGTAGAACAAGAAAGGTTATTTTTACACGCTTTTTATTAGCTTCACCTGTATTTTTGTAACCGACTTCTTTGGGCGCGATTTTGACCCACTTTAAACGGCCAGATTTCGTTCAAACTTTGTAGATTTATTGAGGACCGATGACAATACACTAATTTGATAAAATATTCCATTTTTAACCGACTTCCCAAAAAGGAGGAGGTTACACATACACATCGATTACTCCGAGGTTTATAGACCGATTTACGTGATTCTTTTTTTGTTCGACTCGGAATAGCTGCCAGTTGGTCCCATAGTCATCAGGTCAGGATCTGATGATGGAAACCCTGAGAAATTGAGGGCAACCTTCAAAAGTTGTAGGCATACATAGGGCAAAAACTTGACACTCAGGTGTACGCCTAAAAGCAGTATTCAACTGTGAATATTTGGAGCTGACTTGATGATGGAGACCAGAGAGGGTCGAGGGAACTCGACAACTGAATATGTAAACTACCTCGTGTTTGGGCTTAAATTATTTGTATTGACAAGACCTTTGCAACAGTTAAGGTTTGGAGCTGACCTGATGATGGAGACCAGAGAAAGTCAAGGGAACTCGACAACTGAATATGTAAAATACCTCGTTTGGACTTATATTCTTTGTATTGATGAGAACTTCCCACTTGTATGGATAGTGACAACTATTCGTATCACTGAAAAGCTTTAAATAAATAACCTTTTTACAAAAAAATTTAACCGACTTCCCAAAACACTAAAAAGCAAAAAAAAAAAACTAATTTTAGGTGCATCGGCCTAAAAGTCGGTGGCAAAATTAACTTAGTAACATCCATTAGACACCGACTTCTAGGCTTTTCAATTTGCAAAATATGATTTTTGTTAATTTATATAATTTTCATCTATAGTCGATAAGGTAAGAAAATTAATTAAAATTTTCTAGAATTTTTCTCTACAGTCGATAAGGCAGGACTCGATGTTAATTTTTATTTCCAATAATTATCTTTAGCCGTTTTCTCTAATATTGACAAATTTTTGTATACTAAAGAGAATTTTAATTCAACAAAACAAATAATAGTTTTAAAACAAACTAAAAAGTAGAAAATAAATAATAATTTAAAAAAACTAAAAAACACGCTTTTCATAGAAAAACGAACTAAAAAATAGAAAATAAATTTTAATGAATTTAAATTAAGAAAACAGTGTTAAAAATTTCAATGAATATAAATTAATAATAGTGTGAATACAAAAAAAAAAATATTAAAAAAAAGCGTGGGGTGCTTTTTAAGATATTATCGAAATGAAAATCACTGTACTCATATCTGTCAATTAAATATTTATAACTATTGACACCATGCACCCCACGCTTTTTTTTTAATATTTTTTTTTGTATTCACACTATTATTAATTTATATTCATTGAAATTTTTAACACTGTTTTCTTAATTTAAATTCATTAAAATTTATTTTCTATTTTTTAGTTCGTTTTTCTATGAAAAGCGTGTTTTTTAGTTTTTTTATTGACCGACAACCTATAAAGGAGCGCGGGGTCGCTACTCCCCGTCATCCGCCTCAGATCCTCAGATGTCCTGCGGGATCATTAGGATCAAAAATGCCTGGAGTCGATGCCTAGAGCAATGAAGCAATTTTTTTTCGCCACCAAATTTTAAACTGAAACATCAAAAAAATATATATTTAAAGTTAACCGGGAGTTTTGTTTTTAGGAGTCGGTTATTATGTAAAAAGTTTTTTATTTTTGGCTTTTCAGTGAGAAGCATAGTTGTCACTTTCCGCATTAGTGGAAAGTTCATCAATACGAATAATGTAAGCTCAAACACGAGGTAGTTTACATATTCAGTTGTCGATTTCCCTCGACCTTCTCCGGTCTTCATCATCAGGTCAGCTCCAAACCGTCACTAACTTCATTGTTTCAAAGGTCTCGTCAATACAAAACAATATGAGCCCAAACACGAGGTAGTTTACATAATATATTCAGTTGTCGATTTCCCTCGAACTTCTCTCGTCTCCATCATTAGGTCAGCTCTAAACCTTTACTGTTTCATAGTGTTATCAGACATACATCTGAGTGTCAAGTCATAACCTTATCTATGCTTACAATTTTCGAGAGTTGCCCTCGATTTCTCAAGGTTTCCATCATCAGATCCTGGACCTAATAACAATGTGGGAAATATACCCTTTCGACCAAAAACAAACATCCAAATTGAGAACCACCTCTTTTTTTGGGATTCAGTTAAAAATATTTGGTGGCTTTTTAAAATCAATCAATCATTATTATTGTTTCTCATCATCAAATACGTACATGACTTTGGTAAGTAGTTACAAATTGCATTATATTTTCAGAACACCAGGCTTACCCTCCGCCGAAACAAAAATCTTAGAATTATTGAGAAATAATATGTGTCAGTTCGCGGTAAAAGGTACCTTATGGGTGTTGGCACTTACGACATTATGTTTTTTTAGTCTAAGCAAGATTGTAGAATTTGTATCTCCAAATGACTTAAGCGCCAAAGTCCATAAGGTACCTTTTACCGCGAACTGACACATATACCTAAGAATAAATGTGTCATTTCATGACAAAAGGTACCTTATGGACTTTGGCGCTTAAGTCATCTGGAGATACAAATTCTACAATCTTGCTTAGACTAAGAAAACATAATGTCGTAAGTGCCAACACCCATAAGGTGCCTTTTACCGCGAACTGACACAAATTAAAATTACGTAATAATAAAAATTCAACTAAAGTAAAAAATTATTACGAATGACGCAACACCAAAATTATTAATATAAAAAAATGCTTAAAACTTTTATTTTTTTTCTTAACAACAAAAACAAATTGAACCTATAATATAAATAAAATTGAAATAAGTTGCTATTTAAAAAAATATATAAAATTGGTATTCGATTATTTATAATAAATATCCAATTTAGGTATCGAATGCACACCGCTCTGATTAAAAAAAAAAATAATCTACTCCAAACTCTACTTCAGTGTTGCCGCTTAGGAAAAAATAAAGTCACCAAACTTTTACTAAAATGTCACTAGATTGGGTGAAAAATTAAACTCAAAAAGTCACTAAATTATTTAATCAATCTTTATGAACAAATTTACTGATTAAAAGTATTTTTTTTTTAAATATGAACAATAATTCCAACAAGAATTCCAAAACCATTGTTTAAAAATTAATTAGTGTCATTAAATCGTTATATTATCTCTTCGTCCGGCATGGTGGAAGTGGACGGTTGCTCTGAAGTTGCCGAGGAAGGCGATATGGAAGTAGATGGCACCGTACTCTTATTTATGTTTTTAAGAGCGTCAGCCGCGCGCCATTTGGCCTAAAATGGTACTTTTCAAACCACTGTTTCTCAGTAACTACTTATCCTATAACTATGTTAATTTTTAATAACGCAAGGTAATTTCACTGTCTAAATAGTTAATTGAACAAAAAATTCGATTTGTGTAGTTTAAATACTTAAATCCCCTGTAACGTAATATATGTTTTATAAAATTCCCGTTCAGCGTCTATTTCGAAGCTCAAATTGATGTGAAAACAGTGACAAATCTAATCATAAAAATTTTTTTACTCATGGATAAAATCCCCCTGAATATAGTTAATTGAAAACATTTTTTAATTCAGGTCCCTATCTTTCAGAAAAAATATTTTAACAATGTCAAATATTGTGAATTTCAAATGCTTTTTTCACCTGCCTATCTTACTTAATTTAATATAACAATTATTTACTATAGTAATATAACTCTTTCTTTAAAACATAAACTTAATATTATAATTTAATCTCTCGTTTTTATTTTTTTATAAATTATTTAAAAACTACTATAAAACGCTGCACGCGAGTCAACTCAAACCAGACCGCCGCGCGGCTTCACAGAGAGAGGACGTGTCGCTCCGTAGCATCGCGTAGGGTGAATGACCTTTGCCGTTTATACCGAGAATAGTGGATATTTTGAGCGCGGCCGATACATCTTGATACGTTGGGGAGTATATTTTTTTTATAGTTTAGTTTTTTTTATATGTTTATTTTTTTTGTGTTTGATTTAGGTTTGCGTGTATGTATGTATCATAGGTATGTAAGTAATATGTGGGTTAATCTTACGTTTCAATTTTGAAGAATATTTCTTTAACCGATTGATCTAAAATTTTGTATGCACGTTCAGTTTGGATGACAATGCATGATTCACTATGTAACTTTCTTCTTAAAATCCAATATGGCGGAATATCCAAGATGGAGGAGCAATTGTTTTTAATATGCATTCCACAATAAGGGTATCAAATGAAAGAACTTGTATTGAATAACTCGAAAAAAATGTAAGATCACTCTCATTCAAATATGGCAGACTTTTTAAGCTTGAAATTAATTTTGAAGCAAATATACTTAAGCAATCAAAACATAATTTTGTTTCGATGTTCGGTTTGGGTGACAATGCACGATTATCTTTGTGATGTCAATTTAAATCCAACATAGTGGCAATTTTGGCAAGGCCAAATGCAAACTCGTCTGGTAAATTACTATAACCTGTGTCTGCTGCCTGAGATAGCAGACCCACGCAAATCCAGGTCGTGCCATTGACCTGGAGTAAGAGACACTAGGTACTAATTTTTAAGATTCCGAACTTTTTTATTTTATTTTTCTTTTTATATAATTTCAAAATAAATTTATACATTTAAAACAACGTGGTTTCATAAAAAAATTAAAACTGTGTCATTTATTTACTTAATTTTTGTAACAATTTATAAATAAATAAATAAGTGCACTCGAAAGGACTAAAATTGGTTGCTTGACTACATACATATATACGTGAAGTATGACACGCACGCACACAACCAAGATGCTAATGTACCGCATTTCTTGCGTTGAATTACCTATACTTGACATCGCGCGCCGAACGTACACGCTCTTAACAACTTATTTTCATGCTTTCATATTTAAATCGTCCATAGATTTACACTATTTTCTCGCTTATAACTATTTACTAAATAATATATTTTTTGCTGTACTAATTTCACTCGAAAGGATCAAAATGGTTTGTGTGACTATACGTGAAGTATGATAGGCACGCACACAGCCGCGAGTGGCCGCGACGCTAGTCTGCGTGATTTTTTGCGTTGAATTACCTAAAGTTGACATCGCGCGCCGAGCGTATACGCTCTTAACGGTTTTAGATATTTGTGACAAGATTTCATTGGGTAAAACATAACTTTTGCAGGTTTCTTTTAAGCATTTTAACTGATTCCGTATCAACAGTATCGAATTAAGAGTTCTTGTTGCTAATCTATTTCGTAGTTTCGATTTAACAATGTTCATTATACTGAACGTTCGCTCTACTTCTGCGTTCGAGTGTGGCAGCGACAAAACTGCAATGGCTAAATCTGCTAAATCTTGGTAGGCGTTAATACCTGCAGCATTTTTGTATTTGCTTACTTGCGCCCAGAATTTTATTGTATCGCCATTTGGAATTACGTCCCATTTGACAAAATTAATATTAATCCATTGCTGTAATATTTTTTCAATTTTGTCGTCATTAAAGCCAAGTTCGATAGCAAGTTAAACAATCGAAGTGTCCTTTATTTGCCTTAAAGTATTTCTTACTGATAACTGTGTCATTTTTTGAAGTGCCACATAATTGCTGGGCAAGCGGTTTTGTAATTCTTTTGCTAGTTTCACAGTGAAATCTATACAGCTTTTTCTTACAGCAGGGGCAATTGTTTCATCTGTTAATTTCTGTAGTGAAACACACGCAAGTTGGTTAAACACTAGTTTATTTCAATATACCCTTTTTTTTTTTTTTTTTTTAGCGACGTAAAATCATCAAATGACCCCTCACAACATAAATCATGGTACCTACACAAATATACTACATCTTTCCCCTTTAAACAAAAATAAAATGCAAAAGAAAACTTCAACACAAAATAGTAAACAATGAACACATGAACTTAGTACCAATAATGATATACTCACTTACTACATAGTACAAAGGTGCATACTTATATCAGAGAAAAAACAAAGCAAGTATTAATGCATGTTTACATATTGATACACAGGCAAAATACATATTTACAGCTAACTAACTAACATTTAGGTTATCTACTAACAAAAAAAATAATACAAAAACAAAGCAATGAGACCCACAAAAATACCAATAGTGTACAATGTGGTATCTCACCAAGCACAACTACTAACATATTATGTACCTATGCTATTCACGTCCGAAAAGCAGATCTTTAAGCATCCGTGTAGTTCTTTGCGTAGACCTCGTAATAGGAACCGTGGGTGGCGACGGTGATTGATCATCACTTATGTTACCGCACGCGGTACTGGTTGGACTTCCGAAATTGTCACCAAAATCCTGTAGTACCGACTGAGTATTGCCAATCTCACTCATCGGTGATGCAATAGAGCATTCGTCCTGTACCTGCACCTGCGGAGTTTGAGGTAAAGACTTATTGTCATCTTGCTGATCATGCACCACGTTTTGCCTGCGCCTACGCACACCTGTTTTCATAGCCAGATATAGTGGCCTCTTATTATCATGAACAAGATTAGATCGCCCCGGCATATTGCTAATTGTCGGTGACGTTGTGCGCAGAACTAGCTGACTACGAGTGCGTCTAAAACGACTGCCGCAATCATCTTCCACGGTATAGGAGCGAGGTTGAGCTGCACGTGCTACTATCGAAACCGGTTTCCTAACCCCATTACTAATCAAAGTCGCCTTGTCCCCAGTTGACAGATCTTCAAGCAACTTGGCAGATTCATCATAATGACTTTTAGTTTTGTCTCTGTTACTAATAAAGGCCTTATAATTTCGGTTGTTATCTACCTTGTCAGTTAACAATTTTTCTGTAACTGGTAATTTTGTATTTAAACGTCTACCCATTAAAATTTGTGCAGGCGAATCTAAGCCGTTCCGTGGTGCACTACAATTTCATTTTAGTAACATGTCATTCAAATAGGTATCCTAGGTGAGGTACTGGGCTTAAATGATCTTCAATTTTTAATGTTAAATAGTCTTTCTCGGTTACGGCTCTATTCGGTATCAAAATTCTATTACATGTGGATCGTAATAAGGTCATCAACGAGGTAATTAATTGAACTGGATCTATGTTCTCTCCTTCAAAAGTTTTTATTCAAATTTGAACATCATTCAGTATACTTTTCAAATACAGTAAATGCAAACGATTAGCTTCATTTCTGTACATTTCACTTAGTAAATCAGCAGTGTGGCATTTATCTTTTGTCACTGAAAAATGCAACTTTAGCTCTTCCCATTGCGATAAAATTCGGACTACGGCCGGTTCTATGGATAGCCAACGTGTATCACATAATTTGAGAATTTTAAGTGGTTCTTCTCCACAATTAATAAGATTGTAAATTTCTTTATATTCGTGTTGGCGTTTCGAAGAAGTAGAAAACCACTTATAGGTTTCTCTTATTAGAAACTCAATATGGCTCGGAATGGTTTGCTGTGATGCATGGCTGACAGCCAGTTGGAGTGAGTGGCAAACGCACCTTATCAAAATTAAATTGGGTAAATTGTACTGCGTTCGCAATATTTCGTAAACGCTATTATGCCGTCCCGTCATTACTGCAGCATTATCGGTTTCTATACCGACCATATTTTGAATCGGTAACTTATGTGTGTACTGTAAACATTGTACTAACGATGAGACAAGGCCGTTTGCATCTGCTCGCTCTACTGGTTCCAGTGAGAGAAAGGCAGACACAATAGCATCCCGAGCATAACTAAAATATCTGATAACAATTCCCATGAATTTAGTCACACTGATGTCTGTAGATTCATCTAAGATGATGCTATACTTCTGGTTGCCTATATCTTTCAAAAGGTTTTCTCGAAAGTGTGGTGCTAGTACCTGATTTATAATCTGTGTGCATTTGGTTCTATGCATCCTTAGGTCGGCTGATTTTGAATCTGCAAATACATCTTTGCACAAATCCGTTAAATGATCTATTTGAGCAATAGAACCATGTTCCGCAATGAATAAAGCAAGTTTACCTTCAGCCTTTTGAACAAATGTATTTTCTTTGGGAGCTGGTACAAAACTTATTTGAAGATTTTTTGACACTGTTTCACTTTTCTGCTTATGTTTCTTTGTATCAGCGTGTTTTCTTATATCGGCTATTCTAGCAGAAAACTCACTATGGCAAAATAAACAAAAGGCTTTAGTGGGATCATTTATTACAGGTTTTAACCAGTTTCTAAACTCTTCTTGATGTTCCCACTCAGTTCTGAACTTCTGACTATATGCCTTCTTTTTTAAAGGCACATCCATTTCAGAAACTTTAATCAAATTCGAAAACAAAACGATAAACCGGTTCACTCAAATACTATCAAAACATTGGAGAACTATGGACCAAATGAACTATGTAATACTTCACTATACTTTAAACATTATACATTAAGCGCTAGTTCAGACACGGCGGGAACCGCGCGATTATAGAATCGCATGGAAATCGCGCGGGTCTTATTTATATGAGTTAGTTAGTCATCGTTCAGACATAACCGCGCGGTTAATCAAGCCGCGCGATTACCGCAACCCAACCGTCAGAAAATAGAATCGCGCTGCTCCCGCGCGTTTCTATTACTATGGAGTCTTTACTTCGCGTTCAGTTGCGTTGCGGATACCGCGCGGTGAGCACGTCACTGCTCGTGAGTTCGCCATGGATCGTTTCGACACTGAACTATTTATTGATGAGGTGGAGAAGAGACCTGCAATATGGGACATTCAGTGTGATGATTACTCAAATAAAATTATCAAGAACCGAGCTTGGCAAGAGTAAACACACTTCTTCGTCGACCTCCATTTTGAAACTGACGCTAACACGCACGAAATCGCATAGTAACCGCGCGTGTCTGAATAGCATCACAATTTTGCGGTTTCAAACCGCGCGATTCGTAAACGCACGATTCCCGCATGTCTGAACGCAGCCTAAGATAGCAATATTTTTTTCTCATGACAAAGCGAGATGCATAATCATGCTTATAAACGAACAAATCGTGCTGGAACATTAATAGGGAGGGAAATACCCGGTTGGTCAAATCATAGACATAGAGCATGGACCGAGCAAGTCTATGGTCAAATGAGCAATACGTGTTCCTTAAAAACTACACAACTTTTAAACTTTTCTTGGTAATTTAATTACAGATATTAATTATAGATTGCATTAACAAGATAAAAAATATGTACTTTTGTGTTGATCATGAAAAGTCGCTAGAAGTCACCAGACTTTTTTTTGTCACTAAATCGTGAAAAAAAGTCACCGTAGACCGCAAAAACTCACTAGATCTAGCGACAAAGTCACTAAAACGGCAACACTGCTCTACTTCTTGTCTGTGACTTTGATCTTGTAAATTGTTCATTTTTATTGTGTATTTTATGTGCTGATTTTTTAGTTATTGAACATAAATAAGTGCACGAAATGTATTGCAACGGATTGAAAATGTTATAAATATGACGTTTGTGTTGTGTTTGAGAAAGTGATGCGATTATTTATTGGTAAGTTTTCACCAAATATGAAATGCCTAACTTTTCGATAGACTTAGAAACACCGTAATTATTATCTTTTTCTGAATTAACTGACCCCATTTGACCTTCGCACGTTGTTGTCAAATAATTGAGCTCTAAAGTTATAGTTAAAATACTTCTGATCAGGCATTACGGACTTAGAATTCATGTGAAAGTTAGTACAAATTTTTGACTTCCATGTCGCGATTCAAAATATCCCGCCGAATCAACGGTAAAGTCATATGTCAAAACCTTGTCGAGCAGAGGGGTTAAGAAACTATTGTTAGCTGCCAGTAGTTACAAAGAGGGCAGCAGAGACGAGCGACCATAGACACCTCACCATTCAGCCGTGCATCTATGCTTTGAGGATTCTTTTTCGAACGTCATTGTCACGAGACATGTTATCGTTTGACAGAATAAGATTTTGCCGCGTTTCTGATTAATCTTAGTTAACCCTCTGCAGCTGACGTGGTAGTCCCACAGACACCGCAAAATACAAAATCAAGTTTTTTACCGTCATTTTTCAAATTCGTGCGCCAACTCTTCGAGTACCTTCCTATAGAGGGCTTGCGCGTCGGTCAGTGTGCGGGGGGCGGTCGCAGTGAGCTTACTTTAGCAAGGAGGAAGAAAAGTGTCCACGGGACTACCACGTCAGCGTCAAGGTAAGTTTCCACGAGACTACCACCTCAGTCAAATAGTTATATCTTCATAGTGTCTCCTAAACTACCACGTCAGTAAACTAGTTTAAATGATTCATTATTTCGTGTTATTTTCATAAAACATTACATTAATACTTTAATTACTAATTAAATCAATTTACTTGAATACCCAGCTAACTAGTCTTAAGTACCTAACTAGTTTTTAGATGGACATCTCAAGCAACAACCCTAAACCAGGGACTTTTGCTCGCAAAAGAACATCGGCTGGAACTCTCCAGAGACATGAAGGGGAAATATTGAACTAACTGTAACAGGAAAGTGACGATGCCTTTAGTGTTAGGTATTGATGATAAAGATGGAGATCCATAAGTTTCGAGCCTGAAACCGAACGCGATGAAGATTTCACGACGCCGACGCCATTTCACGTGAAGAAGAGTTTTAGGCATGGATTGGGGATTCCTCCATCTCCGGTAGTTCGATCTGTTCCACTGAGTGACAAAACATTATGTTATATTTTTCCAACTGAAATAAATAGACTAACTAACAGCTAATTTCTTCATCAATAGTTAAAACCAAAGTAAAAGCCAAAGTAATGTCATAAAGTAAAAGTAACGGTCAAATTCGTTTTATCTATTATTTTTGCTGTTACTTTAGCCTTGAAAAAACGAATTTGACCGTTACTTTTACTTTATGACATTACTTTGGCTTTTACTTTGATGAAGAAATTGGCTGTAAGTATCGTTGCTGTGATTGTTCGAAGCCAATTTGCCTTCAGTTCTCAAAGCCACTGAGTGATAATTGCCAAAAAAAGGGTGTGACTTTGAATCACTCTAGTTTATTATTTGACCAACGAATGTATCTCATTTTTCCAACACGGATTCATATTATTGTGAACTTTTAAAATTTGTAATGTAAAATTTGAAAAAGTTGATTTTGTTACTTTTTTTAGGTGATAAATGATTAAGTAGAATTTTTCAGACTGATTTGACATAAGTAAATAAAAGTTGTTTAATTTTGAAAGTACATTTTGTTTTTTTTATTTCAAGTTAATTTAACATTGAAAATAGGCTATAAATCTAATGTATATCAATAAGATAGCTGTATTGTTTAATTTTACAAAAATATTTGCAGTTGAAGTGGTGTCTCGTGTACTACCACCTCAGTTGAATTGTAAAAATTTGACCACGTCAGTTGCAGAGGGTTAATTTTCATGTTAAAATTATTTCTTGTAATTTGCTCGTTAAACAAACCTGCTTCTGGTTTTTAAGATCAGAAGTGGGATAGTCTCACTCCCACTATAAAGTTTTTGATTTCAGTTTAGATTCATTGGCACTTTTACTAAGTACGACGCGGTGTAAGGATTATTCTTTTTTTTTATTTTTTTTTTATTATTCTTTATTGCACACATAAATACATACATTTGACACACTGAAAAAGAGACATTATGTACAACGGCGAGCTTAACCCAGTGTTGGGTTCTCTTACAGCCAACCTTAGAGTGAAAGAGTGACTTGATGGGGTAGGGCAAATGTGCAACTTTATACTAATAACAATAATATATGTATATTACCTTATAATAAATTAAATATACACCGTGACTTTTTAGTCGTCTTACAACGGCAGCCTACTTAATGTATCCAATGACTAGTAAACGTTCATATATAAAAAAAAAATATTTATGAGATTTGAATAATTTAAAAATAAAAATTAATTCATTATTATGATGCATGACGTAGATTATAAGAACACCCTGTTGTGGGCGCTGCCCGAATCTTGTATCAATGGAGCGCGGCGCGTTGGGAAAGTACCTACTTTCTACCGTTTGATACGTAAACATTTTGTTTTCAGTATTTTTCTTTGCACCTATTATCTTAATAAAGTAAGGCTATAAAATTAATAATCGTGTCTAGTGGTATTTTATGTCGGATAGATTGAGTGGACCACCTTTGTAAGACGACTAAAAAGTCACGGTGTATACCTTTTATAATTATATAAAATATATACAATATAATATATACAAATATATACACAGGTCATGATGATAAATAATGTTCCTTAACTCGTCTCTTAAACATATCCAATGATGAGCTTCCGCGTATAGAATGCGGAAGGGTATTCCACCGCCTAACAGCACGAACAGTGAATGATCCATCATAGCGACTTGAAGTGTGGGATGGGACACGAAGCAGAAGAGATAAGGAAGAGCGACAAGGTTTGCCTCTGGGAACGAGGAACTCAAAGCGTTCACGAAGGTAACTTGGAGTGAGAGGATTGTGAAGAACAGAGTAAAGAAAAAAAAGAACGTGAGCGTCTCTACGCCGCCGAATAGGCAGCCACTTCAACTGGTTCCGAAATTCCGACACATGATCGTACTTTCGGAGGCCGAAAATGAAGCGGATGCACAAATTCTGCAGACGTTCGAGTTTATCAAGTAGCTCCTCAGTCGCATCAAGGAAACAGACATCAGCATAGTCTAACAAAGGAAGGAGGAGTGACTGAGCGAGAGTAATCTTTGTTGGAAAAGGCAGGAACTTCTGGAGACGCTTGAGTGATTGAAACGAGCAATATACCCTCCTGCTTACTTCTGCAATGTGTTTAGCCCAAGATAAGTTGCAAGGATATCCGCCATTACCGAAGTTTTTGCTGTTCTATTTTAATTTTGTAATGGATTGCAGTGCGTTGCAATCTACGTAACGGTATATTCAAGACGCTATGCAGGCAGCGTAAGTGATACCAATAAATACGTCTTGTTGTGGAACAAGGACATTCAATTCTGGTCTATTCCATTCTGAAGAGTTCAGCGGCATCAAGTGCCCAAATAACTTTAAGGATACATCCTATTATCCTTCAGGATAGCATTAATGTGGATTGCATTATTGGAAAAATCGCAAAGGAATATTGGTTTTTATTATTTTTATGGAAAAGTCGTGGTGGCCTAGTGGGTAAAGGACCAACCTCTCAAGTATGAGGGCGCGGGTTCGATCCCAGGTCAGGCAAGTACCAATGCAACTTTTCTAAGATTGTATGTACTTTCTAAGTATATCTTAGACACCATTGACTGTGTTTCGGATGGCACGTTAAACTGTAGGTCCCGGCTGTCATTGAACATCCTTGGCAGTCGTTACGGGTAGTCAGAAGCCAGTAAGTCTGACGCCAGTCTAACCAAGGGGTATCGGGTTGCCCGGGTAACTGGGTTGAGGAGGTCAGATAGGCAGTCGCTTCTTGTAAAGCACTGGTACTCAGCTGAATCCGGTTAGACTGGAAGCCGACCCCAACATAGTTGGGAAAAAGGCTCGGAGGATGATGATTATTTTTATGGAAATAACAGGTCTGGTAACTATGATCATTGGTTAACAAAAGGACATCACCCATAAGCCTAAGCGTTTGGGCTTGAACATGAACATAACAATATTGCACTATTTTTGATTTTATTGAGTAGCTTACAATACATAGAAAACATATGTATCGGAACTTTTGTATCAAATTGTTTAATTAAATAATAAAAAATAAAACTTCAACACTTTAAAATAAATGATTTACTTATTTGTAATTATTCATTTTCATAAGTTATTAAAACGTGGTCTAAAAACTGGGCCGGTGGAGTTATATTTTCATACCTGGCCCAGCTTAAATACCATATCACAGACATAATGTGAGCGCAGCAACCTACAGTCCTTCGGCCGACTATGCAATTGCAGCAATAATGCTTTATAGCTTGTATGCCTTGATTTTGATCATTATATAATATATATACAAAATATATTTTACGGCCTATATGTCGGCTTTGTATTTTCCCTCGCAATAATGTGCAATTCTCGACCGAAGGAAATCCTTGTAAAAGGTTACTGGCTCTATCGATGCACACTTCAATGGTATAGGAACCATCATTTCTTATGTGCTCCCCATAATAAGACTTTGCCTGTTTAATCTGATATGTTCCACATGCTAATAACACAAGTTCATCAAATGTTAATCTAGGAAATTGAACAATTTCAATAGTAGCGTTTAAGTTGGAGAATTGTGTCCGTCTTCGATTTAAATTATTTTCAATTACATAATCAGCTAATATATTGTTTGTGTGCAATTTTTCATTTACCAGATTTACGATTTGTCCTGCATCTGGTCTATCTGATACCCTTTGGTGGAACTTGTTTATCAAGGCGGCAGCTATTTTAAAATCTGTCATAGCATGAGTGGATGCAGTATTAAAAAAATCACTCCTAAATATTTTATAGGACATTTTAAAAATTCCATTTACTGCTTCAACAATCCATCTGCACATTGTCACCGTTCTTGACTTATTTGCTGCCGCTGTTGATAGTTGAGTTTCACCTTGTTGTAGGGATAAAGGAAAGTGAACAGTATAGTTGCACTGTTGTAGTAAAGGGACACAATTCCTGAAACCCCTATCCAGCAAAAAAACATCCCCAGGTTGAAAATAGCTTCGTAAAGTATTGTTTTCATTATTAAATTCTTTAATCATGATATCTGCATCCGATGTTGTTGCTGGATAGGGACCAAGTACATCTATAATGTAGCCATCAGAACATAACATCATAAAAGGCTTCATAAGGTTCCTATACTTGTGCAAAGAATAAGTATCTTTCTGGTATAAATAATTTGAACTTTTTTGTACATATAAATAGGTGCCATCCAGAATAATTATTGGGTTCCTATTTGCTCCACCGAACAGCTGATTAGGTATCATGAGATTTCTTGAAGCAATTTGAGCTCGTGTGATATGATTGATCCCTAAGTTTTGTGGAACAAAATCATTAGAAAGTATGTGGCGGACCTTTTTTAATAATCTTACTAAAGTGGTAGGGGGAGTATTTAATAGCGTAGATATCCGCTCGTTGCTGTCGCCAGTTCTTATTTTCATAAGATACGCAGCAAGAGCTAATGTGCCATTTCGCATATTATTTATTTGTTGCACATTAGTTTTTAATTCAAAAAACTGGTGCTTAGTTAAACCAGTCCAATAATGCACTGAGTCATCAGACATTTGTTCAATATTCGAAAAGTCTAATATTACTTTTTCTTTTATGAATGAAGCAAAGTCTTCTATGTGATTAGCATTAAAATATTGTATTGAATGCAAGTCATTACTCAAAATGTCAAAATTGTTATTCCTTAAATGGAATTGACAAATCCTACATTGCTGTGGTACATAGTAATTGTACTCACTAAAAATAAAGACTCTAAGCCACAAAGGAATCCTTACTCTTTCTTCGGCAGTGCAACCAGGTAAGAAACAATGTGCTTGTGTGTCTGGAGCTCTTCTCATGTGAGGTAAAAATATTGAACCAACTGGTGCTTCGACTCCCTGTTGTATTTCTGCATTATCACCCTGCTGTACATCACCAATAGCATCCCTCCCAACATTGCGTGTTCTGTGTCTGTCAGCTCTTTGCCAACAAGGATGGCAGATTCTATCAGATGCTGTCAACTAAAACAAAAAAGAACATTATTATAATAGCAAAGAATGAATAACCTTATCATCATCAGCATCAACTGCCTATAATCATTAAACCCTGTTTTGCATACAGTCAGGTAAGGGATTGCTATTGTTGATCATAAGTGAATGCCCTATTCCCTGACATTTATAGGTAGGTATCTTTAAGTCTGCTTACACATCACTTACAAAAAAAAATAACCTTAAAGATCTGTGCAATTACAATAGTGCACTATATGGTAAGACCACATAAAACTTGGTTATCTTGGAACCTACCCCTCGTGGTTGAATTCATTGCAAAATCACACTTCTGATATGCCCCTCTCGTTCTGTGTTATTGATTATCCTATGAGATCGAATCCGTAACAGTGAACACCTGCAGTTCACACATAACTGTCTGTGATGACCTGAATCTGAGCTTGTTGAAGCATCAGATGATGAACCGGGCAAGCTCGCAGATGCATTCAATGCTATAATCCAACAAGGATGGCATACAAAGCTGTTCTGTTCAATCTGTAAAAAATATTCATGACATAAATAAATAAAAAAATAACCAGCAAATACAGCAGATTGTTTTTTAATTAAAGTATTAATTGAATTCTAAGTAGTATTTCAAATAATGGCCAACACCATCTCTTAAAAAGCCTTGCTGTTGCAGACAGACAATAAAACATCATACCTTTCTCATGATTTCTCATGATCATCTCAGAAGTTGGAACTTACCACTTGTGGTGCGATCCATTGCAGTATAAATCGCTGCACTTCCAGAAGATTAATAATGTGTCTTCTCCTATGACTGATTTCAACACCACAATTGATACAATGCATAGATTCACTAGGCAAAATCGTGAAGTCCATGTTCATGCGCGGGTCGTCATGTAAAGCGGGTTCATTATCCGAAGGCATGCCAGGGTAAACGTTTAAAGCGGGTTCTGAGTCCAAGAGTAAGTCGGGGTCGTTAGGTGAAAAAGCATCAGAATCCATTTTGAATAGCGTAAGTCGTCAGCAATATCCAAAATCAAAATAATATTCACAGCAATATTCGAACAAGAGCACGAACACAGAGCGAATAAATTAACATTGATTGACAATCAATCACCGGTTCTGGATCGGGGTTGGCAGTTCTCTGAACTAGGTATCAGTCGCACTATGCACGCTTTGAAATCGATTCCATAGGAATCCTTTTCCATAGCATAAGAAGTGGTATACCAATTACAAACGATTATTACAATTGTTACGTTTATTACATTTTTTTTTCGATAAAAACTTTCTTGGTTTGTTCCACGTTGCGTAGGCAAGCTGATTATTTTTATTTAACACTTAAAAAAAAAATATTTTCTACATAAACTATATTTTTTTAATTGTGTATGGTTAAGATTATGATGATGCTAATGATGAATATTCCAACGGCTAGATAAAGCTCGGTCTTCCATCAAACATTTTAATGTTTTGAAGCTCTCGAATCGAATCATCGAATATCGATATTATTTTTTCTGAGTTTTTATTTTGGCAACCCTAACTCAATGCATCCCGCATGTTGTACAACAACTGTCACCATAACACCACACCCAATAATAATCAATTAAAAATCTTTTTTATTCGTTTTTAATATCATTTAGTTCGACACTCCCAAAAGAAACCAATATTTACTAAATATTATTTCTAAATTATTCATGAATTTCTTTTTCCCCTATACAGCTGTTCACCGGTTAGCCCATTTTGGTTGATGTCCTTTATTGTCATAGTAACATGTTAAGGTAATATCAAAATGTTAGTGTTATAACCGAATTAACGATTGCTTTGGTTTTCATATGGATATGACGGTGTAATAAGTCGAGAATTGCTCGAGCTTAGTATGCTGATGCTGCTCTCGTGTGTTTTGGGTGGAATGAGTTTCTGCCTATGTATTGCTGTGGTGTCCGTGAACAAAATGCCTTGCTCCTACTATGCTCGAGATGTTACGGGAAGAATCCTGTAATGTACCTACCTGTATGTAAATGGTGAGATCAATCCAAGTTCCTAATACGGCAGGAACAACATGGTTTTCAAGAGAAAAAATCAGTTATAACTAATCTTATGTCATACGTAACTCCAGTAATGGAAGGGGTAGATAATAAAAAGCAGATAGATGCGATATATACAGATTTTGCTAGTGCCTTTGATCTCGTTGATCATAAAATACTCATTGATAAGCTCCAGAACCAGTATGGTATAAGTAATGTAATCTTGGACTGGTTAAGATCATATTTAGATAGTCGTGAGCAGGTTGTAGTCCTTGCTGGTTATGAATCAAATAAATATATCGCTTCTTCCGGTGTACCACAAGGATCCCATCTTGGACCAATTTTGTTTTTACTATTTATAAATGACATTGTTGACTGTGTTCATCACTGCAACTGTCTTGTTTTTGCGGATGATATGAAAATTTCCCGGCAGGTTGACTCCTGGACAGATATGGAATTGATTCAGGCAGATCTAGACCGTATCCATGCATGGTGTTGTGCTAACAAAATGATACTTAACGCTACTAAATGTCAACATATTCGATTCACAAGGAAGAGAAAGGTGCTGGAGTCTGGTTACTACATCAATACCGAAAGGATTGCTGTAGTTAGCCAACTTCGTGACCTGGGAGTGATTCTCGACTCTAAGTTAAGTTTTGTTCCACATTGCGATAACATTACTTAAAAAAGCAGCTAAAATGTTAGGTTTTATCAGGCGCAACACGAAGGATTTAAACACATGACCTCCAAAATTGTGCTTTATAACGCTTTTGTACGTAGTGTACTCGAGTTTGGAAGTGTCATATGGAATCCTTATTATATGGTTCATTCCGATCGCATCGAGTCTATACAAAGATCTTTTACGCGTCAACTTGCTTTTTTTGCTACTGGCATCAGCTCAAGGTGCTCGTATGACGAAAGACTACGTTTCTTCCGTATATCAAGCTTGCGCCATGATAGACTTGATGTGCTTGCAGAGCATTGTCAGCGGTGCCTTCAAAGCTGATGGATTACTTGAGCGAATTGAAATAAACGTACCTAAACTTAATGCTCGGAGGAAAAACTTGACCTTTTTCAAGGTCCCTCGATGTGGAACAAATTTGGGCATGAATTCTCCCATAGCAAGATTAACGTCAACGTACAATAAATGGTGCAATCTTTATGACTTGGATATCTTTCACGACCATCCTTCACGTTTTAGGTCAAAGATCATAAACGAAGGAAAAACTGAAGCGGTAGTACAAGCCAATGTAGGGGTCAATGTGTAGGTCACTATAGTTAATATAATAGAATTAAAGTGTCATAAATATTGTGTAAATACTCTTGTTTCCGGAGCGGGGAAACTATTGAAATTACTAAGTATTACTACTAAGGAATTTCGGGAGACAAATTAAAAGCGTGTTACCGATTCTGAGGTACTTTTAATTGTAAAAAAACTAATCTACTGTCTGACCCATCTCGGCGCGACATCTCCGGTGGGGCGACTTATCTACCTAAGTTCTTAAAATTATAGTCAGCACATTATACATGTGTGCGTACAGACTTAATCTAGGGCCGAAGGCTGGGTGGTCACCATAGCTCCTCCGACCTTAAGAGGAAAATTATCGGGAGAATCGATTTTAGATTGGTTCCGATAATTTTTCTTGAAACACGTGTATTTCAGCAATTTGAGCCGAACAACATAAACGGAAAATACAAAAATACTTAAAATAACTAAACCTAAGGTCACGTACACCAAGGACGCACTGAAGCTATTGTCCCTTTTATCAAAAACACTTTCGATCACTTCACTATGTTTTAACGAATACGCCATATATTTCACTTCGTCTAGATTTATGCCCTTCATATCAAGTGCACGTGTACTGGATAGCTGTGCGTTAGTGCGTAACTGAGGTAAGGCGATGATTGGTACTCTTTTCACCACATCGGACTCTATGAAGATACGATGATTAATGTGTATGCCATGAATCTCCACCTCACAGGGTTCTTCGATGGTCATCAGGTAAGTACCAAATACCAATTGTCTACTGGTCTCATCCTTGCATCGTTCTGTTAGTGTGGTCTTCTCTTCACTATACAGGATCCAGTTGTTGTTAGCGACTTGTTGGACTCTGACCTGTTCGATTTCTATTGGATGTTGTTTGCAAAGGGTAAGGTCGTTTTCGAAATTCATAAGCTGTTCGACACAGGTAAGTTCATAGAAGGGGATCCTGTTGTCTGCAGTGCAGAGGAAGCGAGCACCGGCAGAGAATGGTCTACACGGTATTGCGATTGGTGAGTATCTATTTTCTTTCGCCAATAGGTAAGGGTATTTGGGGAAAATAGCTAGGGTCTTATTTTCGGTGTCATGGAAAATTGGTAGGGAGTAAATCTTATAATAGTTATAAGTAACATTATCGGTAAGTGGTATCTCCATTATAAACGTTATTTGATTACTTTTAATAAATGATTTAACACATATAATCTCTTCTATTTTTAACAAGTTCGCTTCGGCGGGAGGATATATTAAGCTTTCATATTCGGATATTAATTTAAGATGATATAAAAGTTCTGAAGAATTAACAATTGATTGATGTAAAATAGAGACTCTGCTTAATGCAAGTGCAGTTTCGATTTCACTTAATCTAATAAATATAGTACGAAAGTTACTCATGAAAACATTGAACAACCCAGTTAAGTACGTCAGAAAAATCCAACTATTTTGCTGAGCAGTTAAATCTTTAATTAATGTTTCAATTTTAGTTAACCTGTTATGGAAGTTAATTGTATTCTGTTCAATAGTTTCAGTGGCATTAATAAAACTGTCAAACATTTTAGAGACCAATGTTAACCTTTTAGATATAGTGATTTGACCTTGATTCAATTTAGAAATGAGATTATCATACTTCAACGCATCATCATGATCCAAATTACCGGTAACAATTTTTATAATAGAGCCCAGTGGATTAATGAGTCCTCGTTTAGATCGTTTGGATGGTATAAGCTGTTGGTATTTTTCTACAGTTAAATCACGTATGGAATCTGTATGCATTTTAATAGTCATAATTTCTTGTGAGTATGATGCACTCCAATCAATTAAATTACAAAGCGCTTGATAGTTGGTAGAGATGTAGTTAAGGTCAGTATAAATTTGATCTAGGCTGATGATCTTTACAATAGTCCACTGATCAGTTTGGAAATATGCATGACCTTGTTTCACCGGTAAAACTCCTGGATTACCTTCAAGATTTTGCAGATGAAGGGCCAGCGACAGCATCGTGACTGTCATCAATAATATGCCGCACCTGTGGAGGACGTTTTATATTTTTAATAGGAATTTTGGTATCCCTTTCTCCTATTTTTATAGGTAAAATATTTTTATCTGCTTTGCCTGTTACTACAGCTTTTATATATCGGGGCTTATCCTTACTTTTACGCTTATTTATGTCTTTACCGAAAACAATTTCTCCTTTTTTAAACTTTATTTCACCTTCACCACCCTTACTCTCTCTATTCTTTTCTTTAATATTAACCATTTTGTCTGCTAAGTGTTCGTATAATGTTTTTATTCTTTTTGCATGATCTTTTACTAATTTTTGGAAATAACGTTTTTCTAATTCTATGCTAAACGGACTGCTTGAGTCGGTATGTCCGAAGACAACTTCAAATGGTGCAAGTTCAGTGACTGAGTGAATAGTGTGATTGTATGCCAGAACAGAATAAGTCATAACCGAAGCCGCATCAGTACATTGTTTTTCGTATTTGGCCAGTCTGTAAATTTCTATTATAGTGGAGTGGAACCTCTCAATAAGACCCATTGAATTGGGGTTATTAGGGGTTCCAATGTGGAAATCAATTTTATGTAAATTCAAAAATTCCTTAATTAGTTCATTATTAAATTCGGTTCCGGGGTCTGAGCTTATTCTTCTGGGTGTACCGTAATACGAAAAATATTTCATCAGTGCTCTAGTTACTTCGGGAGTTGATTTTCCCTGAGTTTCGATTGCCTGACCTAATTTGCTAAATGCGTCAATTATAGTTAAATAAGTTTTACCTTCTATACTAAAAAGATCTATAAATAGCTCTTGAAAAGGCGCGTCTTGGGTTTGTGTTAGTTGTAATATAGGTTTGATGGGTTTCCTATCATATTTCATTCTACGGCACCCATCGCAACTGTTTATGACGGCTGTTACAGTTTCCTGCATTCTATTCCAATAATAATTTCTACGGAGCCTAACTAGCGTTTCTTTTATGCCTCTATGACAGGTCTTTCCTTCATGGTGTTTAAGTATAAGTGCCTTTTGCTCTCCTTCATCTTCTACAAAAATAACTCTTTCTGTACATTCAAATAGGTTAATAGTTCCCTTTCTGAATAGTTCAATTATTATATTGCTAAATAGTTTCCGATGTTCATTCTCCTCAAAATAAATGAAATATTTTAATTTTGGCTGTATGTATTCCTTTAAAAAGTCCTTTACTAATTGCGGATTATCTTTTGGCAGGAAAACTTCTAATATCTTTTGTTTGTCACGTGACAGGTTCTTAACATGCATTTGATTTTTAAACCATGAAAATATTAAGATTTGATTCGGCTTGGTGTCGATCGCCTCATGTAAAATAGGTATACCGGTTGATTCTAATTCTACAGCGGAATGAACGGTTTCGTTCGACTTACTGGACACTGATCGTATTGGATACTCATTTGTATCGTAGTGAACTTCTCTAATATTGTCGGAAAAATCTATAGGACTACAGGTCATAGTTCGACTAGAATCAGATATCGTTACTGTTGATGAACCTTTACTATCTGCACATTCATTTAGATTTTTATCTTCCTTCTCATCAATATTAACTGCTAGAGACTGATTTTCGTCGTCTGTGAGTAAGGCATTGATTTTTATTCTGGACAGAGCGTCTGCATTTGTATTTTGTTTGCCGTTTTTGTGAATTAAATCAAAGTCGTAATCTTGCAAACGTAACCGCCAACGTGTGAGTTTGCTACTAGGGTCTTTAAGAGATTGGAGCCAAGTTAAGGGACGGTGGTCAGTATATATATAGAATTTTCTACCGTACAGATAGGGCCTAAAATGCTTTACTGCCCACACTATAGCGAGCAGTTCACGTTCGATGGTACTATAACGTGATTCTGTATCACTGAGGGTACGACTAGCATACGCAATGGGCTTGTCACTGCCAATCTGTCCTTGTGACAGCACAGCGCCTAGAGCGACATTGGATGCGTCGGTCGTCAGTATAAATGTTTTGTCATAGTCAGGGTATTGTAACAGTGGGGCATGTGTCAGGAGTTCCTTGCATTTGTTAAATGCGTCTATGTATTTCTGGTCAATAACAATTTTGTTGCGCTTTTTTAAGCAGGCTGTCAATGGTTGAGTAATTTTTGCAAAATCTTTTATAAAACGTCTGTAGTAACCTACAAGTCCAAGAAAGCTCTTAATCTCTGTCGTTGTCTTTGGTAACGGGTAATTCAATACAGCGTTTATTTTGTCGTCATTAGGCTTTAGCCCGTCTTTAGTTATAGTGTGTCCAAGGTAGAGCACTTCTTTGCGTAAAAATTCAGATTTGTCTAATTGAATTTTCATGTTAGTTGTTCTAAGTCGGTCAAATACAATTCTTAATTTATTTATCATTTCGTCAAGGCTATTTCCGTAAATTATTATGTCATCCAAGTATACCATGCAGTGGAGTCCTTGCAGACCACGCAAAATATTATCCATGGTCCGTTGGAAGGTAGCAGGAGCGGTTTTAAGTCCAAACGGCATTCTGAGAAACTCAAAATGGCCATTTTGCGTCGAAAAAGCTGTCTTCTGTCTATCCTTCTCTTCTACTTCTATTTGGTGGTAGCCGCTTGCTAGATCCAATGTGGTGAAGTACACACTCTTTCCTAGTTTGTCGAAAAGGTCATTAATATTAGGTAGGGGGTATTTGTCGTCTATGGTTATGTCATTCAGTCGTCTGTAGTCTATTACCATCCTGTATTTAATTTCACCAGACGCATCCTTCTTTTTAGGGACAAGGTGAACTGGAGCACTCCAAGGGGAATGAGATTCTTGTATAACATTTTCATGAAGTAATTTTTCTACCTGATTATTTATTTCGTTTTGGATGAAAGGTGCCTGTCTATAGGGTTTAATGTATATAGGATCTTCATTTTTGGTACGTATGTGATGTTTAACCTGATTAGTAAACGTAAGGGGGATTTGGTCACAGTAGAATATGTCCTTATATTCCCTACAAAGTGCATAAATTTTCTCACGTTCTTCGCCATTGGTATGATCGAGTCTTAATTTATCTAAATTTTCTTCAAGTAATTTGTCAATTTCTAGAGGAGTATTGGTCGTAGTAAAATTAATGTTGTATTCTGTATTTTCATATGGCGTTACTGTGAAAGGTTGGCAAATAGTCAGTTGTTTTGGGCAATCTGAAGTGTTTTGAATTACTGTAAATGCGTATCCACTATCACAGTTTACTAAAGCACTAGGCATTCGTAGTCCATTTCGAAATTCTTGGTAGTCAAGAATAGCGTCACCTGAATATTGATCTACTGGCAATTTAAATCGTTGTTCTGAACGTGGCTGTACAGTAATTTTATAATTTAAATTATTATTGATTATTGGAATACAAGTGGAATTCGTTTTTAAGATTCGTTCTTTTAGATCAATAATTGCACCTAATTGCTGTAAAAGATCGTTACCTATAAGCCCGTCATACCGTGGATCTACTTCGTATACATAGAACTTATGCCAATCGTCACTAACAAAGGTAGGTAGAAGAGGAATTTCTATTACTTCATTATGTCTACTAGTAGCATGAGTACTAACCACCTGAAAATTTTCATTACGTATATAGTCGTAAAAATACTCATATGCTTTTGTAGGACCAATGAACGATCTCATACTACCAGTATCTATCATCATTTTTGCGTCTATCTCTTCTACATAAATATACGGTAGCTCTAAATTAGAGTCAAAATTTAATTCTAAGATTTCTTGTCCGTCGAGGCACTCTCCTGAAAATCCAGTGCCTGAATTTCATTTTCTGATTGTAATTCATAGTCAACATGAGTCTCGTCATGATAATTAATTTCATTTGAGTCACCATAATAGTCATCGTCATAGTTAGAGTAATAGTTATTGTAATAAGGCTCATAGTCGTCAGCAGACAATTCATTTAAATTGAAACCTTGTGGTACATTCGATTTAGGTTGGGCTGTTCGCATAGACACATCAGTAGTTTGCGTTTGAGGTTTTAGTATTTGTGGGGTATTAGAATTATTGGGGGATTTGTAACCAAACTGCTGAGGTTGCAACGGTTTATAGCCAAACTGTGGCGGTGGCCTGTATCCTAATTGTTGGGGTGGCCTGTACCCAAATGGTTGAGGTGGCCTATACCCGAATTGTTGAGGTGGCCTGTACCCGAATTGTTGGGGTGGCCTGTACCCAAATTGTTGAGATTGGGGTAAGTACCCAGGCTTGGGGCGTGATGTTAATGCATTTGGTAATTGACCTTGGGGCTGATTGAATTTATTCTGTGGAATACCGAAATTAAATTTAGGTGTGGTAATATTATTTGGCAATAAAGGTTTGTATCCCGCTGGCGTCATTACCAATTTTGATCCGAAACTGCTAGATTGACCGTAAATGCGATTCCTAGTATTATACTGCTCTAAGAAATTAACTTCCTCAAGTACTATACTCAAGGCCGCTTCTAAACTAGAGGGTGCCTTAAGCCTTACAATACGAACCATATTCTCTGGGAGATTGTATAAGAACACATTCAAGGCCGTATTGTTATAAATAATTGTCTTTGCACTCTTCAAATCAGTATCCTCAATCATGTTGACCTTGGACATCAATAATGATCGAACACTTTGGATTCTATTACAAAATTCTAAATAACTTTCACCGGATTTAATTTTTAAGGATTCTAATTCGATATTAATGCACGCTTCGCTACGCGGGTCTCCAAAATGTTGAATAAGTAGATCTTTAAAAGCAGACCATGTCACAATATCTTCACGTTCTGATAAGAGCGCTGCGGCGTCATCTCTCAATCGACTAGTTAAAACATTATAAACGTAAAGATTTTGTTCGTGGCTACCCTTATATCGGTCAAGGACATACTGACACTTTCGCAAATAAAGATTTAACTGTCTTTTATCACCATTATACAAAGGTATTAATTGAATAATTTCTTTGGGTATTTGTTCAATAGTCACTGAAGTCATCATGTTCACAGAGTAGAGAACGGAACAGATAAAACAATTCGTGAGAGTACAATTGACTATGCTATGAAACACACAAGATAACACAATTCAAACATAACACACGTAAATCAGAAAATAATTAGACGCAAAATGTATGTAATAGTTTAGGTAATAAAATTAAAAATATTAATGTATAAAATATATATTTTTTTTTTATATTAGGTGTAGAATTACATACACTTTACTTATTACTTTTAATAAAACACATTTATAAAAATATCAATGCAAAGAATACACTTGAGATAACAATTAATTGGCGTCTCTGAAAGTTTAACTACTCTATGTCGGTTCTATTTATAGAACACAATGAGATAAGCCAATAATCTAAATGAACACGTTATAATGAGAGAGGTTTAATCTCAAAATAATGTAGGTATTAAGTATTGGGGGATAGAGGAACATGGATTGGCGAAAAAATCACTCACCAGCCAGCTGCTACTCTCATCCTTGGTATTCCTTTGTTTGCCCACACGCACCAAGAGTAATTTATTTGGTTCGTCGGATTTCACTCGTCCTTAAATTCCCACAGCTATCGTGCAGCTCGTCCTCGAGACACGCGACGAATTTAAAACCGCGAAGAATTTAGGAATATAACAGCGAAATCCTACCGGCTGCGCCACTCTTGTTTCCGGAGCGGGGAAACTATTGAAATTACTAAGTATTACTACTAAGGAATTTCGGGAGACAAATTAAAAGCGTGTTACCGATTCTGAGGTACTTTTAATTGTAAAAAAACTAATCTACTGTCTGACCCATCTCGGCGCGACATCTCCGGTGGGGCGACTTATCTACCTAAGTTCTTAAAATTATAGTCAGCACATTATACATGTGTGCGTACAGACTTAATCTAGGGCCGAAGGCTGGGTGGTCACCATAGCTAAATTGTAGTTGTTTTTGTTTTTCTTTATATTTTTGTTAATCTATTTGTGTAACGTGAATACTGTATTTTTCTTCTTCTTTGTTTTGAATGTTGTGCACGTCTGTAATTGTCGTAAACACTTGCTATATGTCTCTGTTTCGTGTCTCTTATAAATGTTTGTGTTTTTGATGTTGATGTGCCAATTATGAAAGTAGAGGTAGCAGCCGAAGGACTTAAAAAAAACCGAAATTACTTGAATAAAGATTTAATTATTCAAAAATTACAGTATCAACTTAAGATAAATCTTATGTCTAGACTTGGACGATGCTAGTACCGAAGTGTCGAAATTAATTATTGATTTTATAATTACAATTTAATAATCGATTGCAAAATTAACTAAAACAGTATGCGGCGTCAGCGCGTTGTAAGTAGGTGATCGGCGACACGAGGCGTCGAGTCAGCAGAACGAGATGATTGCAATTTTAGATGGAAAAACATCCGATTGACGTAAATAGCTATCATGTCGCTATTCAGCAGATTTGGTGTAGGCAGAGCACGTAACACCTCCCCCCTCAGAACAGCAACTATTTGAGCACTTTCAGCGAGAATGTTGCTGGTACAGGTTTCTTAGCTGTAGCAGATTCTGCATCTTCATATTGATGGTTTTCAGGGTTCAAATTCATTGTCTGTGGTTTTCTGAGCTTTGTGCAAACGTTATACCGTCGTATAGTGAGTGTAACGATCAGTACAGTTGCACCGAATAGTACGACATATAGTGGGATAGTCGTGTGGTAGATTGATTGCTCCAATTGTGCATGATCTATTTGTACCGGATGCTGCATTAGGATTTTATCTTCAATTTCGTGTAGGCTTTTCAGGTGTACTGAGTTTAGCTGCAGATGTGGTATAGGTTGTTCGGTGATGTTCAGATTCATAGGTATTTCAGTGATTTTCATCGGTTGTCCTCTGATGCGGTCATTTGTATTGGTTATAGTGAATTGGTCAGTGCGTAGTAGGCATTTTTGCGGGATGGTGGCGAGATAACTTCCATGCAGGGAGATGAATTCTCGACGTTCGCATTGTAGCTCGGTTCTGGTTGGTTGTGGAAAGATTAGCGTATAGCGTCTGTCGTCTAGTTGTTCCATGGCTTCTTTAGTCAGCGTGAGCTTCGTGGGCAGGCATGATTTCTCCAGAGATTGGTTGAATATTAGTCCTTGGATGCAGTCAAGATGTCCCCTCGTTGGTTGATGGTTGACTCCTTCCTCGCAGAGATGATACTGGTTGAACTTCGGGCATTCAGCCTCTATGTACTTGAAGACTTTCCCATTGGTTGCAGTGTAAGGATAAGGAGGAATAAATGTATACATATATTTATTGGGAACTATTGCTAATCTATATAATTCAAACTTATCAATGGAAATTATTGGGAATTTGAATATAATAACTATTTTCTTATCTGTGTAATAATAGCCAGGTTTAATGATTGTGTAATATTCTCTTAAGTCTGCATCTAATAACTGATCTGAGCCGTATATAGATTTTAATCGATTAGTTATACTTATTAAGTTGTCTATGCTTAACATGCTATGATGAGTACTCGACGCACGTATAAAAGCTAAGGTATCTTCTATCCTAGTTATTTCTAGAAATAAATCATCTATATTATCGCTAATTATACTTAATAGTTGAGCGAACTTCGCGTATCTTATAAGATCAGATGCGGCAGATGCTTTTTCATCTAAAAGCAATCCTAAAGTACTATTAATTCGCTCTTGATTCGACTCTAATTTTGAGAGTACGTCGCTATATCGAGACATCCAGACTTTATTAAGACTGATATGCTCATTTAACTCCGATAATATCTTATCATTATTCGTTTCTAAAAGTCTGATGGCATTATAAGTTTGGGCATCCGTATGATCTAAGTTACCGGTAATGCTTTTTATGATGGAACCTATACCATCTACGAGACCTCGTTTACTACGATTGGGTTCTAGTGTTTTTAACTGAAACCTAATTTTAGCTAATTTGTAAGATAAGTGGGTAATTTGAAGTTCATATAAAACAAAGGTTCGATTATCTAGTTTAGTCTGAAAATAGCCAAGTTGAGTTGTTACATATTCTAGTCTATTCGCAATGTCAGTTAATTCTATATATTGTAGGAAAGTGTGGTAATGTGTAATGAGTCTCGCTTGTCCAAGGTTGAAAGGTAAGAGTCCGGGACCTTCGTCTAAACTTTCAAGTCTTATCTCGAGCGCCAGAGTTGGTTGAACGAGCATCGCCAGTAGTAACCTGTAACAATTTTGAGTTCTTAGGGATACGTTTGAGTCGCGATTTGGCAACGGGGCCTTTCTTTTTAGACGTATATATATGAATTGGAAGGTCAGCTAAAACGGTGTCATGCGTGTAACGCGATGCTAACTTTTGTCGACTGGCTATTGGGTTCCTAATGAATACTTGTTGTTCAGGCTGGTATTCCACTTCGGGCTCTCTGTCTTTATTCCTATTCTGAATAATGTTCGTACGGTCAGCAAGCGTAAGCGTTATTAATAATGTCGTATACAGTTTTCATCTGGTCTCGATGTGTCAATATATATTGTTGCATGAGATGTTCAGTCAGGTTAATGTCAAAAGGGTCTCTTGGGTCAAAATGTCCTCTAATTATGTCATGTGGTCTACACTTAGTGAAGCTGTGAACTGAACTATTGTAGGCTAGTACGGCGTAAGGCATGAGATTTACTACCGGTTCGTCTTTCTGACGTAGTCGTAAGATACGAAGATGTTCTAATAACGTAGAGTGAAATCGCTCTACAATTCCGTTGTCATTAGGTGAGTGAGCTAGGGTTCTGTGGTGGTTAATTTTGTGTAATCTAACGAATTCAGAAAATAATTGATTCGTAAATTCCGTACCATTGTCGGTCACTATCGTTAGCGGGAGACCGTGGTGTGTACAGTAGTTTAAAACGGCCTGAAGTATACTAATCGCTGTGCCGCCTCTCAAATGGTACGCCTGTCCATATTTTGAAAATACGTCTACTACTGTAAGGTACTTCTCATTTTGGGCTGTAAAGAGGTCCATATGTACTAATTCGAAAGGTTTGGTAGCTGGGGGCACTAAACTGAACTGTGATCTAACTGGATTCCTATCGTACTTACACTGTCCGCAAATTATACACTCATTTATGTATTTTGCTATTTCATCCCTCATCTTAGGCCAATAGTATTTCCGGGAAAGAGCAACATAACACTCGTTTATTCCTCTATGATTTGTCTTGCCTTCGTGATAGTGTTTTATAATTTCTTGTTGTCGTAAGTAACCTTTAACGTCTTCTAGTTCAGTTTTAACTAACACTAGATTGATAGCTGAGCTCTTAAAGTTATTCTGGATGATGGGGATAATCGAGTACATACCTAAGGGTGGAGTAATTTTTAAAGCAGTTTTAACTTTGGGGTTGACATATTCTTTTATAGCGTTTACAACGTCCTGTTCTAAGTTTGATTCTGAAACCTGAATGTGTGTACGAGTGTGCGTGTCAAAAGGTTTAGTGGCTGTCGTCTTTCGTTTAATGTCGCCTACTATAGTAATGCATAATTGTCGATGAAATTTGTTTAAAGGTTCGTCGGTGATAGGGACTTCTAGTATAGGGTTTTCAGTGCTGGTGTGTGCAGTGGCTGTTGTGGAACCATTACGAGAAAGTGGACGCTCTGAAGGGTTGGCTAACATAGACTCAGTCTCCTCATTATTAATCTCTACTCGGGATAAAGCGTCTGCGTTGGTGTTATACTTCCCTTTCTTATAGATAATAGTATAGTCATATTCACTAAGTTTAAGTCGCCATCTAGTTAGTCTTTGGTTAGGTTCTTTAAGGTTCATTATCCACTGTAGTGGCTTGTGGTCGGTATATATTTTAAATTTACGACCAAACAAGTACGGCCTAAAATATTTGGTAGCCCATACTATGGCTAAAAGTTCCTTTTCTATGGTACTATAGTTACTTTCGCTATCATTCAGAGTCCTTGAGGCGTAACAGATAGGTTTATCCGAGCCGATAGTACCTTGTGAGAGCACAGCGCCTATAGCTACGTTTGAGGCGTCCGTGGTTAAGATAAACTCTTTGGAAAAATCGGGATATTGTAAAATAGGGTCATTTGTCAGTATAGTCTTACATTTGTTAAAACAGTCAATATAGTCAGAGTCAAAAGCTATTTTAGTAGTCTTCAGGCATTTTGTCATAGGCTTTGTGATACGAGCAAAGTCGGGGATAAATTTCCTGTAATAACCTAGTAATCCGAGGAACTGTTTAATTTCTTTAGTGGTTTTTGGTAAAGGGTACTTTTCTATGGCTGCTATCTTTTCCGGGTTAGGCTTAACACCTTCGCCACTGATAATATGCCCTAAAAACGCAGTTTCCAATTTTAGAAACTCGGACTTATCCATTTGAATCTTAAAGTTTGATTCTTGTAGCCTCTTAAACACCTTTTCTAAATTAGTCATATGTTCTTGTAATGACGTACTGAAAATAATGACGTCATCAAGATAGACTAAGCATATTTCGTTCTGTAAGCCTCTGAGTACGTTGTCCATAACGCGTTGGAAAGTGGACGGAGAGTTCTTTAAACCCATGGGCATACGTAAAAATTCAAAGTGCCCATGCTCTACATTGAAGGCTGTCTTGGGGATGTCGTCGGGATGCATTTCACATTGATAAAATCCTGAGGCCAGGTCCAGGGTGCTGAAATACTGGCACTTACCAAGTTTGTCAAGTATGTCATTGATGTTGGGAATAGGGTATTTGTCGTCTATAGTCTTGTCGTTTAATTTACGAAAGTCTACTACGATGCGCCATTTTTGTTTGCCCGATGCGTCCGCTTTCTTAGGAACTATCCAAATAGGTGAGCTCCAAGCTGATTCTGAGGGTCGTATTATACCTTGTTCCAACATCTTAGTAATCTGATCCCTAACTTCTTGTCGATGAATGAAAGGATAGCGGTAGCTCTTACTGTAGACGGGAAGTTCGTCAGTCGTTCTAATACGGTGTTTAATTTTGTTTGTAAAAGTTAACGGCTCTCCCTCAACATAAAATACGTCAGCATATCGTGCACACAAAGTCTCTAGGTTAGTTTTTTCCTCAATATTTAAATGATCTGTACGCAAACGAGATAGAACCTCTTTAACGCGCTTAGGATCTTGTTCGGTGCTAATGCACTCAGTATTAAATAACTCGGCTTGCAAAGGACGGTCAAATGTTATATTTATATCGTATTCCGTCGGGTTTTTAACTTCTACAATGCCCGTACAATCAGTAACGCGAGTAATGCACTCGTGAATAATGCAGTTACAATATATTTGCTGAGCAATCGAAACGTCACCGTCTGGACTATAAATAGGAATATTAATTAATTTTGATGAGTTAGCCGGAATGGTTTCCTGATAACTAGGTTTCCTACATTGATAAAAACGCATGGGTATAGTAGTATAATCGGTAATCAAATAATTATTTTTAAGGTCAATTTGTGCTCCGTTAAGCAAATCTAGACCTAATAGACCATCGAAGTAATTATGAAATCTATAAATGAAAAACTTAACATTATTAGGGTTATTAAATTCACTAAAGTTCGGGATAGTTATAGAATGTTCGTGTCTACTAGTAATATGGGCGTTACTTACTTCAAAAGGATCAAAGTTCAAAGGTATATCTGAAAAGTATTGTTTAACTGCCTCGGGACTAATAAATGACTGATTAGCTCCGGTGTCAACTAATAGCTTAAGTGGCGGGTTTGATATCTGTATGTAGCGTAATTCTCTTTTAGATTGAATATTTAATTCTATCTTAATCCTTTGTGATCCGTCTCCTTGCGAAAATCCTGATCAGGTTTAGAAGAAGCGGATGGCTGTGGTGCATCTAAGCATTTCACGTCGGTCGATTGAGAACTATCTTGTACATGTTGATAATCGGGGTCGTTTTGAACATAGTTATGAAAGTCAGAGTAGTCGTAAGGGTCATAGTCATAATAATAGTCGGGTTGTTCATAGTAATAGTCAGCGTAATTAAAAGTATCGCCGTAGTCGGTCATCTCATTGTAATTCATTTCACGTATCTTGAAGTAATTGCTAGGTGGTGGGTTCCCTGACTTAGTCCAATCATGTCCTGGTAGCCCTAAAGGTCTCGGGACATAATGACTAACACCGCTCATCGGTTTCGGACCGGTATACTGCGTAGAAGGGTTTCTGTTAGGCAGTTTAAACACGTTACTTCGCGGGTTATTATTTGGCGGGGGTGTGCGAAACATTTGCTGAGTACGCGTATATTGATTAGGGGCACAAACCTGGTTATGCTGGAACGGCGGCCTCCACTGCTGCTGCTGCTGCTGCGGGATAGGCATAGGCTTACGCCAGCTGGGACCTGCGCTAGGGAAACTAAAGGCTTTCGGTGTGGTCATAGGGACCGCGGGTGGCATTCTAAAGCTTGGATGCGTTTGCTGTGGCGGATTACGTCGCTCAGGAATACTCTCGTTACGTTGCTGTAGGTACTATGATCAGCTGAAGTGCCTGCTCACTTAAAAATTTTTTCGCTTAAATCTTGCGACGGCGCAAAACCACGCCCCCTAAGAGGGTTGCGCCTATTAGGACAGAGTTAATGTAATTAGTTGCAAACTGCACTGAGCAGCTTAGTGACGTGTTACTTGTTTTATGATTTTTGTGGATATTACGGACGAACTCTTTGAACTTGGCGTGCTTACTGGACCTTTTGAATTTCGACTTTCGCTCTGTTTTCTGGACCCTTGATTGCCTAAACGTTGACCTGTGCGTGAATACTGGATTCTGACTAGTGCTGGAACATTTTTGTGTTAAAATGTCTTCCAGAAATCTCCTACATGAAGAGCGTAACCAGATAATAGTGTTACATGGACAAGGATTCAATATTAGTCAAATTGCTGACCAACTGCACATGAGCGTAAGTACTACATAAATAATTTTGATAGGGTAAACCTGGCAATTGTGCCCCACCATTCGAAAAATTGAAATAATAAACAGTGTTATTTAAAACATGTTTATTAAAGTAATTAGTCTTAACCTCTGACTCAATAGGTATAACAATAACAAAAAAAAACTTCTTAAAAGTAATTAAAATAGCTGAGATCAACGATTTCTTAAAGTCTAGGGTGGGGCAAATTCCACGGATACATCAGTCATATGTGCCTCTCAATAAAGCCTCTCATTTTTTTGTCTTCTTTCCTTTCCTTCGATTCCAGTTTTATTGTTAATTTGAATGCCACTTTCGTCCATGTTGAAAATTATTTCAGGCTTACCAATTAAATTATTTTCAGTCAACACCTTTAACAACATCTCAAAATACATATCAAAATACATGCTTATGACATCTTCTATAGCTTTTTTCATATTTTCTTCTGTCCATTTTCTTGGATGTGTAGCTTTTTCCTTTCCCATTTCCTAAAATAAACTAACCGATCAGAAATAATTAAAAATAAAAATATAAAACTAATACAGACGTGGGGCATATTACCCGAATGAAATCGGGGCGCATTAGCCAAAGTTCAGTATAACGTGCCCCACTTGATTTCAACAAAGAAGTTTAAGAAAAACGAAACGCAATTGTAGGCACACAATAGTTGAAATAGTTTAGCTTTAGAATGAAACTTTAAAAATGGAAAAAAAACATGAAGCAAACAGTTTAACTCAATGTTACAACAAACACAAAACATTTTCAGACTATGATACATACCTTGTAACCACTTTTTCTTCGTTAAAACAAATAAATAACAGCACTGAGTTATTTACATCGACGCCATACTTCTGTCACTAACCCGCACGGACCATATTAGCGCCAAATTCAAAATGCATCTATCAGTTCTGCGAGTGGGGCACATTATCGACTGGGGCACGTATGCCTGATTTACCCTACCTAATAATTATTGTGATAAATTTTTCTTGTTTCAAAATACGAAACCTTTTATTCATCGTTATAACGAAAGTTGACTTATATTCATATTCATTTATTTGTATTGCATAATGTGTGTAACAGGTGGTATACAAGGCTTAAAACTACAGTACAATTATGGACCCTGTTAGGGCACAGCAACATATATAGTTTAAAATAACATAGTAATTAAAAAAAAATAAGTACAACAAATTCCATTAACGTGAATCCATCGATATATATAAAGAATAGGCATTAATATTCATACTTAGGCTTCATAACTTTGTGAGTTTAATATTTCAAATTTTGAATTTATCAATAAAATAATTTTCGCAAGCCACTTTAAATTGCTATTGGTGTTATTGCAGAGTTATAATAATACTAAGATAATGATTACTAAAATGTATCCGAAATATGTGATATGAAGTGATTTGCTAGCTACATATTTGTATTACTTCCTATAAAACTAATATTTTTTAAACAATTGGAACGAAGTAAACTGATCTTAAAATGTAACATTTTCAAATTTTTAAGTAGTCTTCGTCATTGGGGACATGATTTTAGACCTTACGGCGGCGGTTTAACGATTAATTCACAATGCATTTGAACTTACATTTGCAAAGCACAGCTTAGAAACAGGTTCAAAATATACATAATTATATCTTAGTTTGTATCTACTTGCTTTGTTGTGATGCACCAACTCTGTAGGCCTACTTTCTCGCTCACACACGCACTATCTGTTTCATGGTTTTCATTGTTGCGAACGCTAATTTAGACCATATGGCAGCGGTTTAATGATTGATTCGCAATGACTCATTATGCAAAGAACGGCTTAGTCACAAGTTTATTGCTTTATTGTGATGCGCCGACTCGGTTAACTCGGTATGGCTACTTTCTAAGAAAAAAAATATTCTTTAATTTTTTTTTATGTTGTCAGAAAAATTAGTTTACCTGACTATCAGATAAGGGTTATGTTTTTCGCGCATCCTGTTTCGTAAATTTCTTGTATTACCTACTTACCTGTATTTCGTAAAGCTATATTTAATCGGGAACGAGGAGTAGTTAGGTAGTTTCCTACTTTGGTATAAAATGAACGACTTTGAGGAAACGATTTTTAATGTTATTACGTACGAAGCGCTTAGAGCAAAGCGCAGCACAGAGCATTTTTTGTTTGGTTGTATTGTAATAAGACTAGACCGCCCGGCGCCGGCGGCTGACCGAGCGCACGCGCCGCCCGCCGACCGCCGCCGTTCTCATGTGTTTGGAAATAGTTACCTATGTAGTTTATTTTAAAACATATAGGTATAATATGATAATGTTAACATCAGGATAGGATTACACGACATCATTCGCACGAATAATATACACCTCAAAGTAATTTTGATTTCTTTGTTTAACTTCGCAAAAAACACTGTTTTGAAGATTTAGGTATCAGGTTTACAAACTAAATAAACAAACAGCAACAAAAAATTACAACGATATATTTATTCATCATAAAATACCGTATAGGAATAGAAAATTCTCTTAGATATGATAAAAACAAATAAAGAACTAAGCAATCATTAAAAACACAACTTCTGAGGAATGCAAGCGTTGCCCGCGAAATTCAAATTTTCACTATCCCACTTTTGTTCTGGTTACGTAAGGGGTGTGTTCCGAAAATGTGACAATCATGCTGGCCAGTGCCCGTGACGTCATGAGTCCGATGCCATATAGGTATATTGTGGTAGTGTGCCACCTAGTGAGAAGTGTCAATTTGACGTATTAGCAGTATTTCAAACACCAAACCTGATTTAATTAGTAGTATTTTTTTTGGCATCGGAGGGCCGTTACTAATGTGATTATTTTCTGCTTTTAGAGAAATACCGTCCGGCTGTGGATCAGACGCTATGAAGCGGAGGGTTCCTTGGAACATAGACCACGAGTAGGACGAACTCGTGTCCTTACAGAAGATAACGTCCAACGTATGGTGGACGTCTACCAAGAAGGAAACGCCTTCACGCCGACAAGAGTGTTCGCTGAAGAATATGACGTATCAACGGACAACATTCGCCGTGCATTACACAGGTCGGGAGTGCACCACCGTAAACCGGCACGAAAAATCGTGCTCACCGAAGAGCAGAAACTTGCGCGAGTGCGATTTGCACGAGAGCACAGAGATGCGAATTTCGCAAATGCTATATTTGCTGACGAAAAGTGTTTTCGGTCAAGTCAGCATGGCCGTAAACACTTGTGGCGCATTACGAATACGCGCTATGAACCGCGAAATGTTGTGGAAAATAATGAATCGGGCAGAATTTGCCTAAACATGTGGGGCTGGATGAGTGCAGATGGTCCCGGAGAACTGGTGCACTTTCCAGGGCGAGCAAATGGTATAAATTATAGAGACTTGCTCGAGGATACGTTGGTGCCAACGGTACGCACTGTGTATCCGAGAGCAGAGCTACCGGAATTCATATTCGTTCAAGATAATTGCCCAATACACCAGGCACGCATTGTGCAGGACTGGTTGGCGAACCAACCAGAAATAAAAACTCTGCGGTGGCCATCTCGATCCCCTGACCTTAACCCCATTGAAAATTTGTGGGGTATAATGGTCCAAAGGTAGGATAATAGAAGGGAGAGAACCCAACAAGCACTATTAAACCACTGCCAAGAAGCTTGGGAGTCAATTCGAGGAACGGACTTGTGCGATAATTTAATAAGATCAATAAGGTCGAGATGCGACGCAGTCATTGACGCAGGAGGCGCAATGACGAAATATTAATGTTTTTTTTTGTCCGTAATACGCTTAAATATATATTAATTATCTTGTTTATAATATAATATATTAAGCAGTTTATATTTAGTTAATATTAATAAGTAATAAGACAATATTATTTACCATACGTTAATTTAATTTTAGAGATGTTGATTATTTGTGGCTTTTATTTTAGCTTTGTTTATTTTTCTTACATATTTTTGTTGTAAAATATATGACTATTCTGGTCATTTTAAAAATGATTTACTTTTATAAATAAAGCCATTTCTTATATAATGTTAAGATGGATCATGATTTATTTTGTTTGTTACTACGAACTACCAATTGTTAGCATAATTTAATCTAAAGTTTTTTTTTTTTAATTGTTATTTTTTTTTCAAATATTGTATTACAGCATACATTCGTTTTTATTTGTGCCATTTCAAAACATGTAGGTATGTGTTTAATATCTTTCACTGCCTTTATATAGTTATAATAATGTGGTCAATTTTTTTTGTTGTTGTTTGGTCATGTAGTTAATGTGTAATAAAAAAAATATTATTTTATATTCGTTAATTTCATTTTAGAGAAGATTTTGATTGTTTTTGCCTTTATTTTAGTTTTTTTTTTGTTTTTATAGACAGTATCAATCTCGTATATCATTTAAATTATAATTATTGTTAAAAAATATGAATGTTCTTTTAAAATCGTTTTATAAATAAAACTATTTCATAAGCCATGATGAATCAAGATTTATTTGTTAATTAGAACTAAACTAATAATTGTCAGCATAATAAAAGCCACCAAATATTTTATACTAATATTTATTTGTGCCATGTTAAAAAGCTGTTGCATTAGGGTAAATCCTGTAATGATAGTTTAAGGTGTTTTAAATAAATAAAAAAAAACGTATCACCGCCCTCAGACTGCAAATGGGAAAGAATTGCTTAGACTAAGAACTTACTGTTTTTAAGACAGGACAAGAGGGAATTCTATTAATTGATTTAAACTGGTGAACCAAAAATGCCAACATTACCCGTCAAAATCAGATATTCTATATATTTTTTTTAAATTGTCTTGTCGTAACTAGAATAAAAGTGGCATTGTAAAAATTTGAATTTCGCGGGCAACGCTTGCGCATTCCTCAGAAGTTGTGTTTTTACTGATTCCTTGGTTCTTCATTTGTGTTTTTCTCATTTCTACGAGTATTTTTTTATTCCTACATGTTTTGATGATATTGTTGTTATTTTCTATTGTTTTTGATTGTTTATTAAGTTAATAAACCTGATAAATCTTTAAAACAGTGTTTTATTTTTTGTTTTGAATGTGTAAACGTGAATGATATCGAGTGATGTTAATCATCGACACCTTCCCATTTTATCGTAAGCGACATGCGAGTTTGAATCTTAACTAGTAACACTTAAGATTCAAAACGCATTTTTGCTCGCACATCACTTATGATAAATTGGCGGCATGGGGTTGATATAGACTCGCCGGCGGTCGGTAAAAAATAATACATATTCATAAAAATTACTTCCAAAGACAACGGGTGTGTTCCGTAAATGATACCAGTAGGTATGCTGGCCAGTGCTCGTGACGTCATGAGTCCGACGCTATAGCATACTGGTGCCACCTGGTGAGAAGTTTCAAGTTTGACTAGTAGTATTTCAAACACCAAAGTAGCCTAGATCTAGATAGAACACTGACCAGTATATTTAAAACCCGGCCAAGTGCGAGTCGGACTCGCGCACGAAGGGTTCCGTACCATTATTTATAAAACGGACAAAAAAATCACGTTTGTTGTATGGGAGCCCCCAAAATATTTATTTAATTCTAGTTTTCAGTTTGTTTGTATCTATTAGTTTATACATATCTATTTATTTATTTAATTTGTTGTTATAGCGGCAACAAAAATACATCTTCTGTGAAAATTTCAGCTCTCTAACTATCACGGTTCATGAGATACAGCCTGGCGATAGACGGACGGACGGATCGACGGACGGAGGAGCGAATACAATAGGGTCCCGTTTTACCCTTTGGGTACGGAACCCTAAAAAGGATTTGCCAATTAGGCGTCGATTTATGACGTCATGAGAACTGATCAGAATACTGGTATCAATTACGGAACACGCAAGATATGGAACGGCGCGTGCACAGTTGAAATATAAGTATACATTTACGAAATTCCCTACAAGCGTTCGAAATCGTACGCACACATAAACATGCTCCGACACGAGACGCCCCAAGCGAAAATCACAGTGTATCAATAAGTCGAGTTAACATTAAAAACTGTGGCGCGTGCGCTCGGTTGGCCGCCGGGCGCCGCCGGGCGATCTTGTTTTTCATTGGTCTATTCAAGGTCAGGAGGCGGGGCTTGAGAGCTTCTAATTTTTAAGTGCAAGTTAAAATTCACCTTATGGTGGTCAGGCATTTCTGCAGACAATAGTACATGACATTTAATTCCTGTTGTACAAATTCCAGAGCCTTTTCAATCGTTTCGGGTCTCATACATCGGATACGGGATCCCAAAGGTTCGTTAAGACCTCTGACATACGATTGTAAAGTTAGCTTTTTATATTGATCGCGTTTTGCTTCTATAGTAGTTGGTATATGCTCATGTAATGACACATAAGTCATTATAGTGCTAAAAAGGGTCTGGCATTTGTCGTAATATTCTTGCGGGGTGCTACTTCCTTGTGTCAGCAGGGACATGTCATTGTAAAGGGCGGTCTCGTCCCTTTGGTCGGAAAAAATATTGATTAAAGCGTCACGAATACCTTGCCAATTATCTGGTATGCCGTTGGAATTAATCGTTGAAGCGGCTGAACCTGTTATCTTATTTAAAATACCATTTATGAGACATAGATTTGTTAACTCGCAACCCGGGTCGTTCCTGACGTATTGTAATACGAGCTGATCGCATATTTTAATAAATCGTGTTAGAACATTCGGATTGCCATCAAAATCGGGAACTGCGCGTAATTCCCTGTAGATCATATCGGGGTTCAATGCCATTTCGTCACTATTAAATAATAAATCTAATCCTAAATTATCTAAATCTATAAACCTCTTTGAATCTACTTCCCTAGTCCTATTTATCTGTCTGGAAGAGACAGATTTCTTCCTAGTTTTTCGTGGATGAAAAATCTTGACTAAATAAATATAATATAGGTAAAAAGGAAGGACAAGGAAGCAACACTTAAAGAAAGTTTCAAGGACTTACATATACATAATTTCTTCGTTGTATCGATGCATGGATACGTCTTCAGCTGCGTCTTCTTAAGTTCGGATATTCGACGAGGTACTTGGAAATACCGACAGCGACTATCGGAGTCAGCAGATTAACGATATTTGGAAATCTATACCGCGCCGCGCACTGCCTCGAATATCCTACCGACTGCGCCAATTATGAAAGTAGCAGCCGAAGGACTTAAAAAAAACGAAATTACTTGAATAAAGATTTAATTATTCAAAAACTTAAGTTAGATAACTAACAGGCTTACTAAGTAAATGAGCTCAATAATATTTATTTCTAAACTTTCTGCTCATGAGAGTTTCAACAAGAAAAGAAGAAATATAAGTTCACTGCTCTTGTGATATAAATGCACACTGTTTTGATTTTCACTTACTCAATTTGTTTTGAATTGAAGTAGAATAGTTCAAATTGTGCATCAGGCTCTAGATTTTTGCTGCCATGCCGCTGTGGTTGTGGCCCTCGAAGGCCTGGAGAGATCAAAAAAGGGATACAAACAACAAGTAAACCCTGTTGAATGGAAGGCTATGGCGTAAATCACATTTTACAAATTGCAAGTCTGTTTACAGACCTTAGTTTTTATTTTCTTTTACTGATTATGTAATTTGGTTGCATTAATTTTTGATGTTAACTAAGTACAAATCTGTAACATGACAATGCTTAAGAGTCTGTCAATTGAATGTTTGGTTACTTTAGCCAGATGCTTGCTTGCTTGTCTTTTGACTACAGGTATTGAGGATAAGCCTAAGCCGTGTGAGGTGATGGTGTAAGCGCTCCAGGTGCTGTGTCGTTTGACATAGTAAGAGTGCTGTGACACTTCAAGCTCCCCGGGTGCTGTACTGCTGCACAAGCTTTGCATGCTGTACGGAGTGTTGACGGCCAGTATCTCGTTTGCATACTCCGGTAATGAAAGCCAGTGGATAGTAGACCTGGCATATCATACTTTGAGGTCAGGTGATCTGTTCTATTGTTTTGATTACACATCGGAAATAATTATGCTCTTAGCTGTATTAAGTGGAAAAATGTGTAATAATGTACCAACCATTGGTATTGTCACCTATGAGTATTCTGTGTAGCAAAAGCTGAAGTGAAGTTAACTACACGTACCTTATCAAACCGTAATGGTAGTTGTGTTTTCAGCGTTGCTGACACATGATTAGTAATAATGATATTTCGGAGACATCGTTTCAAAGTTATGCCTTGAATTTATTTCTTTGAGAGCGTAAAGCTTTCCAGATTTTGATGAAAAATTTTGATGGTCAGAAGTGGCCGAACGAAATATATGTCGTAAGTGCTTGTTCGCAGACTTATACACGAGAATGTGTAACGGCCGTGTCGTGGCCCAAGCGCTTCTGTGCTGGTGCTGCTGATTGCAGCACGAGCGCTGCTCTGCCGGTGCTCCTGGTCGCAGCACAAGCGTTGCTGTGCCGGTGCTACTCGTCGTGGCACAAAGCGTTGCTGTGCCGGTGCTCTTGATCCTGGCACGAGCGCTGCTGTGCGGGTGCTGCTCGTCGCGGCACGAGCGCTGCTATGCTGGTGCTCCTGCTGGTTCTGTTGGCTTATGCCTTCCGAATAGTCTGAGCCTCTGGCTTATGGCTTCTGTATGGTCTGAGCCCATGGCTTATGGCTTCCGTATAGTCTGAGCCTCTGGCTTATGGCTTCCGTATAGTCTGAGCCCCTGGCTTATGGCTTCCGAATAGTCTGAGCCTCTGGCTTATGGCTTCCGTATAGCCTGAGCCTCTGGCTTATGGCTTCCGTATAGTCTGAGCCCCTGGCTTATGACTTCCGTATAGTTTGAGCCTCTGGCTTATGGCTTCCGTATAGTCTGAGCCCCTGGCTTGACTATGACTTCCGTATATTTTGAGCCCCTGGCTTGACTATAACTTGGCTATGACTTCCGTATAAGTTGAGCCCCTGGCTTGACTATGACTTGACTCTGACTTCCGTATAGTTCGAGTATTTGTTCTTGATAACATCTTTCTTGATTGATAACATATTTCTTGCGCTTGAGTGCACGCTTGCACCCACGGTATAACTAATAAGTAAAAGTAATCGTATTTCTTCTTACAACTAATATGTTTCAGCCTTACACTCCAAACCAGGTTAATAATTTACATGATTTCTTTGTATGTTGTGTGTTTATATGTGTACAACTAATATGTTTCAGCCTTACACTCGACACACTTACACTGGGTGGTATACCAGTGTTCTGTTATTAATTTTGTACCTGTTATTTGATTTAAAGTTGACGTTATTTATTTTCGAGTCGCTGGGTGGTATACCAGTGTTCTGTTATTAATTTTGTACCTGTTATTTGATTTAAATTTGACGTTATTTATTTGCGAGTCACTGGGTGGTATACCAGTGTTCTGTTATTCATTTTGTACTTGTTATTTGATTTAAAGTTGATGTTATTTATTTTTCTTTCTTTAAATGGATTAGTACTTTGTTTGAGGTTTGTAAGTCCTCGAATAATTTTTATTCTGAAAGTGTCGTGTGTTCAGAAAAACGACGACGAGCACGATAACCAATCGAGATTAAAATATGACGAAATTGAGCCAGGTCCAACTCGCTTATTGCATGTGCAGGTGTTCTGAGACTCAACCAGGCTCACCCAGATCCTGCCGAGGACGTCAGGGTGTCAGGAGGGGCCGTGTTAGCTGCCAGTAGTTACAAAGAGGGCAGCAGAGACGAGCGACCATAGACACCTCACCATTCAGCCGTGCATCTATGCTTTGAGGATTCTTTTTTCGAACGTCATTGTGACGAGACATGTTATCGTTTGACAGAATAAGATTTTGCTGCGTTTCTGATTAATCTTAGTTGATTTTCATGTTAAAACTATTTCTTGTAATTTGCTCGTTAAACAAACCTACTTCTGGTTTTTAAGACTATGTTAATGCAACTCTAGTCCATAAAATAAAATAAATAATAGCGTATAGCAGCTAGTTTCTAATACTTCATAAGCCTACCTCCATCGTAACGTATAGTCGTGTATATATTACCGCACGGCATAGCGTTCAAACCGACGACCACGATAACACGATACCATCAATCCAAGAACCGTTATGGCAATGTGTAGATAAATTATCGTCGCTGTGCAGGCTCATCCGATGTGTGATAATGATACTTTCCAATTCCATTGATTCCAACTAATGAAAACTATACGTACTTGACATTGTAAATTCAAAATATACATTGTTGTATTATTTTGATGAACTTTCCGATAGGTGTTAAATCGCACAGCATTTTCTTCGAATGCGAACCGAGAATATTATAAGTATTCCTTTCAAGTTCTCTAGCTATTATGTATTAGGCAGAATTCAAGTAAACATGACAGTCTAACTTTTATGAGGCGGATGTGTCCGTATATTTAAAATTTTGCATGGAAAATGCAAGCAAAAATATGAACATTATTACATACTGAATACTAAAAATTCGCTTCACGAAATCTTGAACTCGGAATCAGAACACGCTTCGCTTAATGGCACTCGCCGATTCATGATCACTTTTATATTTCGTCATGTTCGATAATGTAAAATTCCCGTAACACAGCATACAATATTGAACTCAAATATGTTTGAAATAATATCATGCGTACAAATATGGAGAAGAATCTTATTATTCCAAACCTGAGTTCCCGCTGGATACAGTTTTCGCCATAAAGTAAATAACCACCAGAGAGCGCACTCGCCAATTTCTTCAAAGAACACGACTCACCACTGCGGGCCGGGGGACGCGGCATAATTCGCGGCTACTATTGGTCAGTTCAAGGTCAAGTTGCATGAGTACGCTCAGCAAGGGATTGCTCTCTTTCAATTAAAAAATATCGATAAAAAAACTTTTTACAAAAAAATTAAACCGACTTCCAAAAACACTAAAAAGCAACAAAAAAACAAATTTTAGTTGCATCGGCCTAGAAGTCGGTGTCTAATCGATGTTATTAAGTTAATTTTGCCACCGACTTCTAGGCCGATGCAACTAAAATTTGTTTTTTTTTTTTGCTTTTTAGTGTTTTTGGAAGTCGGTTTAATTTTTTTGTAAAAAGTTTTTTATTTACAGCTTTTCAGTGATACGAATAGTTGTCACTATCCATATAAGTGGAAAGTCTTCATCAATACAAAGAATATTAGCCCAAATACGAGGTATTTTACATATTCAGTTGTCGAGTTCCCTCGACCTTCTCTGGTCTCCATCATCAGGTCAGCTCCAAACCTTCACTGTTGCAAAGGTCTTGTCAATACAAATAATATAAGACCAAACACGAGGTAGTTTACATATTCAGTTGTCGAGTTCCCTCGACCCTCTCTGGTCGCCATCAAAAAAAAAAAAAAAATCAAAAGTCATTTATTCAAACTTGGCTGCAAAACAGCACTTTTCGAACGTCAAAAAAATAAATTTACAAAAGACAGCCCCCAAAACGCCCACCCTTCACCACTTCCTATGTGTTTTTGCTGGGAAGAAGAAGTGGCGCAACAAACTCCCCAGCAACACATGTCTGTCTGTTAGGTTAGAAGAACCTTAAACATTGTTTGATATGTACATTTGTATACAATTTAATTTGTATATTTCAATAGAGGACAATACAGTAAAAATAATTTATACACCACATGCTAGCTAGCACTCACCCTACATACCTTAACTAACTCAAGCATTGAATATGTTTGATGAACAGAAAATTATAGCCTCCAATTATTTACACTTAATAGAATATCAGGGAGTGCCCACCTACATGTGCTATTCTTTTGTAAACTAGTAAATTAATAAATAAGACCGCTCAGCCAGAACATATGTAAAATAAAAAGAGTTTACAAATAAAAACAAAAAAAAAAACTAATATGTAGTCAGTAAGACGACCTGGCACCACAAGCAGCACCCGTTCACGAGCATAACGCGAGGATCAGCCATCGCCCCCCTCGCACATTTTTGAGGGAGGGAGGCAACCCGACCGCCGACGCTACCGCAAGCAGTGCCGTCTAAGGGAGCATGACGTACTCACTGCTACACAACTCAATATCAAGATTAAATTATCAGTTCCCGCTAAGTAGTATTATTTACTAAAATCCAAAACAGAAAATTAATACAAAGAATGTATCTTGTCAATAATGTAAAAACATTAAAAAATAATAAATAAAAATAAAATAAATGTCATTGAGTCAAGAGATTGAATCGGATCATCATCAGGTCAGCTCCAAACCTTCACTGTTGCAAAGGTCTCGTCAATACAAATAATATAAGCTCAAACACGAGGTAGTTAAGATGTGCCGTTTAGGAGTTCCCTCGATCCTCTGTCGTCTCCATCATCAGATCTGCCCTAAACCTCCATATTATTGTAGTCTCATCAGATATACACATAAATATAAAGTTTTTACCCCATGCTCGCCTACAATTTTCAAGAGATGCCCTCGATTTCTCAGGGTTTCCACCATCAGATCCTGATCTGATGACGATGGGACCAAATGACAAGCATACCCTTTCAAATAAAAAAAGAATTTTTGAAATCGGTCCAGGCGTCTTTGAGAAATCGAGTAACAAACATAAAAAAAAAAAAAAAATACAGCCGAATTGAGAACCTCCTCCTTTTTTTGAAGTCGGTTGAAAATGTATTTCATCGTAGTAATAAATACTGAATAAAAATCGTATAAGAATAGGTATTTAATAAAAATCAGTCTATTACAAAAAAGAACTCCGTACAAGAAAATTATTCATTCTTAGAATGTATTAATTTAGTATAAGTTTTTCGAATTAATGTTTTAGGGTCCTGATTGTTTTTGGTAAAAAACGATAATCGAGCGTCTACATATTTCTTGATATATTTTAAATAGGTAATAATGTAATTATTCCAAAATTATGAGGTTTATAAAAACTTACTAAGATAGGCAAAAACATTGTTGGAATCGCTGAACTAAATAAACGTCGGCATTGTTTTAATTATTCAAAACAATCGGGAGTGAAGTGCCTTGAGCAAACAACGCTGTATTTTGTTGGGGACCAATTTTCTCTTTTGATAGTATATATCCACTTCTCTTTTATTTCTGGAATCTTCAAAAATCTAAAATGAAAATATTTTTTTTTTTCGATTACATTAAAAGTAATTTGTGGAGGCACTAGGAACAGCTGCCTCTAACGTCGCTATGGTCAGTTAATTAACTCATTAGCCAAAATAAAACATATTTTTTAATTAATGTAAATGTACTATTATCGATATCCACTTCAACCTTAAAGGTAACAGCCCCATCGATAGGAATACAAAGGACAAGAAAGAGATGGACATATTAGAATTTCTTAATGAAAGAAAGGGACTTTCCCAAAAGACATCAACGAGCGTGAGCACGGTTCACCAACCACCAATTTAAATAGACCCCTGTGGTATTTCGTAATATAATTAAATCAAAGCCAAATTTTGGTATTGATACTTGCCGATGCCATCCTTATTGTAACTAGATGTCCTGGATTGTTTCCCGCACCATTTCATCGCGCATGTAGGCATTTTTTTTTTTTTTACTAAATAAAATCCTCAATAATTTATCGTGTTCGCAGGTCATAGACTTGGTCGATACTAAAGGATCGTACTGATCGTAGTCTTATAGTACGCGCAAAATCACTAACCTTTGGCGAGCGTCGGGGCACTGTATGCGCAGTCAAGTGGTTTTATAGTCTTTGGTTTTCGCAGATGCTGTCAACTACATTGGAGCACTCCCCTTTCCTCGCTTTGCTTGGCCCGGCTGAGAACAAAATAAATACGCGCCAAGCAAATAACATTAGCTATCCTAAAAATATTATTTATGTTAAATGCGTCCAAGAAATATACATTCTGAAGCAGTAACGCGCCGGTGTTTTTATGTTTTATTATAAACCAAGGATCACGCAAGTAAACAAAGCACAAGCCACACTATTTATATGAAAAACTCATATGGAAAGAAACATGTTACGGACATGGTCTTCGCTCCATAGTTGCTCCGCTGAAGGTTCCTCCTCACAAAACTGCAGCTTTCAGGGGCAGCTTCAAATTTGCAGCCACACACTGCTGGAATGACCTCCCACCACCTTTAAGGGGCCTGAAAACAATCAAAACGTTTAAATTCCATCTAAAAAACAAATTATTACAAGTACAATTATCCCTATAATAAAGGAATTTAGTTGCATACCTCAGAGTTATGGCCCACAGCCCTTGCTGGGATCCCCGGCCACAGAATACAACAGAAGTCAATCTCATGTATGTACTTCATTTTTCATGCCTAAACTCGGCGGTCGCGCTAGGGTCGTCAACTTTTTTATGCGCATAAAACTAACGTGGTAGTGGTACTCGTATCTAATTATTTGATTTATTGTTGAGAATAAAACAGGAAAAATGAAATATAAACCAATAATAATAAAATATTTAATGTGGCATACATGAGGTTAATAAACAACGGAAATTCGTTTGAACGAGATACCGAACTTTTTCAGAAACCGCAATTTATAATTTTGTTATTTATACATATATAGGTACTTACTTATTACTCTTTACTTGCGAAAAAAATATTTTTGTTTGTAATGGGTTGGTACAGTCCCTGATCTAAGCTTGCTTCTACCTACAGAAACCTTGATGTGCGAGTTTTATTTCGTCTACCTTACAACATACTCTCGCCATGATCACAAAAATTATCAACTCCTACTAGTAATAATCTTTGAGGGTAGGTTGGGAGGTTCGCCTGGGTCGACACTAGCAAAACTTATTACGGCATTGGGCTAGAGGTCGCCGGGGCGCTTACCTACCCACCTAACTGTAGGTACCTACCTACTGCGTTTATTAAAAGAACCATCGAAATATGAGAAAATAAGTAGGTCCATACTATAGGTAATACGGCAGGCTAAAAAACGACAGTTCACTGTTTATTGTTGTATTAAAACAACCGTCCACTAAACAATTATAATACGACTTTTTTTATTGCTCCATTATTACTTTTTCTTTTGTTATTAAAATTAAAAATATTATAGTCAAATTACAGTTAGGTAGGTATCACAACGCGTGCACATTTATCTACCTTGTGTGTGACGCGCGTATCTCAAGAAAACGGCAGCCCCGCTCGCACTGTTTTGAGTTGTTTTGAGACAGCGCGTCTGTGAACACGCACACATAGACACCTATGTCTGCGTGACTCGAACGCGCTTTATATGTAGATTGACTTCTGTACCTATGTATTTTGTGCCCCGGCAATGTAGTGGTGCGGTTTTGCTGCCTCCTGTCTGCTTCACTTCATATACATACGAAGCATTATCATTTCTGGACCTGTTCACGTGCAATAATTGGTTTTAACAATAATTTCTTTAATTTTCTTTAACTTTGTATTCGTTTTGTCTTTAATCTTAAAAAGTATGATCATGTTTCACAATTTCGCAAGGAACTCAAGTGGCTCCCAATTCGTCTTCGCAGGAACACTCGCATTCTGTGTCTTCTATTTAATATCCTCTTCAATCCTAAATCTCCTTCGTACCTGCGGGAACGTTTCTCCTTTCTCCGCTCTCCTGATGCGTCCTGCAGGACACATCTCAAATCCTTACTTAAAATCCCTTCCCACTCTACTGATTTCTACTCCTACTCCTTCACCGTGCACGCTGTACGGCTATGGAATTTATTTTTATTTATTTTATTTATTTATTAGGTTCACCAACAATTGTTTATACTTATAACATTTATATATAACACAACAGTTTAATATTAAGGTAACAGCATAACAATGATTTATAGGTAAACTCAGCATATGTGATTAAAAAGTACAAAAAATTATATCTATATCATGGGCTAACTAACAGTAAAAGCTATTTGACAACATTAAAAAACAGAAATGGTACAAAGGTTGCAACTAAGAAGCAGTTAATTTGAGGATGAGCTGTTTTGAGCCTTAAACAGCAGGCAATTGAGCTCTATAGCTCAATTATCATATAGTTATCTTATGACTAAACTCTTAATAGTTACTTTCGAGTTGAATGATACTAGATAGGATAGATTTCTGTTTGCTGAATGTATCCGAGTGTAGGTCCAACTTATCACTACAGCTGTTTATTACTTTACAAAGCCTTGAGCATGGAGAGTTAGCACCTGAGGCTGTCCTCCTGAAAGGTGGGCAGAGTGGTGTGATTGGAATACGTGGTACTCTGTGGGGGACCCTGAGTTTAAAAAGGGCAAGCAGCTTGGATGATTCGACCTTGTGGGCAAAGATTTTACAAGCAAAAATGGCATCATTAATCTGTCTTCTATTTGCTAGGGATTTCATTCCAAAGTGCTTTAGTCTGCTATTATAGGAGTGCAATTTTTTAGCGAGTCTGTTTGAAAAAGCTAGGTGCCAGGCAAAACGCTTTTGAATCCGCTCTAGACGCAAAGAATGCGCAGCGTAGTGGGGTCGCCACACTACACAGCAGTATTCCAAAATAGTACGGACTAGGCAATTATAAAGTAGAATTTTAGTTTTGTTGTTCTTGAAGGATCTACAAGTTCGTAGAACAAAACCAAGCATTCTGGAGGCGCTTTTTACAATGTTATCTACATGCGGCACGAAAGTTAGTTTTTTGTCAAATGTCACACCGAGATCCCGGATGGTGTCTACTTCATTTATTAATTCTTGGCCAATGAAATACTGAGCAATAATTAAGTTTTTCTGACTTTTTCTGGAAAAGGTCACGTGGTAGCATTTTTTGGGATTAAGATGCATCTGATTATGTTGACACTATTGGACGAGTCTATTAAGATCGCTTTGTAGGAGTTCAACATCATCCCTGCTTCTAATTGATTTAACGGCTTTTAAATCGTCAGCGTACATAAAGATTTCTGCATGATGAAAGCAGTACGATATATCATTTATGAAATAATTAAACAAAATAGGGCCCAAATGGGAGCCCTGGGGCACGCCAGATGTTACAATTTGTGTGGCTGATTGATAGCCATTGACTACCACAAAGAAGGATCTATTCACCAGGTATGAACTCAACCAATCGAGCAACAACCCGGAGATACCGTAAGACCGCAGCTTAGCTATGAGAATATTATGGGAGACTTTGTCGAAGGCTTTGCTGAAGTCTGTGTAAATTACATCAGATTGTAGACCCAGATCAATTGCATTAGATAATATTTCGGTGTAAGGTATTAAATTTGTGCTCGTCGATCGGCGTGCGACAAATCCATGCTGATCATCACTCAGGTAAAGCTTAAGATGATTTTGTATATATGGACAGACCAACGATTCAAATATTTTTGCAAATAATGATAAAATCGAAATAGGTCTGTAATTAGAAACCGATCCTTTATCGTCCGATTTATGTATGGGAACTTTCTTGGCAGTCTTCCACTCTGAAGGAAAAACACCAGTGGATAATGACTTCCGATAAATGATTAAAAGTGGATGGACTAATGCAGATGATGTTTTTGTGATAAAGATAGGTGGTATGCCGTCTGGCCCTGCACCTTTTTTTTTTTTTTTTTTTTTTTTTTAGCGACGTAAAATCATCAAATGACCCCTCCCGCTGTGGGTTAGCAGCGGTGAGGGAGTGTCAGACTCTTACTGACTAAAATCGTCGTGTTCCGTCATAGGCCTTTTATGTACCAGGGCCGCGGTATCTCTTTCGAACAACCCGCAGCCCCGGCAGGCCTTGGCCCTGCTGGGCCCTGCTGGGGTTGCTGACATCTCTTTGAGGAGCGCGTGGAACAACGCGCGCCGTCGACACGGGTCTGTCGTCTAGAAAGACAGGGACGATGAGCCACCCGAACTCACCGCCCACAGACCCACGCCTACGGTGGCCGGGAGTCATCTCGCGACACCCGGCGCCCATGGTGTCTACCTGGTCCAGCGCGGCGGCCGGGATGAGAGGTGCGAACTCTCTGGCGTTCCGCCTCCTCCTTCTCGAGCATGACCGCTTCGCAGAAGGAGGCGACGGCATCCCATTCCCTCTCGCCCCGGACCATGGCCTGAACCAGGGCCGGACGCGAGAGGTCGCCGCCGCCCAAAGCTTCGACGAGGACCCGGCGGTGCCCTTCCCATGCGGGGCACACCTGGACTGTGTGGTCCACCGTGTCCTCGGGGCTGTCCGCACAATGGTGACACCCGGGCGCCTCCTCACGACCGATGCGGTGCAGGTACCTCCCGAAACAACCGTGTCCGGTGAGGACCTGCGTCATGCGGTACGTGAGGGCGCCGTGACTCCTCCCGAGCCACTCCTCAAAGAGGGGACTTACCGCCACGAATTGGAGTCAATACTTTTTAACTTATTGAATATGCTGACCGGATCAACAACAATATTATTTTAGTTAAGACTATAATTATCCAAATTTTGTAACAGGTCATACTTGTGATCACCAATTTCATCATTGATCGGACTATAGACGGAAGAGAAGTAAGAAGCGAACAATTCACATATAACTTGACCTTCCGATGACGTGGTAGCACCATCTGACATGGATGTAGGAAATTGGCTAGATCCACCACGTTTATTCTTTACGTGCGTCCAGAAAACTTTAGGATTCCTTCCAAGTTAGTATTCTAAAAGCTTAACATAATCATTATAGCATTTAGTCGCCAAACTATCGCAGTGTTTGCCGATGTATTTCAATTCAATTGCGTCTAAAGGGTTCTTATACTTTTTGTAGCGTAGTCTGATTTTGTTTTTTTTTTATTTAATTGTTTAATTAGATTTTTACTGAACCAAGTTGGATATTTTTGGGATTTCGGTAGACGCAAGGGTATATGTTTTTTAATTGCGGTATTCAGAACTTAATAGAATATTTCAAGCATTCCATTCACATCACTCTATCCTATGAATAATTCTTCCCAATTTTGCTCATTTAAAAGTGTACAAATAGATCCATAGTCACCTTTGTAAAAGTTAGGTCGTGCATTAGTTGTATTATAGGGTAGCCGCATTTCATTATACAATGGTAAGGTAATGTCTAAGGGAGGATGATGTCTGTCCACAGTACTTAAGGGATTCAAACATTCACATACATTCAAATGATTACAAGAGAGAACAAGATCCAATATGCGATTGCTGGTATTTATAACTGTATTACACTGTTGAAGTTTATTCATTCGAACAAAATCAATAAAAGAATCGCCAATGCTGGACGAACCATTGGAAGTGGACAAGCTTCCCACTGTTTTCCAGTCAATGTTACTTAAATTAAAATCACCTACAATACAAATATGGGAATTACTTAATTGTTCAATAACTGAGCTGCAGTTATCTATAAACATCTCCAAGAAAGGCCGGCGTATGGGAGGGGGCAGGTATACAGCACAAAAGGCTACACGACGTATATCGTGTTTTCCCGGCAAGTCAATCGTTACCCACAAGTCTTCGCAACTACTCTCCCAGTTAACGATTCGTTTAGATTTATATTTACTTTTAATAGCTATTAATACTCCACCTCCCTCCTTGATACGCTGAATGGTTTCCCTGTCTCTTCTATAAACTACGTATCTGTCGTCAAAAAGTTCTCCATCCAGTACAGAGCTATTTAGCCATGTTTCTGAGAGTATGATAACGTCATATTCATTACAGCCAATATTATTTAAAAATGAATGCGTTTTCGTTCTAAGACCTCGACTATTTTGATAGTAGATTTGTAAACAATTGAATTTTGTAAAAAAAAAAAAAATTGTAACAAATGCATTAAATATGAAACTACACTGACTGAGAAGTTAAGAAAATAAGTTCAAACCAGTTTGTTTAAAGCCTCTATGTTCTTGATATGGATATGATCCGTATCGTCGCCTCTTCTAACATAGATTTTTCCGCCTCTCACCCACACGTACTTGTATCCGATTTTCTTTGCTTTAATCCTTGTGGCTGCGTGAAGAGATTTATTGGTCGCGGACAAATGCTCAGTAACATAAACAGGTGTTTTATTACCGCTCATTCCGAGATCATAGTTGTTGAGTTTATTATCTGTGTGTTTTTTGTTGTAATTTATTACAGCGGCTAGAAGCTGATCGCGGATCCTAGAGGAGACAAGCTGAACCACTACAGACCTTGGCCGAGGGTTGGAAGTGTTGAGTTTAGCGATACGAGTTGCATGCAAAATATCAGTGTCCTTCAAATCACATCCGACCACTGAGCCCAGTTGCTTTGTAATTGTATATAAATTTTCTTGTTTATGTTCGGGTAAACATTGAAGCTCCAGGTTGTTGATTCGAGCGTGTTGTTCCAAGTTATTAAGTTTTTGGCCCAGTTCAGCTATGGTGTCCTTCAGCTGTTTATTTTCAGTGCTTAAATATCTTAAGGTATTTTTTGTAGTGACGTGTTCAGTTTGCATGTCATCAAACTGCCTAGTGTGAAATGTAAAGGACTCCTTCAGATCATGCAAGTCCTTCTTTATAGACTTAAGCTCACTATTAAGAAAGTTCGTTATCATGTCCTTGAATTCCTGGAATGCCGTGGCATATTGAGCTCGAACCACGTCTTCTACGATAGAACGCACCTCCTCGGCAGTTACTGACCTTAATTCAGGTGGGGAATTAAGCTTAGTTCTCTTGTTACCCCTCGCGGTGGAGACGTTCTTCATGGGAGTGTTGTCTGTCTTAGTTTGTTTAAGGGGGATGTTTGTACAAGCCGAACATTTCCATTTGCAATACTCCTCTGAGTCCCTATCTATCGACGCAATTGCCAGGCACCGAAAATGAAATGACTTATTACATTTGTTACATATGATGCTTTCATCATTTTTTTCTTCATCTATATTAGAACAACAACTCCAGGAGGATGGTTTAGAAGTATGCATATTCACTTCATTCATTGCAACGTATAACAGCAGCGCAGCCGACGCAGCGACGGTAATAAAATAATAAGTAAACCAGTCGCTTCGAAGTTCGTGCTTGAGGCCGCGAGAAAAATGTCGCAAGCGCCGTGTATACCGCGTCGCTTACGCGTTCAAGCGCGACGATCCATAGGTACACTTTGTGACGGTGAATTGAATTAATTTTCTATCGATTATTGTTTCTTTAACGATGATTAACGCTTCAAATTAGTCTTATCACTGCACAGATCAATTGTCACTGCAACTATGAGATACAATCATCATCCTCAAGCCTTTTTCCCAACTATGTTGGGGTCGGCTTCCAGTCTAACCGGATTCAGCTGAGTATCAGTGCTTTACAAGAAGCGACTGCCTATCTGACCTCCTCAACCCAGTTACCCGGGCAACCCGATACCCCTTGGTTAGACTGGTGTCAGACTTACTGGCTTCTGACTACCCGTAACGACTGCCAAGGATGTTCAATGACAGCCGGGACCTACAGTTTAACGTGCCATCCGAAACACAGTCAGTGGTGTCTAAGATATACTTAGAAAGTACATACAAACTTAGAAAAGTTGCATTGGTACTTGCCTGACCTGGGATCGAACGCGCGCCCTCATACTTGAGAGGTTGGTCCTTTACCCACTAGGCCACCACGACTTTACCCACTAGGCCACCACGACTTAACTATGAGATACAATCACAAAAGTTTTTATCTAAGAACTTCCTTTGAACACAAGAAATATGATAAACTTTGACGAGCGAAACAGATAGCTATTTACTGCGCGGTGGTAGAATATGATGAATGGAATAATTTGCCGCCTGAGCTGAGGAGCTGCCAGACTGTTGCCTTGTTTAAAAGAAAGTTGAAGGAACACTATCTGTCCTTATCATCATAGATGCATTTAGTATTTAGTGTATTTATATATTTATACCTCTACATATACAGTCGTGGTCACATAATTAAAGACACCCCGTGACTCGTAGTGAAATAAATAGTTATGGTACTGATATGAGCTTAACCACGGTATAAAATGTAATGTAATTATTATTAAAACAAACATTACATTGTGTTCTTTAAATTAAGGACAAAAAATATTTACTTTCTTTAATACTTTAGATTTAACGCTCTATGGGAACTGAACACTAACTTTTGTAGCAGATACTTGGCTGGTCAGCTAATTAAAGACAGTAAAAGCCGAGTTAAGAAAAAAAAACGAAAGATAGAAGTAGTCGCCATACTTTTTTTTTAAAGTGAGTAAAATATTTACGAGAACACAAATTAGGTAATAATTTAGGTTCCTTTCATTAAAAATTTTCATTTTAGTCCAATCAATACGACTAAAACAAAAATTCTGGTAAGTAAAATGTTTTAGGCTTTTTTGAATAAAGTTTTGTCATACGGATTCATTCAAACCACTTGAATTGTAATAAGAACATGGTAATAAATTTATAATTAAAGATGCCTTGACTTTTTTAATGCCATATTAAAAAAGTCAAGGTTTGAGAACAACTGAAAACCGACGCCAAGGAAAACTTGTCCGCAAAGAGACTTTACAGTGGTGTAAAATGTTTAAAATTCGCGTTACCCAATGTAGCCCAAGCTGATCTCAACATCACGCTTGAGGGCAATAAACTAGATTTAATTAAAGAAACCACTTTCTTGGGCATAACCTTAGATTCAACATTACAATGGGGTGCCCACATGCCTTGTCGGCTAAACTTAGTTCTGCTGCTTTTGCAGTAAGAAAAATAAGGCAACTTACGGATGTAGCAACGGCTAGGCTAGTATATTTCGCCTACTTTCACAGTCTAATGTCTTATGGCACTTTGCTGTGGGGGGCAGCGGCTGACGTAGAATCTGTTTTTATACTTCACAAACGGGCCATTCGAGCTATATATAATATGGGACCTCGCGAATCACTGAGAGAGTTTTTTAAAGAAATCAATATTCTCACGTTGCCTTCTCTCTATATTCTTGAAAACATCATGTTTGTACGAAAAAATTTGCACCGGTACGAGGTAAAAAGTGACATTCACAATATTAATACTAGAAATAAGCACAAAATTGTCGTCCCAAAATTTAGATTAAGCAAAACAAACAAATCATTTTTAGGGAATAGTGTTCGCTTTTACAATAAGCTACCTAAATGTGTAACAGACCTTACAGATAAAAAATTCAAGAATGTCGTCAAGTCTACTCTCATTAAGAGAGCATACTATAAAATCAAAGACTATATTGACGATAAGGATGTATGGCGTTAGTCCTACTTTGCACGAGTGGCCTCCCTGGCGACTGGCAGGTTGTCTGGGAATATCTTTGTACTCATTCATGTTTTCGTTCTTATCAAGTCTTTATTTTATTTTATTTTTTATTTTTTTTGCTTTATATAACTTGGTTTGTTCAATTCATTAACTTCTTAAAATTAGTTTGTATAATAATTTTCTCATATAATTAAAATTAATCAATTAATTCCTAGTCCAACTTGCATTGTATAACTTTCTCAGAGTCAACCCTTAAAATATTGTAAGCACTATATACCAAATGTAATACCCATTATGTTTTAAAAAGAGTAACCATGGAGTTTCTTGCCCGTTCTTCTCCATAGGAAGCTACTTTTGGAATGGGCAACTAGAATCAACCTTATTTATAATTTTTGACGTTCATAAGTGCTTGTAAAGGCCTAAATGAAATAAATGATTTGATTTGATTTGATTTGGTTATAAGGATAAAGAGAACCATTCACATTATTCCGTACTGTTTTTTTTGAGTCATCTGATGCTAAAAGGACAAAGATTGTGTCTGCAGAACTTTAAGATGACAGCCGGGTCGGGAAAACCTATAGTGCATGTGTATCGGAAGATGTTACTTTTGGAAAAGCACCGCATGTCATACTGTAGCTGGCGATTTCTATCAAAGGTGAAAGTTGCTCTGAACAAGTATTGAAAAATGATTTTTTTATCTGATAAAACAAAGGGATTTGATGAATTCTAAAAAAATAAATTGATTTTAGTCATCTCCAAAACATGTGATGGAACCAAAGTACACCAAGAAAATTCTCAAACGTAGGAGGCGAAAATGTTATGGTGTGGGGCTGCTCGCCACTGTTTAGTGTAAGACCTTTTAGAAAGGTATTATTATTAAAAATTGGCAAATTCAAGTACTATAATATTTTAGAAACAAGCATATTGTTATAAACTAAGCATAATTTACCGGTCATTAGGACTTTCCAAATTAGAAAAGTTCTGAAAAACGCTGCAAGACTAGTAAAAATTACTCTTTGATCGGGCAACTTATGACGGTTTTGGTTTGGCCTATTGCAAATCCAATGAAACGAGAACTGGTAATAGGCGAAAAATATCATGGCAATAAGTCGTACATGGAATATCGATCAATTTCACACAGATTTTAATTAAACATGGAAGAAAATTCCTTTAGCGACTTCTACAAAACTGACCGCTTGCTCGTTCAGGGATGTCGTACTGTTATTAAGGTAAAAGGAAATAAACCAAATATTAATACTTATTGGAATGTTAATTATAGTGTAGGGAATGTTGTTGTAGAAAGGTAACTCCAATAATATTAATAATTTTTATTTCTTCCTCTGAGCAAATGGAGTGTCTTTAATAAGATGGCCAGGCCTCGTTATGGATCATACCGCCCGAGATTCGGATAAAGCGAAAAAAAACTAGGTGCGGGGGATTATTGAATATAGTCATTAGTTTTAACATTTCACAATGCCCTCTTAAATATTTTAAAATAGAAAAGAAAATTCCTATGGCAATCTGAAAAAAGAAATACAGATGAAATGCCCCGGTAAGTTAAGATTCCAACAGTGTCTTTAATTAGTTGTCCACGACTGTATAATATTAAATATGTGATCTGGAGCCGGAGGATGCAAAAACCAATTTACTTAAGACAATTTATTAAAAAAAGGAATTACAATAGTACTAAAATCTAATTAAGTGATAATTGGTCGATGCTTGTACCAAGAATGATCTTAGCTTTTGAAATTATACAGAAATAGAAATTATTGCGAAATCAAAAGTGTCGAGATAGTTCTTAAGTTGTTTGTGCATCCAAATTGCAGCGTTGGCGCCTCGTGTCGCGGTTCGCGGTCGCTATGCGCGAAATTGGTGTCAACGGTCCGTCTATTACACCGATGTTCGATGGAATTCCGCCTATGGCACCGATGTGTAACATCTCCCCCCGAAGAACAGCAACTATTTGTTAACAGCGGTTGAAAATGTTGCTTTAAGATTATTCGGATCAACCCTTATTTCAGCGGGACGTATATTACTTCTTGGTTCCACTTGGGCGTACAGATCTTGCGCAGTTTCCATTTCCGTAGAATTGCCCTTTTGACCTTTATTTCTCGCAAAGTAACGCCGGTATGTTAGGGCAATACTAAGTGCACCTGCACTGAATAGTATTAGGTATACAGGCATAGTAGTATGGTAGATGCTGTGATCGGTGACCGGGTTGAGTTTAATTGAAGGTTGCACGGAGACTTTCTTGTAACTGTCATGAAGGCTTTCAAGATTGATTGAGTTGAGGTGGACCAATGATTCTTCAGTTTTCAGAGAGACATTATGGATGCTTGGTGAAAGTATTTTCAGTACGTGTCCTTTGATACGATCGTTAAGGTTGGCTACAGTGAATTCTGTTGTTTTCAGAATGCAGTCTTGGGGTATAGTAGCCAAATAACTCCCTTGTAGCATTTGGAATTGCTCCTGTCCGCAGGATGTTTGTACCTTGGTCGAGTGCGGGAAGTTCAAAGTGTAATGCCTGTCATCCAATTGTTCTAGTGCTTCTTTGTTTAACGCGACCGGGGTTAATGTACAGGAGTTGAGATGCTGTTGCGTAATTAGCTGTTGAACGCAGTCTGGTTTATCCAAAATCTTGTATCCAACTTTCTCTTCGCAGAGATACCATGAATTCAACTTCGGACATTCTGTCTCTATGTACATAGAATATGGTCCCCGGATTGCTATGAAGGGTAGGGTAGGTATAAGGGCTAGATTATTTTTATTAGGGACTATGGATAATTTATACAAGGTGTAGGTTCCGGGCGAGGCAATCGGCAATTTTATAACTATAACTATCCTTTTATCAATATAATATGAGCCTAATCTAATAATTTTATAATATTCCCGAGGGTCAATCTCGATTATCTCGTCCTTCGAGTACAGTAATCTTAACTTACCTATCATGCTCTTAAGATTAGCCATACTAACCATGGAGTGGGTAGCACTTGATGCATGTATAAAAGCTAACATGTATTCTGTCTTATTTAATTCATCCGATAGAGATTCTATATTATCATTTAAGATCAATAGATGCTGAGCTAAGTGAGCGAAACTAACTAGATCCTGCTTAGATACATCCTGTTTTATTATAGAATTAAGTTTTTCGGCAATTAAATTTTGGTTACTTAACAGTTTCTCAAATATACTAGAGTGCTTAAGCATCCAGTCTTTAGTTAAGCTTATGTGACTGTTAAATTCGGACATTAGTCTATCTTCGTTTCCTTGTAAAACATGGATGGCGTTATTGTATTTTACCGCATCTGTGTAATCCAGATTACCGGAAATACTCTTAATTACTGATCCTAATCCGTCGATAAGTCCACGCTTACTTCGACTAGGCTTGAAACTATCTGACTGGGAAGATAACTGATTAAGTTTATCCGTGAGATAACTAATATGCGGGTCAAAAAGTGATAATGTACTATTGTTAATTAATGGTTTGAACTCGCTCAACTGCGATGCAACTTCATTGAGCTTGGATTGGATATCGTCTAGATCGATATAAAGGAGGAAGGAATGATAGTGTGATATTATCTTTGCTGTTCCTAATTTAAAAGGTAGTAGTCCGGGCCCATCTTCTAAGCGTTCAAGTATTATGTCCTCCGCTCGGGCCAGGTAAAGGAACATCAACAGTAGTGTCCTGCAACAATTGCTTAGTGTTAGTTGTTCTCTTAAGACGCGATTTGGCAATGGGACCACGTTTTTTCCTCGTGTATATGTGTATAGGTAGATCGGCTAATACCGTATCGTGGTTATAACGGGGTGCGAGTTTTTGTCTACTAGCTGATGGGTTTTTTACGAATACTTGTTGATCCGGTAAATATTCTCTTTCAGGCTCCCTATCCTTATTCCTATTTTCGATCAATTGAGTACGCTCGTGTAAGGATGTCTCTCTAAGAGTCTCGTACAACCTGGACATTTTATCTCGATGCTCTAGGACGTACTGTTGCAGTAAATGTACAGATAGGTCGATATCTAGGGGGTCGCGTGGATCCGTGTGACCGGTAACTATTTCGAGTGGTCGGCATTTCGTAAAGCTGTGTATGCTACTGTTATATGCCAAAATGGCGTATGTCATGAGATTAACAACTGGTTCAGCGCGGTTTTGTAATTTAAAGATTCTTAGGTGCTCTAATAGAGTGGAGTGGAGTCGCTCGATCATTCCATTGTCGTTGGGAGTATGGGCCAGAGTTTTATGGTGTTGAATTTTATGGTGTTGAATTTTATGAACTCTGGTGAACTCGGTAAATAGCTGATTGGTGAATTCGGGACCTTGATCTGTGACTATAGATATTGGGACACCATGATGAGAGCAGAACTTTAAGAAGGCTTGAACAACGCTTACAGCGGTACCATCTTGGAGATGGTATGCTTGGGCGTACTTAGAGAACGCGTCAATTATTGTTAAATACTTTTCGTTCTGGGCGGTGAATAAATCTAAGTGGACTACATCAAAAGGTTTTGTCGGTGGTGGAACTATAGAGAATTTTTGTTTTATGGGGTGTCGATCATATTTAGCCTGGCCGCATATGCTACACTCATTTATATACTTAGCAATTTGCTCTCGCATTTTCGGCCAATAGTATTTATGTGAAAGAGCTAGGTAGCATTCATTAATACCACGGTGATTTGTTTTGCCCTCATGGTACTTCTGAATGATTTCCTGCTGTCTCAAGTATTCTTTGACGTTTTCCACCTCACTCTTAGTGAGGACAAGATTCATAGCGGAGCTTTTAAATTTATCTTGTATGATAGGAATTATCTTATACATTACCAAAGGCGGATGTATTATGATACCTGTGTTTACTTTTGGATTTGCATATTCCTTAATGGCGTTAATCACGTCGTTTTCAAGATTGGATTCCGAGAGTTGAATTGAAGTACGGGTGTGGGTCTCAAATGGCTTAGAAACAGTTGGACGTTTCTTTATGTCACCTCATCATCATCATCTCAGCCATAGGACGTCCACTGCTGAACATAGGCCTCCCCCTTTGATCTCCACAGATACCTGTTGGAAGCGACCTGCATCCAGCGTCTTCCGGCGACCTTTATAAGGTCGTCTGTCCACCTCGCTGGTGGACGTCCTACGCTGCGCTTGCTAGTCCGTGGTCTCCACTCCAGCACTTTTCGGCCCCATCGGCCATCTGCTCTGCGAGCAATATGGCCTGCCCATTGCCACTTCAACTTGCTAATCCGGTGGGCTATATCGGTGACTTTGGTTCGTCTACGGATCTCCTCGTTTCGGATTCGATCACGTAGAGAAACACCGAGCATAGCCCTCTCCATAGCTCGTTGAGCGACTTTGAGCTTTGAGATGAGGCCGATAGTGAGAGACCACGTTTCGGTGCCGTAAGTCATCACTGGTAACACACATTGGTTGAAGACTTTCGTCTTGAGGCACTGAGGTATGTCGGACGAAAAGACATTGCGTAGTTTCCCGAACGCTGCCCAGCCGAGTTGGATTCGGCGGTTGACCTCTTTCTCGAAGTTGGACCTACCTAATTGGACTACTTGTCCTAGGTAGATATATGAGTCAACAACTTCGAGTACCGAGCTTCCAACAGAGACTGGGAGACATAATTTTCGTCTTGTCCATGTTCATTTTCAGGCCCACCCGTTGTGAAACTCGGTCGAGGCCCTCGAGCATCATACTGAGTTCCTCCATCGACTTTGCCATGACTACGATGTCGTCGGCAAACCGAAGGTGAGTGATGTATTCGCCGTTGATGTTGATGCCAAGTCCTTGCCATTCCAGGAGCTTGAAGGCGTCTTCCATTGCGGCGGTAAACAGTTTCGGGGAGATAACGTCCCCCTGTCTTACGCCTCTTCTCAATGGAATCGGCTTCGTGCTATGCTCCTGTACTCGGACCGACATGGTGGCGTTATCATACAAACACTTCAACACCTCGATGTACCGATAGTCAATATGGCATCGTTGGAGTGACTCAAGTACCGCCCATGTTTCCACCGAATCGAAGGCTTTCTCATAGTCCACAAACGCTAAGCATAATGGCAAGTTATACTCCTCGGTTTTCTGTATAACTTGCCGCAGCGTATGGATGTGGTCTATGGTACTAAAGCCTCTTCGGAAACCGGCTTGTTCGGGAGGCTGGAAGTCATCAAGCCTGTGTTCGAGACGGTTCGTGATAACCCTTGAAAACAGCTTATAAACATGGCTTAGAAGTGTGATGGGTCTGTAGTTCTTCAATAGGCTGTTGTCACCTTTTTTGAAGAACAACACCACCCCACCCCTGCTCCATGCTTCAGGCGTTTTGCCCTCGGACAGGACGGAGTTAAAGAGCTTCTGGAGGACTTTAAGTACCGGTGTTCCACCCGCTCTCAGAAGCTCTGAAGTGATTCCGTCCTCACCCGGCGCCTTGTTGTTCTTAAGCTGCTTCAGGGCCATCCTAATCTCGTACAGACTGATGTCCGGGATATCTTCGGAATAATGTCGGGACAGCTTGGCTCTTGGATCTCCTGCCAAGTTGTCAACGGACTTTGCGACCGAAGTGTATAACTGTCCATAGAACCTCTCGATCTCGCCTAAAACCTCTGCCTTGGTCGACGCTATGCTGCCATCCTCCCGTTTCAGCTTAGTCATCTGGCTTTGCCCAATAGACTTGTCCTTTGCGAACACTTTGGAGCCTTGGTTTCGCTGTATGGTCTCTTAAACACGATTCGTATTAAAGAGACGCAGATCGTGTCGCAAGGACTTGGATATTCGTCTATTGAGCTGCCTATATGACTTCGCATCGTGGGAAGACTGCAACTGTAGCAAGCGTCGTTCAGCCATGAGGTTTAAGGTTTGATCGGTTAGTTTTTGAGGTCTATCTTTACGGCAGGGTCTAAAAAAAAAACTTAGACCCTACCGTGCGGACAGTTTCCACTAGTCCGTCATTGATCTCGTCCACTGACACTAAGTTCTCGAGGCAAGCAAAGCGATTAGAGAGCTCGAGTTGAAAGCTTTCCGGGTTTTGAATATGGGACCGAGTAGGTCGGAGCGTAGACTTCATCAGACTGGACCTTTCAAGTTTAACATTGATATTCAGCGAGGCTCTTACGATTCGGTGATCGCTACCGGTTTTTACCCTGTTGATCACAGGTACATTTATGTCACCTACTACAGTGAAACAGATCTGCCTATTAAATTTATTTAAGTGATCATCCGAAATCGGTATTTCCAAAATTGGGTTTTCATTACTAGTATGAGCTGTGGCCGTGGACGAATCCGCTAATGAAGGTGGCTTTTCTGATACATTGACCGCAATAGAGTCTGTCTCTCCAGTAATAATTTCAATGCGAGAAAGAGCATCTGCATTCATGTTACTCTTTCCTTGTTTGTAAATGACTGTGAAATTGTATTCACTTAGTTTTAACCTCCAACGTGTTAATCTGGAGTTTGGCTCTTTCAAGCTCATAACCCACTGAAGAGGTTTGTGGTCCGTAATGATTTTAAACCTGCGTCCGAATAAATACGGACGAAAGTACTTCGTGGCCCAAACTATAGCCAATAGTTCTTTTTCTATTGTACTATAGTTTATTTCACTTGTATTCAGCGTCCGTGAAGCATAGGCTATCGGCTTATCCGACCCTATTGGTCCTTGCGAAAGAACTGCTCCTATTGCTAAGTTTGATGCGTCAGTTGTTAGTAGAAAGTCTTTGGAAAAATCAGGGTATTGCAATATCGGGTCGTTGGTAAGCAATGTTTTGCATTTCTCAAAGCAATTAATGTAATTAATATCATTACAGTTTATCTTAGACCCTTTCTTAAGGCAATGTGTCATTGGTTTAGTGATCTTTGCAAAATCAGGAATGAATTTGCGGTAGTACCCTAATAGCCCCAAAAATCTTTTAATCTCCGTAGAAGTGCGCGGTAGAGGAAATTTCTTTATGGCAGCAATTTTATCAGAATTCGGCTTAATACCGTCCCTGCTAATTATGTGACCCAGATAAGCCGTTTCTAATTTCAAAAACTCTGACTTATCCATCTGTATCTTAAAGTTCGAGTCGCGTAGCCTTTTAAATACTTTTTCCAAATTATTAATATGCTCCTGTAGAGAAGTACTAAAAACTACTATGTCATCCAAATATACCAAACAGATAGAATTTTGTAGACCCCGAAGGACATGGTCCATGACACGTTGGAATGTCGATGGAGAATTTTTAAGTCCCATCGGCATTCTCAAAAACTCGAAGTGGCTGTGTTCAACATTAAATGCTGTTTTTGGAATATCGCCAGGATTCATCTCAACCTGATAAAATCCACTTGCCAGATCGAGAGTGGTAAAATAATGACAGTTTCCCAATTTATCTAACACGTCTGCTATGTTTGGTATAGGGTACTTATCATCTATAGTCTTCTCGTTAAGTTTCCGGAAGTCAACTACGATGCGCCATTTAACTTTGCCGGACGAGTCTGCTGTCTTAGGAACTACCCATATCGGTGAGCTCCACGCGGATTCAGAAGGACGGATAATACCCTGTTCCAGCATCTTTGCAATTTGACTACGAACTTCTTCACGATGTATGAAAGGATAACGGTAAGTTTTAGTGTAAACCGGTATTTCGTCTGAGGTGCGTATGTGGTGTTTTATTTTATTAGTAAAGGTCAGCGGTTCGCCATCTATGTAGAATACGTCAGCATACTGCGAAACTAACGATCTTAAATTAGCTCGTTCCTCTTCATTCAAATGATCGGTGCGTAACCGGGATAAAACTTCCTGTACGCGAGGTGAAAATGGCAGACTGGCGCTTTCAGTGTTAAATATCTCTGCCTTAACTGGGCGATCCATAGAAAGTATTAAATCATTAGAGGTCGGGTTGAATATTTCAAGATAACCGCGATTATTTTTCACGCTAGTAATACACTCATGCACATAGCAATTAGAAATAGTTTGTTCCGAAATAAATACGTCACCATTTCGAACATCAACTGAGACCTTAACTAATTTTGAAGAATTTGAGGGAATTATATCTTCATATAGATTACAATTACGAGAGTTATACATTACTATTGATTAACCGCATGCTTTGTTACAAGCTTATTGGTTTTAAGATCGATGTTTGATTCCCATTTATTTAAAAGGTCTAGTCCTATCAGACCATCGAAATAGTCATAAAATTTGTATATATAAAACTTTAATTCACTATCATCATTGAATTCCTGAAAACAAGGTAAGTTAATAATAATAAATAAAAAAATAGTTTATTGACTCAAAAAAGGTACACACAAGGGAAAAACACACATCAGTTATAACAATCTTCATGTACAATAATTTTGTTGAACACTGGTACCCAAAGTAAGATTTAACTTGTGGTATGGGTACCAGGGCTCTCGTTATTGATTTCTACAGATAGTTAGTGTGAATCGTAGATTTGTCATAATGTGTGTTTGTGGGTGTGTGAGTGAGTAATGGTATGTGTGTGTGTGAGTGTGTGAGTGAGTAATGGTATGTGTGTGTGAGTGAGTAATGGTATGTGTGTGTGTGAGTGTGTGAATGAGTAATGGTATGTGTGTGTGTGATTGAGTAGCGGTGTAGGTGTGTAGGTAATCTTGTGATAATATGTATATACCATGCTTTTATACGATATTGGTTTAGAGTTTATTTATTTTAATCAAATTCTCAGTATCTTCATAGGATTTGGACAAGAGCCATGTGGTAACTTTTTTCTTGCATTGTACTTTAGTTAGAGGATAGATATTGCAGTATTCATTAGCAATATTATATAAGTGACAGCTTAAAACCCTGTGATTGCGCGCTGCTAAGGCACTCCTAAACCTTTGGGGTTGACAGACCTGACGAGCTCGACGCTTTTTTGTGATTTGAATGTCATATCCCAGACCTACGTGTTTTCTGCAGATTGTTTCCAGCACAAAGAGCTGTCTGACAGTAAGCAGTTTACATTCCTGATATAATTGGGCTGTAGAAAATCGAAACGGTTTAAATGTCATAACCTTTAGAACTGCTCTTTGAGCTCGCTCTAGAGGCAAAAGATACGATTTCGCAGCTCCACCCCAGACAGATATGCAGTATGTTATAATAGATTGACATAGTGCATAATAAACTGATTTTAGAGTGTCAAGGTCAGCGAAATAACATAATTTTTTGAAAAAGTATATCATCTTACGTACGCGGCCAGTTACATTAGTCAGGTGGTATTTCCATGAAAGATGATTGTCAATATATACACCCAGATACTTAGTGTGTACAGATCTCAGTATAGTGGGACAGTCGCAAGTGTTAGTGGATGTATATGTCGAACAGGTATGCGCTCTTAAATTAAAAGTTTCCAAAGACGGTTGGGTTATAGCTGTCTTTGAGAACGTGATGTACGTGGTTTTACTAAGGTTGAGTGTTAATAGGTTATTTGATAGCCACTGCATTACCTGACTAAGAGTGCGTTCTGCACGAGCAAAAACCTCTGACCAGTCTTTGCCATGAACAAGTATCGCAGTATCGTCTGCATAAGTAAAAACAGAAGAAAAGGGAAGGGATAAGGTGCACAACGAGTTTATGTAGAGGAGGAAAAGGGTTGGACCAAGAATCGATCCCTGTGGGACGCCAAAAAGAATTGGTGCGTTGCCACTAATAGTGTCATCAATTTTTACACATTGGGTCCTCTCAGAAAGATAATCCTTAAAAATTCGAAGTGCGAAACCGCGTATTCCCATCTTCTCTAATTTACGTAACAGATGTGGAACAGAGACAGTGTCAAATGCTTTGCTGAGATCGAGAAAAATTGACAGGGATTTTCGACCTTCATCAAGGTTGTTTACTATTTCATCAACCAAAGCAGACACTGCACCTTCAGTCGATATACCAGCCCTAAAACCAAATTGATTTTGCGCTAGAATACTGTTTTTTCTTAAAAATTCTAGTAAGCGAGTATTGAGCACCTTTTCTAAAATTTTGGACAGCGCAGGCAGGACAGATATGGGCCGGTAGTTATTAACACTGTCTCTGTTTCCACTTTTAAAGATGGGATGCACAACGGCCCTTTTAAAAGAATTGGGAAAAATCCCCTCTGCCATTGAAATATTGCAAATGTGGGTAATTAATGGTACCATAATTTTTGAGCACCTTTGCAATAAATGGGCAGGAATTGCGTCCCACCCGACAGCAGCATCTTTACGCAGACTTCGAATAATTAGGTCAACTTCAGATTCAGTAGTTGGCAAGAGAACTAATGTGTTAACAATGGTGCTATCATTCAGCAATTGATTGTTTTGCATCATAGGGATAATTTGAGATGCCAGGTCACTGCCGATGCGGGAGAAGTATTCATTAACACGGTTTACAGATGTCAGATTGTCCTTGTCTATATTTAATAATTCAACTGGGGATTGTTTTATGGAATTTGTGTGAGTTATGTTTTTAATTATTTTCCAGGTTGACCGGGGGTTATTTCGTGCCTTCCGTAGTTCATTTGTCTCGTAGTTATGCTTAAGTTTTTTTAACAATTTATTGCAGAAGTTACGGTATCTAAGGTAGGTTAATTTAAGGGTGTAATTAGTATGATTTATTTTAAGCCGCTTACTCATGCAGTCTCGATTACGTATACATCTAAGCAACCCTAAGGTGATCCAAGGTTTAAAGATTACTTGTTTAGAAGGTATGAGCTGTATTCTAGAGTGCTTTTGTATTAGTGATCCAACAGTGGTAATCAACATCTCAGATGCAACGTTAGGATCAGATGTTTTTAGAATTTGAGAGAAATCTGTGTTTGAAACATCCGCTATAACCGAGTCATAGTCTACTTTGACAAAGTGATGTTTTCGTTTGTTTGGACTTAAAATCGTTTCCATACTAAAAGAACCGGCGCGTGGTCTGTCATACTAGAATCAATTATAAGTGTTAGGGTTTTGAGGTTTGATTTTAAAAAGACATGGTCCAAGCAATTTTTATCACGGGTAGGTAAGTTATGCGTTGGCAGAAGTCCATGTAATGCCATTAAATTAAGGTAATCACTCGCCATATTGTTCAACTGTGCCGGGATGATGTTAATGTTAATATCTCCGATTAAGATCAAATTCTTATAGCTACTTAAAGACGCGAGTGTATTCTCTAGGCTAAATAAAAAATTGTCTATATTACGGTTACAGGATGGCCGATGCAGGGCAATTATAGCTAAAGGAGAATGCCCGTTTTGTTAGGAGATTTGGGCCCCCAGAAAAAAATTGCGTGCCATGGTGGTTTTAACTTTATTTTGAAGAACTACAATTACCTTTTCAGACCCTGAAAACAATTTACAATTTTTCACTCTAGTTTCCGAGAATTATTGATTTTTGTTCTGATGAAGAAATTGAGGTTATTAGACAATATTTTTTCAAAAACAATTTGCGTTAAAACAATAAAATATTTTTAGTATTAATATTGATTCCCAAATGAAATAAAACATCAGATATCATCTTTTCTTGCTAAATAATATGTTAAACTGTTTATCTTGCAGTCAGCGGAAGTAGGTTTTGCTTGCACCAGTAGAAATAAATATACTTAGGGCTAAATTGGTTGGAGGAGCATGTGGCTACGTTACAACAACCACAAGGAGATATCTTAAGTTAAGCTACTTGGTCAGATTGCACTTAGGTGACCATCCATTACAAACTTCAGCTGGGTGGCTGCTAGTACTTACATTTAAACTGTTGATACTGGGTGCATTATTTATACTTGTTATGAGTAGCTAGAATCCAGCAAGTGTGACAACCTCTTACCAGGAGGTAACATGTTATAACCCAGTGTATCGGGTGTGGAGGTCAGATGGGCAATCACTCTTTGAGCAATACTGTATTCAGCTGCATTGGTTAGACTAAAAGCCGACCCCAAGGTTGTTGGCAAACTGCTAGGTACCTAGTATATACGAGTATGTATGACATATATGACAGCATCTCCTGCAACTGTTACAGCCTTTTTTTTTTTGTCGTCCCACTGCTGGGCACAGGCCTCCTCTCACAAAGAGAAGGATCTCCTGCAAGCGACATAGTAAAATTCACTGCCCTGCTACTTAGTAAAATCGCTGTGCCATCCATGATTAGCTGTAGTTTATTTTAGAAAGGGCTTAATTATAAAGGAGTCTAAAATATAGTAAATGCTATACAGATGTTTAATAAGAAAAAACAACCAATTAAAATAATAGACATTTATTCTTCAAGGAATATATTGTCTAGAAATTGTGCTGAAGCGCTTATATCATTAAAGCGGTGGCAGTGGTGGTGGTACAGGAATCATCATATCTGTACTTATGTTTCCATCCATGATACCAGTCTCCGGTGCAGACTCCACAGTGTGTTGGCTACTGCCAGCAACGGGTTGCCTCCGGACTTGTCTTGATGCAGCCGCCCAACAAGGAAGACAAACTCGTTCCAAATGCAACACCTAATAACAAAAATATTATATTTAGATACTTGATATTCATTAATATTTAATTAGTTCAACACACATACATATGCATTCATACATTTTAATTAGTTCAACACACATACATAATGCATTCATACATTAAGTTTAAATAAATAAGAATAAACACTTACGTGATGTGCTGGTGTCCATCTTAGTATAACATTCCTTTGAGGACAATCTTGACTGACTCTATGAGTTCTGCGACTTGCTATTGACAAGCCACATGCGTAGCATATGTTTAGGTGTCCAAGAGCAGGGGATACAAGTGACAGATTTGAGTTAGATGCTGTCTGGTTTTGTAATAATACAAAACATTCCACACACAGGATGTCATCAGACGATATCTGGAAAAAATGACAAAATAAACTGTAAGGTAGTTTAGACAGTTTAGAGACGTGTGGGGATGGACCAATCACATTACATGAAATCCACAAACATAATAAAACAAACTTACCAATGTAGGTGTTACCCAGGATCTTAGAAGGATAAGCATTGGTTCATCTATTTCTTCAATTTGACGTCTACGATGATTAGGCGCTATACGTAAAGAGCAATTAACACATCGGCGAGACAAAGAGTAGTTTACTCGACTTCTACCAGGTGCAGACGTTTTCCCGGAGTAAAACAAAAATATTACTTAAAACACTTTACTTATCACTAAAAACAAGAGTCCAATGCTCACTTAAACTAAATAAGAGTCAATTTGTTCACTTAACACTAAAAAAAAGAGTCCAATGCTCACGAGTCAATGTGCTCACATATCACTAAGAAAAGAGTCCAATATCTCAAAAAAAAAAACCACTGGAGGCACGAAAACGATGAGCTCGACAGTGTTTACGCAAATTGTAACGATCAGAAACAAATACGGAGGAATAAATTCAACTCTACGCATAACAACCGGCACGAAAACAATTTGAATGACGTATTGATTTGACAGATAAATCTAGCCTCGCGTTCGTCGCGTTCCGAGTAGATGTTACCATGTTAAATATTTTGTTAATCGATTTCCTAAATCGATTTGTTATAAATAATATCATTTACTAATTGTTGTGTTATTGTTGTATTCCATGTATGGTGTTAGGTGTAACCGTTTTATAGCTATAGTTTAGTTTTGATATTTTATTGTTTGTGCAACAGTTATAAACAGTTTTTCTTTCTTCTTTTCTTGTTTACTATTTACGAGTGCATACTTAATAATAAAATACTTGTACATTATGATATAAGAGAAAAATGTTATTTTGCAACTTAATTCTTCGCTACAAGACAGAGACCGCCCACATTTTTTTTTAAGTGAAAAGTCTTGGTTTGACCATCAAGGGCGGATCCAGCTCAAGCAGCACAACATAATTGTTTTTTGGTGAGCTAAAATCATCGGATTGGCAACCCCTCCCTTGGGTGGAATGGCAAATAGTGTCAGACTTTTACTGACTATTGTAACTTCATCTTGGCACTTTTAGTGACTTAAATAGAAATATATTTTATCGATATTTTCAATCGATCACCTCGTTCATTTAAATGAGATAGTCTGTCGTCTACCTGGCAACATTCAGGTTAAGTTTTAATGGCGGAACTAGCTTAGATTCAATAAAATAAATATAAATTATGTTTTTCAATGCTAGGGTACAAGAAATTCTGAAAAAAAAAATAGTTCGTTTTATAAAATTAGGACTTGATTTTTAATAATAAAATATTCTTGACACTCTATCACAAATAAGGGGCCCAACGGGTGGCAATGTCCTTTAAAGACTCAATTTTGCAAACTAAACAATTTGCCTCCTGCACGTGCGACTCCGTAACGATGTGTATGATGGACGTCTTAACAAAAACAATAACACCATCATTTTGGTTTATATTTTTCTCCGTATGATAGCCAACATAACCACTTAAAGTAGGATGAGTGGGCACCTTGCTCAACCAACATTCGGATAAAACCACTATTTCAGGCAGGATACATAATTTACTCAAGAATACAGTAAATTCATCAAAATTGTGGTTCACGCTACGTATCAAACTCAAACTCAAAATTTTTTATTTCAAATAGGCCTATGAAAGCTCTTTCGAAACGTCAAAGTTAGGTGCACGGTTCCAAAGAGTTGGTCTCATGGAGAAGAACCGGCAAGAAACTCCATGGACACTCTTTTTAAAATAAAATAAAAATAATTACAAACATACAGTTTTCTATCTAGTCCTGAGAATGTTATACAATCCAAATTGAGCTAAAATGTATTAATAAATTATACAAAATAATTTTAGTGCAATCGTTACTGGAAAAATAATTTATACAATTCAAAGAAAAAAATATATTGGGTAACCAAGTTCTGATATAATGCAATTTGGGGTCTTGCTGGCTTGGGTTTGACTGGTCTGGGCGGAGGCACTCCCGTGCCAGTGGTCGCCGGGGAAGCCACATGTGGAGAGGAAAAGAAAAAACAATATTAATTTAACGCCAGGCATCACTGTCATTAATGTAATCCTGAATTTTATAATACGCCTTTTTAATCAAAATGTTTTTAACTACATTCTTAAACTTTTTATCTGTGAGATCAAGGATACATTTAGGTAGCTTGTTATAAAAAGAAAAGAAAAGAAAATACATTTATTCACATGGACATAACGCATAGATAAATACAAACAATAATACAAACAAAAACGAATTAATAATAAAATAGAACTACAGAAGGCAATACACAATAGTGGGGGAAATATGCGTCACATCCACGCGAAAAGGCCCTTGCTCAGCATGTTGCTGTCACTCTGTTGGACAGAGTCTCAGCGCTGGTTTTCAGCAAAAACCGAAAGCTGACGTGTTAACGTCCGCCGGCAATTTAAATAATATATATTAAAAATAAAACAATAATATTATTAAAATCCTAATCCTAACTAATATTATAAATGTGAAAGTAACTCTGTCTGTCTGTCTGTCTGTCTTTCTGTCTGTCTGTCTGTCTTTTCTTCACGCCTATACTACTGAACCGATTTGTGTGAAATTTGGTACAGACATAGTTTGGAACTTGAGAAAGGACATAGGATAGTTTTTATTACAAAAAAATATAAAAATAAAAATAAAATTTATTTCGGACATATAGCGCCATCTATTGGTCAAACCAAAAATCACTATTCCACGCGAACGAAGTCGCGGGCAAAAGCTAGTAAATACAATAAATTATGAATTAAAATAAATAAATAAATTAAGTAGTGATAACATTGGCAACATTCGACTCAATCGCACACGCATTTGGCTCATTCGTTCCTTGTCTATGCCCTGTTGTCAAAATCGTTGAGGTTATGATGTAAAGAATGAACCAAAATCATGGCGGCGCTCAGCGTCTAATATTAAGTAATTGAATATTATGCATTATGTAATGAGTGTTGTTTATGTTGTGTGTGTTAGGAAATGCGAGTTTGTGGAGTGTATTCAGAATTTATGTGCTTAAGGGCCGATTTTTCAATTGTCAGATAAACAAACAGATAGGGTATATTCGAGAGATAGCGAAGTTGATGAATTTTTCAATGGTCGAGTAAGACCTATTGGACGAATAAATCCTTATCTGAGGAATTAATTTATTTGCCGCCTTGACCGCCAGGTAAGTACTATTCGATTGATAATTTGACGCAGATGACGTTTTAGTTTGAAGTTATTTCTTGCGCTATTAACAATTTATCAATTTATTATGGATATTTTCGATAATATTGATGACTTGGCTATCGAAGAAGAGACTTTAATAAATGAATATATAAATCCACCCGAAAGAAAAGAAAGAATAATCCGCCCAAGGCCTGAAAGTTATTTCTTGCGCTATTAACAATTTATTATGGATATTTTCGATAATATTGATGACTTGGCTATCGAAGAAGAGACTATAATAAATGAATATATAAATCCGACCGAAAGAAAAGAAAGAATAATCCGCCCAAGGCCTGATCACTTTAGGATTTGGGATTCAAAAGAATTTCATCGCAGATTCAGACTTCGGAAAGAGTCGGTGCAATATTTACTTTCCCTAATTGAAAATAAAATCAAGCACCAAACAGAAAGGTACGTAAGCGGTAAGCTGTTATATCGCACTTTCCGTGATGTAAGATAGTGCTTACCTATGTATGTACTTACAATATCAGTTAAAATAAGGGCTTTTATTTGTTTCAGAAATCAGTGTATTTCACCCATGTTGCAGTTATTAATTGCACTGCGATTTTATGCCACTGGAAGTTTTTACATAACTGTTGGTGATTTTGGTGGTATTCATAGTTCCACTATGTGCCGTATTATTAAAAAAGTTACTGAAGCTATAGCATCTTTAAGAACAATATTCATAAACTTGCCAAGAAGTGACGAAGACATCAGAAGCACTCAACTAGAATTTTATAAAATAGCCAGATTCCCTAGAGTAGTATCGGCTATAGATGGCACCCATATTAGGATTCAGTCGCCTGGTGGTAACACTGCAGAAGAATTCAGGAATAGAAAAGGATTCTTTTCGTTTAATGTTCAAGCAATGTGTTCAGCAGACTTGATGTTTCAAGATATAGTTGCACGTTGGCCTGGCTCTACCCATGATTGCATGATATTTGCCAATTCACATGTGAAATACCACTTTGAGAATGATGAATTTGGCAATGGAATTATACTTGGAGATAGTGGTTATGAACTAACTAATTACCTACTCACTCCTTTTCAAAATCCAGACACACCAACTAAGACTTTATATAATGAATCACAAATTCGAACACGGAATGTTATTGAAAGGTGCTTTGGAGTTTGGAAAAGACGGTTTCCAGTCCTAAGTATAGGATTAAGGTGTAGGCTGCCGCTTGCACAAGATGTGATTGTAGCCTGTGCTGTACTACACAACTTGGCAAGATCAAAAAATGAGGAGGAACCTCCAGTGGACCCAGAATTGCATATTCCACCACAGCCTATATTTCCACCCGCTATAGCCAATTTTACTGGTGATGAAAGGTGCCATACTAGGAACTTAATCTTAATAAATTATTTTCATGCCTTACCTACTGAATAATCTAGGGCAGCCAAGCTCAATTTTTCAACAGTTTTACTACATATAATCTTTATATTCATTCAATAGAAATTTATGTTTATCATATGTGCAATTTCTTTTTCAATTAATGTTACATAATAAAAACATTGGTATTTTATTAAAGTCAAGTTTTTATTTTTCAAAATAATGAACAAAAATCTAAGTCATGGTATTTGGAACTGCTCCACAATTACACCCATTTTGTTTTAATTGTAATGAGTGTAATTCTTCTTTTCTTCTCTCATCATTAGCTAAATGCAACATTTTCAGTTTATGCTCCTCCTCCATAAACTGGTGCTCAAGTTTGGCAGTCTTCATTTGGAGCTGTACTAGCTCCAGTCGAGCTTCGCTTAATTTGTCTAGTTTGGCGGTGACACTAGCTTTGGAGACATTTGGTTTTAATACATTGGACACCCTTGATTTTAAAGCCTTTGGGTGCCATTTGTCCCAATTATTTTCTGAAAGTAATACAACAACAATTACATACAATACATTACATGAAAGTATACCTACATTTAGTATGGGCTTATGGGCTAATTAAACATAACATGTTTCATTTGTTTGGTTTATTATTAGATATCAAAACACAATCTGTAGTACCCTACTATAATCTTACAACCTGCCTGCAAGCATAAATTATAAATTATGGCCTCATAGAATGCTCCTTAAAATAAAATAACTGAATTTAAGAACATCTGACTTTTATAGACATATACCTTTTTGATTGTCCTCAACAATTTCCCCGATGGCCAAATCAACTACTGGATGGGGTTGGAATGAATTTTCTGGTATTTCTTCTATTTCAAAAATAATATTACTATCTTCAACTTCTTCCAGAGGAGTAGATTCTGAAAAATATTATTACATGTGAGCTTTTGCACTTTAAATAGTAACTGGTAACCAAAAACATGCCAATACTTACTTGAAATAGTGTCACTGTCGTGACGTGGCTCAAGTCCTGTTATGTTCGAGCAGATGCTAAGCACCTTTTCATCGATTTCACTGAATTCTGGAGCTTTTGAAGGCCCTCCTCCAGTTTTGTACATCTCTTGCCTTTGCAGAGAAGATTTCTTTTTTGTGTTTTTTTTATACCCTCGTATTTCAATTTGAGGGTCTTCCACGATCGGGCATTTGTGGACACTCCACAGGAGTTAAAATTCTCTTCTATTTGCCTCCAGGCTGCCTCCTTATCCTTATTAGTAACGGCATCAGTTTTTTTATTTTCAACAATATTTTTAAATTTTGCCACTAAGTGTGTTCTTAAACTTGTTAAGAACGCAATATTTTCAAGGGCCACACCCAAGGTAAGAGTCAGAAATCAATTAATATAAATATTTGCGAGTGGCGACTATTGAGAAATGCGTCACAGATGGAACGTTAATACTTAAAGAATGTTACAGTGTTGTTTGTAAATCAGATGATACAGGTATAATGTCAAAAATATTGTAAAAAGTAATAAAAGAATTGTATAAGTAATAAAGAATTGTATAGAATTAGTATTTTAACAGATAAGATAATTATTAATATAAATTATGTCATTGACCAGGTCCATTATCAAAGCAGGAGGATATAAGTGTTTGATAACAGCAATAATGTCATCAGACAGGGATGTACCATACAGCACTGCTGGGGATCCAAAACCAATGATTGTGAGCCAAAAAACGCAAGGTAAGCAACTTATTTTGTATTGTGTACTCAACAAAATCATTGTACCGACAGTTGTGATTGTAGGAGTAGGGTCTTGAGATGTAATTTAAAAGTGTTAACGGTTTTCAGGCCCCTCAATGGTGGTGGAAGATCATTCCAGCAGTGTGTGGCGGCAAACCTGAAACTGCCCCTGAAAGCTGCGGTTTTGTGTGTTGGTGCTCTCAGCGGGTCGACCTTAGAACGGAGTCCACATTTGTACTGAGTTTGTCGCCAAGTGAGTTTTTTGTATAAATACTGCGGCTTGTGGGTTGTTATGACACCAAACATTAAGGTAGCCAAGTGTAGTTTACGCCTGGCCTCCATTTTTAATAATTTAAGCTGATTAATATATGGGGTAACACGATGTCTCCGAGGAATGTTTACACAGAAACGGGTACAGGCATTCTGAATGCGTTGAATTAGCCTATCTGTCCTAGCGAGCAGGCAGGGGCCATATACGGTATCGCAATAATTGAACTTAGATAGGATTAATGTGTCTACTAGTTGTTTCCTAAGTGGTAAGCTAAGATATTTGCGGATACCGTACAGGACCCTCAGCCTGTAAAAACAGTTTTTAACAATTTTGTTTATGTGAGCCTCAAAACGTAGCTCTGGATCCAGTGTTAAGCCCAAACTACAAGCCTGCTCCACCCTTTCTATATTCTGCCCCTTAATTGTTGATTGCTGGCTTGGCAGATAGTATTGCCGCTACCTGCTTCCTTGTACCCAGCACCATGAACTTCGATTTTATTGGGTTCAGAAGTAAGGAGTTTTCCTCAGACCAAGCAACCACACGATCCAGATCCTCATTTACCCTTTGAACTGCAGATGCCACATCACACCCTTTGAGGGATGTGTACAGCTGAATGTCATCAGCATACATGTGGTATCTGCAGTTCACAAAGGAAGTTGTAACATCGGCGCTGTAAATGATGTACAGTAAGGGACCCAAAATCGATCCCTGAGGGACACCTCTGGACACAGGGAGTGGAGAGGATGTTACAGTTGCTCCATCTTCTCTTCGGATCTGCACTGATTGGGACCTGTCCGTTAGATAACTATTAAACCAATCCACTTGCGTCAGAGTCGAAACCATAGTATGTTAGCTTGGACAACAGAAGATTGGTATTAATAGCATCAAAGGCGCGCGAGAAATCCAGTAGCACCAGGATTGACCCCTCCCCCTGATCACGCGCTTCCAGGATATTGCCCACAACATCCATCATGGCCGTCGCAGTCCCTCTACCTTTGTGGAAACCAGATTGCAGCTCCGGGAGAATATGGTTTTCCTCTAGGTATTCAATTACCTGTAGGTACACCACACGCTCTAGGATCTTTGACAGGCAGGGCAGAATGCTGATAGGCCTGAGGTCCTTAAAATTACCGTCAACACCCCGAGCATTGGACCCCAGGTCCCTGACTATCCTCATGATCGTGTCCTGGTTGGTTCCGGTCAGTGAGAAAACGGCTGTACCGTGTCTATTAGATCGGAAAGAGGACATTAGTGCGAGATTGTCATTTTTGTTTCCTGGAACGTCTAAAAAAGCATCATTAATACTATCAGGATCATTAAAGTGACTTGGTAGAGACCTCTCCTGATGGCCTGGTAGAGCATCGGCCTTCAAGTTACGCCACAGTAGCTTAGGATTTGGAGTCATATCATTTATGTGTTTTGTGAAGTACGCGGTTTTTTCCCTTACTAATGCGGCTTCGGCCTCATGTTTAAAATCTAGATAATATTGTTTATGATGCGGTTCTCTTGTTATTTTGCATCTGCTTCTAGCTTCATCCCGCAGTCTGAACATTAACCTAATGTTGTCAGTGATCCAGGGTGTTGGTCTTTTAGAAAACGTCTTTTTTTAATGGGAGCATGTAGGTCAAAAAGTTGAATCATGTAGGAGTTGAAAGTATCAACCATAGTATCCACGTCACTTTTATTTCCTATATCAGACCAAGGTATGAGGTCAAGATCCTCATGGAATTGATCTGGCAAAATGTCTGAGAGGGGACGAAACTCAATGACCCTAGGCTTAGGCTTGGACTTCCTAAAAACTGTTTCGCACGTGATGAAGGAGTGGTGTCCGAGCTCAGGAATGTGGCTCACCTCAACGCCACGAGTCGACGCGCCAGTGCAAATAATGTCGATGAGGGTACCACTGTCACCCACGAAATGTGTGGCAGTTGTAACTAGTTGGGCCAGGTTGAAGCTACTAAAGAATTCCATAAGCAACCTAGACTTTAAACTATTTGTATCCAAAAGATTTACATTCAGGTCTCCCAGTAAAACGAGATTGTCATATGGGCCCAATGAACTAATACTGGCAGTAATGGCGTCAAGGAATAGCTCCAAGTCCTGCCAAGGCGGGCGGTACGCGGTCCCTATAAGTAGCCTTTTTTTATTTATTGTGAGGCCCAACCAAAGCTGCTCCACAGTAGGGTGTACAGGATGAGACTTTACTCGCGCGTTCATGCCATTTTTTATATAAAAAGCGACTCCCCCGCCACGCCCACCTCGGGTTGACACAGGTCTTGGGATGTGTCTAAATTTATATCCCGCAACACTAGGAGCACGGTCCTGTTCCCCTTTCCGCAGCCATGTTTCATTTATAGCCATGACGTCCACGGAGTGGTTACTCATGGCAATCAGGAATTCATCCTGGTTTGTCCCTAGAGAGCCGGCATTAAATAGGCCAAACTTAATATATTTACTGGGAGCCATAAGTGTCAGAAGACGTAGGCTTTAGGTTTGGAGGTATGTAGGTGAGGTGTGACAGTTCAGTGTGAGTTTGTATGTAGTTTATGTATATAGTTTGTAGATAATTAGGATTAGGTGTAGATATTATTTGCAAGTTGCTAGGATTAAGTGCAGGTGTAAGTGCCATGTGTAAATAATTAGGATTATGTGTAAGTGTAAATATTATTTGTAAGTAATTATAATATGTAAATATTGTGTGTGTATATAGAATAGGTAAAGAATGTATTAAAGAAATATTGCGTAGTATAACTAAAGAGGCCCTGTGCTTGTCTGGTCCATGGTTTGTTTGCTCATTGTGAAAGGGGTAGTGACACATATTTCCCAAAGAAAAGAAAAGTAGATAAAAAAACAACAAAAACATACAATAACATTTAGAACGTCTCATTTCCAGTTTGGAAGACATGGGATAAGTCCTCCTCGGTGCGGATCCTCTGCGCCCTATCACCTGGAGCCCTCCTGACGAGGATGCGGCCCTGCTTGGTCCAGACGAATTTCCAGCCATTAGCACTAGCAGCGTCCCGTGCCTTCCGAAATAACAGACGGTTGGCTTTAGTCAGCCGCTCGTTCAAAAAGAAGCGCTGCACTGGTGCCAGGATGTCGAGGTCCGCAGTAGTTGCGCCGCGTCTTACTTGCGCACTCGCTAGGAGCTGATCGCGCAAATCCCGGCGAGCGAGGCGCACGACGAGCGGCCGTGGACGAGATTCAGTGGGGCCCGCTGAGTTGGTCACGTTGAGCTGCCTCCCGCCCACGCGCTCCGCGCTTACGATGTCGCGATCATCCAGGCTGACCCCCAGCTTCTGTCCAATAACCTTTATAATATGACCCGGATTTTCCGCCTTTACCTCCGGCAAATTTGACACTTCAATGTCGTTGGCAAGAAGATCTTGGTCCCTGTCATTTAGCTCACGCTTTAGCTCCTCCACAATCTTATCTATACTCCCAGGGTTCGCAGGAACTGAGGTATCGCGTTGTTCCAGTGCGTCCACCCTGGCTTCCAGACCGTCAATACGTGTACTGCAGGTATTTAGGGTGGATTTGAGCTCTACCATTTCCACCTCCATTTCCTTTCTAAACACCTGTATCTCCGCACGCACCGCCCTCAGCTCGACGAGGATGACGTGCAAGTCAGTACTAGGTGCCGGCAACTGCTCGTGGGTGGTCGTGTAAGCAGGAGACACTTCAGGCGGCGGGGAAGTTGCGGCGGCGGCGAGGGAACTTATAGTGGTAGTTGGTGTGCTAGAGCCCGCTACGGTTGATATCCCTGGCAACATTACTGGGGGGACTTTGCGCGGGGCCTCTGACCGGGGTTTCATTCCTGTTTATTTATTTATTTATTTAACTAGCTTTTGCCCGCGACTTCGTTCGCGTGGAATAGTGACTTCCGGCAGATTTTTGGTTTTACCCACATAGTTCCCGATCTCGCGGGATTTTTGAGACGTTCCCGCTCCCGCAGGATTTTTGGGATAAAAACTATCCTATGTCCTTTCTCGAGTTCCAAACTATGTCTTTACCAAATCGACAAATACAACGGAACCAAATTAGAATTTACGAAACAGGACCAATTCACATAAACGACCATACAACCGACAATACAATTTTTCCACGACGGTATCGAAGCGCTCGGCCGATACCCAACCAAATGCGTGTAACGAAACCATAGCGCGATCTATTTCGATCCCAACGCCATCTATCGAGCATAGTGACAACTCGGATTATTTATCTATACTCCGTTCGGGCATTTTCTTTGTACTAAAAGTAGTATTATATTGTTATAGCTTTTGCCCGCGACTTCGTTCGCGTGGAATAGTGACTTCCGGCAGATTTTTGGTTTTACCCACATAGTTCCCGATCTCGCGGGATTTTTGAGACGTTCCCGCTCCCGCAGGATTTTTGGGATAAAAACTATCCTATGTCCTTTCTCGAGTTCCAAACTATGTCTTTACCAAATCGACAAATACAACGGAACCAAATTAGAATTTACGAAACAGGACCAATTCACATAAACGACCATACAACCGACAATACAATTTTTCCACGACGGTATCGAAGCGCTCGGCCGATACCCAACCAAATGCGTGTAACGAAACCATAGCGCGATCTATTTCGATCCCAACGCCATCTATCGAGCATAGTGACAACTCGGATTATTTATCTATACTCCGTTCGGGCATTTTCTTTGTACTAAAAGTAGTATTATATTGTTATTATTTTTTTCATACCTTTTTACTATTTATTTACTTTTTTCCGATGAATTAAAACAACATGAACCGAACTCGTGTAACGATCGACACAATTGCGCGTAGTACTAATAGAATTATCTATACTCCGTTAGAGCATTTTCTTTGTAGTAAAACTTTTATTATATTAATATTAATTTTTTTACACCTTTTTACTGTTTATTTACATTTTTCTGATGGATTTTCCGATGAATTAAAACAATGAACCGAACACGTGTAATGACACCATTGCGCGATTAACGCCATCTATCTACGGAGCATAGGAACAGCATTTCGACATTTGACCAATAGATGGCACTGTATGTCCGTAATAAATTTTATTTTTTATTTTTATTTTTTGTAATAAAAACTATCCTATGTCCTTTCTCAAGTTTCAAACTATGTCTGTACCAAATTTCACACAAATCGGTTCAGTAGTTTGGGCGTGAAGAAAAGACAGACAGACAGACAGAAAGACAGACAGACAGACAGACAGACAGAGTTACTTTCGCATTTATAATATTAGTTTGGATGTTCTGCACATTTTGTACAAGGGCGGACTTAACGCCTTAGGCGTTTTCTACCAGTCTACCTTTGGGTAGTGGAGAAATAGCAGTTGTAGGTGCAAAGGTTATAGTAAGTATGATATTTAGTGTAAAAATAATAATAATTATATCTATTATACCTACATATAGTAATACATAAACATACTATTCATACATACTTAATACATACATATTACAATTGCCAGGAGAGACAAAAAAATAATTAACAAGTAAAAAAAAAAAATATCTACGGTAGTGACTCTGCCAATTTCTTATGGATGTGGTCGCGTAATTTCTTTTTGAATGTATAACGACTGTTAGCCATCCTAATCTCAAGAGGTAACTCATTCCAGAGAAGAATAGATTTCACAAAGAAGGAAGAGTGAATAATATCTGACCGGTGAGCAGGGCAATGAAGAAGACGATTATTAGAGGAGCGGAGATTTTTGTTGTGCTGTGAACACACATACTGGAAGTGAGAGGTTAAGTATGAAGGTGAAGACGGGGTATGTAGTATAGAAAAAAGAGTAGTTAATGCCCTCATCACACGACGTTGTCTTATCGGTAGCCATTTAAGTTGCGCTCGATACGCTGACACATGATCGTACTTGCGGAGATTAAAAACGAATCGAATGCAATTGTTGAGAAGCCGGTCAAGTTTATTGATCAGATCTGCATTCAGGTCATAGTAGCAAACATCACCATAGTCGATTATGGGAAAGATTAAGGTTTGCATAAGTGTCGCCTTCACGTTAACCGGGAGAAAATTTTTCAAGCGATAGAGGAACCGCAACGTACCCGTCACTTTCTGACTGACAGCTGCAACCTGTGATTGCCAATTTAGCGTGGAGTCAAGGTGTAGGCCAAGATTTTTCACAGTGCAGCTGTACGGAATGTTTATTTATTTATTTATTTATTTATTTACTCTCCAAACATACAAATATCTTTACAGGTTACACCCAATGCGATATTGTAGCAAACATAAAATGTATAAATATACTTTTAAAAATAAGTATTTCACTGTTGTTAGTTACCATAACAAATCCTGTGGGTAGCTGCCTTTGTAAATTCACCCAAAGAGCAACAGAACATGTCAATGTCACCCGCAATGAGGTTGAGAGTGCGGAGTGCTCTCGTGAGCGGCGCTTCTCGAAGCAAGTTAGTTCGCGCACGCGGTTCCGCCAGCAACCGTGGCTGACGACGACGACCCACATACCTATCGGGAACGACTAGATTAATCCTTCGCAATATATCCGCATTATGTATCTTTCCTCTTATTATCTTAAAGATATAAGTCACCAGTGCAAGTTGCCTTCTGACCCTCAGTTCATTATATCCGACCATACCCAAGACAAAAAGAGTTGGATACATTAATGGATAAAATGGGTAAACCCCGTATTGCTTCATATATTTAAAGCTAATAAATTTATTTTGCACCCGCTCCAGCATGAGACTATACTTAGTTTCATGTGGAGCCCAGATAACTGCATTGCATTCTAGTTGGCTTCTTACTAAAGCATTATATAATGCCGTTATAGCTCTAATATTTGTGAACCCTTTGACCGTCCTAAGAACAAACCCTAGATTTCTATATGCCTTTTGATGTTGATACCATTTGGGGAAGGGAGACAAATTGGCACGCTTTCGGGCCTCAACGAATGGGTTGTAGGTTGGTTGTAGATACGATCATACGATGCGCGGCGCGGGCAGCGAGATGCAAGTTTACTTCATTCGCGACGATTATGTTCATTGTTGTGGGTGCATTTTATTAGCCCCCCACCAGAAGCAAAAAATTTACTTATCGACCACAAAAGAAAAAGGGGGCGCCCTTCAAAATCCAAACCAGCGCTGATTATTCAGTGATTGTTATTTTTAACAATAAATATTGATTATTTTGACTTTAATTAGGTGTTTTATTTACTATTCAGCTAGAAATTTAATTTAAATATATTTATACTACCTGTGGAAATTAAGACCCTTGGGGGAGGCACGTGGCCAGTTAAGTAGTAGACTCTTTTGGTTGAAAGGATGATGACGACCACCCTACATTTTTAGACCTTCATGAAATTTTCTAGTGTTATAATATATGATTTATTGGTGATCTCTTTAAATTAGTTTGCTTAAATACTATTAGGACAAACCTATTATAATACATACAAAACCATTTATTTGGTACTTGACCCCATATCTCCATGATTTTCGGTAATTTATTGTGGAATTGATTTTATATTGTTTGGTGACTACATTTTGGTGACAAATCTACTATTTTGAGGGCAAACCCTATTATTTAAGAAACACAAAATGAATTAAATTGGTGACAGCTTAAATCATACCCATTAAAAACTAACGGTGGTAAGACAAGACCATCAACTTTGCTCATAGCTCTCGAGCCTCCAATAATAATGGCTTGACACTTGGTAGGGTTAACCTGCACCCCAAACCTGTCAGACCAATTCTTCACCACTTCCAAATCTGCGTTAATTTTGTCAAGTGTTTCCATTAAGTTAATAGCTTTGGTGTGACGGTAAAGCTGCAGGTCATCGGCATAGAGATGATACGAACACTGAAGCTCGAGAGTGAGAAGATTTATAAATATCGAGAATAGAAGAGGTGAGAGTATGCCGCCTTGTGGAACACCAACATTCAAAGTCGACCAAGTTGATGAAACCAGTCTAATGCTTTAGAAGATACCATCGAATGGGACAGGATAGATAGTAAGATATCATGACTGACGGTATTGAACGCATTCGAAAAGTCGACTAGAACCAACACTGTTAGGTTAGCGTCTTCCGCAGCCCGTCTAATATCGCCAGTCACTTTAAGGAGGGCAGAGGAAGTGCTGTGGCCCGGCCTAAACCCAGATTGTAGTGGGCTCATAAGTTTATTTGTATAAACAAAACGCGCAAATTGCTTATGAGCACATGCCTCAAGCACTTTGGACAAGAAGGGAAGAATAGAAATAGGACGGAAATGACTGGGGAGAGTAGGGCTCGAAATTTTGGGAAGAGGTCGCACGTAAGCTTTTCGCCAAAGCAAAGGGAAAGTTCCAGAGTAGAGGAAATAGTTTACAATGTGGGTAATAACAGGAAGGATCGGGACAAAGATGGCCTGTTGTCCCTGGCGACGTTTTTTTTTGCACTCGGGACATCGCCATTTGGAAGAAACCTTAGTGTTCGCAGGGATCCCTCCACATATTCTATACAATATAGTAGGTTGCATTTGCCACACCTCGCGCCATCTAACGGAGAAGCAAAACGCGAGCATCCTCCGCATTTGATGCCCGGCATTATTGAGGATTGAGTGTGTTAGCTTCGCAGGAGGTGCCGAAGAAACTGACTAGATGGCGCTACAGGGAATTCACCGATCTATAGGTTGCTTGTCACACGGGACAGATGGCTCTGTAGTCAAAGAAATGTTACAAATCCTTCTCAAGGTCTGTTTTTGTTTATGGCAATGATGTAAACAAATCTACCACTGACATCTAACTTATTGTTTTAATTTAGGCGGGTAGCCGTATAAACAAACTGAGATGCTTGTTTTTGTTTAAGGTCTATTACAGCCCACAAACGCACTATTTAACACTCACTACAATGTATGTAAGTTTTCACTTGGTTCACAAATTATACGGTTTCAAATAACTTTGACTTTTATTACTAATTATTTATATAAAAAGTTTGCACAGATGACTTGCCGAAACAGACGTCAAACGTCAACGTATATTAACATGCAATATGTTTACTGAATTGGAGTTTTTATTTAAGAGCCCACTACATTGTTCTGGTTGACATATGTATGACTGTGTTGTACCTATAGTATCTAATTCATTTGTTATTGTGTTAAAATCGAATGTTTATGAGGTAAAAGAAAACAATCATAGGTACAGCAACAAAAATGCGATGTGCAGAGCAGGTGCCTGATAGTAAAACAATAGCAAACCATCGCGATAAACGCGTTTGCCACATTAAGTTTCTCATGGTAAAACTGGCTTTAGACTATGCGTGTATAAAGCAACCATTTCTTATAACCACTTCTACTTCCACAGTATTTTAGATTAATATTTATGAGATGTACTATATAAAACTTATCGTCGAACAAATAACACGTCAAAAAACTAATGTAATAAAACGAATTATAGGGTGGAACTACGGCTAAAGTTATGTATGAATGAGTCTTCGTCGCAGCAATAATATTTAAATCATTTGATACATTAGACCATTGTATACTTAAAGAAATGTGTAAGTGTTTACGTGTTAATGTTAATTGCACTATTAATGTTGTTATGAGTATTAAAGTGTTGTGTATATAAGTGTAAAGTATGCTTAAACTATCGTTATAGGGTTAAGGCGGCAACAGTGGCTATAGCGGGAACAGTGGCGCAGGCGCCATTAGAGCGAAAGTAGCACAGATATATATACATCTCTCTCACTCCTCGGAAGCTCTCGGGATACGAACAAGTATAAACTAGTCAAGTTGCGGCTGCCGCGACCGTATGGCGTGTTGTGAGACATTTTACGTTTTTACCGGAGAAAATTTGCAATTTAAGGTAAGATATACTTTGTTTTTACGCCCTACAGTTTTGTTGTATTAATAAAACAATGTTTCTGATCAAAACTATGTATAAATGAGATTGCTTTGACGCGTAATCCATCTCTCAACAAGCAATAACGTGGCATGTGGTGCGTCATCAATTAAAAATGGCGGCCAAGTACTAGGTGGATCAGACTGCTTGAGGACACAGTGGATCACGAGCCACTGTGTACTGTATTGAAATCCATTTCAGATATGAAATATAAATTGATCTTACATCTTTTGTTATTACTAACCAAAATGTATTAATACGAGGTTATAAGTTTGTCCGTTGAGCATGTATTATATTTTTTTCAGAATGCCACGTCCGGTAAAGCCCCGTAAAATCGGGAATCATACTGCTGAAGACATGAAAGAAGCTCTAAAAAATATAAAAAATGGAATGAGTGTGAGGAAATCTTCCCAAATTACGGGCATTCCCTTTACAACTCTGAGGCGTTACTACCTTAAGACCCGGAACTTAAATTTAGATGAGACACGATTGACGCCAAATTACACAATCAATAAAGTTTTTACGGCGGAACAGGAAAACATGTTGAAAGATTATTTTAAATACTGTGCATTGCTATTTTACGGGTTGTCTACAAAGGAATGCCGAAGAATCGCATATCAGATGGCACAAATTAATAATTTGAAAATGCCAAATTCATGGAAGGAAAAAGAAATGGCAGGAAAAGACTGGTTGCTTTGCTTTAGGAAGAGGCATCCGGAACTAACACTAAGAAAACCCGAGCCATGTAGTCTTGCAAGAGCTACGGCGTTCAATCGGACAAATGTCGAAAGATTTTACAGCAATTTAGAAAACCTAATGAAAAGAACCTCGGCGTTTGCAGATGGAACACGTATATTCAATTTAGACGAGACTTCAACGACGACGGTCCAAAAACCTCAAAAGGTCATAGCACCAAAAGGCCGTAAAAATATAGGCAAAGTCACTAGTGGCGAACGAGGCACTTTAGTCACGACCTGTTGCATTATTAGTGCCAGTGGCATAGCATTACCACCTGTAATGGTATTCCCTCGAAAAAATTTCAAAGATTTCATGATTAAAAATACACCAACTGGCACCCTTGGACTAGCAACACCTACAGGGTGGATGAATTGTCAGATTTTTCCGGAAGTAATAAAACATTTTGTCAAACACACTTACACCACTCCCGAAAATCCAAGTATATTAATAATGGATAACCACGAATCTCACTTGTCCCTGGAAGCATTAGATATTGCTAAAGCTGCTGGTGTCCATATTCTGACTCTTCATCCACACACTTCTGGAAAATTACAACCACTTGACGTCGGGATATACGGGCCATTTAAGTCCTTCTACAATGCAGGCATGGATGCGTGGATGCTTAGGAATCCCGGCAAGCCAGTCACTATTTATGACATCGGGGAAGTCATTGGTACAGCTTTTCTGAAGGTTATGACACCAGTAAATATTACAAAAGCATTCAAAGCATGCGGCATCTATCCATTTGATAGAAACTTATTTGACGATGAAGACTTCTTGCCATCATCAGTGACAGATCGCCCTTGTCCAGACTGTGAACCACGTGAGGAAATGTCTGTAATACAACCCACGCAACCTGCTCAAGCAAGTATTGATATGCCAAGCCCTTCGAGTTCTTTAACTCAACCTGCTGCTCCTGTCGGATTGTCTACCTCGCGGCGTTCAAGTGACTCTGATGTAACTTTATTTGAAGAGAATACACAATCTGCGTCAAATTTGCCGGAAAAAACTATGGATGATATACCAACTCTCCCCTCAGACAACATCATCCCACTAACAAGGGACACTTCTCCGTCAATTATGCAAGAATTGAACAATGATTCAGATATACCACTGAAGTCAATTACCGATTCTACGTTAGAGCAGCCTCCGTGTACAAATCAAGTTAGTAACTATGTAACACCGAAAAAAACCGATACTCCTCATGAGGAAGCAAAAACTTTGGCTGACATATCGCAACCTCGACCATTAATAGACCAAGTTTCTCAGAAATTACGTTTTGAAACATCAGCTGGTTCAGCAGTTTATTTAAAAACAATAGAGAACAATCTGCCATCAACAACAACAATATCTCCATTTCAGTTCAGACCCCCAATTAAAGCAGGACCGAGAAAATCTACAAGGAAACCAAGGAAACTAGGAAGAAGTTTAATAGCAACTGATACCCCGGAAAAACTAGAAATTGAAAAGGATAAAAACATGTCTAAGAGACGAAAAGAAGCTAAAAAAAGGAAAATTACGACGAAGGTTCTTCAAAGTGATTCTGAAGAAGAAAATCAAGAACCTGACACAATTAGGTATCAGGAGAGTGATGAGGATAATGATTGGCCTGATGAAGAGATTGAAGACGATCCTGTTCCTATCACTGAAAATTGTTTAAAAAAGCCTTTACATCATGTACCACAAGAAGGTGAATATGTTCTTGTAGAGTTCAATACCAAAAAATCTAAAGTATTCTACATTGGTAAAGTGTTAGAAAGTCGTAATAGGAAATTAGAATACTATATCAGCTTTCTTCGTAAAAAATGTGCGGGAAAGTTTCATATGCCAAAGGAGCCAGATTTATCTTATGTTAAAGAAAATGATGTTAAACTTATATTACCAAAACCCATTGTTGCTGGAAGCACATCCAGACAACAATCTATTTATTCTTTTGCCATTGATTTGTCACTACTTAATGTTCGCTGATCTCATTTTTTAATTGTTATTTTATTTATAGGTATTTTTATGTCGAATCTCAATTGGTATTTTGGATATTGGATAATGTTATGACTGAAAGAGTCACTTTTTGCTAAGTTGATTTTTATTTTTTTAGACTTAAAGGAGAAGTTTAGATTTTTGTACTGGTTTTATTAGTTTTTGAGACAAAAAGTGTCACATTTTCCTAAGCTTATTTTTAATTTTTGAGAATAAGAAGTGTATTTTTTTCTAAGTTTAGATTGTTGTACTTGTATTTTTATTTTTGAGACTGAAAGTTTCATTTTTTGTTTAAGCTAAAGCATTTTACTTTTTGCTAAGTTGATTTTAATTTTAGAGACCAAGAAGCTAATTTTTTTCTAAAAAGTTTAGATTTTTGTCCTTGTATTTTTATTGTTTGAGACTGAAAATGTCATTTTATGTTTAAGTTAGTTACCAGTTAATTACCTACCTAAATTATTAAGACTGAGAAAATTTTAAGTTATTTTAAGTTTATATTTTTCCAGAAGACGGGAATTTATGTTTAATAGCAGTTGATTAATGTTAAGGTTTAAAAGACTGATGATTAAAATGTACATGGTACTAAGTTCCTATTGAGTAATTAAACTTAATAATAAACTTAAAATTGCATTTTATTTTAGATTAATATTTAAAGATCCACTGTGTACCTACCCGATTCACTGTGAACTAAAGGTATATTCACTGTACCCGACCCGGTACACAGTGGCTCAGTGGGACTTTTTTTTTTTAAATGCTTTCTATCTCCTTTTTCATTTATCGGTTGGACAAAATACAAGAAAAAATATAAAATAGATTAAATACACTACGTACGAGTCCTATTTGTAACTTCCTAACACTACTACAAATAAAGAGAGAGCCGTCTAAAAAAAAAGTGAGCCACTGTTGCCGCCTTGACCCTACATATTTTTCAAAGTTTTAACAGTAAGATATAAAGAATCACACAGTAAGAAATATTTAAGGAAACTAGACTTCACATAAGTACAAATCTTATTTTGACTTGGACAAGTTATTAAGACATTCCATAGATTTAATAATGATTGACGGCATACACTGAAAAAAGTTTTGAGTAACAAATAACAAACAATTGAGTAACCTGTTACATAAAAATAGTGACTACATAACTATAGTTCTTATTAGACAAATTCAGTTTTGTTAATAGAGATCTGTTATTAGTAGCTCGACAAAAATGATAACTTCTTAACAAATTTATTATTCACGTTGTACCAAAGTGTTCTAGAATAAATAACTTAATATGTGTAATATAAAACAAAAGTGTTATGTAAAAATAGCCACGTTTTATTGTTAGCGCGTACAAATCCGTTTGGTTAAAACTTGGTCATGGGTTTGGTATAGTTCAGTTATTAGTAACATCACTATAATATTATTGTAACCAAACTATTTTGTTATTTGTAACTGAACTTTTCGGTTAAAAGTAACAGCACTATAATATTATTGTAACCAAACTATTTTGTTATTTGTAACTGAACTTTTCGGTTAAAAGTAACATAACTTTTTAGTTAGAGTGACTGCTCCGATCAGCCCGCGAAATTCAAATTTTCTTACGTTTTTTTGCAATTTGCAGGCCAGTGCTAGGTTGTATGTTGATTAAAATATTGTTCGCGATTGTAAGACGTATGTAGTTACAGAACTAATAATCATCAAAAGCATCAGTACAATCCTCCAAGTTCTAAAAGGTCTAGCAAAAAAGATTTTTTCAAGGTCAAAGTCATTGCTAGACCTTTTAGAACTTGGAGGATTGTACTGATGCTTTTGATGATTATTAGTTCTGTAACTACATACGTCTTACAATCGCGAACAATATTTTAATCAACATACAACCTAGCACTGGCCTGCAAATTGCAAAAAAACGTAAGAAAATTTGAATTTCGCGGGCTACCCTGTAGCATCAGCCTGAAGTGTTTTTTTTTTCCTTACCTATAAGAAGTTTTAGCAAGATATATCCTTCCCCAAATCTTACCTACTATGGTATTCATTTCGGTTACAAACTTGAGATAGAATAAGAGAAACAACTTTGTTTTTTACAATTATATTTATTTATTAAGTATCAAATCAATTAATTTTAGTAGGAACTTATAATTAATTCAGACAAAGAGCTAGCACACCATACTAGCCAAACCTAGCTACATACACTAAAATAGTATTTAAAATTCGATCATTTCCACTAGTTTCATTGAAGTTAAAAATTGAAACTAATGCAAACTACTTTTTTCATTCCATTGTAGTTAATTTTTGCTAAATGTTGTAAACATCTATACATACATCCTCACAAACTTTCTATTTCTATTTTCTAGTAGGTAGCATTTACCAAAAAATAACTACAATGGAAATAGTGGAAATAAATAGTTGCACTAGTTCCGTTGTGTAGTCCAATGGAACTAGTGGGATCAAAGTAGTTGCATTAGTTCTATGGTGGAACAGTTCAACGGAACTAGTAGGAATGATTTCCATAGGCAAACTGCCCCTGATAGGAACCTATATCGTAACCTATGGTATATTTTAGAGGGTACTAATAGTAGTTCATTGAATAGACAATTAGCTCTGTATAAGATACGGAGCTAATTGTCTAACTGAGGAGCTATTTAAAAAAGTGTATGAGGCGACGTTTTTAAAGTAATATATCTCTGTTGATTTTCAACCTACACCTTCTTTGCGTCAAGACAATTAATATATTTTTTTCCAAAGTGGTAACTGTTCGATCTGATAGAAACCAATATTTATTTTTTAATATTTTTATTTATGCTTAGTTCATGGAAATTTAGATAAAATAAACTGTAAAATGTAAAATAAACACTGAAATTTGTTTTATCTTTCTAGCTTTAAAATCAACAGATATATTATTTTGAAAAAATGTCGCCCCCAGACACTTTTTTTTTAAATAGCTCCTCAATTAACTAAGATATATAGCTAATTTTCTATTCAATTAACTACTATTAAATAAAATAAATAAATAAATATTCCACAACTATCACACACCGCCATCTAGCCACAACCAAGCTAAGCAGAGCTTGTGTTATGGGAACTAGACAACTGATAAACTTACTTATATATTTCTAAATACATACATATTATAGAAAAATTACAACCAGACACAGAACAAATGATCGTGCTCATCACACAAACATTTGTCCTGGGTGGGAATCAAACCCACGACCTCTGGCATAGCAGTCAGGGTCACTAGATCAACAGGCCAGTCATATTAGTACAACTAGCTGTTGCCCGCAACTTCGTCTGCGTGGGCAATATAGAATAGTCAAAATACTACTTATCCCGTAGGTGCATTCTTTCACGTGACAGTATAATTAGGATTAGCACTTAGCAGTCGCATAGATTCATTGATCAAGGTTGTGATGTGGATGTGACCATTTATCTAAACAAAAGAAGTAAAGTTTGTGACGTTGTGAATATCTCTCGATCTATGCTTTGAGTCTGACAAAGCTGTCATTTGTACATTTTCTGCAGCTGCTGCGACTAATCAGAAGCCAGAAAGTCTGTCAGTCTTACCATGGATATCGTCTTGTGTAGTTGACTGGATTGAAGATAGGTAGATAGGTAGTCGCTCCAAGCAAAATATTGGTACTCAAACAGATTCGGTGACTGGAAACCAACACCAACATAATTGGGGAATAGCTGGATGGATGATAAAATGAGTCATCATCATCAGCAGGCGCATAGGGTAGGATAGTTTCACTTACTCACTATGGTAAGGCTGACTCCACATTAGGCGTGCGCGATCCTCGGGCGTGTGAGTAGCGCGGGCGTCGCGAGCGCGCTGCGTGAACGTCGCGTTTTGCTGCCCTGTGGCATGTGTGAAGAGTGCAAGCGACGCGCTCGCGGCGAGCACGCGGCGCTCGAGTTGCGTTCTTACCCCTTCGCCCGCTATCCCCGCCGCCCGCTAAACGCCTTAGCAGTTACGCGTCAAGGAGAGCGGCGCGTGCGCGCCGCGAGCGCGCTGCAAATGCCGCAGGGCAGCAAAACGCGACGCTCACGCAACGCGCTCGCGACGCATGCGCGGCGCCCGCGCTAGTCACACGCCCGAGGATCGCGCACGCCTAATGTGGTGGCCTAAGCCGGGACTCCACCGAAATACAGCGGCGGCCCTAGCCATTGCGAGGCTACGTGCGGCAGGTCTATGCGAGGCCCTTTGTCCTACGTGAAAAGTATGTGTTGCGAGAGTAAGCTGGTGTTTTGATTTAGCTAAACGTCATGTTTGAGGAGAAATGCTCAAGTTAAACAAATTAATACAATTTTATTTTTACTACAGTTTATATTTAAAGAATCACAAAATTAACAATAATTAAATGATCTGATGCTTGCGATTTTTCTTAAGACTAAAATTTTTAATTAAACCAGATTAATCGAATGGATGAGCAACGTCATTTTCGATCGAAAGAATAGCAAGGGCTGAAAGTCGATCTTGTGTCATCGAATTCCTTATCTGCTTTTTCGATATTATTATTTTATTATTCGAATTCTCAAGACTATTTCGGTATTGGGATAAATTTCAGTAAAATTATTTTCTTTATGTATTTCAGCACCGAGATAATATTCAGCTCTTCGTATAACTGATTCAGGGCCGTCTCTAGCTCATGTAGCGCCCGGGTGCAATCATGACCCTAGCGCCCCCTATGTATTGAAAGATTGTGACTTGAGTAGTTCAAACGTCGTAAATAAGACAGTTCATACGAAAACTAGGAGTTGTTTTCTTGTTAATAAAAGGACTTAAAAGCGGCGCTACCTTCTAGGTTCGGCTAAAAAAGGATGATAAAAATAAAACAAGTGGAAAGTAAAGCACCCGCGAGCGTAACGAGCACAAAAATGTTTGAGGTTTGGGTCACTAAAGCACCTAAACTTGTATAAGAAACAAGAGTGCAAGGTGAAGTCGCGAGCGTAGCGAGCGCGAAAATTTTGAGTTTTGGGACATAAAAGTACTCTAATCAAGTTAGAAGGAAAGGTAACGTCAAGTGAACAGCCGCGAGCGCAGCGAGCGCGAATTTTTTTAAATTGTTTGTTTAAGGACTCTCAAATTAAATTCGGAATTAAGCACAAATAAAAAGAATCCGTGACTGGATCGAGAGCCAATTGTTTTTGTTACTTTGGTGTTCCAACTTTTTGTTAAATTGAGGACTCAAAAAGCAAACGCAGAATGAATTAGAAATAAAGAATGCACAATTGTTTTTCTTGGACCAGATATATTATATTTTTTAATTATAATTTTTTATATTAGTTTGGGTTGTAGCGCGAGGCCCCCCCAAGCGCGAGGCCCTGTGCGATGGCACAGTTCGCACACCCCTAGGGCCGCCACTGCCGAAATATTTGCATTAGTTCACGAATAGGTAAAATGTACGTATCTGTGAGAGTCCACTTCATGTGTTCGTACTTGAAACCTGCAGTTTTGCCAAGATTTTCAAAATGTACGCTCGCAATTTGTCATTTCTTGGTGGAGCCAGCAAATCAAAAGAAACATAAGTGTTGTATACTGTGCGTCACTACCGCACACCGGGAAAATTTCGCTCTTGCGGAGGACATTTATATACCATATTTTGTGTCACACGTAAACAGGACGACAGTAAGTATCCACCGAAACACTTTCAAAGATCTGATGAACGAACAAATCAGACCTGACTTGGTCACCTGGGGCCAATCAGAGCTCTATGAAGCGATAATACGCTTTGGCTCCTACTGTTATTGTGGTTTCTGAAAATTTATTCACCTCATTCAACGATGAATGTAATTCTGATGGTACTATTAAGAACACTTGCTTAGCGCAAAAGCTGACGTTGGAAGGTCAACTCTTTTGACTTCTCGAATAGGATACCATTGGTTTTTGTGCAATGCACACCTGCAATGCATTCTGGATTAGGATAGGATATAGGTGGATAGGATTTGCAACAGATAACAATTCTGTCTTTGTGATTAAATGACATCAAACGTAGTTTTATATAAAAGGTGTTTTTTTAGACTTGGCTCGGGTCTTACTGAGACTGTTCGTAATCGTGAACAGTGTATTTGCGATCAGAAGTTGAAAGTAAGCATGTCTCTGGTATGCGGCGCGGAATTTGTACGTTTTCAGACGCATAAAGCATTTTACGTGTGTATGGTATTAAATAGAGAAAGCTCCCATTTCTTATCTGCACTTTGTATCTGGGCTTGTTTTTAAAGCTACTGAATCCTACATTACCTACCTCACGCTTAGCAGCGCTTGCGAGAGATAGGTCCTCATTTCTTCTAGGATTAAGTTTACATATTTTGCATCAGAAAAATAATTAAGGTCTACTTAATACTACTCACTCAAAGTAATTTGTTTTAAGGCCACCACATTAGTGGAAGATAAGCTAAACTATGTTTATGAAAAAATCCTGATATGAACTCCATCTGTAACTTTAAATGATAATTAATTGTTCCACTAAAGTCATCATTTTTGACATAATGTTCAAAAAATAATTTAGATGGCACCGTTTTAAATTTGGCTGAGAACTATTAATTTTCCTTTCATCAAGGTAATAATTATAGTTGGATTTTGATGTGGCACGGCAAACTGACAAACACTATTGAAATGTCTATCGAAAAATTACACTACGTGTTAAAATATGGTGAATTACGGAAAATACACAACTCCATCTGTTGAAATAATAATCCTCTATAAATAATGTATGGTAATATTGTCATTTACCACCTCGCTCCTTTGACAAATTTGATGTATTTTATTTACCACAGATGGAGCTACTTTAACCTTGGCTAAACAAAATTTTCATATTTTTTTTTTTCCGAAGTTACTTATAAAGGTGTGATTTTCTGTGTAAAGATTAATAAAAGGCCGATCAACTAATATAAGTACAACATTCAAATAGATTGCGTGTCGTAATATTTTACATCTTGAATTCACAAAATTAATCATATCTTTTGATAGAGTGAATCGATTTCGATGAAACAAAAACTAAGTAATACCCCAAGTTACGTAGAATTTTTGTATATGTTACCGGCAATCTGTATAATTCAGGTATTCTATACAATACCCAGGCAATGTATATAATACCTGGGGCGTCCAGGCAATGTATGAAATATTATGGATATTATTGTTCATTAGATACTTTACCTAGGTAATGTATATAATTCCTAGGGATTGTATAGATTACCTGATGGTGCATCGGCAATGTGTAAAATAAATCGATTTTGGTCTATATTTATCAATTTTGACAGGCCTACCTATAAAATGACGTGCAAATAAAACATGTTCCATTACTTAAAATCAACTTTATTAAAATTAACAATTAAAGTGCTCCTTAAAATAATTGTTCTTCAGAAGAATTAAGAATTACTACAAAAGATTTATTTAATCTTAACTTACCTACTAGGCCCTATACAAGGATAGATAGGTCTAATGTCTAATCAAAATTAAGTATAAAAAAAATCTTTATTCTTAAAATCTTTATTCTTACATGAGGAACTATCATGACATTTTGTACGTAATAAGCATAAAAAACTAAGAAACAAAACAATTCTGTAAACATAATAAGTAGGTCTTCTGCCTAATAAAAATTAAGTTAAAAAACTATTTGTTCTTACATGAGGAACTATCATGACATTTTGTACGTAATAAGCATAAAAAACTAAGAAACAAAACAATTCTGTAAACATAATAAGTAGGTCTTCTGCCTAATAAAAATTAAGTTAAAAAACTATTTGTTCTTACATGACATTTTGTACGTAATAAGCATAAAAAACTAAGAAACAAAACAATTCTGTAAACATAATAAGTAGGTCTTCTGCCTAATAAAAATTAAGTTAAAAAACTATTTGTTCTTACATGAGGAACTATCATGACATTTTGTACGTAATAAGCATAAAAAACTAAGAAACAAAACAATTCTGTAAACATAATAAGTAGGTCTTCTGCCTAATAAAAATTAAGTTAAAAAACTATTTGTTCTTACATGACATTTTGTACGTAATAAGCATAAAAAACTAAGAAACAAAACAATTCTGTAAACATAATAAGTAGGTCTTCTGCCTAATAAAAATTAAGTTAAAAAACTATTTGTTCTTACATGAGGAACTATCATGACATTTTGTACGTAATAAGCATAAAAAACTAAGAAACAAAACAATTCTGTAAACATAATAAGTAGGTCTTCTGCCTAATAAAAATTAAGTTAAAAAACTATTTGTTCTTACATGACATTTTGTACGTAATAAGCATAAAAAACTAAGAAACAAAACAATTCTGTAAACATAATAAGTAGGTCTTCTGCCTAATAAAAATTAAGTTAAAAAACTATTTGTTCTTACATGAGGAACTATCATGACATTTTGTACGTAATAAGCATAAAAAACTAAGAAACAAAACAATTCTGTAAACATAATAAGTAGGTCTTCTGCCTAATAAAAATTAAGTTAAAAAACTATTTGTTCTTACATGACATTTTGTACGTAATAAGCATAAAAAACTAAGAAACAAAACAATTCTGTAAACATAATAAGTAGGTCTTCTGCCTAATAAAAATTAAGTTAAAAAACTATTTGTTCTTACATGAGGAACTATCATGACATTTTGTACGTAATAAGCATAAAAAACTAAGAAACAAAACAATTCTGTAAACATAATAAGTAGGTCTTCTGCCTAATAAAAATTAAGTTAAAAAACTATTTGTTCTTACATGACATTTTGTACGTAATAAGCATAAAAAACTAAGAAACAAAACAATTCTGTAAACATAATAAGTAGGTCTTCTGCCTAATAAAAATTAAGTTAAAAAACTATTTGTTCTTACATGAGGAACTATTATGACATTTCGAAGTGCATAAAATCTTACTTTTAAGACAAGAACACTTTTTAGTATCGCAGTGTTTTTTGCAACTACATTTGACAAATCCCTGACCTGTCCCCGTAGATTGCTGAGTCGCAACTGTACGGAGTGTCGTTTCTAGATTAGGTACGTCTTCTTTTTTAAGTAATTCTTGATGACAAACTGTAAACTGCTGTCTTGAATACAATGTCTTAACAACGCCTTGCTTTGTGCCTAGTTGATAAAGTTCGTCATCTGTTTTCTGTAGGACTACAGCTAGTATATTGCGAGCATCACCGCGACCTCTGTCGACTTCCGGAACAGGGATTCTTACAGTGGTACCCAACGCTACTGGGGGGAATTTTTTTTCAGAAGTTTTAAGCATTTTCTGAGCTTGCTCTGTCAAATTATCTTTGGAACTGATGCGGTTTTCTACAGCTAAAGCGTTTTTTGCACATAAAGGGCAAACAACTTTAGAACCACAGCCTTCAGCCATATTTTTTTCCGGAGCAGCACAAATAGCATGAATAGGTCTATTGCACATTCTACACGAATGAGCACCTGTTGTCTCTTCGGAACAAACGCAGCACACGAGTGGAGTACTTAACTCTCTAAAACTCAGATCATTTAACGGTTGATCATTTACCTCAGAAGGAACATCTTCAACATTCGCAGGCTTATCAGAAATCTCGTTACTTGGTATAGTCATGTGTTCATCATGCGCACTTTGAACATTTAAAGCTTCATTATGGATCTCAGCACTTTCGATGGCAGGGCTTTGTTGGTGTTGAGCCTGTAGAGGTTGATTTTATGCCCCAGCTGGATCTACTATTACAGGTCCTGAAGATTCTGAAGCAATGGGTATACTTGGTGATGAATTAATTACATTTTCTAAATCCTCTTCACTTTCTAGGTTGTAAGTATCAACGAGAGGCAAAGATATACCGACTTTTATTTTAGATCCAAAAAGAGCTTCATAAGGTGTTCTTTTTATACCTGAATGAAACGCTCTATTCTTCATGAGTTGGACAAATCGCAGACTATCACTCCAACGTTCGCTATCATTATCTTGCATCCAAGTTGTTAGCATGTTTTCGATGTCCTGGTTCGCTCTTTCGACACTCCCCTGACTTTGGGAATGTCTAGGCTTGCCATGCACAATTTTTAAGGTTGGCCAGTATGTTTTAAGACTGCTTACAATTTGGTTTGAAAATTCTCTACCGTTGTCTGATTGTAGGATTGCTGGTGCACCAATCAGTGTAAAAATATCCAGTAAATTGTACGCTACTTCCTCCGCGCGTTTTGTTTTCAGTGCTCTTAAAATTACAAACTTCGTCAGGTGATCCTGATATACCATAACAAATTTATATTCCCGGTCTGGATGAGACTGATAGTCAATCAAATCTACTTGACAGCGAGAATTAAATTCAGATGAAAGTATGGGCTTGACGACGATCCCTTTTTTTATTCCTCTTTGTTTTTGCTGGCACGGTTCGCAAAGTTGCAGATATAGTTCAACATCGTGGCGAGTTATATTCTTGTATCGTGTAGAAAGCTCCTTCAGCATTCGGTCTCGTCCGCCATGGCCGATACTCTGATGTGCGTCGTGAAGTACTTGGAATAATTCACTATCAGTGACGTAGTATATAATATTGGTATTCGGTGTATTCACAGGAAATATCAACTTATGTTTTTGACCAACAGTTATAAAATCATAATGCTTCAATAACCAGTAATCCCGGGGTGACTTCTTTTCGGCTGTTTTCGCATTTTTTATTTCTTCTAATAATTGTTGATACCGTTGATCGTCAATAAATGTGCGATTTTTAGTACTTGCTGCGTGTCTTTTAATTCGCAATTGTGAACAAAACCTTTCTCTCATCTCAGATATTCGTTGATCGGCTGTCATTTTTAATGAAATAAATTCACTAACGAAAAGTAACAAAAGTATCGTAAGGATTACTCAATGAACTCATTACATGCTACGCGCGTCCTCCCGCCAGCGTCGCACGCAGCAGAATGAAATACAAGCAAGTAAGATATTTCGCTAGGTACTCTAAACAAGTCGCAACACGATCCTGCCCGCACGATCCTTCCCTGCACTTGTCTTTTACATACATTACCGGCTGCGCCTTCGGTATTGTATACAATACCTAGGAAAAGTATAAAATAAATAATATTTCATACATTACCTACACGTTTTAGGTATTCTATACATTGCCTAGGTATTGTATACAATACCGGATTATACAGATTGCCGGTAACATATATAAGCATTGTCTGCATTTAATTCGTAGATTTTACGTGAATCGCGAACATACAAACAGATAAACAGACAAACAGACAAAAATGACAAAAATGATGGAAATAGGTTCTGTTAGTTATCCTTTAACATGCTGGCTATTTTTTTTGTCAATTTCTTCAATGTACAAAAATTACTTTTCTACAGATTTATTATATGTATAGATATAACATAGGTTACATTATAGGTTCCTATCGGGGGCAGCTTTTGTTTTTTTTTTTTTTTAGTTTAAGATTACAGTGTGATTTACATTGATTGAAAAGTATTATCAGAATCGGAATTTAATATCCTACCCCTAGCAGTAGCATGACTATGGTATAGATGTTTTCGATAGGTATTTCTTAAATGGAAAGAACGATTACAATCATCTTCAATGCAATGATAAACACTAAAATTTTGTCTTTCATGATTCAAAGAAAAATGTGTCATTAGGTTCGGTACACTTGTCAGGTCTTTCAAACATAGGAAACACTTGGGCATTTTAGTTTGTATGCTTATATGCGATTTGTGTGATCAATGCTTGTTCTTTATGTTTTAATGCCGAGATCCGATATAAGTGTATTTACTGCAGTAAAGCTTTTATCATATTTCGTTTTTAACTCAAAAAGTACAGTTTGTACAAACTGCCAGACATGACGGGACTCTTTAGGATATTCAGCATTCAATACAAAAATCGCCTTTAAACAAGCTTCTACAGCTTTTGTAATAGTTGGCATTTCATATGTTATGTTATTAATCACTATGTACCTTGCTGTAATTGATTTATTCGGTGACACAACTGCAATTACAAAAGGTTGCATTTGAAGGTCCATTTCCATAAGCTTGTCTCTTTTTCTTGTTATCTCTACTGCTACCTCAGCTGGACTTGCGACTTGAGTTATGAAGCCTTCCAATACCTCTCGCTTTGATGGTCTCCATTGTGTCTTTTTAGTTGCTTTCTTTGTAGAAGTAACATTTGATGTGCTCATCAAAAAAGGTAGCGATGTTAGAGCGGCTAAATCAGTTTGTTCTTCATTGGACTCTGTAATAAATAAGAAAAAATAAATAACCCTCTTTCTAGCGCTGTCAGATAATTAAATAACCCTTCAGGTATCTCCATCAAAGGAAGAAATCATCAATTATCATCATCATCATGTAAGTTACAAGGCTGATGAACGACCGGACAAGCCCTGGTTGCCAATCATTCCCACTAATTCCGTTGAAGAATTCCATCATCATCGTGATTGTGATTCAGCCTGCATTGTCCTAGCTAAACCACGAACAACATAAAAATCTTTCACCCAGTTTATTGTTTCCTGTGATGTGAACCGACAACCTATGAATCAAAAGTCAAGGCTGTGAATGACTGGACCATGGAGGTAGTTATTTTCACATAAAAACGGATATCACTAGTGCAAAGCTATTGCTGCTGCTGTTTATTTAGAAGAAGTAAGAACAACAAATATTAAAACGAAAAAACCTTATTCACTTACCATCAATCTCATTTATTAATCCTTTCTTTTTTGCAATGCTTATAAGTTTTGATTTAATTAAGGGCCAATTTTCATTAAACTTGTCTCCGTAGTCTGGGTACATTATCTTAAAATCCTTCAGTAACTGAAAATAAATGTTAGATTAACAGAAATCAAGTAGAAAAAAAAAATTAAGTACCTAACTGTGGTTTCTAGTCACCATATATTACCAGTTGCCCTTGTTTCGAACACCACCTGAGGCAAATAGGAATGATTACCCACAAAGCAGGAGCAACTGGGAATATAGGATAAACTTCAAGGGCAAACTACTAACATGACTTACCAAATATATTCCACCGGACAGATTGATAGCCTTATATTTTGTGAAATAATTTGAAATCGTCATATTTTTAGAAGCAAGATCGTTTAACCTTTCTTTAGTAGTAACTTCCCAATATGATTCTACCATTTGCCATGGATCACAGTTGTTCTGAAGCCATAATAACTTCTCTGAGATGTCAACACTTTTGCTTCCTTCGAGGTGACTAATAGCTTCCTGTGCACTTGTACTGGGCCGGGGGGAATATTGCTCATTTGAGTTTGAACTGCTTGAGGAGCAATGTCTTTCAAAACTTTTAATAATTCCTGATTTGATAAAATCTCGGCGACGTTGTCGATATTGGTCTAGTAATTTTCCTTTTGCCGAAGTCTTTTGCAGCGGGGCGTATTTACAGTATATACATGGCTAGTACGCAAGCGTGTGAAACTAGTCGCGAATAGATTGGAATTCACTTTTTATACAAAGTCTTCCGATGTATACAGCAGCAGTACGCAAATACTCGCATATATTTTGTAGTGGCCAAAGTAACTTGCTTTGTTCCATATTATACAGTGCTAGTCCGCATGCAAACTAATCGTGTATACACTGGAATAGGCGCGAAAAACTTTACGATTCCAATCTATTCGCGAGCAGTTGCATGCTGCCATTTTGATTAAAACACGACCTAGCATTTAATGTTAATTTAAATATTAATAATGCTCGTAAATTCAATTTCTTTTTGTATATTTTTTAAACAAGTTGATTTTTTATGGGAAATATAAGTGCAGCCACAAAATTATTTATTGAACACATGATTAAGCTTCTAATTTTACATTATTTATACATTGTCATCTAATTTACTAACTGGGCCTCGTTTTTAGTATATTGCCATTTATAACCTTCAATTAAAAAACATTGTATTAAAAATTGAAGTTAGTGACGAAATCGAATCGCTGCAAAACCGACTCCACGTAGTCTTGTCTGCCCTACCCCTAGAGTGCAATTCAAAACCGCGTAGGCGCGGAGGGGCGAGGTGGCCTGCGAGCTGAGCCGCAGGTAGTTTAAACGCTCGCCGCCGCGGCTGAGGCTGGCCGGCTGAGCCGGCCAGCAAGCCGAAGCTGAGCGTGAAAACCATCTGCGACGATAAGCTCGCATGGCAGCGCCGGAGCCCCGCAGCACCGGAGCCGTGACAGAAGCGATGCTTTCTGCATGTTGCTTACATTTTAAACGTACTGAGTTAAAAAAATAGAAGCTAATTAAATATATTTTATGGTGTCATTTAATAGTATTTTAGAAGTTTACTGTTAGAATGCATGCTACAAATTTAGATGCTAAAAAATAACCATCATGCTGAGTTGTAATTAGAGTGGTTTACTTAGAAGATACTAGTGGCTAAGATAGTATTATTTAGATGCTCGTTAATTGTGGCTGACTTAGTAATTTAGAAGGCAACATACATTTTTGGGGGCGAATAATGATATTAAAAAGAAGCCTGTTTAATTAGCACCCATTTTTAATAAACAAACTCAGATTCAAAAGCCTTTTTTATTTAATGCTTTACCTAATATTAATTTTGTATAGTTAAATTTGACCGTGTATAAATTGGAATGATGCATGTGCACATCTAAGCTACGAATTATACTCGAGCAGTACGCAAAATTCGTGTATACTTTGAAATCACAAATTAAAAAACAGCATTACAAAATATCAACGAGCAGTTTCCTATGGATGCGTTTTGGCTATGTACACTCTGTAAATACGCTGCAGCGGGCTGAAGCTTGCATATGGTATAAAATATACCGATGAACTTTCCTGTTTGAAGATTTTGCTTATTTCATATGCCAGTTGATAAAACCTTGAACTAGGAATTTTTTTCTCTGCATCGTTTTTCAGCTCGTGTGTAATTATTAGATTACAAAGTCTTCGCCTGGCTGCATTATTCAAGAGACCCTTTTCTTGGTATTGCAGCAAAAGACCTTTCCCTTCATTTGATGAACTTAGGATTCCATATAATTCCTAGAAACATTTATATAATTATTAATAGAAAGGAAAAAAAAAACATAAAAATGTAAGGCTTTGGAAAGAATAAAATACAGTCTTAAAATAGTCAACTGTTCCTCTTTCTTCCCCAACACCTAGAATTAAAAAATTAGCAAAATCCTAAAAAGAATGTCAAAATAACTAACGCAATCATATTCCGGCTTGTCCTCTTCTATTTCATTAATTGTTTCAGACGTTTCAGGGGTGTCCTCATCATCAGGTAATGTCTGTACAACTGGCAAATCTTCCACTGGATACAGCATTATTTGGTTGTTTGAGTCCGGAGTAGTATTAGTACACTGAAATATAAAATAATAACCTGATCAAACTCTAACATGGTTTTATATGACGACCACTGTCCGAGACAGTGACAGGGACTGATGGCTGAACATGAATTCCAAAGCACAGGATAACCGACTGGACAGACAACAACCCTGGATTTGGTTCGGCCTGCATTATCCTAATCAAACTGGGAACAACTTCACAAAATGACTCATGCTCCAAGTATTTTCCATGGGATTCAATTCCACAACCTCTGGATCAGGTGCCAAAGCCCCAAACCACTAGACCACAGAGACAGTAATGAAATTAAAAAGTAATCATTACTAACATACATACATGAATTATAACATATATACATGTTTTTATTAAATATTTTAATGTTAACTAGCAAATGTCACGCGATTTCACCCGTGTAGTTCCCGTTCCCGGACTATGAAGATAAACTATAGCCTATGTTACTCAGGGTAAATGTAGCTTTCTAATTATAAAAGGATTTTTGAAATTGGTGCAGTAGTTTTTGAGTTTATTCATTACAAACATACACACACACACAGAAATACAAATCTTTTCACTTTATAATATTAGTGTAGATTTAAATGACTAATTAAATATTAATTATTGTTATTATTACTTACAGTGTTCTCAAAAGCATTTGACATTATATTGGTCAAAAGTTTGATTTGTGTCGTCAGCTTAGCCCGGTGTCCAATAATTGGCACTAAGTCTTTCAGGTCAGCCTCTGACAACATTTGGAGAGTCTCCACATCAATGGATTCTTCTGAAATAATATGGATAAGTTTAGTCTTTTTATCTCCGCACTAAGTCAGTTAGTCAGCTTGTTTACTAGTACCACGGGACTTTTCTTAATAAAATTAAGAGTTGGTTGGGAGAGGACAGGCCCTAGGTTATGTAGGTGCGGGGGTCAGTGGTTCATCTTTGGGTGTGGTAGGTATGCAGTTAATAATATCATACACTAGGAAAGCAAAAGACCTGCATAAATATTGCCCTGTTTAAAATAGTGACTTAACGAATGAAACACTATTGTCCTAATTATGTAAGAAATAGAAGTGAAAAACACTCACCCAAAAATTTTGGAATGTAAGCTTCCAATCCCCAAGACCGCAGATAGTCCGAGATCGTTTTCTCTGCCGCCTCGTCTACCGGCGGCGGCTCCATTCTTGAAATCTTCTTGACGTTGCTTGATGATATATGATTCATGCATAAAATCGAAAACGCCGGCTTTCCGCACAACAGACACACATCCACTACCTCTCGCAACGCAACACGAGAAGAACAGGTTTCTACAGGTTCGTGACCGTTAGGCCGGCTCCACACGTTGGCCCCAACGCTCGTTCCAACGTTGGACCGTAAACTCGGTGAAGCGTCCACACGTTGGCGCATAACTTAGTTCTGTCCCGTCAGGGCCAATGTAAAGATGTCCGATACAGAAATCGAAACTGCTCTCAGCGCGTTTGTAGTGATGAGTGCAAATTTATATTTGTTACTGAGAAAAAATAAAAAACCACGTCAAAGAAAATGGTGGATGACGACACACCATAAAACACGGAATCGTCCATGCCGGTGGCGATTTGCTAGACGAGGAAGCCATTTTTACTCGACGTACGCACTCGCTGCGTGTTGTGGCAGAACTGAGCAACGCGCCAACGTGTGGACGGAACGCCAACGTTGGCGCGCAGATTCCTTTGATGAAACCGACACGAGACGGCCAACTACCAACGCTCGCCCCAACGTTGGGACGAATGCCATTTTCTCGATCCACACGTTGGACGAATAGCGTTGGGACGAGCGTTGGGGCCAACGTGTGGAGCCGGCGTAAGTGTTTGATGTAACCAAAACGTTTTGTTATGCGCAGCATAACTTTATTCACCACCTATTATATTGCTGTATTATTGATAACCAAAAATATTCTAAAACCAACATAATCAATATTAGTTATTCTCAGCCAAATTTTTTGTTTATTTTTAGTAACTTTGCAAAACAAATCTCAACAATACTATTTAGCTGGTAACAAACTAATATAGCAGACTTGAAAAACAGCAACTATTCGTTAAAAAAATAGTTTTAGTTGGGTCAACTGTAAAGTCACAAGTGTGTAGATTATAGCAAAACATATTATGTTACAAAGTGCCGAAACCGAATTTTGTATTGGATAACATAAAATTTTGTAGCTTATAACCAACTCAAATAACAAAAATATTTTTGTAAAATGCAACAGAAGCAGTTGATCAATACGTAAATGAAATTCGTTTGTCTTTTATCAAGGTTTGGTTATTTGTGAATTAACTCAACTAGTTTTGTAAAATACTTTTTTCAGTGTACCCTCACGTTTACGAAGAAAAATTTTGTTATTTTGTGACCAGCAAAACTTGTACTCGTTATCGCTGGCATATTTCCGAGCTTGAAAAAACAATTGTCTAAGACTATTTGACAGATGATCAGACACATATATGGGTTTAGTATCTCCTGACATGCCAATATGATTTGTGTTCAATTTGTCAATTGACGGTCGACCTTTGTTGAACATTCGAGCTGCTTGCAATACCCGGTTTTTTAAAGGAACAGTTGTAAGTTCTGCGACTATCGGTCTGTTTGATCCCCTTATTCCCGGCAGACGAAAAACATCCCGCAGATCCGCCTGCTGCACAGTGACTTCGAGTTTATTGCAAGTTTGAAGCACGATAGCAGTGAGGTCGTCGGTAGACTCCTTATCCGCTTGTGGAATATTTCTAATCTCAAAACTGGACGTACGGGAATTTTGTTGTAAGTCGAGGACCTTTTTTTCTAACTCCATGATGTATATACGCTGTTCTACACGTTCCTGTTCTAATTTTTCTACGGTATTTTTCATTGTCTCGTATGCTTTATTCATAAATTCAATGGCCTTTTCAATTTCAGAATTTGTTTTCTGTATTTCTATATTTTGATTTTTTACCTCATTGATGTCAGTGGTAATTTTTTTCAATACAGCGTCTTGCTCCTGTTTCCATGACGTAAGCATATTCATAATTTTATTTTCAAACGATATATACATACTGTTTGATGGTGCTAGTGGTTGCTGATCGGGAGAGAAGTCAGGACAAAAGCGTTTGTTGTTATTTCTCGTTGTAACATTTGATAGCCCAACCTCGGTTTCGATAGAAGATATATCGGGGGATGACGTAGCAGGCTGTGTTGACACAACAGGAGTTTCTGGCGGAGTACGCTGCATTTTCGCAGTGTAAAAATGAAGTTATTACAAAGCAATCTTAACGCAGCTAGTAAGCGTTATCAGTTGTTTGCTGGAGCGAGCACAACAACACACGCGCAGGTGGGGATGTCGTTGTCGTAGTTCGTAGTGAGTAGCTGTTTCGGTAATTGTGATGACGCTTACTATGGCCGAGTGTGGCGAGACAGCGACTGCCGTGCAGCCATGCGATTCTGTAACAAACACATCATCGATGCTAACAACGACGAGTTCACAGATGTCGCATCGTAGACATCGCTTTTAAAAACAACGTTGATAAAAACCGTATTCGCTTAGCAAAAAAACTCGTCGACGATCTGACGAACAACGATGACGGCTAGGATGTTTACAGTGTTGCCAAAATTCCATTTAAAGTATAATCGAGAAAATCTCGACTAACGTTTTTTGGCGTTATTTCGACATTTTAAATCAATGTAAATGCATAATATGTATGTTTAAAACACATTCTATCCGTTACGCAACGAATATTTAATTAATTATATCATTTTCGATATAGAAAATAATGACTCAAATCTTTGACATTTGTTATAAGGTTATGTAGTATAATATATAGTCTGTGTCATTTCAAAACTTCAAAACCAAAACAAACATTTTGCTCATATCTAGATTATATGTTTATTTATCTAAATACGAGAATCGAGATTTCAAAGCTCCAAATGGCTATAAGCAGTCAAGTGAACTTTAAAAAAGTTGTACCCATAGCCAACGGCATTCTACTTGTCCTGTGTTTTAGTTTGGTTCCAAAACTATCGAAAGTAAGTACACAATACGTAACATTTATATTTTAATATACAATACAGTATTTGTGAACTACGTCTATTAACTAAAATATTTATCTTTTAGTGTCTCGCAACGCACTGCCTTCGTTGAGTCAGCTGGAAGAGCTAGTAAGCTTTTTGGAAAGCAAACCATGTTTGATTATGATGGGCCATTCTCGTACTGCGAATGCGAGCATGCATGCATGCATGCATGATCCGAAAACAACAGCCCTAAACAGGGAAGTAGTGGGTGTATGAAAATATTGGAGCAGTGGTGTAAGGTTAGTAAACAATAATCATTTATGAACCTATATAGTGTGTGTTCACCGTTCCATTGAATCATGGTAAGTATAGTAGGTACTCTTTTACACTGTGTTTTCTATGTATTAGGTACTAAATTAGCATTGACAGCAGGCAAATACAATGACTACTCTATCCTTCAAATTCAATCATAAAGGCATTTGAAATTGCAACTGAAAGTTAAACCACACCAAGCAAACAGTTGTTCTATTTATTTTATATATTAGGTACACCATATAATTTTTGCTTGTGTTACAGTACTGGAAGGACAAAAAGGAGCAGTTCAGAGGAAGTCCAGTTCTATTGCAGCTGCGAGCCAACATGAAGAATTTGCCAGAACTCAGTGTAATCAAGTTAAAATTACATTCTATTATGCAAGGAGAATGTTTTGGAATCTGAATTTAGAAATAAATGCATGTTCATTACAATACAAAATAATAAAAAGACATGATGAATTAAAATATTGTTTTATTAATTCATGATTACAGAAAAGTTAAGTATTTTTATAAAAATTACTTTGATACCTGCACACTATTGTGTAATGTTAAAAATGTTTATATTACTATTTAACGTACACAGGTAAAATACATATGTATTGTTAGAAGGTGTCTACATAGTATTGTTTATTAAATAACTTCTAGCATGACATCCACTGTCCAAGTCACTGCTAGAGTCCGGCTTGCTTATCAACCGTTGCTTCACACGTTCAACCGTTGGGTCACAGTTGCTTCTTACCTACCTCTTATCAATAATATCTGGATGGTTGATGGCATCTACTGTATATTGTTGAGTCCTTGAGGCAGATGCTTGTGAGACATTGTTCTTGCAGTGTCACATAGCATTATTTGGTACTTAAATCCCACTAACAAAAAATTTGACAGTACCTGCAAAAGGTGGATGGACAGTAAGTTTTAGGCACCTATCCACTGTACTGTATGATGATTTATATTATATTGATTAAGTGTAATATATTGGTGCGGTTGCTAATTCCTCCTCGACGATTCGCCTTTGTTAGGAAAGGGGAAATCTCAGGAAATCTTCTTGCAACTGTCGAATCTGTTCTTCAGTCAATCTTATTATAGTTTCTATCAGTAGTTAGTTTTAGTAAATCCATAATACGTATCACGGAGGCCTGACTTCTTATTTATTTAATTATCATGATGTTTAGCTATGATGTTTAGTTTCTTCCAACGAAAAATCATACAGGAAAGACGAACTGCCATCTAAAACATTAAAAATAGGCGCAAATGTTTCAGGGATTAAAGTATGATAAACAAATCATCATAAAAACATATTTTAACATTGCAATTTATTAAATAACTTGTTTTACTTACATTTTAATCGCCTTCATCCAAGAAAACATCCACGATTTACAAGCTTTTCGGTTTGACAGATAAAATCGAAGGCGAAGGCGAGGTTGTCGTTGCAGGCGAGGATGTTTCGTGTTGCTGAATACCGATTTTCATACATTTGGCACCAAATGTTAGTTCTATGTCACGCCGTCAACATCGTTGAGGCGCTACGATCGCGCAATTTTAACTAATGAATACCGCCGAGTTTTCATCTGATGTTACAACGATGATTTCTTGGTTGTAAAGATGTTTTGCCTTAGTGAATCGCCCCCCAGAGCGCTTGAGTTCGAGTCCTGGCCGCCGCTACACCAATTAGAGCAACACACACGCCTTCTATTTGCGAAGAAACACCAAAAACACAGTCTATCCCGTTCACGGGGCGGAGTCCTGCCGTTAGAAGATCGCAAGAGTAAACGAGAATTTGTTTACTAAAATTTGACCAATAAGAAATTTAGAAATTAAAAAACACTTTAACAGTCAGGGACACACGCGACACACGTCCGCTTGCAGTGACGCTCGTAACGAGAGTCCTTAATAGAATAGAATAATCATTACGGCTAGTTGCATGCACATTTGTTACTTCAAACGGGTCGTACTTCCAGGGTAAATGAGAATAGTATTTGTTTACAGTTTCTGGGCTAATGAACGATTGATTTGCCCCGGTATCAATAAGCAATTTAAGTGGTGGACTAGAAGTTGCTATGTAAGGTAAGTAGCGCTGAGTCTGTAAATTAACTTCTATTTTAACCCGTTTGTATTCGAACCTTTCTGAAAATTTTCCTCGTTAGGAGTTGTAACGTTAGCTTGCGTTTCTTCCGGGATAGCGCCATATGTATCAGCACAAGTAGGCTGTTGTGGCATAGACATGTCATAGTAAGTGTGGTCGGGTTGTTCATAGTAGTCGCAGTGATATTCCTCATAGCTTTTATCGTAATACGGCTCGTAATAGATTAATAGATTTGGACTAATATTCTGGGGAAACTCGACCAACAGAGATACAGTATTTAAATCTCAAAAAAAATGCATTAGGGCAATGTTTGGTCTTCAAAATACTGATAGTTGTAAACCGTTTTTCATTAAATTTAAAATACTTACCTTACCTTCTTTGTTTATATATGAAGTAGTTACATTTGTTAAGAGCAACCCAAAATTATTTAGTCGCCTTGCTGATATAAGTAGTCGTACTCGCAGAGACAAAGACAAACTGTGCATTGTGCCATGCAACACTGCACTGATGCATAAGAGTGTATTCTGCCTAGCGCCTGTTTTATATAACAAAATACCAAAATGTATAACGGAGCTACCATTAAATAAATTTAAATTAAAATTAAAAGAATTCCTTATTACGAAATGTTTTTACACACTTAATGAATTCCTAAATGATGCCTAACACTTATGTTGTGACGTTTCGTTTTTGATATTCGCTACTTAATCCCTGCCTACTTATGTAAACATTTTGTACGCCACTCACAGGCAAAACATGTATGGCTCTAACTTTACGTACCTAATCTCAACACCTCATGTTTTAACAATACCTCTGGTTTGTAAACATATACCCATGTTTTAACAAAATAAATTATCTTCTTCTTCTTCTTCTTCTTAATAGGGATATTCGTAGCACTCGTTAAGGTTAATTTCTCTGCTCTTAAAATAGTTAGAAGGAGGTGGATTACCACTCTTTGTCCAATCATGACCACGCATTGGCATCGGTCTCGATACGTAATGGGATACACCATTCATAGGCTTTGGAGTATCATTCGCATTTGACCCTTTAGGTTGAAAGCTAGGCTGAGTTCTGAATGCGTTATAATTAGGTGGTCGTGCACCGAACATTTGTTGTATGCGCGGAGGGCCTTGAAATTGTGACGATTGGTTAAAGTTTGGTCTCCACATATTCTGAGAACGTTGAACAGGCATAATCATATTTGCTCGTGAAGGCCCAGGTATGCTAGAATTAAACGGCCTTTGCATAGGCGTAGACATATTCATAGGCATAGGCGACATGACAGGATTGAATGGCTTCATTGGTTGAATAGGTAGCTGAGGTTGAATTTTCTTTGCTGGTAATTGCTCATTACGTTGCTGCATATACAGAGTATTCATTTCTTCATGAACAAACTCTAAAGCCTTTTCGATCGTGTCTGGTCGCATACATCTGATACGTGATCCTAGGGGGTCACGGAGGCCCCTTAGATAAGACTGAAGGATTAACTTCTTATAGAGTGAGCGTTTCGATTCTATAGTGCTTTGAACGGTTTCATGCAAGCTAACATACGTCATTATAGTTGCGAATAAACTCTGACACTTTTCATAGTACTCCTGCGGTGTGGAGTTACCCTGCGTCAGCAGAGCCATGTCATTGTAAAGCGAGGTCTCATCGCGTTGATCGGAAAAATTGTTAATTAATGAGCTACGGATGCCTTCCCAAGTTTCTGGAACACCATTAGTATTTATCAATCGCGCTGCGGATCCGGTTACTTTATTCAGGATGCCGTTTAAAAGCGCTAGATTTGTCAACTCGCGGCCTGGATCTTGTGAAACGTATTTCTGTACTAGTTGGTCACAAAGCTTAATAAATCTGGTAAGGACATTCGTGTTCCCGTCAAATTCAGGGACAATACGTAAAGCCTTATATATTTCATCAATTGTCGCCATTTTTCCTAAGGGTAATGCTATACTACTACTACTACTATCACTATCACTATCAGCGTTTTGTCTTATTGAATCTATAAAAGCTGATCTAGAAGATTTATCTAACCTAGGGGTCCGCGATTGCCTGGGATGGAAAATCTTGGAGGATTAAAATTACACAGTAAAAATAAAAGGAAGCAACTCGAGAACTATTCTAGAGTACTTACATGCACATAATTATTGGCTTCTCTGCGGTATCTATGTCTTGATACGCCTCCCGGCTGCAGGTCCTGTAGATCCGGATACTCGTACGGTGCTTGATACCCACCCGGGTAGCTCGCGTATCCCGCCTATAATAGCGATATCCTAGCTAGCTACTCTCGCGAACCGGCCCGCGAGTATCCTACCGACTGCGCCAAATATGTGATCTGGAGCCGGAGGATGCAAAAACCAATTTACTTAAGACAATTTATTAAAAAAAAAGGAATTACAATAGTACTAAAATCTAATTAAGTGATAATTGGTCGATGCTTGTACCAAGAATGATCTTAGGTTTTGAAATTATACAGAAATAGAAATTATTGCGAAATCAAAAGTGCCGAGATAGTTCTTAAGTTGTTTGTGCATCCAAATTGCAGCGTCGGCGCCTCGTGTCGCGGTTCGCGGTCGCTATGCGCGAAAGTGGTGTCAACGGTCCGTCTATTACACCGATGTTCGATGGAATTCCGCCTATGGCACCGATGTGTAACATGTTTATTTATTTGTTTATATATATATATTATTATATATATATATTTTTTTTCATTTTTTTCATATATATATTTAGGTAAATGTTAGTATTTTAGTTAAAGCTTCTTTTCTTTTTACACACTATCTGCATCTTTTCTTATTCTAACTCTCCCATGACGGGCCTGCTGGAAGAGATTTCTTATGAAATAAGCTGTGCCTTTGTACTATGTATCAATTTTTTTTCTTCTTGTCTGTATTCTGTGTGTGTACATAAACTATTAAATAAATAAATTCCACAAGCTGTTGATTTGCATCCGTGCCATAGTCAAGGACGTAATTATACTAATGATTCTCAACCCAAATCAACAAAAAATTGGTTTTTGATTTTTTTTTTCGGAAATCCGTCAATGTCATCTAGCCGTATTTAAACTTGGCGCGTGTGTTACTGGCCTTAAAACCGTGCTGCGCCCTCACACAAACGCAAACACAAAGCATACGCAACGATTATTAATAAATTTCATTCATAAAATTGGATTACTTCTGAAATACTATGACATTACAATGACAAAAAAAGCAGTGCATATTAGCTATTTCCCCTCAACTGTAATTCCAATCGATTATTTACGTATTTTATGTCCTCCTCCTGAAGTATGGCACAAATGCAAATCAACACCTTGTATATTACTTTATTTAACAATATTTTTATTTTTATTAATTGTTTTGACATTGCTTCTCACTATTTCGAATTATTACAATTTTTAGTTACCTCGGATTGTCCTTGGAACGCATTACACACACTGCTTCGCATAGTCAGCCTCTATGCTACCGGATTCCTATAATATGGTCGTCCCACACCACACTAATAGTATATTCATATCCACGCACAATTATACAACACAATAACACATATTACACTATTACATCACTTGATACACATAATTGCATAATAATATATCTCACATGTAATTCTATTCTATTCTATTCTATTTTTATTTATGGCAATCCGTGTCGATGTCAATGTCGACGATTCTAGACATGGGCAAAGTCGTTATTTTTCATTCACTGTGACTGTTGTTCCAGTTACAAAAATTTCACTGTGAAAAATCACCGTGACTTTGTCACGTCGATCACGTCGGATAGGTTTTAGGAAATAGATATTTAGAACGTTTTGTAACGTGACTTACACGATTTGATAATTAATTCACTTATTCGCTATTATCAATAAAAACTATCGCCTGTAGTACTTACAGTTGATTTGATCAAAATATCCTTCACACTTTACACAGGCTTAGGACTGTCGCATAATTTTGAAAACTAAGCGGCGTGTTTTATATTTTGATCAACTATTTACATTGATTTTATATGTACATTATTTACATATTTACTAGGTATTATATACCTTTATTTTAAATTTTTATTTGGTTTTATAATTAGAATTTAAAAATAAAAGCTGTTGCATTTTTCTAATGCCAAGCCTTGTACGTCTCTCGTTCATAATACTTCCTGCTTTAGAAAAGAGCCTCTCACAGGGTACAGAAGTAGCCATAAAATTTAATTTACTTCTGGCCAAAACTGCTAAATTAGGAAAGCTATGCTTGAAAGTCTTCCACCATTCTAATGGATCTTGCTGTCTTCCTATAACAGGTAACTCTAGGTATCTCTGTACTTCCAGCACTGCCTGCGATCTAGGTGTACCTTCAGGGCGCACTGTGTTAACTATGGTATCATATTCGTCCCAAATATCAAACTTATTTCTTTTTGATACGGGTTCTTCAGAGGCTTCCACATCTTCTCTTTGCTGAACTGGCAAATTTTTATTTATATTGGCAGTGACCAGGTCAATTACTGTTTTTTTAATATCAGTTGCGTAAACCTGGTTTTTAAACACATGTAGTTTAAATCGTGGATCTAGCACTGTCGAAACACCAATCGTCTTACTAGCCTCGATATTAGCGAATCTTCTTTCAGTCTCCGATCTCAAAGAACTTATTAGGTTTTTAGTTATTTCGTGAAGACTGTCCGAAAAATCTTCTTCCATTGGGTCTTCAGTAACCTGAAGCATTTTATTCAGTGCCGAAATCAGACCTCTAGTTAAAATGAGTATTTGACTCCCGGATACGTATTTTTCCCCGCTCATCGCTTCAGTTATCTGTTCAAAAGGCTTGAGTACAGTGCATAACTCGCGACATATACGCCATTCTTCGGCTGACAAGGTATCCCATTCCTCGTCGGTCAAAGCCATTGTAGCTTTAATAGCTTCTTCCAAATCCACAAAGCGTTGTGACATCTTTAAAGTCGAATTCCACCTAGTTGATACATCCTGAAGTACCTTTCTTGGGATAGCAATATTATTTTGCTTTTGGTATATTAGCAACTTTTCAGTTGCTTTTGCACTTCGTTTGTAATGTGCTACAATACTTTTCACTTTCGTGATTGCTCTGGATATGGTTTCATTGGCAGTGCTTTCAGTGGTACAACTTTTCACTACTAAATTTATTGAATGGGCATAACATCCGAAATGCCTATAGCCCATTTTTTCGACAGCAGATTTCATGTTACTGGCATTGTCTGTGACAACGATTAGAACTTTGTCTTTCAATTTCCAATTTTGAACAATACGTAGTACATTTTCTTTGATATTTTCGGCCGTATGTGAACCACTCAGAGGTGCGCATTCTAATAAGACTGAATTCAAATGAAACTCCTCATCAATATAGTGGGCTGTGAGTCCTAAATAAGCATCGTTGTTGCATGAAGTCCAAATGTCTGAAGTTAAACAGACACTAAGAGCTTCACGCTCAACTTTCTCTTTGGTTTCTGTCAAACATGTCTCGTAAAGTGCGGGTAGATAATTGTTTGACAGTACTTTCCTGTTCGGTAAGGTGTACGAGGGATTCAGTCCTTCAACAAAGGCCTTAAATCCTCTATCTTCGACGATCGAAAAAGGCTGATAATCATAAATAAATAGCAGCATCAACAGGTCATCTAACCTTTTTTTTTCGTTTGGTGTAAGTTTTCTTTTTAGATATTTAGTCATAGTCTGATTCTGTAATACTGTACGGGAATTCACATTTTGTATGGTGGGATTAATTATACAATTTGTCATAATATCAGAATTGGACATTGACGTAGTTGGCACATTTGAATTTTGTTGTTGCTGCACATTTGCGCTGGAGGTGGAAGCCATCGTAGAGTCCGACGGTGATTGCAGGTTTGATTCTGACGTAGTTGGTGCAACAGGAACAGATTGAACTGACTGCTGTTTTGTAGAAACAAACTGAACAGTTGGATGTTTTCGCTCCAAGTGTTTTTTTAAATTGGAAGTTGAAGATTTGTAGCTGTACTTAACTTTACATAACTTACAAATTGCGATCTTATTTACACTGTCTCCAAAATCTTCAAAACAATTCCATAAATTGCTAGTCTTCATTTTGCGTGAGTCCGCCATAATGGCAGAGACCAATCCTTATTCTATATCTACACTAAATTCACTGAACTATTCACTATTATTGTTATAATTATATACAACGAATATACACGAAAAAACTAAGTACTAACATTGCACGTCGTACCTACTTTGCATAAACGCGCAAAGAAAACGAATTTAAACGAAAGAAAAAAAATGGCGCCAAATTTATAGGTACACAAACATTACAAATTACCAAGAGTAAACAGAGTCAACTGACTGTCAAAGTTCGAGGTCACGCTCACGCATAGAATTGCATCGGTACTCGTTTTTTACGAAAGTATACGACTATCTCCGAACGGTCGCGGCGCGGGGGCGGGACGCGGGCGGACACGTTCCGATTTATTCTCGTTCCATATTTAACATTAACCATCGCAGTGACGGGAGACCGGGAGTGAGACGGAGTATATGTGACGGAAAGGAACAACGTTATTTTGGAACGACGATATTATACAAAATGTCACTGTGATACTCTCAGGTGGCAGATCACGGTGATTTTTTCACTGTGACGTTATTTATCACCCATGTCTAGACGATTCTGCCAATGACAAGTGAAATGAGAAGCAAGTCGTGCTTGTGATTAACAAAAACGAAAAAGAGAAACAAAAAACAGAAGGAATTTAAAATGCTGTTGTAGCCGATCTTGTGTAACTTTAACTTGTTAGTAGGACGACACTGAAACAAACAGAAATACATTTACATATATAAAAATAACAACAAAATGTTAGTAACATATCGACGACAACAACGTACAAGGTGCAAAGTGCTAAAAGGTTCGAACTACGCACGCTGCAGCATAGTAATCTACACGTCGAAACCCATCGCCTAGTATAATTTTTTTCTTAAAATGTCACTTATTATAGATTTTAAAATGACGCATACAGTGCGATCTGAGTCAATAATCTGTAAACTAACACGAACACCATGCTAAGTGCCACATTGCACTGTACGCGATGTTTGCCATCTCACTCACTCGCGCGCACGGAGCGCAATGTGCCACATCGAACTCAGTTCGCCGTAGGTCGGCTAGGCAACGGTTGTGGTGGCGCTTCGACCGTTGCGTAAAAATATGGCTTATGTTTAACTGACCACCAGCGACCTCAGCATGGCGATTCTATCTCTATTCTACCAAGAAACGACAAAGCTCTTTCTTTCCCACTCGACATGTCTTCTACCCGAGCATGGCGCGAGCTGTAGACTCGCGTTTCTATCAAGAGAAAGACTTTCCATAGCAACGGATAAGTAGCTAGTGATGGGTCGTTCTGCGATAAATTTACGTTTAGTTCGCCAAAAAAATGTGGCAATGCATTATTTTTCACGCATGAACCTATACATAAACTCACGTAACTCTAAGTAACAACAAAACGTATTCATCGAACTTATTTTTTATCTGTGAACTAATATGGTTCATGTGTGATTGTTTACAAAATACGATTTTCGTTGTTGATTTTACGGATTTAAATTAACATTTTGGTGACTACTGCGGCAAGGAAAAAGTAAGTAGATTTTGTGATTAAATAAATAAAGTACTGATTATTCCAATAGTTGTGTGGTATTAATCTAAATGAATATAATAATTATCCATACATACGATGAAAATAACAAAAGAAAAGAACTTAATAATCTCAATAAATGGTGATTGGTGGCATTGCCTGATGAAAACTTTGCCATGCACAGTTCAATGCGTTTCAGTTCTTTGCCTCACTGTTATATTATTGTCCGAAGTGTTTTTACTTTCGTCGTTACAAAAACTGTTTATTTACAGCGTACGAAGTCCCATCCAATAAATAGAGAAGTTAGTATCGCGATCCATTGGGAAAAAAAGGCCACGATGAAGAAGAATGGGTCCGTATTTAGAAGCTGCTGAAAAAATATGGAAAAAGAACGAGTTCTTGGCATACGATGCTGACACAAGAAATGTTCTATTAGTAAGTGTCTAATAATATTCATTTACTAGTAATAGTTCCCCAGACTTGTTGGCTTCATTCTAGTAAAACTCTCATGCTTTATTTTCAAAATATAATTATGGCAATAATAATTTTATTATAGTATTGTTGTGTCATTTATGCAACAACTCATAAGATAAAAAATAAAATGAGACAATCATTTACACAGAGGTAAAGGTTTATTTACATAGAATTAAGGATACAGATAAAGTAATTTATTCAAAATAGGCTGAAAATCAGCAGCAGATGTGGTGGTTTAAATGTTTGTATGCTCTTTTGTGAGTTGCAGCTAAGTAAGCTACCACTAAGGTCATTAGTGTGTCTCTCTCTCTGTCTTTCTTCGGGGAGAGTTGTTGCATAGGCACCCTGCAATAAGAAATAACTGTTTGGTAAAGAGTTTTTACAAGAATTATTTTACAGTATAATAAAAGAATTACATACTGATAGTGACACATTATCAGTATTATTATTGGTGTCATGAGCCAAGACCCTAACGCATAATCAGAATCCCCTGAAAATGAATGATAATTTCATTTTGTGTTCTTGTTTCAGATTACAAAAAAGGATGCTAAAGGAGGCCTTAAGTTTACAAATTATAAATTATTGAAATTATATTATTTAATAAAGATTGTGAATATTAAAATCATAATGGTTGTTTATTTAAAATGACATTTTTTTCCTAGCAGATAATACTGTCCAATTCTAGAGTCATATAGCCTGCGCAGTTCGGTCTTAATGAGAGAACTATTGAAAATTGATTGTTCACGAACTCTGTCATGATAATTGGCATTCATGTTCAGTATTTTGCACTCAGTATCTACAATCTGAAATAGAGGTTATAACTTAAATATTAGGTACACTAACGTTGTATTCACTGCAAAAACAAATTGTTCAAAAAATTTGCTAACAGTGGTTAGTAATGTTGTTAATGACCTAAGCAGAACCCGAACAAAGAACCTGCAACAATTAGACTTTGTTAAATATTTTTCTTCTGTTTAATTATTTTCTTGCTATGAAGGGCAATACCTACCTACATAATAGACAAAATAATTTTAGAAACAATAATAAATGAATTGAATAGATCTTTCTATATTTAAACCTTATCTATAAGGACGAAAACTTTGTCATATTTTTGGTTGATAACAATGAATATGAAAGCTCAACGAAATAAAATAGACTGTAGGTACTTACATTGATAAGAACAGGCAGATATCCTAGGAGATAGATTCCTGGCACAAATACTGCACTATCTCATTCACGTTTTCAATGTCGAGATACTTAACAAGTGTATACATTGTAGTCATTGACTTAACACTCGTATAGCTCGTTTTTTGAGCTTTGCACTGATTCTTCTCAGCATAAAAACTGACCACATATCGACGTAAGGACCCCGACATACTTTGTAAATAAAATTCTGGCTATTTGAGATCTTAAAATTATAATAATATTCTTGTCTACTCTTGTCTAGGTCAGCTGGCTTATTCGCTAACTTTCCGATTTTCAGATGTCAACAGTGTTGCCAGTATGATTTCCCAAAAAAGGATGGTTGGCTTTCTAAAAAGGTACGGTTTTTAACTTCAAGGTACGGTTAGGTCGGGATACTTCTGCAAGAACTAGATCAGTTTTATTTTTCTTCGAGTTGGCTGTCTGCGACCATAGGTTGGAAAAAAAGCGATAGGGAATCGAATGTTCAGAACGATATGGTAAAGTAGAACATTATTACCGATTGCCAATATCGAACAAATTCATTCGTAAATCAATTAGAGAAATGAGGTTATAAATCAATATAGAGTTACGGAAAGGAGTAAAGTCATTATATTCGTTAATGATGCAGTGAATTAAAATTTTTTTTGATAATAATTTATCATAGTAGTACGGTTTTGCTAAAATGTTGAAAAATGCTATAGTCTACTCATATCCTACAGCGAAAACAAGTTGTTTGTCAAAAAAATTATGAAAATAATGTTTTAGGAACTAAGAAAATCCCATCTAAATAATTTGTGTCCATATTTTAGTGTCAAATGTGACAGAAAGTCGAAGAAAGTATGAGTCTCATTATTTTCTATTAGTTTCTCAACAGACTGTAATTGTAAAATAATAATTTGACTTACCACGAGTTTATAAATAAATAACTTGCTAATACATGCTTGAAGCTCCAATAGTTTGGATATGTGTCATTCCGTTTGTAGATATGCTTTGCTTCATTCCAAAATACTTAATACTTAGCCTGCACCCATGCTCAATGCAAGTTAATAGTTTTCATTTCAATCTACAAAATTAGTAATATTTCTCTACAGATAAATATTTATTCATCTCGAAATCATTAGTTTTCAAAATTTACAAAAAAGGTAATTTGATGTTGTATTTAGGTGTTTACTTTATCAGCGAAATCCGTCACTACTGAATCAAATTAATTTTAGTACTTTATCTTCTTATTTAACATAGAAGAGCTGGGTTCAAAATTGTGTATACCACCTTGTTGCTGTATAGATGAACTAATAGCCATTAATGCAGCAATAGTTTCGGTATTGAGACGATTCCGATGTTCAGTCTTTATCAGCTTTAGTTTGCTAAATACTCTTTCCACTGAGGCATTAGAAAAAGGCAGAATTAATAGAAATCCTATCAGGATTTTCAAATTTTTGAATTTTTCTGTACCAGCTATGTCCTTTAATTTAAATACTTTTGTCCAAAAATCAGCAGCATTCATTTGAATCGATATACTGTCGTCCACACTTGCCAGATCTAATAAACAGTACTCCCGCCATTCGTTTATTAATGCACTTTTATTCAGATATGTGGGGGCTAAAAAAGGAAATCTGTTTAAAATTGAAGTTATCATTTGTGGATCAAACGATTTTATAATTTTTGGTTCGACTATTTGGATTATGTCATATATTGGGTCTGTAAATATAAATCTTTGTTTTATTTGTTCTATTACTTCAACATAAAATGCCAGGCAATCTAGTTTGAATCTTTCCAGGTCCTCTTTTCTAACATCATTTTGAACCTCCTTGAGGCTTGAGTCCACAGAAACACCAAGGTACAAATTTTCCAAAGGCAAGTACAACCTTGGGTTTTTATGTTCGATCTCTAGAGGAGGCGTGTTTTTGACGTGATGTAAATCAATGAAGTTACTTGCAATTGTGCGGATGAGCCCTTCTACGGCAGGTTTCAGTTTATGAAGTAATGGCGATTCAGACTGAAAAGTAATATTGAAGTCATTTAGCAGGTCTAGCACATATGCCATGAACTCGAGATAAAATTTTGTAAACTGGTTACGCAAACTGAAAATGATACTTTCAGTTATTCTGGACGGATCTTCCACTATTTCAAGTCTGAAATAGGCTTCCAGTGCAGGATACTGTTCCAGCGTTCGGTCGACACATGCCTTTAAAGAAAGCCACCGGGTTGTTGCCGGCAAAAGAATCTGATGAATTTGTGTTTGGTAGAAGCGTTGCATTTCTGCAAGCTTCTGTTGTCGGTTGTGGCTGCGGCTGAAATGGGAGCCAATGTTCCGTAACATATCTTCTACTGATTTTGGCAGTTGTAGACAAGCTTTGGAGGCAGCCAAATGAATCATATGGCAAGAGCAGCGGACACACACTATGTTAGGAAGTCTTTCTTTCAATTTGGCGAACACAGAATTATATTCGCCGACCATCACGTTCGTCGTGTCTGAAGAAAATCCCACTAAGTTTTCTAGTGGGATATTTTTAGTTTCAACGCTCTGTATTAATGCGTTATACAAGTCATCAGCCGTACCTGAGGCCATTTCCAGCAAATCGAAGAATTCTGTTTTTATTTTAAATTCTTTGTCACAATATATCACTGTCATCGCACATTGTTTTTTTGTGCCAACATCAGTTGTTTCGTCCATTATTAGGCAAAAGAAATTACCGGGTTGTTTTAAATAATCATGCAAAGTACTTTGAAGACTGGGCCCTAAAATTTGTGTTACAACTGCTGTTGCTTTCGTACGACCCATCTTCATCTTCTGAGCAATTTTCGAATCGGGGCAAATGTCCGCTATTAAGCTAACTAGAGTGTCTGATAAGAGGAATGGTAAATTATTTGTAGCCAGCATTGCAGCAATTTTAAGCTCACCTCTTTTTACTGAGAGATCTTCATCTGATGGTTTTAATGATTCTTTAATATTTGATGTGGATTTAATGGCTTTCATTATTGATTTGTGTTTATCAGTTTCAGAGTGTCGTATCAAGTGCGGCTTGTGGTTGGGTAACGTAGTTTGACAGTATTTGCATTTTGCACTGATTGTGCCTTTAACTGTGTCTGAAACTAGCCACTCTGAAAGTTCTTTAATTTCTAACCATTTCTCGCTAAAAACATATAAATGTTTTTCAGTCTTATCCGATGCTTTTTTAGATTTGGTTGGAATATTTTTTTTATGCTCTTCATTACTTGTTGCTATCTGGATTTCTTCATTTTCGTTACAAGTATCAAGTAAGGCTTGTGGTTTTTTTTTGTTAGATAGATTTGATTCGTCTAGCAAACTGAAGTCGTTGGAAGGATTTGATTCTTGTGGCTGGGTAGGTTTTATTATTATTAGTGCATCAGTACATGAAGGGCCAGGGATACTAGGACTTAAACATTTCTTCTTAGTTGAATGACCAGGTTTAGTAGGCTGGTTACTATTTTGAGAGCTATTATTATCAGGAGGGTCACGTTTTCGCTTCGTTATAAATCTGTCCATTTCCCAACACCTGCGTTTGGACAAAAAACATGCCATCCATCACACACAGCACCATGCAAAGGTACGGTAAGGTACGGATAGTTTAGTTTGAAAGGGAAGGTAAGTTTGCGTAATTCACTAAATAGAAACAATATAATATATAAGCATGTGACGGGTGGCGCCATCTGTTCATGAAAGTTTCTAGGCCAACTAACAATTTAAATAACTAAGATTTTCAATTGTCTTCATTTCTATCTGATACATTGTGTTCTGTGCATTCCGCAAACTTTTACTTCGACCGTTCACGGAGTATATACGTACACCATAATACAATATTAACAATTTTCTTATTAAAAATGTAGGTAAGTATAGGTAGAAAAAAAAGTTATGAAACAAAAAATATTAAAACGAAGTATAATTTATTATTTAATATAATAAGTTCAAATATTAGAATCACATGCATACATACAATTGGCTACTTGACAGCCTTCGAAAAAATATTTAAAAACTTACGTACGTTTATAATAAACCTCTTACAATTATGCTTTTACGAAAAAAAGCGTTATTTAATAGTAAAAAAAGTATTTATTAATTTAAAATTTACGCGAAAACAGCTGGTCACGTGACATTTGATGACGTCGCATTTCAAAAACGTCAATTTCTCGCCAATCAGTGAACGTTGTTTCAAACTAACAGATGACGTTTTGCTTGACATTTTCTGTGAGATGTGACGTCACAAGATGGCCGACCACGTTTCGAATCTTATAATCCACAGATAAAAAGGCAAATCTATTTTGCAAAAATAAAATATTTAAAATTTCTTTTGAAGCGAAATACCTATTGTGTAATTATATTATTTGGTTACAAGCTATCATATTGAACATATTTCATCGTTACAACTGTCAAATAGCCAATTACTTGAATGAATTTATGTGATATACGTAAATGCTCCGAAATTATCCAAATTTGGTTGTTATTTCACAAGATGGCAACCTCAATAAAACATTAAAAAAACAGGACGTACATTTTTCAACATCAAACTTATCTGTTTCGTTTTGACGCTAGTGGTGATTATTATTTTTAAATAATTTATTTAGATGTCAAACATTCGAGGCGATTAAATAAAGTTCTACCTTTGACCATCAGATCGGAACAGATAGTTCATAAAATTTTAAGTTTGTCAGTATCTATTTAATAATAATGGATAAAAGGCAATGAACCACACCTTGGCAGTGGTGATAAGAAAAGAAGTAGGATAATAGCATTGTCATCTAGTCATACAACTTTGCCTTCTTGCAGTGCAAACAAAAAACATGAAAAATGCAAACCATCATCAACATCAACTTACCTTGACTTAACTTTTCTTCCGTCTATAGATTCGTATTGTTTCGTCACACGTCGTACATACTTGTGAGAATGAGTTATCTTTAGTTCGATCTCGGTTCCAGACTGACTATAGACATCGGCGAACGGCGATAGTCCCGCAGACTATATTCTGTTTGCTCTGTTTTTTTTTTTAATTCATCGCTCCTGAGGAAGGAAGGCAAGGAATGTAATCCAAACAGCCAAGTCTTATTTGGATGGAAGAAAAAAGTTTTTTAAACGCAAATTCATAATGTTGACAAAACAGGAGAAGGCGATTTTTTTTTTACCCTTTGTAGTTTGCAGTAAAAAATAAATCACTAATATAGAAAAGGTACGAAAAAGGTACGGTCTACACTGAGGTACGGTTGTGGTACGGTTGTGTGATGAATAGTACGGAAAACCGTACTTTTTGGTACGGTCTGGCAACGCTGGATGTCAACTGGCCTCAGTTTTCATCCGAACTTTGATGTCAACCGATAAGTTCAAAACATTGGTATTCTGTATCGCATGAAGTGGATATCATTACACGGTTGCTGACGCCAAAACTACGATGACAACTTGACAACTCTATTTTTTTATCGACTATTATACTGCTAAGTAGGAAATACCCTATTAGCATTACATTACTACGTTTGAGAGAACGCTTTATTTTCAGCGTGTTATACATTTAAAAATAATCTGTGGCGGTAAAATTCAGTATTTGCTTTCTATTGTGTGTGAACTTGGTGTGTAAAGTTCCGTGTGGATGAACAATATTTTAACTGAGAATATTGTGAGTATTGTAGTTATTGTAAATTTAACAACGTAAATAATATTTTGATACGTAGATTCCTACGTTTTGCATGCAAAATAAAAATTGGTATACTATTTTATTATTATTTAGGTTTAAAATGCTAACATACACTTTCATGATGGATTTTGAGAGGAAGGAAACTTTATGTACTTGAGTAGCTCGTCCCATACACTGAGAGCATCGGTTACCTCATGTAGGCACTTACTAAATAAAAGTTGAGACATGTTGCAAATGAATGAGGAGTTCCTTTGGTATGATCCGTTTGCATAAAAGTTTAGGGCTGCCAATATCTATACATAACAAAATTTGATGTTACAAAGTTTATCATCATATTATTATTAGTCATCATCATTTCAGAGTGTTTATGAGTAACATTAATTTATGTAATATTGGTATTTATTTTACTTTTAACGTTATGAATTCTTACTTTTAGCTCAATTGCAACAGCAGTGTTTTGTTGAGCATGTTGCAGAAACGGATGTAACTCTGCCGAAACTTGCTGAAACCCTTATTTGTTGATACGAAAATTTGCCATGAATTCCTTCTCCCGTAAATCCAGAGAATTATTGCAATCCCGCAGACGACGTTTCTGGATTCTAGATAAACTTCGTTTTGTCTGTTATTCCACAAATGCCAGCCAAAATACACGCGATATTTTTATTCCACACAAAAAAGATAAAACAAATTAAAATAATACAATTAAAAATAACACTATCAAAAAATAAAGGAAACGACTCAGGGTTTGTATTTCTATTGGATTCGCAAAATTAGAGAAATCTTATATGTCTGATGCTACAATATAGTATAGACATCCCAGTGATGAGGCATAAAACACTGCTATTTGTAGTGTATTTCAAAAAATTACAGTGGCCATCAATTTGATGTCCACTGAGCTTACGGAATCGCAATCTAACGTTTATCGATACAGAAACAGCTGTCAAAATGAGTCATGGTGGATATCAGCCTGTGTCGATGCTCATGACGTCATCTCAGATGGTCACTGGCGTTAGCGAATAAGAAAATAGCTGTTTGACAATTTACTGATGTACCCTTTACCAAATGATGATATCTGCGAGCTGTCAGTGGAGTTAGCGAATAAGGCTACAGATGAGATGTAGAGTATTTGACATTTCATATAGAAAGTTATATCTACTCCCAAATGTCAAAAGTAGAGAAAATATAGTCGTCATGCTCGACGCGATAGACACATGTCGATGAAGAAAAGAAACATTTCTTTTCTCGTTGTCAAACATCGCCATGCTCGGATCGATAGAAATCTTTCTTCAATCTGTCATTTTGTCGATTCTCCGGTAGACAAAAGCTGTTTCTATGGCGGTCATGCTGGGGTGGCAGATATAGTAACAAATAGCGGACAAAAATAGTAAATGATCACCAAAATGAAACTCGCATTTTAATGCAAAATGATAACCAAAGCACAAAATACATAGGTACAGAAGTCAATCTACATATAAAGCGCGTTCGAGTCACGCAGACATAGGTGTCTATGTGTGCGTGTTCACAGACGCGCTGTCTCAAAACAACTCAAAACAGTGCGAGCGGGGCTGCCGTTTTCTTGAGATACGCGCGTCACACACAAGGTAGATACATGTGCACGCGTTGTGATACCTACCTAACTGTAATTTGACTATAATATTTTTAATAATAAAAGAAAAAGTAATAATGGAGCAACAAAAAAAGTCGTATTATAGTCGTAGTAGTATATAGTCGTAGTCGGACGGTTGTTTTAATACAACAATAAACAGTGAACTGTCGTTTTTTAGCCTGCCGTATTACCTATAGTATGGACCTACTTATTTTCTCATATTTCGATGGTTCTTTTAATAAACGCAGTAGGTAGGTACCTACAGTTAGGTGGGTAGGTAAGCGCCCCGGCGGCCTCTGGCCCAATGCCGTAATAAGTTTTGCTAGTGTCGACCCAGGCGAACCTCCCAACCTACCCTCAAAGATTATTACTAGTAGGAGTTGATAATTTTTGTGATCATGGCGAGAGTATGTTGTAAGGTAGACGAAATAAAACTCGCACATCAAGGTTTCTGTAGGTAGAAGCAAGCTTAGATCAGGGACTGTACCAACCCATTACATACAAAAATATTTTTTTCGCAAGTAGAGTAATAAGTAAGTACCTATATATGTATAAATAACAAAATTATAAATTGCGGTTTCTGAAAAAGTTCGGTATCTCGTTCAAACGAATTTCCGTTGTTTATTAACCTCATGTATGCCACATTAAATATTTTATTATTATTGGTTTATATTTCATTTTTCCTGTTTTATTCTCAACAATAAATCAAATAATTAGATACGAGTACCACTACCACGTTAGTTTTATGCGCATAAAAAAGTTGACGACCCTAGCGCGACCGCCGAGTTTAGGCATGAAAAATGAAGTACATACATGAGATTGACTTCTGTTGTATTCTGTGGCCACAGTGTCGAGCACGGCGGCGAGCGCCGTCAGTAGCGCGGCGGTCACCGCCGGCGCCGGACGTGTGCGCCAGCAGGCTCTCCACAGTACCTGGCGTGTCCGCTGGAGGGCGCCACAGTGTCGTGCACAGTGTCGAGCACGGCGGCGAGCGCCGTCAGTAGCGCGGCGGTCACCGCCGGCGCCGGACGTGTGCGCCAGCAGGCTCTCCACAGTACCTGGCGTGTCCGCTGGAGGGCGCCACAGTGTCGAGCACGGCGGCGAGCGCCGTCGGTAGCGCGGCGGTCGGTAGTAGTAGTGCTGCGGATACCTCCCGCTTTATACGTAGAATCTGCCCCGGCGAAGATGGCACACCAACGCTGATAGGCAACCGGTAGTGGCGGATTCGGCGGGGCAGTGAAGTCTTGTGATAGGCTTAGGGCGACGACAGAGGTCAAAAGTGCTCGTCGGCCATTCACTGCATCCGAAACCTTCTCCAGTCGTGGCGGCTCTCCGTTCCACTGGGAATAGAGGGTGGAGGACGAGAGTGTGCGTCTGTGTCTGCGCAAACACTTACGCACTTAAATATTTCACGCGCAACTGACTGCTTCTGGTTACTGGATCCTGATAAAAGACCTGCGGCGATGGGCTGAAGTAGAGAGGTTGGGTGGTGGTGCACACCCGGCTTTGTCTGAAGCCTGCACGTATGGCAGCCTAAGGAGAGTGGTCGTTTCTGCACTGCACTTGGGACAACAGTGTGGATTGGGCAGCACCTTAGGTGATGAAGCAGCCCTATTTAGGGAGGCACTGCTTCCCCCGCTCAGCCGGGGAGGGGGCTAGAAAAGGTGTCCTAAAAAAATGCTTGTCCCATCAAATTGGGGGAGTAGCAACCGCGGCTGCTTAGGCACCCCATTACTCGCGGTCGACGTAACAAGAAAAATAAGATAAAAACATCATTTATGACATTTGGCGCATGGAACGTGCGTACATTAATCGATAATGACGGAAACCTTTGCCCGGAGCGTAAAACTGCTGTCGTAGCACGTGAACTTGCTCGATACAATGTAGACGTGGCAGCTTTAAGCGAAACACGCTTAGCTGACCAAGGCGAACTTGAGGAAATCGGCGGTGGTTATACATTCTTCTGGAAAGGAAGACCCCAAAGTGAACGAAGGTTAGCTGGCGTAGGGTTTGCCATTAAATCCACCATCGTAAAAAAGCTGCCAGAATGTCCACAATACATCTCGGACCGCATTATCACATTACGCCTTCACCTACCAAACGACAACTACCTGAATGTGATAAGCGTATAGGCACCAACAATGAGTAACGAGGACAGTGTCAAAGATCAGTTTTATGAAGAACTTTGCCAATGCCTTACCAGCATACGTTCAAGCGAACAAATACTGCTGCTAGGCGATTTCAACGCGAGGGTTGGCAGAGATTCTGAGTCGTGGCCGGGCGTGATTGGAAATAATGGTGTGGGCAATATGAATAGTAATGGACAATTACTACTCACACTCTGTGCCCAATTCGACCTCACCATCACAAACACTCTGTTTAGGCTTCGCGACAAATTCAAAATCACCTGGATGCACCCGCGTTCTAAACACTGGCACCTCCTCGATTACGCAATAACGCGACGAAGGGACATCTCCCAGGTGCATATCACACGCGTTATGCGCGGCGCGCACTGCTGGACAGACTACAGGCTTTTGGTAACTAAGTTGACACTCCGCCTTCGTGAACCACGAAGACCCTGCAGGGCTAAACCAATATCTCTCAACTTAGATCGACTGGATTGTAAAGATCTTCAAGAAAAATACCAGAAAGGCCTAACAGATGCGCTAGATGTGTTTGATGCCCAGCAAGGTGACTTAATATCAAAATGGAAACAGATCTCATCCACCGTACTGACTGTGGCTACGGAAACCATAGGATACAAAAAACGAAACAACGAGGACTGGTTTGACCAGAATGATAGGGCCCTAACTGAAGCATTCAAACAGCATCGTGTACTCATAAAGCGTAATGAAGGAAATCATAAATCCAGTCAAAAAGTCCGAAGTAGTGGTGATTCCTTAAGGAAATGAACGAGGAAGATGAAAGATAGAATATGGTGGCTTGAAAAGGCAAAAAAGATACAGTGGCTTGCAGATACCCACCAACTAGGCGCTTTCTATGAAGAAATGCGTAAGTTGATTGGCGTTTCCATAAAAAACTGCACTCCGTTAAGATCCCTAGATGGTTCCCAAAAGCTCACTGCTAAGCAGGATATACTTGATCGTTGGGCAGAGCACTTTAACCACCTGCTCAATGTAGATCGATCAGCAGATCTTGAGCATATAAGGCGTATCCATCCTCTGCCGCCGAATGAGTCGCTTGCTGAACCACTAACTTTTGCTGAAGTTGTTCAAGCCATCAAAGAGCAGAAAAATAAAAAAGCAGTTGGCGTTGACAACATCGCCGGAGAACTGCTGAAATACGGAGGGGAGCAACTTCATACTTACATCTGGCAAATTTTTGATCGCATTTGGAACGAGGAAACAATACCACCTGAATTTAAAATATCCCGTATACAGACACTGTATAAAAACAAAGGAGACCGTTCCGACTGCAACTCCTACCGGGGTATATCGCTCCTCTCTGTCCCTGGGAAGATATTTGCCAGAGTTCTTCTCAACCGGCTTTTACCAGTCTCCGAAGCCATATTGCCAGAAACTCAGTTTGGGTTTCGACCTAACAGGGGCACCGGCGAAGCCATTTTTTCCATCAGGCAACTCCAGGAAAAAAGCCGAGAACAAGGCCAACCTTTGTGTATGTGCTTCGTGGACTTAGAAAAAGCTTTTGACTGCGTGCCGAGGGAAGCCCTCTGGACTTTACTGGCAAAATTAGGTTGTCCTGAGAAGTTTGTGAGAATGATTCGCCTTCTGCACGACGAGATGACCTGCTGTGTTACCTATAATGGTGACCAGTCAGAGTTCTTTCCTGTCACCTGTGGGGTCAAACAAGGTTGTGTGCTTGCGCCAACACTGTTTGCTCTCTACTTTTCTGTCGTTGTCAGTGAAGCACTCAAACAAACTTCTGCTGGAATCAAAATACGTTTCAGGACTGATGGGGGACTTTTCAACCTGGCCAGATTAAAAGCATATACTAAAGTATCTCATGCTCTTATAACGGAGATCATGTACGCTGATGATCTGTGTTTTGTTACCAACTCTGCACAAGAGCTCCAGAACCTGATGACTAACCTTCAGGAAGTCTGTTGTCGTTTCGGTCTAAAAATCAGAGTTAAGAAAACTGAGGTAATGGCAAGCGACTCTCAAGGAGCTACAGAACCTATCAAGGTAAACATTGGCGATACTGAGCTGAAGCAAGTGAATACCTTCAAATATCTGGGCAGCACAATTACATCCAAGTGTGACCTTGATACCGAAATAAACCATCGCATTGGCGCTGCATCAGCTGTTTTCGGTAAATTACGAGCCAAGGTCTTACACACACATGATTTGAAGCTTTCGACAAAAATCTCCGTTTACAAGGCCATAGTCCTCCCAAATCTTTTATACTCTGCTGAAACATGGGTCCTCTATCGGAAACATATACGGGCGCTGGACCGATTTCATCTAAAGTGCATAAGAGACATTCTGAAAATCAAATGGTCGGATCGGATTAGAAATACCGAAGTGCTACGACGCGCGAATGTCTGCGGCATAGAAGCGTACCTGATGCGGCGACAGCTCAGATGGTGCGGTCATGTTTTACGCATGGATGATGATAGGGTGGCCAAACGAATCTTCTTTTCTGAACTCCAGAACGGCAGACGGAAACAAGGTGGCCAGTTCTTACGCTTCAAGGATGTTCAGAAAAGACACATGAAAAGGTGCAACATTGATCCTCAGAACTGGGAGACAAAAGCCATTTGCCGCCCTGAATGGAGAGGCCTACTTAAAAATGCGATCAAAGATTTCGAAGAGCAAAGGAAATCCGCACTGGATGCGAAGCGTGATGCTCTTAAGGCTAAAACACCAGTAGCCATTCATTATAACTACGTGGACGGTATCCTAACGTGCAGCCAATGCTCGCGCACGTTTACACATAAAATAGGGTACTGCAGCCATCAAAGGGCGCATAGAAGAGCTGATCATCCTAGTTCTTCTCTCAATGATAACTGAAAGCAGTCACCATAGCCGATATCGGCAGGGAAGTATATATTGATGGCATCAATTGCTTTCGGTAGCTCTTCAAGTTTGAAGTGTTGATAAAGCTGCAAGTCATCTGCATAGAGATGGTAATGCGAAACTAGTGACTTAGTGATGGCGTTTATAAAAACGGAGAAAAGTAGTGGAGAGAGAACGCCACCTTGAGGAACACCCGCAGCGAGTTCTCGCCACTCAGAGGAAGCCTCATCAACGCGGACCGACTGTGAGCGACCTCGAAGATAAGAGTTGAACCACCCAACAGCAGAAGGAGATACATTTAGTGAGGATAGGATACCTAAGAGGATGTAGAAATCAACTGAGTTAAACGCACTGCTAAAATCCAGCAAAACCAGTACAGTTAAAAGACCCTTCTCCATAGCCAGCCGAATATCATCAGTAATTTTGATGAGAGCCGACACTGTACTATGGCCAGGGCGAAAACCAGACTGGTATGGACTTAGCAGGCTGTTAAAAGAGAGATAACGAGAAAGTTGATTGTTGACAACACTCTCAAGGACTTTGGATAGAATTGGAAGTATGGATATAGGACGATACTGAGACACTGAGGATGGATTAGAGACTTTTTGGGCAAGGGCAACACATGAGCTTACTTCCAAGCCGATGGAAAGGAGCTAGTGAAGAGGGAATAATTGACTAGGTGGAGAATGACAGGAATAGGATGATATTAAGGATAGGAAGGAGCATTTGTAGGTGAAGGCCGTCATCCCCGACAGCTTTTGTGGAGATGGATAGAATGGCACGTTTGATATCTCCCTCCGTAGCCGGGTGGAATGAAAACGAAGTAAATGTACTTCAAAGGCAAAGAAAGGTTTGAGAGATACTGAATAGTAGACGATTTAACGTTGTCGTCCAGCGTTACTGGTGACTTCGAGAAATGGTCATTAATTGTGTTGAGGTTTATTTCGGGAGCGCTATCATTAGCGACCTTCCCGATACCAAAAGTCTTAAGAAATTGCCATACTTGTGCTGTGTTGAAGTTTTTAATGGAGTTGTGAATATGGCGTCTCTTTGCATCTCTGCACAGACGACTGCAGCGATTACGTAATTGCTTGTAAAAAGACCAGTTCTCCTCAGTTGGATCCCTTCTGAAGCGTCGCTTAGCCTTATCCCGTCTTGACATTTCCTGTTTTATACTGTCAGATAGCCACGGGGCTGGAAGGTGTTTGACTTTGACTTTTTTGACAGGTGCATGTTTATCGTAGAGTTCCAACACTAACTTGTTAAATACAGATACCATGGAATCCACATCAGTGCAGTCGTAAACAGGAGACCAGTCAATTCTGCCCGCATCCTCCATCAAACGATCCATATCAATGTTCTTGAAACTGCGAAGGAAAAGAAACTTGGATTTACGCTTAGGAGGACGAATCTTATAAGATAGAAACAAAAGGTCATGATATGAGAAAGAGGCAGGAAGTTGACCATGAGTGGCTACTTTGCTAGGGTCTGATACTATTATAAGATCTAGAAGAGAGGGATTACAGTGAGGGGCGTGATGAGTAGCATTAAGCTGAAGAATGTTCATATTGACAGAAGAGACAAGAGATCGAAGTTTACGGCTGCGCACATCATCCTTAATTAAACAGGTGTTGAAGTCTCCGAGGATAATAGTGTGGTCATAACAGGGAGTGAAAGATTCAAGTTTCGACTCAAAAGAAGAAAAGTAGTCGAAAGTGCACGAAGGATTATAATATACACCTAACAGTATTTTGGCACCATAAAAATTAATTTCGGTAAAGAGATGTTCAGCGAATTTAGAGTAATCGCTCGGAGACTTGTCCACAATGTGATAGGAGATATCACCACGTAGATAAATGGCGACCCCTCCGCCTCCCTTGCCAGTTCTGTCATTACGGACAAGTTTGTAGCCGGGCAAGGAATATTGGGTGGAGGGAAGTGCTGGTTTGAGGAAAGTTTCAGAAACAAGGATAGCATGAACAAGGTTTGAGTCAAAAGAGGACAGAAGATCAGCATGATGAGCGGGAACACTTTGAGCATGCATTTATGTGGACCACATTGAAAAATTTACTGTAGGGAGAGAAAGTAGTAAACAGTTGATCACGCAGATGCACTGAATCATCACTGAACGCACTGGCAAAGCTCTCGTCAGATGCACAAGAAGACGAACAAGAAACAAAACTGTCATCAAAATGGTCGAACATGACAAATATATATTGACAAAAAATATATATATAAAATAAAATAAAAAATAGAATAAAATTAAAATAACAATTACCTAATATTCAAAACATCCTCGATGCACTCGCTAGTTAGTTAAGTATCACAATACATGGATGAAAAGGTTCGTATCTAAATATGGTTTCCGAACGAATTCAGGCATAGAGATAATCTGTGGAAGATGTTGTCATAAAAACTAAACAAAAATGTTAGGTGACCGACAATACAAAACAAAAAAAAAATATTATTTTGCAAGCTTTTTCGGTTTCTTCCCTGATGGAGACTTGTTGGACAATGGACTTTCCCGTGTGCCCACTGTCAACTCGCTAGCAGAAACAGCCGACGTCGGAAACTGCCTTGTCAATTGCTGCAGTTCAGCTGGGGATTCTATTTTTCGCCGTGACTTGTCTGGCAGCAGTATCACTACCTTGCCTTCAGACGTCCAGCACTGCCTCACCCCAAAATGCTTGCGGGCGGCAAGGAACGCATCATGTCGGGGTTTGGTCAGAAACTCCGTGAAAACCAGTCCAGAGCCCTTCAACATGGTCTTGCTTCGCCACACTTCACTACGTAGACTGAGGCTATGGAATCTGATCAGTAGAGGACGTGGCTTACCCGTCGCAGTGCCCAGACGATGACATGAGGCTATATCCACCGCAGAAATGTTGGTCATCTTCAATTTCTCTGTAAGAACTATGACAGCCTGAGACACATACTCTTCATCCTTCTTTTCCGGAAGACCATGTAGAAGGAGTACTTGCCTGCGTGAGGCCATCTCATGTCTGTCCAGACCCAGCGTCAACAACTCCATCTGCAGTTTGAGGGCACTCATAGTCTTCCATACCAAGCACTTGAAGTCAGTGTAATCCCGGGACAGGCTGGCAATGGATTTATGTGGGGCTTCATTGTTGCTCACACTCTTCAGCTCCTCTTCATATGCTGCCATCCGTGATGTAAATGTGTTGGACAGTGCTTCCATACTGCCAGCAAGTTTTGTGTAGAGGTCCATAGTTATATATAATGTTGAAAGTGTAATTATAGTGATACACCTGAGAGTTTTATATAAGTGAGTGCATCTATGGATAATGCCACTATTTAGTGCATATGCACAGTGAAATAAAGAATATTTGTATTTTTAAACAAAATAAAACTCAGGAGCAATTATAAAAGTTGTGCTCTTTTCAACTACCCTCAGAAGAAAAAGTTTATATGTTTCAAAAGGTATAAAATGTTCTATGTGACACATAGAACCACATACGTGTGAATAATTATTTAATAAAACCACGTACACAGTACTATCTACCACTTAGAACTGTATACACGTGAACTGTTTTTTAAAAGAACTGTGTATACGGGACTATCTAACACTTAGAACTGTTTGCGTTACTATCATAGCTGTAGTTAACAAAGTACGTTAACCTATGTGCCACTTAGAATTGTTTACGTAATTTATTCAGTCACTTGGAACCATTTACCTTTTTGAATTTATTTTTACGACACTTTTAAAATAGTAATATTCCGTCGCTTTAAGTGCTAATTTAAATATAATATTGCTATGATGCTATGCTATGTGTACCTAATACAATAACTATGACAGATTAAGGTTTTATACGGGCAGTTTTGTTAATCTGGTTGCGGCTAATCCTTCTTTTATTCCTTGTTTACTTTGCATAACTTATATACAATTACGTACGGACGGTCAGCTGCAGAGAAATGGACCCTCCCTGAAGTACAAATATGTATGCAGCTATCTGCATAGGGGGATCCTTTTATCTGCAGCTGAGTGTACCTACCCATATGCGCACTTTGTTAACCGCTTTGTACTATGTTGCTTTTAATATGCATGGTATTTGACTTTCAGAGTCACCGCTAAGGATGGACAATGCGTCATACGAAGAATTAATCCCCTGTTAAAAAATACAGTTTCAGACAGGAAAGACAACCAAAACATTGATTGCATGAATACTAATCATTTTGAAAATATATATATTCTAGGAAAATAAGACCAGAAGTGATTTTTTAAAAACAATTTTTAATACTACCTACTAATCAATAAATCTTAACAAAAGAAATCCACAAGCGATACAACAATTTGTACACAATACACAAAAATAGAACACCAGACTTATCACTAATTACAATGAAAATGCGTTAATTACAAAATAGTCACACAGTAATCGGACAGAGTAACACCCTACCTCGACAACAGTTGGCAGCAGAAAGAGAGCTGTGCTGTCAAAGCACGGCCTTTTATAGACAACCCCCTTCCCTCCTAACTAATATCCTACACGGCCTTTCCTGACGGGAGGCCGTCCTCGGGCTCCATCTTCTAACTCTGGAGATCAGTCTCTAGAGTTGGCATTGATGCTCCTGATTCTTGATCCGAGGAAACGCTGAGCGACGCCAGCAGAGCAGGCCTGACTTCGCTTCTCTGTTTCCCGGACGTGCTGGGCTGTGGCTCCATCATGTCACCAGGCACCTCAACTCCAGGAGGCTGGCCGACACTCGGAGTGGTGGACTCCTCATTCTCATCGTCTGCTTCTGTAAAAACGAAAACAACGGCAGAATACTATTTTCAATAATAAACACAACAGGACAACTATGTGCCCACATAACGCTACTTTACGACACATATCATATAAGTGTACGTAAGTGCACATTCGGCGTTATATAAACTAAACTCGCCTAGCTCAACACTAGCACAACGGTATAAAACAAACTAATATCTGTACCAATCACCTGGGGCATCACCCGTCGGGGGAGTGCCACCTCACGACTCGCTAGAGATCTACGCGTACTTGCGTGAGACATAACTTTGCGTGTGTGAATTGGTCCCACATATAAGCGTGTTTTTACCCAAACTATCAATGACTCACAAACAATGTTAACTACTCAAACAATGGTATAAAACAAACTAATATCCGTACCAATCACCTGGGGCAAAACCCGTCGGGGGAGTGCCACCTCACGACTCGTTAGAGATCTACGCGTACTTGCGTGAGACATAACTTTGCGTGTGTGATTTGGTTCCACATATGAGCGTGTCTTTACCCAAACTATCAATAACACACATACAATGTTTACCACTGAAACAAGTTTCACACCACGACTCGTCAGTCAACCCTGTGACATGATCAAGCGTGTAAGTACTATACATAGCTCCAGGACCATAAGTCCGAACCACAAAAATAAAACAAAAACACCCAAAGCATGTCTCATATACTAGGATCGCATATCCGAGCACACTCCAGGACAGCATCCAATAATATGAAACCCTACTCCACTTGAAGCGTATCCGTCAGTCAGGATAGCATATCTCACTCTGAGGCAAGCTATACCAACTGCAAGATAAGACTTCCCTTGGCATGTTTACTCTCTCAGAAAATATTTCACCCCTAGGTAAATTATCACTCTCACTTACTTAAAGTTTACAAAAATATAATAAAAACAGTTTGAACAAAATATCAAGTATTGAAATAATTCGGATAACTCACCACAAAAAAAATCAGCGCACACATCGGGAGTCCACTCTCCTTGCCACGGAATCATATACTCCGCAGCCGCTTGTGTCGACTTCCCATACGATCCAGCCAAGAGTCGAAGCTCATAACGACCATGTGGGAGTACTTTCACCACACGATATGGCCCTCGCATGCAGGAGTCCAGCTTCCCAGTTGACTGCGCCTGTTTTCTAACAAAAACTAATGAATTTAGTTCGAAAGTACGAGGCACCTTACGACCTTGGTTGACGTAGCTATCTTGACCCTCTTGATTTGAACGGAGGCGTTCAGACGCCCTTTGCCGACTCATCTCGCGAAGAGCCTCTCTGTTTGGACTGGAACCTTCTATAGCTACATCCCGTACCAAACTTCGAATGAGTGGAGTTGCCGCATCGATACCTACCAGCAGATTAAGCGCCGACAGCTGAGTGGTTCTGTGTTTGGTCATATTGAGAACCAACTGCAACTTCCACAGGATGGTTGGCCACCTCTGTTGCCTGTAATTGTACTCGATACGTACCATGTTAAGTACAGTCCGACAGTATCGTTCCACCTGTCCGTTGGATTGATGCATCTCTGGTGTTATCAGATGTGTATCGCACCCCATATCCCTAACCCAATTGAGGAATTCAACACTCTGAAACATTCTACCCCTATCTGCTACTAACAATTTAGGTGTACCAAACAGTGAAATTAAGTTCGTGAAATGATGTTTTAATTCGCCAGCATCTTGGCGATACATTGGGTATAATAAGGTGAATTTGGAAAACGCATCAACGGCGATTAGAACATAACGATAGCCATCGGCTTCGGGTAAGGGGCCTAGTGCATCCATATGGATCGTTTCAAACGGGACGTCTGGTTTTTCCCAGGAGTGAATGGGTTGAAGAGGAGCACGGGCAACTTTCTTGTGGGAAAGGCACACCAAACAATGTGTTATGTACTTCACTACAAAAGCTCTTAACCCTGGGAACCAGAAATGTTTTGTGATAAGGTCGACAGTTTTATCTACACATGGATGGTCATGTTCATCATGAAAGATGCGGAGAAGGCTAAGCCTGTGACCTTTGGGGATAAAGCAGAGGAGCTTTGGGTTTTCACCAGTAGGTGTGGACTTATAATAAAGGATGTCATTCTTAAGAATGTAACGCGAAGAGTCTAACTGGCCATCTGACAAGCTCTGTATGAGAGACCGCGTCTCTTCATCCGAAGCCTGAGCAACTTGAGCCCAGTTCAAAGGTTTCGGAATGGAAATCACATTTACCGGGTTCCGACTAAGATAATCGGCATGGGACAAAAGAGAACCCTTACGGTAGTCAAGGCTGAAGTCAAAATCTTGGAGGTACATCCACCACCGAGCCACTCTAGGCAACAAATCCTTCTTACGCTGAGTAAGTTTTAGCGCGTTGCAATCAGTGACTACAGTGAAGTGGCACCCCACAAGATAATGCCTAAAATTTTGGAGAGCTTTAACGACGGCAAGTGTCTCCAGCTCATACGAGTGGTATTTACTTTCAGCCCCTTGGGTAAGCTTGCTGAAGTATGACACCACTCGCTTGCGATTACCCTCATGTACCTGGATCAGAACAGCTCCATAACCAATAGAGCTCGCGTCTGTGTGGACCTCTATTGGTAACGAAGGGTCATAGATCGCCAATACTGGCTCGCTCGTCAGACATTCTAAAATGTACTTTCGAGCTGCCTGTTGTTCTAAACCCCAATTAAAAGGAACACCCTTTTTAGTTAATGCAGCAATACATGCAGTTTTCTGGGCAAAGTCAGCTATATACCGTCTAAAATAGCTGGCTAAGCCCATGAACTGCCGGACTTGTTTAATGTTTTGCGGTTGGGCTGAGTCAATCAAAGCTCTCACCTTATCATGACTCGGCCTAACCTGATTTTCACTAATTGTCCGACCCAAATACTCGATCTCAGTCGCCAAAAACGAGCATTTCTTCAAATTAATAGAAAAGCCAGCTTTTGTCAAAGTATCAAGAACCTTGCGCAATAAAATGAGACCCTGATCTATCGTTTTACTTAATATTAGGACGTCGTCGATGTACACTAGGATGTCACCAGATTCGATGAACTCGCGAAGTGTTTTCGTGATAATTCGCTGATAAACAACCGGGGCATTCGCCAAACCATAAGGCATTTTCAAATATTGATAATGGCCCTCAGGCGTGACGAATCCCGTAAGCGGTACCGAAAATAAAAAAATGTGAAAAGTCATTAATAATTTTGAGCAACTCTTGTAAACGACTGTCGACAAGGGGCGTATTAATTGGAATTGAAGCCTGAGTTTCAATCGTCATTACCCTATTCGAACAACTATCATCCCTTGTTAGCGATTGATAATCCTTAGTTCGCACATATTTAACACCTTCTCTATTCAAAATGTCTGTACCTACAATTACAGGAATGTTCATGTACTGGGACGATACTATGAATAAGTATATAATAACATCAAGAGTCAATCCATCAAACTCAACAGGCAATGTAACATAGGAGGTACTTTCGACTTCTTGATTACCTAATCCTTTTAAAATCCTAAAAGCGGGTTTTACTGAGCACTTAAAATGTTTTAGTAAAGATGACGACATTAAAGAGATACTGGAACCACTATCGATTAAGACATCTACCGGTACGTCTTGTATAATAGCTGCTACTACATCACTATTAGTTGAAGTTACTAAAATATTACAACAATTAACCGTGTTCTTGTTTGTTGATTCGGATCTTTGTTTGGCAAAACAAGTGTCGACTCTGTGACCCAGTTTCTTGCAAGAACAAGGTTCAGGCCTATTCGGAGTGAAAACAGTCTTTGTAGACGAAGCACCCGACGTACTTCTCGTACCCTGATCAACTTTAGGTCGTTTATTACAAAAAGCCTTCCTATGACCTAACTGACCACATGAAAAACACTTAACATCACTACTGCTCCGCTTTCGTAAAGAATCTGTAGCAAAGTTACCTTTAACACTGTTATTCTGAATTGGACGTGAAAAATGATTCTTAGTACTAGGCGGTTTAGTGTAAATAGAGAAAAATTCGATTAAATTATCAGGCAACAATTTGGCATTTGTTGCAGCCGCTCTGATATTAGGATCAGTAATACCGCGTATAATAATCGCCACAATCAATTCGTCACTAAGTCCCCGCACTATACGCAAACGAAGTAAAGAACGACGTGCATAATCCGCATATGTAGGGTACTTATCACAGTTCGTATTTATAACATCAGCCAGTATATTCGCAATATCGGGTGTCTTTGGACATAACGGCCTAAATTCCTTTTTAAAATTGCTCCACGTGCGATCGTTAGATACCCACTCGTTTAACCATGATCGAGCTTCCCCTTTCAGGCAATTACCGATACGAGAAAGACACTCATAATCACTCCAGTTATTAATAGATTTCGCACGGTCTACCTCCGCACACCAATCATCGATATTATGTAGATTCGGATCAAAACTTGAAATATAAAAATGTTGATTCGATCTCCCTGCGTAATTAATTGAACGGATCGCGTCAACAATACGATCAGTAACCGTAGAATGCTCCGGTGCTCTGCTAGAAATAGGTTCCGAGTTACGTAGCGGTGATCTGGAATAAGCACGTTGGTGTCGACTTTCACAAAAAGTAGGCGACGCTAATCTATCCCGTGATCGTGACACTACTTCAATATTTCTATTAGGGCACGCTAACCTACGACTACGGCTCGACGGCGGCGCACGCGGTGACCTGCGATGCACACGTGATTCCCTACGCTTAGGTGATTGTGACAGAACTCGTTTGGACGACGGTGACACTCGGTCACGCCGCGATGGTGACCTGTGATGATCAGCAATCTCCGACACCCTCGTATCACAATCGCCCGAACGTCCTGGCTTAGGTGAAGACCGATACCTTTCCTCCAATGCCCTAAGACGTGACAACATCACTTCCATCTCGAGTCTCAACCGTAGATTTTCATCAGGCGACCCCTCACGATGCCTACTGTTCCGATGACCACGACTAGGGCTACGGCTGCCGCAGCGATTTACACTAAGCTCACGTTCACGATTCGACATAATGAAAGAAACACTACCAAAATCAAATGAATAGAACTAACACAAATATACCACTAACCAAAACCAAAGTACGAGAACAAAGAACGGCTGTAAAACAATCCAACAATGCTAACCTATATGCAAACTACCCTGCTTTAAAATAAAATCACACGAACTGTAAACCAACAACTCTCTAAGCTAAAAAAATAAGTGGGCTAAGTAAGAACTATCCCACTTCTGATCTAGGAAAATAAGACCAGAAGTGATTTTTTAAAAACAATTTTTAATACTACCTACTAATCAATAAATCTTAACAAAAGAAATCCACAAGCGATACAACAATTTGTACACAATACACAAAAATAGAATACCAGACTTATCACTAATTACAATGAAAATGCGTTAATTACAAAATAGTCACACAGTAATCGGACAGAGTAACACCCTACCTCGACAACAGTTGGCAGCAGAAAGAGAGCTGTGCTGTCAAAGCACGGCCTTTTATAGACAACCCCCTTCCCTCCTAACTAATATCCTACAATTTTTTTTTTTTAAATTCCTTTGTTTCAGGCAACTAGGGCCCATAAAAATACAAATACACATATATCGTACATTACAATACTTATAAACTAGTACATAAAAATTCACCATATCAATATATATTCTTAACGAACAGAAGCGTAAGTATTTTTTTTAAAGGAAACACCGGACAACCTGACAACTATTTAATTTGAAGATTTCAGGTAAATACAAATAACAAGATGGAAACAATCGAACACACGATAATTAACACTACAGTGCCTAAAACACGTCCATCGCATCTGAGCACCCAAGAAAGAGTGCCCTGTGGCAATGTGTTGCACCGTTGACGTAGCATTGCCCCTACCACTCGTTACGTCATCGCGCCATCATGATCACGTGACGGCTCCGCCCACTCGGCTGAGAAATCCGCTAAGACGGCCTTTCCTGACAGCTGAACGTCCTCGTCAGCTTGGTGGCTTTGCTGCTCGCTGGTCTGCTTTTCGCTCGATTGGTCTTCCACTGGAGGAATACCATGGCCCTGGTTCTCGTCAGTTGAGCCGGTACCTGAATCATAAAATCAAACCCTAAAACTACTAGTAGTTGCACAAAAATAGGCAGCAGTTTGTAAATTGTATCAATAATGAAAGAGTTCCGGACCTCAATCACTACCAAAACAAAAACAACACCGCCTGGCAAACACAGTATGAGCAACAGTAAAACAAGAAGCTCTCGAAAGTGGCCCTCTGGCTACCGCCAGGACAACACATAAATAACAAATCAAGAAGCCACTTCCGAGGCCCTCTGATAAACCTCCGAATCGAGGAGTATCAGGACAAGGTCACCTCGGTGACGTTCTGGCTACCCCACAAGGGTACCAGGTAAACACACATATGTAAAACAAGAAGCTCTCGAAAGTGGCCCTCTGGCTACCGCCAGGACAACACATAAATAACAACAAATCAAGAAGCCACTTCCGAGGCCCTCTGATAAACCTCCGCATCGAGGAGTATCAGGCCAACACACACAAGTAAAACAAGAAGCTCTCGAAAGTGGCCCTCTGGCTACCGCCAGGACAACACATAAATACCAACAAATCAAGAAGCCACTTCCGAGGCCCTCTGATAAACCTCCGCATCGAGGAGTATCAGGCCAACACACACAAGGTCACCTACGTGACGTTCTGGCTACCCCTCAAGGGTACCAGGTAAACAACACAAAAGTCACCTGCGTGACACTCTGGCTGCCACTCACGGACACCAGGACAACACAGCAACGCTTGTGCCACATTCAGCAGCACCGGCACAGCAACGCTTGTGCCGCGACCAGGAGCACCGGCACAGCGGCGCTCGTGCCGCAATCAGCAGCACTGGTACAGCAGCGCTTGTGCCGCGGCCAGGAGCACCGGCACATCGGCGCTCGTGCCGCAACCAGCAGCACCGGCACAGCAGCGCTTGTGCCACGACACGGCCGTTACACATTCTCGTGTACAACTCTGCGAACAAGCACTGACGACATACATTTCGTTCGGCCACTTCTGACCATCAAAATCTGGAAACCTTTATAAGGAAGCTTGTGGCAGTGAATGCTCCCTGAAACCAAACGGTTCATAACAACCACTTATCAATTGAGACAGACTGCCTCTCAAGGTTATTAGTGTCATAGGATAAATAACCACAAAAATAAACAATAAATGGATCGGTCTCACCGGGTTTCCACTCAACGCACATGACAATGCGCACATCGCTATGGCGCGCAGTACAGCAAGGCTTCACGTTTGCAGACACCACGGAGATGCACGAGTACTCACACTTACGATAACACGTCAGGCTCCGCAGGCTGCTGAGCCAGATTGCACAATAATTTCCAATGGCGGTGAAACATGAAAATGAAAAAGACAACTCGGTTATTTTTCGAACAGCACCTTCAATAACATTTTCTACTACGTATCACAATGGGAATCGATTTTTAATAATCGACGTTCCATTCTTTTTTTTTTCTCAGTGCGTAAAAATTTATCTTCACATGGCGAATTCTTCAGCCTTAGCCGGACTCGGCCCAAACCTGACCATGTATAAGTCCATCGAGTGGTGCCTCAGCAGCTGCTGAAGTCGGTGTCGGCGTCTGGCTTCCAGTGCAAGGATGCGACGGTAAAGGGGTGGATCTAGACGTAACCCTGGGAGGCAATCGTTCTTCCAGAGCCTTTAACCGATCAAGAATCGCGACGATGGCTATTTCGGCGCCTAAAGGACCTATCACAATGCCAATGTGCACTGTCAGAACTGTTAGATCTATCGCGACGCCTGGATCTAGTACGCGTTTCTCGATTTCGCTCTCTACAACTGTAATCGCGCAACAAACATTATGATCATCACTTGGCGAATGTTAGCGGCTTGACATGTTTATAATACGACACGTCATTTAACTATCCAACGAAAACGACACTTAACTAATCACAATTCAAATACCAACGGTTGTTTACTGTAAATCACGCACAAAAGCAAAATAACTAACACGTCGTACTAATTGATGAAAATAGAAAATGAAATAATCAGCACGTGGTAATTTCAAAGAAATAGGTCAGCGGGTCGTCTTAGGCAAAACGCGATAAATCCACTCTAAACACACTCACAGGTCGGACACTTATTTTAATTTGATCACAACGAAAATAATTAACACGTGGCCTTTTACTACGTGAACAAAAAGCAACGATAGATGGCGAACGATCAAAGACGCATGTTTTCAAGCCTATCCCACTTCTGATCTTAACGAACAGAAGCGTAAGTATTTTTTTTAAAGGAAACACCGGACAACCTGACAACTATTTAATTTGAAGATTTCAGGTAAATACAAATAACAAGATGGAAACAATCGAACACACGATAATTAACACTACAGTGCCTAAAACACGTCCATCGCATCTGAGCACCCAAGAAAGAGTGCCCTGTGGCAATGTGTTGCACCGTTGACGTAGCATTGCCCCTACCACTCGTTACGTCATCGCGCCATCATGATCACGTGACGGCTCCGCCCACTCGGCTGAGAAATCCGCTAAGAATATTATATACAATACTATATCTATAAAAACTTAAACATACTATAAATACATAACAAATATTCTTAAAACCAATGCACACGATGTGTCGGCGTCGTGTGCACGTGTCACGTAGCCGGCCACGAAACCGGCGATACAGGACACCCTTCGGCCAAAAATCTTCCTTGAGGACCTTCTCGAGAGCTTGTGTCGGAAGACGCACCACGAACAAGTTAAAATTCGTGTTGTGACGCGGTTCCAACCTCTCGACCCTCAAGGTCCAGTTGGTTTTGACGCGCAGATATTCTACGACCTCCTCAACCTTCGTAGAATGGTGCAGCCTGGACACGTACAGCAGCGTTGTTGGAATAGCTGGACGCAGCAGCATATTGGGGCCCGCCAGCGCAGTACCGCACTGGTTCCGACAAGGAGGTTTCTTTTTCTTCCTCTTCTCGACCTTGACGAAACCATCCTTGTCGCACGTGTCGACCTTGGGACCCTGCCTTCTCATAACCTGGTTTGGTTTCGATCGGCTCTTCTTACCCCTTTTCGTGGTTTCCGCTATTTTAACCTGCGAGTTTTGTAGCTCAACAGGCTTCTTAGCGGCTACAATTGCGGCGTAGGCTCGTTTGGGGGTTGACGAACCTACACGAGTCATCGTCTCTACCGGTGTCGAGGCAGGGACGGCGGCGGCACACGTTGCAACGCATGCATTCTCGGCAGTTGGTGACGCATTCGAGCCCGCCGACTCGAAACTGCAGATGGAGGCATTTTGCGCACCGCGACGCGTGTTCACATTTCTGTCGCTGGCGGTAGGTGACCTACTTGCAGAAATTGCATTGCGCAATGCTACTAATTCTGCCCGTAGATCACTGATGGTGTTGTTGGACACCTCCAGCTGATGCTGCATCTCGGCCTGGCTTTGCTTAAGGAGTGTGATATCCTTCAGCAGCCTGGAGGCTTATGGAGGTCCTTCGCCACGAAATCGGGCACGTCGTCCGGGTCGGTCTCCTTGAACAGCGTTATGATGTCCTGGACACTTTTCTGTGTGCCATCCCTTCGACGAGACGGCATCTGGCTAACTTTGCCAAGCGTCGTGAAAAGCAGCAATTAAGCATTGCTAATTTCATCTTCCTTGAACGAGGTCTTGCAGATCTGCATGATGCTAACCTCGTCCATGTAGTCGATGGCATGTTTAATAAATGCCAACACTTCGTTGGCTATGAGCGTTTGTGCACTCATAGCAAAAACCGGGCAGCGGCTATAGCCGCGCAATTCTCGAATTTGAAATTCATACAGTGCAGCGCAAACGCGTCCGTACTCGACCGCGTATCGCACCGTTGAATGTCACTGCACCACCATCATCGGTTCTATTTAGTGAAATTACATACTCACCCCAGTCACTGAATGCATTATCATATAATAATAGTCCGTTGCCCCATGTCTTTCCTGAACTTAACAGTCCAATCAATTCCATAATTACAAACCCAATAAGCAGGCCCGGAAGTTGTGTAAACTTTAATAAGACGCCAATGCCTTCCGATTCAAGTGACACTGAAACTGATTATTTTAGAAATAAAGTGTTAAAGAGAAAATTCTCCATAAAAAATTTCATTAAAAGAAAAGAAAAAACGCTAGGCCATCTCAAACACAAGCGACTTCGTTTGGATTCATCATCTTTGGAATCTTTAAACGAGACTACGTTGAGTGATGAGTCAACCCATGTACACGAAAAAAAGTCACGCAAGGGTGTTAAAAAAACTAATCCTGGAAAAAAAAGAAGCAAAAATGATAAAGCTTGGATAGATAACGTTCGAAAAGTGAGATGCAATTTAGGTGAAGCTTACGAGTCAAGGGATGGCACGTTGAGACAAGCAAAGGTAATGAAATCTCCTTGCAAATGTAATCTCAAATGCTACGGAAAATGCCCTGAGTTGCTAAGGAAAAAAATATTTGCTATCAGCAAAAAGATGGTTTATACATCGTTAGAAAAAGACCAAAGCGAATCAAAAATTGTAGATAATAGAGGCAGGCATGGCAAACATAAAACTGTGATAACTGATGCAATGATTGAGAACGTGATTCGTCATGTGAATTCATTTAAACCCGTTGATTCACATTTGATCAGAAAAGATTCTTCGCGAAAATATCTTGATCCTGACTTAAGTTTCACAAAAATGTTTCAATTGTATAGAGAGTGGTGTATCGAAAAACAAATCACTAAGCGTGATACAGCAAAGTCAGTCAGACAATACCGCGGTATAACAAACACTCACATGAATATTGGATCTTTTATTCCAAAAAAAGACCAGATACGCCACACATATAAAAATCAACGAAAGCCATCTGAGAAGGAAACATCTGATTATGAAAACCATCTAAAAGAGAAAAGAATTGCTCGCGACCTCAAAGCCTCAGAGAAGACAGAATCTAGGAACAATTCACATGTTCTAGCTGTGACGTTCGACTTTCAAAAAGTTTTAAGTTACCATTTGGGGAAATCAGCATCTTTTATTATAAAAGAAAATTAGCCGTATACAACTTCACACTTTTTGAAATGGGTTCAAAAACTGGTAAATGCTACATGTGGCATGAAGCTACTGCTAAACGAGGTTCAAATGAAGTAGCTAGTTGCCTATACGAATACATTAATGAACAAGTTCAGAATAATGACGTGACTGACTTTAGATTTTGGACTGACAATGTACAGGCCAAAACCGGAATCGCATCGTGTTTTTCATGTATTTACACGTAGCCAAAAAGCTTAAGATCAAAATCAGTCACAAATTTATGGAGGTAGGTCATACCCAAAATGAGGGCGACTCTGTTACAGCAAAATGAAGTATATGATTTCAAAGCACATTTGGACACAAAGGAATGGAGTAAAAACACAGAAAATGAAAAAATATCCTGGACAGATATTAAAGAAATATTTGCAGATTACACATCAGATGGACATGACCATACTGAAGATATAATTTATTATAAAAACCGTTTGAGCCAAGAGAGATACAAGATTTTGAATTGTGGTATCCAAAATTGTACGCGGGTCACACGGAATACACAATCCGCATCAATAACATGTGAAGAGGTGTTAGTTCCAGCCTATAATAAACCATTACCTTTGCCTGCATTAAAGGTCCGAGATCTTCAATATCTATGCAATAAAGGTTTAATTCCACAAAGACATCATAACTTTTTCAACTCATTTGAGAAAAAAACTGATAATTCATCTGATTCTGCTGAAGATTAATCAATGTGATATTAACATATAAGGTAAAAAAGTAAAAACAATATGTAAAGGTGCTCCTTTTTGCTCTCTGATTCCGTCATTAAGACTGAGTTTTAGTAAAACGTTTGTGAAATACATAATTAAGTACATTTTTTAAAATATATAACACATTAATTATATGTTTTCTTTTATTTAGTACTTCCTACATGATTATTAAGTTAAAGCTAATAAAACGAATACGGTTCTATCTACAAAATGTGTCAAATTTCTAATATTATATATTATTACAGAATCATAATGCAACTATCAATTAAATTAAAAATGGTGCTTTATTACAAAATAAAAAATAATCAAAATAATTGATTTAAATTCGATGACTTAACTCACACATAGAATCTTTTACAGTAAGTCGAACATTATTTTTACTCAGTATAATATTCTAAGTCCCAGATAGTCCTATATACGTAGAACTTATAGAAAAAAAATTACCAAGTATAGTGTTCTAAGTACCAGATAGAACTGCATACGTGCTTCTTAAAGAAAATTGTAACCAAGTATAATATTCTAACTAGTAGATAGAACCGTATACCCAACAATGAGCAAACACTTATACCTTAATCTAGTGGTCTATCTGCATTTTCTCGAAAACTACAATTAAATTAAGTTATATGAAAATAAAAAAATCTATAAAATATAATTATAGCCATGTTTGCCAAATTCTAGCTTATAATCTTTAATACGAAAAAAGTTATAAGGATTCTACTTGTTATGCTCTACTGTAAAGTTGTCATTTTTCAATTAGAACCATATACGTTGTTGTCGTCGATATAACATATAAAATATACCACAACCTAACTGTGACTCTATAAAGTGACATGCTTCCAATAGTGCCACGCACTCGCCTGTAAATATAGAAGACTCCTTTGGACATCTGAATTTAAGAATGATTTTCGAGTTCTGATAATAAACCGCGGCTCCAGTATAACCACCATTAAATTTGGAAGCATCCGTAAAGAACCTTTGAAACCCAGTCCATCGTTCACCCAATGCCGCATTAAAGGCCGAATTTGCCGATGGGGAGTTTTTAGATATGCCAATGTTATAAAATATTTTAGGAGTAAAGCAAAGTACTTCATAGGAGTAATTAAATAAGGGAAGTCTGGGATGTTATGTAATAGGGGATTCTAAATTTTGGAAAAAATCGGAATGCTTTTAGGAAAAGGGGGAGTTCTTTATGTTCCCAATATTTTGAACTGTGACATAGGGTGTCAAGCTCTCTGAGTTTTGGGATGAGAGGGTGGGATGACTTGGGAATAACCCTGGATAGAAAACGGGAAGCGAGATACTGCCGTCTTAGGGCTAGGGGGGGTTCAGCGCATTCGACCTGTAAGGCGTTAATAGGCGACGACTTCATGCAACCTGAGATGATTCGAAGGCATTGAGACTGGATCCTATCTAAACCGGCCAAGGCACCTTTGTTACCTGGAATCACCAGGTGTGACCCATAGTCCAGGATACTGCGGACTAAAGCATTATAAACTAATTTCATGGTGAAGGGATGGGCCCCCCACCAGACACCTGCGAGAGCTTTTAGAATGGAGATTGCTCTTTCGCATCTCTTAATTAAATAATTTATGTGATGAATGCCGGATAATTTGGAGTCTAAGTAAACGCCTAAAAATTTAGCTTTTTTCGCTATGGGGATGCCTTGTCCTTGAATGTTAACGGAAACCTGAGGGATCAGCAGTTTTCGGGAGAAAATCACTACCGAGCTTTTTGGGGCAGATAATTGGAGGCCATGGTCCAAAAGCCATGTGTGCAGAGAGTCCAGGGAGAGACAGAGAGATGAGGCAGCGTCCGCTATTGACGGATTGACTTCATACAACACCAGATCGTCGGCGTATTGTAGAAGTTGACAGTCAGAATTGAGGCAGGAGCCGATGTCTGCTGTGTACAGGTTGTACAGTAGAGGGCTTAAAACTGAGCCTTGAGGAAGGCCCTTCCACGTCTGTCTCACCTCAAATACCTCTCCCTGCACTCTGAGCATCAAAAAGCGAGACATGAGGAGAGCGCATATACATTGTACCATCTTACCCGGAATCCTCAGCTGTAGCAATTTTTGCCTGAGAACTGGAAGAAGGACGCTGTCGTATGCGGAAGATATGTCAAGGAATGTGGCTACAGCGGATTCATTTTTGGAAAAGGCTGTACGGATATCGGTAACCAGAATTGCCACACTGTCCATGGTACTCAGCCCCTTTCTGAAGCCAAACTGATTACTCGGCAGTAAATCCCTCGACTCTACCAACCACTCAAGTCTGTTTTTAATTAAATGTTCAAGTAACTTGGCCAAAACTGAGGACAACGCAATTGGTCTAAGGCCATTCGGATCATCAGCAGTCTTGCCGGGCTTCAAAAGAGGAATGACAAGAGACATGACTATCTGAATTTTCCACTGGTCAGGAACCCAACCAAATTGGTAACAATAATTTATAATTCCTAAAAAATATTGTTTAGCATCAGAACCGAAGTGAGCTGCAAATGAATACGGTATGCCGTCCATGCCAGGGGCGGAATCCCTAACATGACGTAACACGGCATCCAGTTCCTCTAATGAAAAAGGTTCATCCAGGGGATCATTCAATATATTAACAGGCGGGAGCAGAAGTTCTGAGGAAGAAGGAACATAGGCTGGAGCAATTTTGTCGAAAAAGGATTCAGCAGTTTCTCTCGTGATGGGGGAAGAGATAGATGGGGAGCAGCCTCGCCTAAAACGATTAATGCTCTTCCATACTGCTGATATGGGAGTGGAAGGGGACAGAGAAGTGCAGAACTTGACCCAACCTCGACGTTTCTTCTTGTGAAGAAGCCGCCGAGATTGAGTTAACACTCGTCTGTACCGTATAAGATTGTCGCTATTCATCGCATCATTGTACTGTCTTTCGGCCTCTTTCCTTTCTTTAACAGCCGATGTACATTCTTGATCCCACCATGGGGGTGACGGGATCTTATTTCTGGCACAGTTGCGCAACGGAAAGATAGAGTCTGCGCTTGAAATAATGGCCGAGGTAAAGCCATCGTAACAACTCTTAGCATGGCAGTGACCAATAAAATCTTGGAAACTTGAAGTTAAATTTGGAAGCATACTAATTAGAAAATTAGTATGCTTCCAAATTTAGTATTTATCCTCCAGCAAAGATGCAAACCTCGACCAATCGGGTTTGGACAAGTTGTACTTCAATAGTGGAGGAGAAGTTTTCTCTAAATAAGTTTTATTAAGAAAAGTTATAACAATGGGGTAATGGTCGCTACCATGCATAAGGGTAGTACATTGCCAATGAATTGATGCCGCCAACTCTACGGAACAGAATGTGAGGTCTACACAACTCTTTTGCTGTCCAGGAAGGGATCTACGAGTAGGACTACCATCATTTAGGATGCAAAGGTCTAGGTCATCTAAGATTTCTACCAAACCTTCCCCAAAGGAATCACAGCGATTGGAACCCCATCTAAAATGGTGACAGTTAAAATCACCCATGACAAGCACGGGTCCTACAATGTTGTTCAGAATATCTCTAATAGTAGTTAAGAACCTGTGCTGTGGGTGGGAGATATAGACAGATAAAACTGTGATACCTTCTACTCTACCTGCAACTATATTCATATCACCATCCAGAGCAGAAAGTGCCAAGGTCGACAGTGGAACACGATTATTAACGAGGAGAGCCGACCCTCCATAGCCATCAGATCTGTCACATCTGAGAACATTAAAATGTGGTATATTAAAACTGAGACTCGGGGTGAGCCAAGTCTCAGCAATTGAGCAAGCCAAAGGCTTGAATTTATTAAGGAGGAATATGAGGTCGTGTTTCTTATGCCATACGCTCCTCACATTCCATTGCAGAAATATTTGACGGGACGCCATTTTTAATTTTTGAAAGAAGATTTACTAGTTGATAGGCAACGTTGGACGGTATTTCAGCATTATTAGTGGATACAATAGTAGTTAAGAGTTTAATAATAATTTCTATAATTGATGAAGCATTATTGCCGGTGAATGGATTATTTAGAGCGTAGCCGTCAGGCTGTGAAGGTGCAGGGGAGTTAATAATTTGCTGATGAGCAGCTTTATCATAAGAGGGAGATAGAGGGGCATGGGTCTTCGGCTTGAGGAAAACGGTTTTGCGGTATGACTGAGTGGAAGTGGGAACTGCTTTTGTAGCATTCGCATAGTTGCGAGAAGCAAGTGGGACAGTTTTGCTGGCCTCAGCATAAGAGAGGGACTTCTCAGCCATAACAGTCTTAATGGCCTTCTGTCTACCCAGCTCCGGGCATGATTTGCTATTTGCAAAATGATTCCCCGAGCAAAGCACACAGAATGCCTCCGCCTCAGAAATGCTGCAACCATCACCAGGGTGATCGTGGCCGCATTTACTGCAGCGGGGTTTAGACCGGCACACAAGTTCCACATGTCCATACCTGCAACACTTACGGCACTGGATGGTGGGATAAACATATTGTTGGACTGGGAGGGAAGTGTAGCAGCAAAACACCCTTGGCGGTAACACCTGACCGTCAAAGGTAAGGACACATGTTTCTGTGGATTTAAATTCGGTCACTCCATCAATTATCACTTTCCTATTTATACGACGAACTTTGAGAATTTCACCGCAACCTGAGGGAACTTGTAGGTATCTTTGGGCTTCCTCTTCAGTTAAATCAGTAGGAACACCGGTAACAACACCCATGCGGGTTATATTGAACGTAGGGATGGAGGCCACAAAGCTATTCTTGGGAAGAATGTTATTAATAAGAAATGCATTTGCATCCTGAGGGGATTTAAATTCCACAGAAACACGGTTCCTGCCAACTTTTTTAACTCCATCACGGACAATGTTAACTATGTTCTGTTTTTGGAGAAATATTCCAAAGGTAACAGGATGCAGAGAGGTACCGGCATTAGGCTGGGGTTCCAAACGAGAGACGTGGACAATGAACGGTGCCTTATCTGTAGCAGAGTACCTGCTGCGGCCAACTAAATTCCTTTGTTGTTTCGGTGGTGGGGTTGACACGACAATGTTTGCATCATCTCCGGAGCGTTTCCTGGCATTCGAGGCAGATAAGTTCTGGGAGTCCGCGATGCTGCAAGCAACATCGGTGAATTGGGATAATGGATAGTTAGGGGAAAGAGGAGCATATGCAGAGATGTCGGGAGGATCGGGATCGGGGGTTTATTGCGATCCATCGCTAATTAAAACTAGTTATTTACCGAAACGACAGTACAACACTGGTAACGAACACAAGGACAACACACAAACACAACAATAAGTCACAAAAGGTCACTAAAACACTTGAAAAAACTGAAAATTCTAGGCACACGTGCTAATCAATAACAATCTGCGGCGAGAATCCCACATGTAATTGGCCGGGTTAACCTGATCTTTGACACATGACACTTGCCGCGCTGTCTATGGTTCGAGACGCTCATTCAAAAACATTGTACTCTACTAACTAGACTGTGCACTATGGCGCAAAAACCGGTCCGAGCGAGAGGGCTCCCGTTGGTAGTGTCTCTTTCTAATGGGGTGACCATGACCAAACAGAACCCGGGACAAATTGCTTGTAAAAACGATTGTGTAAGTATCCTGACATATTGATGCTACCTAGTTTAATGTAAGGAAAAAAAAACAACCTATTCATAGTGTGTATATTTAATGGAATCTAGATCAATTATTATTACCCTACACGTGCGTTAAGGGCCGAAAGTCCTTTTTTACTCTCCATAAAGTAACAGATATCATCTGACCAGCCGTTAATTTGACAACAATCTAACAAACCTGTCGCTCCATAAAGTACAAAAAAGCTAGGTATTTTTGTCAAATGTGAGATATAATAATACAATGTGGGGACATATTATCATGAAATGAGTGTTAGGTCTAACGAACGTGATGCAATATTTAGGACAGAAATGACTGAAAATTGAATAATACAGTTTTACGCAATTTTTGTCGTAATGTAGCTTTATCTCCTACGTGCTTGAGAGTTAAGGACTTTCCGTAGCTTCTAAGTCTTAAACGTAAGTATTTTTGGCCAATACATTTAATCAATTCCAATTCGTGAGATTCGTCAGAACTTGGATGGGCAGGCATAATGTGCCTAATTTTTGGGGAGAATTGATGTAACGTCATATTAACAATCTTTTTCATGTTTAAAATCTGTAAATCAGGAGACATTAGCAAAAACAGTTTTTCTATATATTTTACTATATCAAACACAAATGACGAAGCATATTTTAGCCCTCCTCTGTCTACAAAGGCTGTGAAAGAAGAAAATTTACAAACATTAATCAAGTAGTCATGATCTTTATGTGTACGATGCGCTATGAGCAAGGCTCGGCAATGTTGACATGTTAGTTTGTCTAATATTTTCATTACGATGTAGCCAGATATGTAATATAATATATTGTTTTTATAGTCTGATAAATGGGTTCTATCCACTAAGTACATGAGAACATCACTCGTATCTGTCTCATTTCCTTCTGTCATGTCATTGTCTTCCACGATCGATCGTTTGGCACTTCGGAACTCTAGTATTGCAGAATTTTCATAATCTGGATTTGTGCAGTTTGCATTAATGCTTGGTCTGACGCTGTTACGAAATAGCAACTTTCGCATAATAAACATAAATTCAAGAGCAGTAGGGTTGTCGTTTGCCCCTCCTCTTGCTCTCACACATGAAAAAAACATTTCAATGAGGTCTTGCGAGGCCTTGTATGGTAGTAGGTAGGTCATATTAGCATCAAACAAATCAGTTGCTAATTTTGCAAAACTGTATGTGTCTATTATCAGACCAATAACCGGCATCTTCCTTCTATGGGTCATTATATTTATTCCGTCGACTTTAAGCTCAGTCAAATAATGTCTTGTTTCTTCAAAGACTTGTGACCAGACATGTTTATTGTTAAGCCGCAAAGGTCATTTGAAACCGATTCCTATGGGATTTTTAGCGTTAAGAATATCAAATAGTCTGTCCAAGTACCGTAGGTATAGGGCACGCCACCATCGTGGCGGTAAGTCCCCTCTTTGAGGAGTGGCTCGGGAGGAGTCACGGCGCCCTCACGTACCGCATGACGCAGGTCCTCACCGGACACGGTTGTTTCGGGAGGTACCTGCACCGCATCGGTCGTGAGGAGGCGCCCGGGTGTCACCATTGTGCGGACAGCCCCGAGGACACGGTGGACCACACAGTCCAGGTGTGCCCCGCATGGGAGGGGCACCGCCGGGTCCTCGTCGAGGCTTTGGGCGGCGGCGACCTCTCGCGTCCGGCCTTGGTTCAGGCCATGGTCCGGGGCGAGAGGGAATGGGATGCCGTCGCCTCCTTCTGCGAAGCGGTCATGCTCGAGAAGGAGGAGGCGGAACGCCAGAGAGTTCGCACCTCTCATCCCGGCCGCCGCGCTGGACCAGGTAGACACCATGGGCGCCGGGTGTCGCGAGATGACTCCCGGCCACCGTAGGCGTGGGTCTGTGGGCGGTGAGTTCGGGTGGCTCATCGTCCCTCTGTCTTTCTAGACGACAGACCCGTGTCGACGGCGCGCGTTGTTCCACGCGCTCCTCAAAGAGATGTCAGCAACCCCAGCGGGGCCCAGCAGGGCCAAGGCCTGCCGGGGCTGCGGGTTGTTCGAAAGAGATACCGCGGCCCTGGTACATAAAAGGCCTATGACGGAACACGACGATTTTAGTCAGTAAGAGTCTGACACTCCCTCACCGCTGCTAACCCACAGCGGGAGGGGTCATTTGATGATTTTACGTCGCTAAAAAAAAAAAATAAAAAAAAAATAAAAAAAAAAGTACCGTAGGTATTCCACTGTGGCTTCACTCCCAGCAAAACCAGGATGACCAATTGACCTCAGATAGTCAATTGCATCAGCCACAGAAGAACTGAGTACTTCGACAGCTAGTTTAACATTCATTTTCTTTCCAAAATAATCGACATGTACCCTAGTCAATTTATTTTTCAATTTCAGCCCCTCTTCTTCTTGCAAATCTTGCAGTTTCTGTATATATGCGAATCTAATATCACCTTACGCCACTCACAGGCAAAACATGTATGGCTCTAACTTTACGTACCTAATCTCAACACCTCATGTTTTAACAATACCTCTGGTTTGTAAACATATACCCATGTTTTAACAAAATAAATTATCTTTTATCTTTTTACCTTTCTCCGATGACAAATGAGTTTCGGCAAATAAATTTCGGGCTAATTTAATCATATGGGCGGGGTCAAGTATGCAGTATACTTTTGTAGGTTTAATTGGGTGATCAAAATGAGTTTTCATATTTGAAAGGGTAAAATTACACCCTAGAATTTCAAATGTTTTTATGTTTACCTGCGTCCCATCTGCTGTCAAAGACCTCACCACTATATTAATGTACGCCAGTTTACGAATCGCTGTCAGGACGAGCTGAGCTTGTACGTGCGCAGAAATCTTATCTATGAAAAAATAAGCGATAGGGCAGACAAATTTTTCTTTTAGAGAGACTATTTGAAACACTAAGGCTTCTGTAGCAAATGTTTCAGAATCGCTGGTCAATATTCCGCCTAAATCAACGCGACCCCAATACTTGTCTGATCCTTTGTCATATTGTTTGCCCACTTTTATGGCCATTGCATCAAAAATTAATGCGACGTTCATTTCATCCTTTTCAGCCTTAACCTTCAGGAATTCCATCACTTCTGTCATAAAACCCACGTTGCATTTATGCGTTGACAATATCCTTCGCAGAGTTGCAGGGTGAGGTAAACGGATACGATTCCTCAAAAATAAATAGGCTTTACCGGAATAATAATACAATGATAAAGCAAATGATTTCATTTCATCTGAATATTTGTTGGACGTGTTGGATTTTGTCGTATTTAAACTTGTGTGAATGTTTTCCAAATTATGTTGGACCATGTCTCCGACTTATCACACTTTTTTTAAATTATTTTTAACAAACATTTTAGGTTATTAATAGTCGTATTACGTCTTTTCAGGCGTTGTTTTAAGACTTTAACGTCCCGACGTAATTTATTTTTACGTGGTGAGGCAGTAGTTGCAGCAAATGCTGTTTGCGTACAAACACTTTCCGTAGTGATTATCTCCTTTGTAACACTTTCTTGCAGTTTTATCGTTTTTGGGTCTGGTCCTTCCTCTATGCATAAATTACTTAAAACATGCACTCTTTTTTCGCAGGGCACGACCTGTAAAGAAAGTACATTGCCACCCGTTGGGCCCCTTATTTGTGATAGAGTGTCAAGAATATTTTATTATTAAAAATCAAGTCGTAATTTTATAAAACTAACTATTTTTTTTCAGAATTTCTTGTACCCTAGCATTGAAAAACATAATTAATATATATTTTATTGAATCTAAGCGAGTTCCGCCATTAAAACTTAACCTGAATGTTGCCAGGTAGACGACAGACTATCTCATTTAAATGAACGAGGTGATCGATTGAAAATATCGATAAAATATATTTCTATTTAAGTCACTTGAAGTGCCAAGATGAAGTTACAATAGTCAGTAAAAGTCTGACACTATTTTCCACTCCACCCAAGGGAGGGGTTGCCAATCCGATGATTTTAGCTCACCAAAAATGAAAAAAGAAAAGAAGAAAGAAAAACTGTTTATAACTGTTGCACAAACAATAAAATATCAACACTAACAAAAGTCACCACTAAACTATATCTATAAAACGGTTACACCTAACACCATACATGGAATACAACAATAACACAATAATTAGTAGTCCTCCGAGCCTTTTTCCCAACTATGTTGGGGTCGGCTTCCAGTCTAACCGGATGTAGCTGAGTACCAGTGCTTTACAAGGAGCGACTGCCCTATCTGACCCCCTCAACCCAGTTACCCGGGCAACCCAATACCCCTTGGTTAGACTGGTGTCAGACTTACTGGCTTCTGACTACCCGTAACGACTGCCAAGGATGTTCAATGACAGCCGGGACCTACAGTTTAACGTGCCATCCGAACACAATAATTAGTAAATGATATTATTTATAACAAATCGATTTAGGAAATCGATTAACAAAATATTTAACGGTAACATCTACTCGGAACGCGAGGCTATGATTTATCTGTCAAATCAATACGTCATTCAAATTGTTTTCGTGCCGGTTGTTATGCGTAGAGTTGAATTTATTCCTCCGTATTTGCTTCTGATCGTTACAATTTGCGTAAACACTGTCGAGCTGATCGTTTTCGTGCCTCCAGTGGTTTTTTTTTTTGAGATATTGGACTCTTTTCTTAGTGATAAGTGAGCACATTGACTCCTGAGCATTGGACTCTTTTTTTAGTGTTAAGTGAACAAATTGACTCTTATTTAGTTTAAGTGAGCATTGGACTCTTGTTTTTAGTGATAAGTGAAGTGTTTTAAGTGATATTTTTGTTTTACTCCGGAAAAATGTCTGCACCTGGTAGAAGTCGAGTAAACTACTCTTTGTCTCGCCGGTGTGTTAATTGCTCTTTACGTATAGCGCCTAATCTTCGTAGACGTCAAATTCAAGAAATAGATGAACCAATGCTTATCCTTCTAAGATCCTGGGTAACACCTACATTGGTAAGTTTGTTTTATTATGTTTGTGGATTTCATGTAATATGATTGGTCGATCCCCACACGTCTCTAAACTGTCTACGTTACATTTTATTTTGTCATTTTTTCCAGATATCGTCTGATGACATCCTGTGTGTGGAATGTTTTGTATTATTACAAAGCCAGACAGCATCTAACTCAAATCTGTCACTTGTATCCCCTGCTCTTGGACACCTAAACATATGCTACGCATGTGGCTTGTCAATAGCAAGTTGCAGAACTCATAGAGTCAGTCAAGATTGTCCTCAAAGGAATGTTATACTAAGATGGACACCAGCACATCACGTAAGTGTTTATTCTTATTTATTTAAACTTAATGTATGAATGCATATGTATGTGTGTTGAACTAATTAAATATTAATGAATATCAAGTATCTAAATATAATATTTTTGTTATTAGGTGTTGCATTTGGAACGAGTTTGTCTTCCTTGTTGGGCGGCTGCATCAAGACAAGTCCGGAGGCAACCCGTTGCTGGCAGTAGCCAACACACTGTGGAGTCTGCACCGGAGACTGGTATCATGGATGGAAACATAATTACAGATATGATGATTCCTGTACCACCACCACTGCCACCGCTTTAATGATATAAGCGCTTCAGCACAATGTCTAGACAATATATTCCTTGAAGAATAAATGTCTATTATTTTAATTGGTTGTGTTTATTCTTATTAAACATCTGTATAGCATTCACTATATTTTAAACTCCTTTATAATTAAGCCCTTTCTAAAATAAACTACAGCTAATCATGGATGGCACAGCGATTTTACTAAGTAGCAGGGCAGTGATTTTACTATGTCGCTTGCAGGAGATGCTGTCAAATATGTCATACATACTCGTATATACTAGGTACCTAGCAGTTTGCCAACAATCTTGGGGTCGGCTTTTAGTCTAACCAATGCAGCTGAATAGGGTAAGATGGTCAACAGTGGATCATATTTTTTTTACGCATTGTATTTTAAAAACTAATAGTCAGATTTTTACGAAAATTTGCCAGGGGCACGTGTGGTTATTAAGCTGTTAAATAATATTAGCCTTTCTGACAAACAGTGTACAATAAAAAAGGTGTATATATTTTTTTTATAGTGGGTTTTGATCCACTGTGTACACCTCCTGGTACTCAATGGATCGCCCCCTGGTTTACAGTGGATCAAGGAAAATCTGAACAGGAAAGTAATAAAAGTCAAAGTAAATAATCAACTGCATGTTTATTTTTAAGCATCGTAAACATTACTAACCCCAAGAGACATAACAAAAAAAAAATCTATGAAACTTAAAGGAACTTTGTACTTTTACAGTCTTCATTGAATATTGCTATAAAATTAACTAGAATCTACTAAGTCTTGAACGTTACTTCTTTTACGCTAGTAAAGATTTATTTTTTTATTTCCAACTATCTTAAGAAATAGTAAAATAATAACAATTCTTATCTTAAATCACAGATTTTAAAAGTTAGTCTTAGGCATTATCTTCTACTAAAAATATGTATCAAAGAATTAAAAAATAAATAACTCAACGAATGTTAATGTGACTTAAATCTACAGGAAATGAATAATATGACTGTTGCCTGGCCGTACTACCACTAACGGTAGGCGTCGGCAATATCAGCCTTATGTCGTCATCTTTCACGTACGATAAATCAGGGACATCAGGCAAAACAAATTTCCCTTTTTTGTATCTTAAAAAAGACACATAAAATTCTAACGTATTGGGATTTCGTTCCTCAAGAATTTTGCCAGCAAAAAATATCTTTTGGTTCTTGGAACAAAATTGTACCAATACGTATTGACTTTCCTTTGGTAATTGCAGAAGTGGTTGTTTTAGTAAATCCTCTGTTATAATGGTCTCTTCACTTTCAACCCAGTCTCCTTCATCGTCTGTTTCGTCGTTCAGTATCATGTCATTTTCATCTTCTGAATCACTTTGCAGCACTTGACGAATAGCTTTCTTTCCTATCCCTTTAGTCTTAGTTTCTTTCTTCCTTCTGGCTGCCTTCTGTTCTGCAATAGCATTTTTTTCAGGAGTGTCAGTGGCTATAAGACTTTTACCTAATTTTCTTGGCTTCCTCTTTCCAGTTCTTGTGGGTGCTCTAAGTGGCTTCCGAAACTGTTCAGGAGTAATGATAGATTTGATCCCAGATGAAGAAGTTGACTCACTTTCAGGAAAAGTAGTGGACATAATAACTGCATGTTGAGTTGCAGAACCGCTAAGAGGCGAAACATTAGATATATCAATTAAAATAGATTTTTCTGGAGTGGAAATTACTGGCATCGAAGTAATTTCTGAATAATCGACAAAATTTTCAATTAGAGATGGACTCATTGTATTTCTAGATGCTTCAGTAGTGCTAGTAGAAGGTCTAGGAGAATGAGTTATTTGTAAATTAAGTGTGTTCTCTTCTAGCGCTCTAAAATCGGTTGCTGTTCAGTAATTGCGTGTTCTCCACTAAAATCACTTTCAGGTTGAGCATTTTCAGGTCTATCAGTAACACTGCTGGGTGCGAAGTCCTCGTCGGTAAAAACGTATCGATCAAAAGGAAAAATTCCCGTTTTTCTGAATGCTTGTATTATATTAGAAGGTGTCATAGACTTTGCGAAAGCCTGTCCAATTAATGCTCCCACGTCGTAAATAGTTACAGGACATCCAGGATTGCGTAACATCCAGGAACTCATGGCGGAATAGTAAAATGTTTTGAAGGGTCCGTGAATACCAACATCCAGTGGTTGCAGTCGTGCTGATGTATGTGGGTGCAATGTAAGCACAGTAACCCCAGACTCTTTAGCGAGATCAAGCGCTTCTATGGAAAGGTGAGACTCATGGTTATCCATAATCAAAATCGATGGGTATTCTTTAGTAGTTCCAGTTCTTCGTATAAAATGCTTCATTACATCCAAGAACAGCTCACTATTCATCCACCCAGATGGGTTTGCCAGAATCAATGATCCAGGTGGGGTACCAACAGCCATGCGAGGGTTTGTATTTTTTCGTGGGAAGACAAGCACTGGTGGAACTGCCTGACCCCCAGCGCTTATGATGTTGCAAGTAGTGACAAGTGTCCCCTTCTCACCACTGGTGACTTTACGGAGGTTTCGTCTACCTTTTGGCACTATAATCCGTTGGGTCTTTTGCACAGTGGTGGTACCGGTTTCATCCAAGTTATAAATTCTTGTACCATCAGCAAATGCAGGATGGCGCTTGATCACGTCCTCCAAGTTATCATAAAAATGACTGACGGTCTCTCTATTAAAAGCCGATGCTCGTGCTAAGCTGCATGCCTCGGGTTTACGCAGCGTCAAATCCTGATGTCGTTGGCGGAAACCCCTTAGCCAATCTATTCCAGCCAATTGGTTGTCTGTCCAGGTCTTTGGCATTCTGATGCCATTAATTTTGGCCATTTCGTAAGCTACTTGTCTACAGTCCTTAACAGAAAGACCATAGAAAAGGCTTGCACATTTTATATAATATTGTTTCAATATTAGCTCTTGGTCCTTAGAAAATACTTGGTTCACGGCGTAGTTAGGAGTCAATCTTGTCAGCTGGTTTTGCGCATTTTTTTCTTTGGCTTGATACCTTTGGAGTGTTGTAAAAGAAATATTATGGTCAGCAGCAGCTTGTCGAATACTTTTTCCATCTTTTATGGCCTGTAATGCTTCACGCATTTGCTCATGTGTATGAGCACCTACTTTTCTTTCTTCTACTCTTGATCGGGTTAAGGTACACAGTGAATCATAATCCATAGTGTACACAGTGAATCAATCCACTGTTAACCATATTACCACTACAAAGTTCTAACTAAAATTTCTCAAAAACCACAGATACTTACGTAAATGTATTAGCTCTCAATCATACTACATGAATGTACACAAACAACTAGAATAAAATATGTCGGATGGGCGAACATCAGGATGGCACTATTGTCCGACACCAGCTAGGGTAATCGTAAAAAGAGACAACTCAAACTCAAAACTCAAACGTTTATTCAAATTAGTCAGAACAAAAGACAGCCCCCAAAACGCCCGCCCTTCGCCACTTCCTATGTGTTTTGGCTGGGGAGAAGAAGTGGCGGAACAAACTCCCCAGCAACACATGTCTGTCTGTTAGGTTAGAAGAACCTTACCATACGATAGACGTTACAATAATCTTAACACTTCACAATATGGTTCTACAACGGTACTACAACACTAAGTAATAACACTAGGTACACTAGACGCGACGTAAGGCAGTTTCGAGATGTGTGCCACACGACGACCCAACGAAGACTGAGCTCCGCCGACGCCACGCTGACCATCACGACTCTGCCAAGCGCGCCAAAATGTTGTTTCACCGGAAACGCCACCAGAGGGCGCGCTTGCGTCTCGTTTAGTGTCCGTACTATTGACTCTCTTCCGACACGGCCATCCTGCATATACCCACGTCCTCGTGGGTTTAATCTGCAACAACACAAACACAGCACAGTACGTTTGCCTCGGCCACTCCTGACCACACCAGTAACTCTCGATCTTCGTTTTACTCTCTTATATACGCTCGTCCATCACTGATCATTTTACAACTCTTTATACCCCATAAATTCAACTCCTATCACTTGGGCCCGGATAATTGAAAGAGGCGTCCCTTCGACCAGATATCTCTCTAGATAACATGGACCGGACAACCGTTCAACACCATAGGCGTCCCTTCGACCAGTTATCTCTCCAGACAACATGGACCGGACAACCCTACAGCGTCCCTACGATCACTCTTAAGTCTCGTCTAATCTCAGTCCACGCCGCCACGCGGCCAAGTCAAATAGTCAAGTCCCACTGGACTGTGCTAAGCGACATGGTTAGAGTCACCAGAACCTACGACCAGTTAAGGCCAGCTCTTAATATGACCCCCATGCCGTGCTACAGCGTCCCAGCGAGCACACACGAAAGTCAGTCACAGTTAAAATACGTCGTGGAACATCGACCCTGAGGGCCAGTCCCTGTCATTCAATCAGTCATTCACCAGTCACACTAGTCATGTCATCGGCCTTACGAGTCAGTCCCCACAGTCCACCTAACCCGTAACGGTCAAGTTAGTCGCCAATCAGATTTGTCAACGTAAATGTCATCACATGATACTTTCTAAATTCCATGGTCGTGAACCACCCTCTCGGTCTCCTAAGCCCTTATTTCCTAGTTACATTAGAAGTCGCAGTAGTAAAGTAAACCCACAATGTTCACATTCACTCTCACTCCCCGTCTCCATACTACATAAATAATAACAAAACAGATCACCTGATCGTGACGTAGAGATAAACCTTGTCAACTCAGCCACAAACCCATCCACTGTCCACCATAGCGTGGACGTTACCATTGCAGTGTCAAGCGACGTCTCGGCTTCTAGAAGTGCAGACGAAGCCAGCATACGCAGCATGTGCAGCAACACCTCACACGGCGCCCTCTTAGTCGACCTCGTTCTGTTCTCCAGGCTCGGTTCACCTAAGATGATATCTGTTAAGCCAGAAATAGAAAGTGCTTAGGCAGCCGATCAAAAATTGACAACATATGGGTCAGCAACTGACCTTCTGGTTACGCAAGATAGTAAGACCTACACACATGTTACAGATTTAAAGAATGGCAATCATTATTTAAATGAAGAAACTAGATACATTAAATGCTAAGCACGAAATCAAAGAAAGATCGAATTGCTAGTCAGACTCAACTTGTAAATTACTAAATCATTACTGCTACGGTTGTCATTCACATCAACGCCTTCTACTCGCTAGGCTTCACATGACCGTTGTGTCCCTTAGCCGAGCTCTCAGCCCATCCTGGCCTCCTAGGGACCACAACCACAACCACAGTGACATGACACCAGCTGTACCACAGATTCACACAGGTCTCTTCCTGGTCACCCCGATGCCGTCACACAGGCCAACGGGTCTCTTCCAAGTCACCCCGATACCCATCATAGGTACAGCTTAACACGATAAAAACAACAGTACCGCAGACTTTACACAGGTCTCTTCTTGGTCACCCCGATGCCATCACACAGACCAACGGGTCTTTTCCAAGTCACCCCGGTATCCATCATTGGTACAACTTAGCGCAACGAAATCACAGAGTAGGTGAATGTAACACCTTACCAAAATCTATAGTCTGATGCACAATTCAATCAATCAATGACGCAGAAACTAACTATTGGACACTGGGATCAAACCTAGGTTCACGGTTTCTGATTCTGATTATCTACGATTGCACTAATTATTAAGCTCTCCCACTAATCAACGAGACTGAAACTGCCTCTCAAGTTTATAAATGTCGTAAGACAAATAACCTCAACATAAAGCAAAAATGGATCGGTCTCACCGGTTTTCCACTCAACATGCGTGACTATCGCACATCGCTATGGCGCGCAGTACAGCAAGGCTTTCGCGGACGTGAAGCCACGGAGATGCACGAGCACCAACACTCCGACCTCGCGATGACACGTCGGGCTCCTGGCAGGCAGCTGAGATGCTCCATTCAACGTCGTAATTTTCTCGTCATATTGCACAATAATCACCGTCATTGTTAAAACATGAAAAAAAAAAGACAAATTCGGTTAATTTTTCTAGCATACCCTCAATTACACGACAACAGCTCATCAACATTCAGCTTGACATGTAACAATGGAAACCGATACTATTACCGTAACCGTGGTTACCATACTTGTACCTTAGATGAAATCCTAACTAATATTATAAATGTGAAAGTAACTCTGTCTGTCTGTCTTTCTGTCTGTCTGTCTGTCTGTCTGTCTGTCTGTCTATTCTTCACGCCTAAACTACTGAACCGATTTATGTGAAATTTTGTACAGACATAGTTTGGAACTTGAGAAAGGACATAGGATAGTTTTTATTACAAAAAATATAAAAACAAAAAAATATTCCGGACATATAGCGCCATCTATTGGTCAAAGCAAAAATCTGCCGAAGTCCCTATTCCACGCGAACGAAGTCGCGGGCAAAAGCTAGTTCTTAATAAATCTTCTACCAACTCCATTTGAAATAATTCGACGTTCCATTTTTTTTTGTCAGTGGGTAGAAATTTATCTTCACGTGGCGACTCCTTAACACATGTGGGCATTCGGATTGCATCCCACTTCTGATGTCGGAGGGGCGAACATCAGGATGGCACTATTGTCCGACACCAGCTAGGGTAATCGTAAAAAGAGACAACTCAAACTCAAAACTCAAACGTTTATTCAAATTAGTCAGAACAAAAGACAGCCCCCAAAACGCCCGCCCTTCGCCACTTCCTATGTGTTTTGGCTGGGGAGAAGAAGTGGCGGAACAAACTCCCCAGCAACACATGTCTGTCTGTTAGGTTAGAAGAACCTTACCATACGATAGACGTTACAATAATCTTAACACTTCACAATATGGTTCTACAACGGTACTACAACACTAAGTAATAACACTAGGTACACTAGACGCGACGTAAGGCAGTTTCGAGATGTGTGCCACACGACGACCCAACGAAGACTGAGCTCCGCCGACGCCACGCTGACCATCACGACTCTGCCAAGCGCGCCAAAATGTTGTTTCACCGGAAACGCCACCAGAGGGCGCGCCTGCGTCTCGTTTAGTGTCCGTACTATTGACTCTCTTCCGACAAATATTTAAAATAACACCAACAGATTATGATATATAAACAAAATTCAACTTACTTTAGCGACAGTTTTTGCTCCCGAAAATTAAAACGGCCGGCTCTCGCGTCTGTTGGTGAGCGCATCCGCGCGGCGACTGCGGGAGTGGGAGGGGGTTCGCAAACGAGACACGGTTACGTATTTGGTTTACTGTTGCATTAATAAATGGCGCAGATGTGTGTGTGATCATCTGTGTACCACTGATCCATTGTTGACCATGCGACCCTACAGTATTGCTCAAAGAGTGATGGCCCATCTGACCTCCACACCCGATACACTGGGTTATAACATGTTACCTCCAGGTAAGAGGTTGTCACACTTGCTGGATTCTAGCTACTCATAACAAGTATAAATAATGCACCCAGTATCAACAGTTTAAATGTAGGTACTAGCAGCCACCCAGCTGAAGTTTGTAATGGATGGTCACCCAAGTGCAATCTGACCAAGTAGCTTAACTTAAGATATCTCCTTGTGGTTGTTGTAACGTAGCCACATGCTCCTCCAACCAATTTAGCCCTAAGTATATTTATTTCTACTGGTGCCAGCAAAACCTACTTCCGCTGACTGCAAGATAAACAGTTTAACATATTATTTAGCAAGAAAAGATGATGTTTTATTTCATTTGGGAATCAATATTAATACTAAAAATATTTTATTGTTTTAACGCAAATTGTTTTTGAAAAAATATTGTCTAACTAGCTTCTGCCCGCGACTTCGTACGCGGATCCTGTAAGTAGTATTATATTGTTATTATTTTTTTCATACCTTTTTACTATTTATTTACTTTTTTCCGATGAATTAAAACAACATGAACCGAACTCGTGTAACGATCGACACCATTGCGCGTAGTACTAATAGAATTATCTATACTCCGTTAGAGCATTTTCTTTGTAGTAAAACTTTTATTATATTAATATTAATTTTTTTACACCTTTTTACTGTTTATTTACATTTTTCTGATGGATTTTCCGATGAATTAAAACAATTACATGAACCGAACACGTGTAATGACACCATTGCGCGATTAACGCCATCTATCTACGGAGCATAGGAACAGCTCGACATTTGACCAATAGATGGCACTGTATGTCCGTAATAAATTTTATTTTTTATTTTTATTTTTTGTAATAAAAACTATCCTATGTCCTTTCTCAAGTTTCAAACTATGTCTGTACCAAATTTCACACAAATCGGTTCAGTAGTTTAGGCGTGAAGAAAAGACAGACAGACAGACAGAAAGACAGACAGACAGACAGACAGAGTTACTTTCGCATTTATAATATTAGTTTGGAAGTTTGGATAACCTCAATTTCTTCATCAGAAAAAAAATCAATAATTCTCGGAAACTAGGGTGAAAAATTATAAATTGTTTTCAGGGTCTGAAAAGGTAATTGTAGTTCTTCAAAATAAAGTTAAAACCACCATCAAATCTCCTAACAAAACGGGCATTCTCCTTTGAAGTTAATTGAACACCGTAGACAAACAGTAGACTGGAGCAGAGTGGTGCATATTAGAACTTCTACGAGCAATCGTTCTCTAATCCACGCACGCACTCGGATGATCTATTCTTACCTTAAGAAATATTGACGGAACAGCATCAGGTTTCAGTATTTTCCTTGTATAACCAGGAATAAAGTCATCACATTTAAAATGCGCACTGCAAACAACAGATGACTTTGAGATTTTTCCAGGCACTGCATTTTCCCACTTCAATTTCTGGTTTTCATTTTTGGAAAATCTATAATACAAGAAATATAATTAATACAAACGTCATCGGTACAAAGTCGAAAGAAACTATAACATTTTTTTTTTTTGTAATATAAAAAATCTAAGTCCCGGGTTTTGCCCCTTTTGTAAACTCTAAGAGTACGTCCACAACTGATAAGAAAGTCGGTACGTATCAACGAGTATCTACCTGACTATGAGATAGTAAAAAATCTTTGATCGGCAAAATTCATGGTTACCCTAAAGGATATGATTGTTGTTTTTACTTACCCGTGGAAAGAAAAGCGGCTACCGGGATAAGACTCATTTTTGCACCCTGTCACACAACAAGAATTCACCATTTTTCATGAAAAACAAACGGTTTTAAGATAGAAATTTACACAATCGCGAATCGAAGCTTTGAGGATCAACCAAACAACCATGTGAGCAAACCGCCATCTTACATTTAGTATTACAAGGCCCAAACATTAAAATCTTACTGTTACTCAGTAATAATGAATTCTTTTTAAAATAAAACGAATTGATTTATTAATTATAGTAACTGTAAAATATTTAAATACCTTTCGAAGTATATTAACCGTTTGTTTTAGTAAATCATAAAAAAGAAAAATATAAAATTTATCTTCTTAATCTACCATTTCTACCAAACCCAATGATTAGTTGAGCTGGCACGATGTCAGACAAGGACACACTACCAGCGGATGCCCTCTCGCCAGGACCGTTTTTGACTAGCTGCCGCTTACAAAGAAATGGCCACCTTATGTGTACGACACTAAATCAAATCAAATCAAATCAAATCTCTTTATTTTCAGGCTGCATAGGCCCATAAATTTAAAAAGCCTATTTTTTTTTCGTGCACAGTCTAATTAGTAGAGTACAATAAGTTGTACCAATGACGGATAACGGGGTGACTTGGAAAAGACCCGTTGGCCTGTGTGATGGTATCGGGGCGACCAAGAAGAGACCTGTGTAAAGTCTGCGGTACTGTTGTTTTATTGTGTTAAGCTGTACCTATGATGGGTATCGGGGTGACCTGGAAGAGACTCGTTGGCCTGTGTGACGGCATCGGGGTGACCAGGAAGAGACCCGTATACATCTGTGATACAGGATGGGCTGATTGCTCGGCTAAGGGACACAGCGGTTAGGTGAAGCCTAGCAAGTAGAAGGCGTTGATGTGAATGACAACCGTAGCTGTAATGATTTTGTAATTTATAAGTTCAGTCTGAATAGCAATTTGATCTTTCTTTGATTTCGTGCTTAGGATTTAATGTATCTAGTTTCTTCATTTGAGTAATGATTGCTATTCTTTAAATCTGTAACATGTGTGTAGGTCTTACTATCTTGCGTAACCAGAAGGTCGGTTGCTGACCCATATGTTGTCAATATTTGATCGGTTGCCTAAGCACTTTCTATTTCTGGCTTAACAGATATCATTTTAGGTGAACCGAGCCTGGAGAACAGAACGAGGTCGACTAAGAGGCTGCCGTGTGAGGTGTTGCTGCACATGCTGCGTATGCTGGCTTTGTCTGCACTTCTAGAAGCCAAGACGTCGCTTGACAATGCAGTGGTAACGTCCACGCTATGGTGGACCGTTGATGGGTTTGTGGCAAAGTTGACGAGGTTTATCTCTACGTCACGATCAGGTTATCTGTTTTGTTATTATTTATGTAGTATGGAGACGGGAAGAGAGAGTGAATGTGAACCTTGTGGGTTTACTTTACTACTGTGACTTCTAATGCAACTAAGGACTGAGGAGGCCGAGACGGCGGCTCACGATTATGGAAGGTATAAGGTGTCATCTGATAATGACGGTGACAGTGACGAATTTCAATTTATGTTCTTTGACCTGTACTTATATGACACGACTTCAGAAATGATCCTGATGTTCGACTGACATGACTTCAGAAAGTGATGATTGGTGGCTAAATTAACGTAACTAACTTAACTGAACTAGCTCGCAGGGCCGTATTCCATGACGTGTGACAAGTGTGACAAACCTTGGGGACTGCCCTGACACGTGACTGGTGTGACTGATTTTAGGAACTGGCCCTCTGGGTCAATGTTCCACGACGTGTGACAAAATGAGTCTTGTTAAGAGCTGGCCTTAACGGGTCGTAGGTTCTGCTGACTAACCGACTATTTTGTGTAGACTGTGTGAGATTTTGTGAAAAAAAAGAAGGAAAAAAAAGTAAGTTAAAGAGAAAAAAAAGTAAGAAAAAAAAAAGTAAAAAAAAAAGGCATGGTTTAGCAAAAGCTACAGGGAATAACAATCCGGTCTAGCAGAAGCTACAGGGAATAACAATTCCGGTCTAGCAAAAACTACAGGGAATAACAATTCCGGTCTAGAAAAAAAAAACTACAGGGAATAAGAATTCCGGTCTAGCAAGAGCTACAGGGAATGATCATTCCGGCCTAGCCCCTAGAAAATAACTACTATAATGTTAAAGGGTCAATTTGGACCGGACTAGATAATATTGTAAGGATAATCGAGCGTTGTTTTCTTTTCTCCAGATATCTAAAGGCAAGGCGGGGCGCGTGCGAGGGCGCCCGCACGTCAGTATGCTGCAGTTTGCTGTCTTGTTCTTAGATGCTCAGAAGTCGCTCGAGGACGAGCGTATGTCAGCATGGCCGTGACGGCGCCACCGTCATTGTGTGTCTTATATAAAGCAGCACCTTATATAAAGCGGCGCGCGCGCACGACTCGGGGTCCGGTTAAGCAGTACACGGCCTCCTAGGCTGAACTGCGAGATGCCATAAAAAAAAAAAAAAAAAAAACGACTCGGGGCATTCGTTCACCGACCATTGCGGAGTGCACACCTCAGAACAGATCGAGATCTATTAGGCCAGCGGCGAGCGAGGTGCGCTGCATTTGCTGTTTTTGCTGTTTGGAACGCCGTCATTTCCCGGATTCATCGCGGAGGCCGTATGAATTGCGGCAGGACATCGCACAAGGTGAAAGCGTTCTATTGCATTGAAAATGTTTAGATTGACCAGACAAACTTCACGATAACCAAGTAGAAAATGTTGTAATTCAAACTTTGAATTCTGGAGCTAGTCAATAATCGTGACTGATTTGTGACTTCTTTTCTGTCACACCTTACTGTTTTAGATTATTGTCAATGTTTTCTTTCCGATTAATAGCTGGATCATATCGCTAGATTTAGTTAAAGTTAAAATCGATTAAAAGTCATTAACCGGATTAGGAAGATGCCAGAGGGCCAAGTACTATTCAAAGTCGATGAAAATTCAGAAGAGTAAAAACTTAGGTTCTCAGTTCGTGTGGTCCGTTAGAAGTCGGAATCTCTCGGTGGAAGAGTAGACAGTGGATGTGCGGTACGCGCTTAACCCTGGCGGAGCGACCTCCGCCAGGCCAGACCCGACGGTCTTGTAGAGATCATAGAGTCAAGTGGGTGACTGGCGGTCCTGGCGATCCTGAGACGCGCGCGTGTGTATGTGTGGGCTAATAGTAGCCATAGGCCACGAATGAGAGACCTAGAGTTTTGGTTATTGATTTTATGAAATGTAGAGTTTGATTTGTTACCTGTGAGAGTTTAGTACTCGGTTGCTCTAGGTATAGCTTTTGAGAACTAGTTGTCTCCTAGATTGTTTGTCAAAGACCTAATTGAGGCCATTTGAAGTTTATTTTAAATTCCTTGAGAGAAGTAAAACGAAGATCGAAAGTTACTGTTGTGGTAACTCTCGATCTGGTGTGGTACAGGAGTGGCCGAGGCAAACGTACTGTGCTGTGTTTGTGTTGTTGCAGATTAAATCCACGAGGACGTGGGTATATGCAGGATGGCCGTGTCAGAGACGGTCAATAGTACGGATACTAAACGAGACACAAGCGCGCCATCTGGTGGCGTTTCCGGTGAAACAACATTTTGGCGCGCTTGGCAGAGTCGTGGTGGTCAGCGTGGCGTTGGCGGAGCTCAGTCTTCGTTGAGTCGTCGTGTGGCACACATCTCGAAACTGCCCTACGTCACGTCTAGTGTTCCTAGTGTAATTACCTAGTGTTGTAGTACCGTTGTAGGTCCATATTGTACAGTATAAAGGTTATTGTAACGTCTATCGTATGGTGAGGTTCTTCTAACCTAACAGGCAGACATGTGTTGCTGGGGAGTTTGTTCCGCCACTTCTTCTCCCCAGCCAAAACACATAGGAAGTGGTGAAGGGCGGGCGTTTTGGGGGCTGTCTTTTGTTCTGACTAATTTGAATAAACGTTTTTGAAATTGAATTCTTTTTGAGTTATCTCTTTGTACGATTACCCTAGCTGATGTCGGACAATAGTGCCATCTTGATGTTTGCCCCTCCGACATATATATATATGTATTTATTTATTTTGTGTATATATGCCGAAACAGCGTTTAAGACTTGTAGTTCCGGCTAGGACGCGTGGTGGGTCAGCGCTGAAAACCAGCGCTGTTGTCTCGTGCCTGCGTGCGCGAGACACAGCATTTATGCTGAGCGCTGTCCCTTTCACGCACGAGTGACGCAATTGCAGCGTTTTTTTTTCTTTTTATGTTCATTGTTTGTTTGTTTTGTCCCTTATTTATTTATTTGTTTCTTGCGTCATTCGTGTGTTTGAAATAAATGGATTTTCTTTCTTTCTTTTCTTTCTTCAAAGTCAAACGTTTGTATTTTAAATGAAATGAATATAATACAAGATATGATTGATAAAAGATTGCATTTAAATTAACGCTTTTATAATAGACCAACCGAGCCAGCTGTGCCCATGACCAAAGGAGGAACTAAAGTTTGACAGATATTTATTATTCCGACCAGAAGCAGATGTAGGAAATTCAATTACCCATACTCATTTAAAGATTCAAAATAATATACAAATTATAGCACAACAATTTCTATTTAAAAAAAAAATACAAAAAATATCCTACTTTTTAAACGTAATATAATAGTTAGAAGTTAATAAACTATTTTATTGTTTTGTATATCTCGATGCAGGACTATGAGACAGAGTCCCGCATTTTCGGAAAGCGAACGTGGGTCGAAGCCAACACGTGATGATGATGATGTCCTCCTAGCCGATTATCGGCTACAGCGGCTGTTCTCATGTAAGGAGATCAGCCAACTGCGTAGGACATGTTATAGTGCACGAGCATTTGCGCAAAAACAGTCGACTCACTATTCCTTCACTCTCATAGCCCGATGGGACGGCAATCCGACACGACCGGAGAGATCAGGCGCAGGACCGACATTTACGTGCTCTCCGATTGCACGGGTGTTCGTACAAATAACACATCATCATCATCCTCCGAGCCTTATCCCAACTATGTTGGGGTCGGCTTGCAGTCTAACCGGATTCAGCTGAGTACCAGTGCTTTACAAGGAGCGACTGCCTGTCTGACCCCCTCAACCCGGTTACCCGGGCGACCCTATACCCCTTGGTTAGACTGGTGTCAGACTTACTGGCTTCTGACTACCCGTAACGACTGCCGAGGATGTTCAATGATAGCCGGGACCTACAGTTCGTATAAATAACACACTTCACTTTTATATTCTGTCCAAGTTATACAGTTTGCCAAGTTACAACAGGTTGCTTGGTGGGTCCATAAGCGCCTTTTCTTTAGCTCTGCTGTCTAAGTTACCAATCTATTTTCAGTCTACATAAACTTTAGATGTCCATCAGGATTGAGGAGCCACTTTTTGTATCTTAATGAAATTTTGTACTTATTTAGTAGTAAGTTAAAAAATATTGTAGGCTCAATCTTGGAATTTGTAGTATAATAGTTCAAAAGTTATATGAACACAAAGATGGCTCCTCAATCTAAATATTTGGACTGAGGAGCCACGTTGGAACACAGAAAGTATACGATGTACATTCTTGAAAATTTTGTATGATTTAGTAGTAATTGAGCGCAATTAGTACTAAAAATTTAATTCCAGTACCTTTAGTGTTTAAGAAGATACAATACTTTTAATGTGGCACCTTAACCCATACAATGAAAGTGTGAATTCCCATGAATCGTAAGTGGCAAATTCAAATTACACCCCATAAACATTTAGTAGTAAGTGTGTCTGAATTTGTAGTACATAAACAAAGTAGTAGAACTGAGTGAATTTTGTAAAAAAACGTATTTTAAGTGGCTCCTCAATCCTGACGTTTCTGAAATGAGAAAATGCTTGAGTTACCTGAAATCGGAATGGAATAAAAAAAATAAAGACACTAACATTTAGTATAAATTTCTACTAAATATATATGCACAAATGAAAATTGTATGTATTCAATATCTGATGAAAAATCATCTTTTCCATATTCCTTAGGACGTCGCCATTAAGGGCGACCATGTAATATGAATAACATCAGGATAAATAGTTCTCAGCTTTGCCGCCGTGCTCTCGTTGTGGCGGCATATTGGGCTGACATAGTGTAGTCTCAATATAATGGGGGCTACCGTTTTTTGCTTCACCAGATGGCGCAGCTGTAGCGTGAGGTCTAAAACTATGGCTTTCAAAGTTCGTATTATGAGCGCCAAAACTTATATCTACATTAAATGATTATATTAGATCATATGTAATACAATAGAACTATAGTGTGAACGTATTGGCGATGCCACAGTGTTGCGCAGTGCCGTTTTGCTCGAAAAAGAAATGCGAACATAAGTTTCCGAAAGATTAAAGTGTGTCAAAGCAGTGACATTTATAGAACCCTGATCTGTATTTGCCATAATTAATCTAAAGTGTTGTTAAATATTCACAATATTAATTTAATTAGAAATATAAACCCTCGCGCGTAAACAAACACTGGCATTTGACGTTTCGAAGACCTCACGCTACACAAGCGCCTCTAGCGGCGATTTCATACGCGGTAGCCCTCATGTCATCGACACGAAAGAAGAAGAAGCTTTGCCGCCAATTTTTTTTTATATTCTTTATTATTTTTTATCTCTAATAATTTGTCGTCAATCGTCGTGCTGAGTTCCTCTGCATGATCTTATTCTCATTTAGTACAGCTGACAATTTTACTAAATGTGCATGATTTTTCTAAAATGTTTTGATGTAGCAAAAATGTTCATCAATCAGTAATTAAAACTGCAGTTTCAGTTTCCTGAACATCACTTGGAAAACTTGCCATTCAAAACACCGACAAAGTTTCTACTAGGAATTAGTCCAGAACAAGGTTTTAACAACTTACTTAGCATTTCTCCAAAATTAAAATTAAGAATACGCATGCTTGGCAAAACCTTTTGATGCTAGTAATATATTCCAGTCATTAAAACCTTTGAAACACACATAAAGTTCTTAAAACCAAGATATAACATAGGTGCCCGCTTTTTTTTGCAAAAGAGTGTATTTTATGTACCCTCGGTGCCACCGTAAAGAGTTTCCACAACTGCTACCAACTATCTAGCTGCTATCAACCGTTAAGGAGTTCCCTTAACGCACTTTGTCTTCATTGTCAGGTCTAATATGGTACTCATAACATATTTCGGTGTAAAGATCTCGTCAATACGAAGCCAATGAGCCCAAACACTTGGCAGTTGCTATATACCAATGCGGAGTTCCCTTGATTTTCTGTCGCCTCCATCATCAGGTAAGATCCAAACCTTCATAGTCATATCACGAATAACCTGTTAGCTATGGGACAAAACTGCGAGTAGAAAGAAAAAAAAAACATATCGGTCCAGGCGTCTTCGAGGTAGCGAGTAACAAAGAAAATAACAAGTGACTTGAGAACCTGCTCCTTTTTTTAAAGTCGGTTACAACAACGCAGCAAATATCTGTTTCATATGTAATGCTGTCATTATTAAAAAAAAAATGCGAAGTATCGAATTTACGGACAATGAAAATCAAATCCATTGGAGCTACGAAATACTAGGCAGTATGGTCGTAACACTTTAGCCTGCCCTAAGGGCAAAAAAAACAGGCGCGGTTTTTGAATTTGGAACATTACACCGCTCCAGCAATGTTGAATGACAAAGCAAGTTTATTAAATAGGTACTTTATTAAGTAAGGTTATTAAATACTTTTGTATTTACCTAATAATATTTTGTCATTCAAGGCGGAATAGCCATAAATGTGTTTGCCTACAGAGGTTTAATAAAAAATTGGAGGCAAAGCTGAGAACTACCTATTTATCCTGATTTTTATTCATATTACATGGTCGCCCTTAATGGCGACGTCCTAAGGAATATGGAAAAGATGATTTTTTATCAGATATTGAATACATACAATTTTCATTTGTGCATGTATATTTAGTAGAAATTTATACTAAATGTTAGTGTCTTTATTTTTTTTATTCCATTCCGATTTCAGGTAACTCAAGCATTTTCTCATTTCAGAAACGTCAGGATTGAGGAGCCACTTAAAATACGTTTTTTTACAAAATTCACTCAGTTCTACTACTTTGTTTATGTACTACAAATTCAGACACACTTACTACTAAATGTTTATGGGGTGTAATTTGAATTTGCCACTTATGATGCGACGACAGCTCAGCAGGTGGAGTAAATAATAAGCGTGGACTGTATAATATGTGAATACGTATAATGACTGTAATTATAACAATATAGTACAATGAAGCAAAAAGGAATTAAAGTAGTAAGAACGCGTGCGCGCGGCCGGTGCGCATAAGCAAGTCTTGACCTCTGGACTCGGCGCATTCGCGGCGAGCCGTTGCACCACGACGTCACAGTCGCCCCCACCTGTCGTGGACGCGGTTGAAGCGAGTGGGACGACTCAACATACTCCCCCCGTTGAAGTGTCTTCAACAGCAGTGGCGACGGGTAACGGGCAAATTGTGTTGAACGCTCGCCGAATGACACCCTTACGTGTGCGGATGTCGGCGACTCGTGCAATGCCGTCTCTACCAGGAAGCACCTTAACTATCCGTCCTAAAAGCCATAACAGAGGAGGTGAGCTTTTATCCTTAATGACGACAAGGGTTCCTTCTGTGAGTTCCCCTGACGATCGGAGCCATTTGGTTCGTTGTTGGAGCCACAAAATGTACTCATGTGAGAAGCGTGACCAGAAATGTTGCTTTAAACATTCGATGCGACGGAACCGCTGCAAGTTGTTCACGTTAGCGTTCTGGACCTGTGGGTGAGGCAACAAGATGAGCGATCGTCCAATAAGGAAGTGGGCAGGCGTTAAGGGAATAAGGTCGGAAAGGTCATCGGAAAGTGGAGTTAAGGGCCTGGAATTTAAAATAGCTTCTACTTGAATTAAACATGTTGCCATCTCTTCAAACGTTAAATTCGTTAAGCCAAGGATGCGTCTGAGATGGTGTTTGGTTGACTGAACCGCGGAAGGAATGAGAAAATGTGCTTGGCTTCCCTCGACGAGCAATAAAGCGGTTCATGGCAGCCAGAAAAGCCGGATAACGATTCAAGATGGACGGCCCTCGTGACTAAACACACAAACACACATGTAAAGCACTTGATAAGTCTCTACGGTCAGCTATCATGATAGGTGAATGGTGACGAACTGTTGTAAGAAACAATTGATCTATCAAAATCTAGAATTGATCCAAGATGTAAAGTAGTCATGTCAAATAACAATTTACAAATAATATGCTTAGTTGCTTAAAGAATAGTGTTTAATATATTAAAATTATAAAAGGAATTGTTACAAACTCCAACACGAAGGAAACGACTTCTGTTGGCAAAATCTTAATATAATGTGTAATGCACCATTCAACTCTTTAGATGTAAGTGGGCCAGAACAAACTGTTTGTTTTTTTAATTTTAATGTTAATAAAAGGTAAGTATGCGGTAAAACGTTGTATTTTATTAAATGTTGTAAATAATTAAGAAATGATATTGTCGTTATAATTGGAGGTATTGATGTGAAAAGAAGAAGTTACTGTTTCTGGTAGATTTTGGGTGGGTTGATGCGATTCAGGAAATTGAGGCCAAGTAGATGAATCCTTGAATAAAAATTGTGGTCCCGACCACCATAGCGAAGAAGAAAGCAGCTTATCTGCTCTGAGTCCACGCGAAGCGAGGTCTGCGGGGTTTTTTTGTGACGGAACGTAACGCCAAGTTCTACCCTCCGCAGTTTCCCGAATTTCAGAGACACGATGGCGAACGAAGCTTTTAAGTTGCGTGGGTGAGGCAGATAACCAACCCAAGACCATGGTGGAATCACACCAGAAATAGACGTCGTCAATATGTAATGTGAGTGACTGACGCACTTTTACGTATAATCTCGAACCCAACAACGCAGCACAAAGTTCGAGTCGGGGGATGGTCGTTGACTTGACCGGCGCTAATTTGCCTTTAGCAGTAAGAAGGTGTACATGAACCTCACCACTAGGCGATACGCTGCGGACATACAAACAAGCACCATACGCCCCTTCAGATGCGTCGGTGAACACATGCAACTGCACGGAAGATGATAGTTCACACGTGATCCACCGAGGTATCCTGAAATCATTTAAAAAAGGTAAGCTATTTTGAAAGCTGTCCCATGGATGCTGAACATGTTCGGGAACAGGCTCATCCCAGGAACAATCTACCAGCCACGGTTGCTGCATGATTATCTTGGCTTCCACTATGCAAGGAACGACCAAGCCAATAGAATCAAAGATCTGAGCAATGACAGACAAAATCTTACGTTTTGTGGCAATGTTACTGAAAGTTGCATTTGACATGGAGAAAGAAAGGGTATCTGATGAGCACCTCCAGTTCAGCCCTAATGTGTAGGGTAATGCTAAGCGGCGTTTCGCCATGTTGTAGGAATCATCCAATACGTCAGGAGATTCCTTAAGTGGTATGCTAATTACGAAGCGTCCATCCGCGTCACGGTAAGTGGACTTCAAAGATAATTCCTCACAAGAACGCTCTTCGCGCGTGAGTGTATATTTTGCTGAAACTGAGTCTGGCTTAGAAAAACAGTTTAAGTCTGCCTGCAAAGTATCAGCCAGCAAACATAAATGAGAAGAAGAATTTGATTGCTTGATGACTCCTGATAACAGCCAACCCAATTTGGACTCAAATAAAGTAGGCATGGATTTACCTAACTCTATACGGTTAGTACCTAAAACGTTCCAAAAGACTTCAGCACCTACAAGAATATCTATAGAAGATGGAACGTAAAACTGAGGGTCAGCCAGGACTATATTTGTAGGTATATTTATATTGTGCATATCAATATATGTATTTGGTACACACGATGAAATTTTGGACACGACATAGCAATCAATATCGATGTTATATTCACTATTGACTGACTTTAATGAAATCGAACAACCTTGTGTAGAGGTACAATAAGAGGATTGATCATTAATGCCTGTTACCTTAGACTCGACTGTATAGGTGGAAATGTTAAGTTTACGAGCTAGCTCCTGTGACATAAGGTTAGTCGTACTCCCGTTATCCAGCAGGATTCGTGCAGTATGAACGTTGCCTTCAGCATCCGACACATTCACCAACGCTGTGGAGAGTAAGACAACTCGAGATGTAGAAAGGTGATTGACAGAAGCTAAAGTACTAGTTGGTTGGTTGGGAACAACCGTATCGCGATCAAAGTGCAACAATGTATTGTGCTTCTCACGACAATACTTACAGTGACCCAATTTACATTTATAAATATTATGACCTGGTCGAAGACAATTTAAGCATACATTGGATGTTTGAGCTTTACTGATGCGTGATTGTACAGGCAAGCTTTTGAATTTATCGCATTGAAAAATGAAGTGATCTTTTTGACACATTGGACATGATAAAGGACTGCGAGAAGTTTCACTTGAACCCGAAGAGTGTTTACTTTGTTTAACATTATTGACATGTATATCTTCGCCTTTAGTAAACAATGACTTGGATTCCTCAAGCGTTTCTAATAAATCAGCCCTGTTACTAATGAATTCAATAAATACAGCTAATGTTGGAGGTTCTGACAATGAGTTCCTATGCTCCTCCCACTCTCGGTTTGTCACCTGGTCAAGTTTACATGTCATTATATAAATGATCAGTGTGTCCCAGTACTCAACAGATTGACCCAGTGTAGATAACGCTCTTAAATTTTTATTTGTGGTGTCAACAATATGTCTTAATGACTTACTTGATTCCTTGCTGATGGACTGCACATTAAAAAGTGATTGAACGTGGTTGTTAACCAACAACCTTTTATTATCATACCTATCACAGAGCAACTTCCAGGCAGCGTCGTAGTTATCAGATCTAAAGTCAAGATTGTCAATAATTAAGGAAGCGCTTCCCTTTAAAGAGGCACGAAGATAATGTAATTTATTTATGTTATCTATGCTGTCGTTATTGTGTATTATAGAAATGAAAGTGTCTCTAAACTCTAACCAATCATGATAGCTGCCGGAAAACTTAGGAAGATCAATTTTAGGCAAACGGATAGAATTATGTTTGTGTGTGTGCTTAGAACAAGAAACATCAACCTCGGCTATGGAGTTCCCTGAAGCTTGCTTGCGAGCATTGCTGATCAGCTGACGTGCTGCAGCCACCAAGCTGTAGTACTGCTTTTCGAACTTCTCACGCTCCGCATATTGCTCGCTAGGGTCGTCCACCATCTCTTCCATGTTGGCCTGTAACACGTCGTATTTATCATATAAATTTTCGAAGATATTAAGTCTATACTCAACCTCAACTATCTGAACTTCGCTCAACTGTTCACATGACTTAGAAATGTTCAAGTATGAAGAGAATTGCGTAAGCTTTGCTTTAATTGAAGCACGTTTGTTAATAAGGCTTTTAATGTCAGCCATTTTAAGAGAAGGCGATAGATTTTTGTAATAAAGCCCTAAGGAAATATATAAACTAAAGCAAGTTAAACACTTCTAATAAAATAATAGCAACGAGTTGCAAGATAAAGTGCACGAGGAAGATTGTAGCAGAATGTGTATTACTATTTCAAAAATGCAAGGCGTTTGTGCACTGATAATATAATCGCTGCGTAATGTTAACTTATAAGATAATAATATTAGATTTTAGCTGAAATATAAAACGACACTGCAATTGATATGATTAAATTATAGTGAAATGAATGAATGAAGAGATGAAACAGTTGAAATAAATGGTAAAATGGGATGAAATATGATGAAATAATGTGGAGATGACTTGCAAAAATGTAACACCGTTCTTTAATTATAATGAGGTAAAAAATGAATGTAATGTGGGATATGGATGATAATGAATGTGATTATGATGACGGAAAGATGATGAGATGATTAAATAAGGAATTGGAACGAGCTCACTGTTTTCCGGTGCAAACCACTGGTGATGACTGCGCCGAGGAGTATTCTGTCAGATATCTCAATGCTCGACGACAATCTGAACACGTGTATCTGCTGTCCGTTATGATGACGAATAATTAGTAGCCCAAATTCCGTTTCTTCTTGTGTCAGTTGGGTGACGTCAGCTAAGACGGCCGAAAAGTCTCAAGCCGTGCCGTTATATCACGACGTAACAATGTTCACAGCGAAGAAACTTGATAATAATCACTGAGTCACTCGATGACGTGGTCGATGTTCACCAAAGTCCTTTGTCTTCTTTGTCCAGTTCAATTTTTCTTGGGAGAAGGACCATATGATGCGACGACAGCTCAGCAGGTGGAGTAAATAATAAGCGTGGACTGTATAATATGTGAATACGTATAATGACTGTAATTATAACAATATAGTACAATGAAGCAAAAAGGAATTAAAGTAGTAAGAACGCGTGCGCGCGGCCGGTGCGCATAAGCAAGTCTTGACCTCTGGACTCGGCGCATTCGCGGCGAGCCGTTGCACCACGACGTCACAGTCGCCCCCACCTGTCGTGGACGCGGTTGAAGCGAGTGGGACGACTCAACAACTTACGATTCATGGGAATTCATACTTTCATTGTATGGGTTAAGGTGCCACATTAAAAGTATTGTATCTTCTTAAACATTAAAGGTACTGGAATTAAATTTTTAGTACTCATTGCGCTCAATTACTACTAAATCATACAAAATTTTCAAGAATGTACATCGTATACTTTCTGTGTTCCAACGTGGCTCCTCAGTCCAAATATTTAGATTGAGGAGCCACCTTTGTGTTCATATAACTTTTGAACTATTATACTACAAATTCCAAGATTGAGCCTACAATATTTTTTAACTTACTATGTACTAAATAAGTACAAAATTTCATTAAGATACAAAAAGTGGCTCCTCAATCCTGATGGACATAACTTTAGTCACCCTTGGTTTAGTAACAATTGAGCTGATTCTGAACCAACGACATAATTATATTCATTTTACTGTAAACTAGTGACTCGGCCCAGTGCAACTCGTCGTTTGCACTGAGTGCCGAGTCCACAATTATGTGCTTTAGTTTAAGACTAAACACCTGAGGATGCAAGTGAATGAATATTGATAATAATATATTAGTTCAGTTAGGACCATGTTCTGTGGTGTATCTGCGCGTCTGAGCTGTCGCTTCTTAGGGCTATATTTCACTGGGACACCATGGCGGCGCAACCAGTCGCCGCTGCCAACAAAATGTATACAGCTCTATAGAGAGTTACTCACCTGGTGTCCGTTTAGTTGCGCAACCAATTTGGCGGCGCGACCAACTCGGACGCGTGTATAGAATGTTACTGGTTGCGCCGCCACGCTGGTCGCGCCACCACTAACTACTATAGCGCGATATGGTGTCGCACTCACTCGGCCGCCAGTCCGGCCGCCAGTGACGCTCCCATCTCATTGCATGCAGCACGTGTCGCAGTTATGTTTTATTTTTTAACTGCTTATTTTAATATCTGAGTAGTTTGTTAACTGCATACGATGGATAATTTCGATACAGAAAGGTTTATTATCGAAATTCAAAGTAGACCATCAATTTGGGATAATTCCTCGTCAGATTATTCCGATAGAGATTTGAAAAAGAAATGTTGGGAGGAAGTTGTAGATTCATTTGGAGAACAGGAGCAAACCGTTGAACAAAAAAAGAGCTTTGGTAAGTAAACAACATTTATTTTTCTGAATGAATTTGTCAATCAATAAATGTTCATGATGCTTCTGGTGTAACATGGAAAGCCAAAAGCTCGTTGTAAGTTGTGTATGTATTTATTAATGAATATAATTATTTTGCCATGGAAGTGGGTTTTCGTTTACAAAATAATGTGTAAAATTATCTCGAGTGGTAGTAGCAGCACGCCCTCCTCTATTGAAATTTTGCTGTGTTGTTGTTTGAAAGCCCATTATTGTCAGAGTATCATCATATGAATATCCATCTCTAGAACGTACAAAATTGTGTAACACACAACATGTTCTCACAATGGATTTTGCTAATTCTGTGTGGACATTTAATGGTCTGTGGAAAATTCTCCATTTATTTGTTAAGATGCCAAATGTGCACTCGATGTAACGGCGAGCTCTCGATAGTCTGTAGTTAAAAATTTTCTTTTCGGCACTGAGGTTGTTTCCTCCGTATGGACGCATAATATTTGTGCTCAACCCGAATGCTTCATCGCCTATAAATACGTAAGGGAAAAGCGTTGGGTTATTTTCTGAAATTTGTAGGGGCTCTGGAATATTTAAAGTACTACTTATGAGTTTCTTATACAATTCAGTTTCTTGGAAAATTGCTGAATCGCTACTTTTCCCATAGGCACCGACGTCTATATAAATGAAATTATAATTAGCGTCACATGCAGCCATCAGCACCAATGAAAAAAAGTGTTTATAGTTATAATACATCGAACCAGAATCAGCAGGTTGAATCAGTCTTATGTGCTTTCCATCGATACTACCGATGCAGTGTGGAAAGTTGGCATGTTTTTCGAAACCATCTGCTATTTTCATCCAGTCATTTGCAGTAGCCGGAAGTGATAAACATGTTTGCAACTTATCCCAAATCACAGCACACACTTCTTTTATTATTGTGCTTAATGTTGTTTGTCCTAGACGAAAGCTATAATGCAATTCTCTCATCGTACATCCACTTGCGAGGTACCTGTAATTAACAAAAAGTAATAAGTGTTATAATTTTATTTCCAGGGTTAGTGTTGCAAAAAAGGTGGAAAAGCATCAGATCATGCTATGCGCGGGAAGTCAAACGCCAAAGAAATGTTAAGTCCGGGTCTGGAGCCACTAACCGCAAAAGCGAATATATATATTTTAAGCAGTTACAGTTTCTACAAAAAGTAGTAGCTATCAGAGAAGAAGGTGAAGAAGAAAAAAATTCGGAGAGCACTGAAGTAGGCGAGCGACCAAAAAAAGTTACAAACAAACGTAAACTAGCAGTAGACGATGATCCTTTTATTCAAGCATTAAATAATTCAATTGAGCAAAGACGCCGTGAGACAACAGAGCAGAGACTACGCGAGACAGCTGAGGTTGACGAAGATCGGCTATTTTTGCTTTCATTGTTGAGCACATTAAAAAATCTCCTCAAATTAAAATGGCTACCAAAATAAAGATGCTAACTTTGTTGAACGATGCGTCAGGTTTTTCTGGTAACAGGACGTTTGATTATACTGGTCCGTCTTTTCGGAATTCTCCAGAAATTAATCCAGGTGGCAGGATGATGAGTCATGACACCTACCATCCTGGTTATTCGACGCAACGGCAAGTGATTGCTACTGAATATCCTGGACCAAGTTATAGGACAAACACGAATTATCAGAATGAACTATCACAAGTAGTCCTAATTCCCCATATAATTCTATGAATACAATGACATATGCAAGTTCTCCAAGCGACACAAATGATTCACAGGACTCAGAACCACTTATGGATCTATATAGCACTTAAACGTTCATGCTTGTTTGTTTGTCTACATTTTTTAATAAAACTTACTTTAAAAATGTTCATAGTTTGATTTAACTTACCTTAATGTTACAAACAACTTTTCTTCAGGACTGATTGATTTTCTTAATATTGTGTCTTGCTTTAACAAATCATTTTCACACAAAACTCATCAAAGGACCTCACGGACATCCTCACATAATTAAAAAACTTATCCGGATATCTTCTTAGATCGGCGTATATGTTGACGAATTGTCCTTTCTTACAGCGATCGGCTAAATAAGGATGAACCCACCACTGTTTCTTTTTTCTCTTGAACTCTCTTCTCCTACGTACATACAGCAGTAGTGCTGTCTCTTCAACGTCCATTTTGATACTGTCTCAGTGTGGTGTGGCGACTCTGGTGTCTGTATGGTGTCCAGTTTGGTAGCTTACGGACACCACGGTGGCGCAACTGGTTGCGCCGCCATGGTGTCCCGGTGAAATATAGCCCTTAAAGTGATGGAGCTCAGTATCGGATCCGGATCGGTGACATCAAATCAACTTGTGCAAATACATATAATGACTCGCATTATTAGAAAGAAAGTAATTTAGCCACGTTTCCTTGCTACGCCAAGGGTTCAGAATCAAATAGAAAAATCATACATATGCAAACTTTAGTAGAATGCACTTTAAAAACGTGTTTTAGGTTAGTACTTAGGTAGAAAATTACGCAAAGTTACAATTTAAAATGCACTGTGTTCAGAATGTAACAAATTATTAGCCAACAAAATATATGACGTAGAAAGGCCAAATAAAATTCAATTATTAATTTTTTGATAATTTTATGGTAGCATGTTGACACTGACTAATAACTACATAGTCAACACAAGAACCGTGCGATATCGGCATCCGTATAGCGTCTTGTTTCTGAGACTTTTATCAAACTTTCAATAAAAATACTTTCGCATATTTTGTGACATTTGTGTACCAACGAAATCGCACTATTCTAGTGTTAACTACAAATTCGAAAAAGTTAACTGTTGTTTCGCCACTATGTGGTTAAAATAAGCAATTATTACAAAGTCGACGTTTGTTTCTAGCCATGTTGATAGAATGCATAAGTTATTGTTCAAGTTCAAGAAACATAAAGTTCAATTTTAATTTTATAAAACAAATACTCTCATCTTCTTTTCATCAGTGTTGGTTGATTAAATTCACAATATATTGCAAGCTAGACATATCCCACGGTTTCACCCGTATCCCAGTGGTGCTTATTCCCATACCTGACAAGATATAGCTCTTGTTACCCACATAATGTAGCTTCCCAATAGTGATTAGTTCCCAGTAGTCCGTATTCAATGCAAACAAACAATCAAATTGTTCCTCTTTATTTTATTTGAATAATACATTCATAAAGTACAGAAACATTTTAAACAAGTTTCCTATTTATTTACTTGCAAACGATTCATAGATCTGACGTTACACAAAAAGCCTAAGCGTCTTAAGAAAATATGAAAGAGAAATTACATGTAACAATAAAACAGACTCCTTTAAGTAATTTCACGATATTTTGTGCTAATATTCGCGAATACTAAGGTTATTTATTTTGAATTTATTAATAATTATACTTTATTTCGAAAACTATTTTTATTTTTGCTTTTCGCCGAGCATTCATTCATTTTATTACAAGCTTTTATTTAACTTGCAATTTATGTATGTATGTAACTATGTGTGTTCGGGTGGAATTTTACAACTCAATTTTAAGGCACTTGCCCTCAACCGATTGAGCTGAAATTTTGCACACATGTTTAGTTTGGATGACAATGCATGTTAAGCTATAAATTCAAAGTAGACCATCAATTTGGGATAATTCCTCGTCAGATTATTCCGATAGAGATTTGAAAAAGAAATGTTGGGAGGAAGTTGTAGATTCATTTGGAGAACAGGAGCAAACCGTTGAACAAAAAAGAGCTTTGGTAAGTAAACAACATTTATTTTTCTGAATGAATTTGTCAATCAATAAATGTTCATGATGCTTCTGGTGTAACATGGAAAGCCAAAAGCTCGTTGTAAGTTGTGTATGTATTTCCTCTAGTGGTCGCGGGGCCTCGGCCAAAAAGGTCGCCAGGAGGCCTGTTAGCGAAAGGTCCGCTGGGGCTTCTGGGGGTAACCGCTCGAGCTCCTCCGAGGAGGAGGCGTCTGCCATCGGCTCCGACCAGGAGCGAAAGGCGGACTTCGAGAGGACGGTGGAGTCCGCCTTCAAGCAGGTGGCCCTAAAGAGGAAAAAGGCCAGCCGCGACGGCGCCATCGAGGCCGCTACCGCCTCCATCACCGCCGCAGCGGTGAGCCACTTTGGCCGGGCTCCCGTGAGCGAGCTGACCAAGCTGCAGCGGGAGGTGGCTCGCCTCACGGCCGCCTTGGAGTCTCTCCTGGAGGAGAACAGGAGTCTCCGGGCGGACCTCGCCAAGATGCGCGAGCAGGAGGCGGAGCGCGGCGGGGCCAGGCAACAGGCGCAGACTGCGCCGGCTGAGAGCCAGATCCTGGCCCTAGTCCGTCAGGAGATGGCGGCCTTCCAGGCTCGCTTCTCAGTCCTGGAGGGCAGGGTTCTGCGCCCCCCCCTCGCGGCGTCGAAGCCCCCAGCGGCCCAAAGGGCCTCCTATGCGGCTGCGGTTGCAGCGGCACCCCCACCCAGAAGGGGACCGCCGAGCAAGCCCCCTGTCGCGGCGCCGAACGGACCGATCAGGAGGGCGCCCGCTCAGCCAAAGCCCAAGACCGCAAGGGCGGTCCAGGCGCAGAGGCCCCCGGTGCCAACGTCAGCACCGGCTCCGTCGTCGGCACCAGTGGCGAAACGCCCTCCGAAGCCGACACCGCCAGCGGCCCCTACCTCTTCTGCCACTGAGCCCGAGTGGCAGGTGGTGGGGGAGAAGAAACAGAAACGGAGGGCGGCCAAAGCGGCCAAAAAGAAGGCCCAGAAACGGCGGCGCAGGGAGCGAGCCGCCGCGGCGAAACTCCGCGCCCCCAAAACCGCGGCTGTAGTAGTCACACTACAGCCGGACGCGGTCAAAAGGGGCGTGTCGTACCGCGACGTGCTCGCCCAAGCAAAGGAGGCGGTGAACCTGCAGGAGCTGGGTATCACCTCCGGCCTCCGGCTCAGGGTGACCGCAACGGGCGCCCGAATGCTGGAGGTCCCAGGAGCGGCCAGTGGGCCCGCCGCAGACGCTCTAGCTGAGAGGCTTAGGGCGTCCATAAGTGCGGACGACGCCCGAGTCTCCAGGCCCCACAAGTGCGCGGATCTGCGCATCATGGGCCTGGACGACTCAGCTACTGCGGAGGAGGTAGTGGCCGCCGTCGCTAGGACGGGTGGGTGCTCCGCCGACGAAGTCAAGGCGGGCACCATTCGTCCCGACTTCAGGGGCACGTGCACCATCACGGTGAGCTGCCCCGTGACGGCGGCCAAGAACATTGTTGACGGCCGAAGATTGCTGGTTGGCTGGGTGTCGGCGCAGGTTAAGCTGCTTGACCCCAGACCGCTGAGGTGCTTCCGATGCCACGTCGGGCATCATGTGGGTGTCCGTTGCACCTCGGAGGTCGACCGCAGCGCCCTCTGTTTCCGCTGCGGTCAGCCCGGTCACAAGGCCGCGGAATGCAGCGCCACGCCGCACTGCTCTGCATGTGCGGCTGCTGGCAAGCCGGCCGAACACCGGGCGGGGAGCAAGACCTGTGCCCCACCCACCAAGTCGAGTAAGGGCAAGGGCCGGCCGTCCGTCGTTGCCACCGCCGCCACCTCCGCAGTGGCCACCACCGCAGCTCCTGCGGCCACCGCCGCCTCCAACGCTGCCGCCGCTGTCAACGCCGTCGCTACTGCTGCTGCCGCGGCGCCCGAATCTGCGTCTCAAGAGGAGGAAGACGTGATGGAGTGCTAGTCTGGCTCCATTACGCTTCCTCCAGGCGAATATCAACCACTGCGCCCGTGCCCAGGACCTGTTGCTCCAAAGCATGGCGCAGTGGTCGATCAACATCGCCGTGGTCGCTGAGCCGTACTTTGTCCTTCCCAGGGATGACTGGGTTAAGGACCTTAGCGGCTCAGTGACCATCATATCGTCGGCCGCCGCTGGTACTCCTTCCCTCGAAGGGGTGAAGAGTGGAAGGGGTTGCGTCGCAGCACGGTTCGGGGAGATAGTCGTCGTGGGGGTGTACTTCTCCCCGAGCCGAACTCTCGCCGAGTTCCACAACTCCCTCCTGGAGTTGTCCGTCGTCGTCGGAAGTTATTCCCTCCCTGTGCTAGTGTTAGGGGACTTCAACGCCAAGAATCTGGCCTGGGGTTCCCGACGCACAGATGCACGGGGTAGGATGGTGGAGGACTGGGCGCTGGAAGCAGGCCTGGTCGTCCTCAATCGGGGTTCTGCCCCCACGTGTGTACGGATGCGGGGCGAGTCAGTGGTGGATATCTCGTTCGCCAGCCCCGCTCTGCTGCCGCGTGTCTTTGACTGGCGCGTGGAGGAGAGGGTGGAGACCTACTCCGATCACCGGTACATCCGGTTTGACGTCTCCGCCCAGAACCCTAGCGCGCCGGTCCTGCAGACCCCGAGTGGTCCACGTTGGGCGCTGAAACATCTGGACCGGGAGCTTCTCCTGGAAGCCTCAGTCGTGCAGGCCTGGGTGTCATCACCGGACAGGCCCGCCGACATCAACGACGAGGCGGAGTGGTTCCGGGAGACCATGTCCGAAATTTGTGACGTGGCCATGCCCCGAGTCCCGCCAGGACGCGCCCGACGCCAGGTGTACTGGTGGTCTTGCGAAATCGCGGCCCTTCGAGAGGCGTGCGTCGCTGCGAGGCACCTGTACACCAGACACCGCAGGCTACGCATCCGCCCTCCGGATGCAGAAGCCAGGGAAGCAGAGCTGTACGAGGGATACAGAGCTGCGAAGACCGCCCTCCAATTGGCCATCATCCAGGCCAAGGAGGTGGCCAATGCGGAGCTGCTGGGGTCTCTGGACAGGGACCCGTGGGGGCGCCCGTACAAAATGGTGCGGGGCAAGCTCCGCCCATGGGCCCCCCCGCTGACCCAGAGTCTCCGGCCTCAGCTGGTGGAGGAGGTGGTGAGCGCTCTGTTCCCTTCGCGCGGGGAACACTCTCCCCCGCCCATGGCTCTGCAACCCGCGGTGTCAACGACGGACCACACTTCCGACGACGACGATGTCCCCGAGGTGACTGGGGTGGACCTGAGAGTGGCGGTGGCTAGGCTGAAAGCCAAAAACACCGCCCCAGGGCCTGACGGCCTGCCTGGCAAGGCCTGGGTCCTGGCCCTTGAGGCTCTCGGGCCTCGACTTAGGGGGCTTCTCAGCGCATGTTTGGAGAGGGGCCAGTTCCCACTTCGTTGGAAGACGGGGAAACTGGTCCTCATTCGGAAGCCGGGGCGCCCTGCGGACTCTCCGTCCGCATACCGGCCCATCGTGTTGCTCGACGAGGTGGGCAAGCTCTTTGAGCGAGTTGTCGCACACCGCCTCGTCGCGCACCTTGGGGGGATAGGGCTGGACCTTGCGGACCACCAGTTCGGATTCCGCAAGGGGCGCTCAACGGTGGACGCCATCATGCGCGTGAGAGCTCTCACGACGGGGGATGCTGTGTCCCGGGGGGGGGTCGTCTTGGCGGTGTCTCTTGACATCGCCAACGCCTTCAACACCCTTCCTTGGAGTTGCATCAGGGAGGCACTCCGGTATCACCGGGTGCCGACCTACCTTCGTCGCGTGGTCGAGGCCTATCTGTCGGATAGGTCCATCATTTACCCTGGTCACAACGGGGAATGGAACCGGCGAGAGATGTCGTGCGGTGTTCCGCAGGGGTCGGTACTGGGGCCGCTCTTGTGGAACATCGGCTACGACTGGGTGCTGCGCGCCGACCTCCCTAGCGGCGTCAGCGTGGTCTGCTACGCTGACGACACGCTGGTTCTGGCACAAGGGAGGTCGCACCAGGAGGCGGCCGACATAATGACGCGCGGGGTTGCGATAGTCATCGAGAGGATCCAGCTGCTGGGACTGGAGGTGGCCTTGCACAAATCCGAGGCCATGTGCTTTCATGGGCTTCGGAACGCGCCACCTTCAGGCTCCCAAGTCACGGTGGGGGGGGCTACCATCGGCGTCGAGAGGGCGATGAAGTACCTGGGACTCGTCCTCGACGGCCGGTGGAGCTTCGTCGAGCACTTCCGACGTTTGGGCCCCAAACTGGAGAAGGCAGGTGCTGCATTCAAGCGGCTCCTGCCCAACCTGGGAGGCCCAAACGCCCCCTGCCGTAAACTCTACGCGGGGGTCATGCGGTCCATGGCCCTTTACGGGGCCCCGGTATGGGCACGTTCGGCACGGCCGCGGGCTGTGCACTACCTGAACGTGCCCCAAAGGGTGATAGCCATTAGGCTAATCCGGGGGTACCGCACGATCTCCCGCGAAGCAGCTGGCCTACTCGCTGGACTGCTACCGTGGGATCTGGAGGCGAGGGTCTTCTTGCGCCTGTACGACTGGCGCGAGGAGGCTCAGCGCCGGGGAGAAACCCCGTTGCCGCGGCAAGTTGTCGCGCAGCGGGCGGAGCTCCGGCGCGATCTCATGGTGGCCTGGAGGGAGCGACTATCGCAACCCAGTGCAGGGCACGCCACCATCGTGGCGGTAAGTCCCCTCTTTGAGGAGTGGCTCGGGAGGAGTCACGGCGCCCTCACGTACCGCATGACGCAGGTCCTCACCGGACACGGTTGTTTCGGGAGGTACCTGCACCGCATCGGTCGTGAGGAGGCGCCCGGGTGTCACCACTGTGCGGACAGCCCCGAGGACACGGTGGACCACACAGTCCAGGTGTGCCCCGCATGGGAAGGGCACCGCCGGGTCCTCGTCGAGGCTTTGGGCGGCGGCGACCTCTCGCGTCCGGCCCTGGTTCAGGCCATGGTCCGGAGCGAGAGGGAATGGGATGCCGTCGCCTCCTTCTGCGAAGCGGTCATGCTCGAGAAGGAGGAGGCGGAACGCCAGAGAGTTCGCACCTCTCATCCCGGCCGCCGCGCTGGACCAGGTAGGCACCATGGGCGCCGGGTGTCGCGAGATGACTCCCGGCCACCGTAGGCGTGGGTCTGTGGGCGGTGAGTTCGGGTGGCTCATCGTCCCTCTGTCTTCCTAGACGACAGACCCGTGTCGACGGCGCGCGTTGTTCCACGCGCTCCTCAAAGAGACGTCAGCAACCCCAGCGGGGCCCAGCAGGGCCAAGGCCTGCCGGGGCTGCGGGTTGTTCGAAAGAGATACCGCGGCCCTGGTACATAAAAGGCCTATGACGGAACACGACGATTTTAGTCAGTAAGAGTCTGACACTCCCTCACCGCTGCTAACCCACAGCGGGAGGGGTCATTTGATGATTTTACGTCGATAAAAAAAAAAAAAAAAAAAAAGTTGTGTATGTATTTATTAATGAATATAATTATTTTGCCATGGAAGTGGGTTTTCGTTTACAAAATAATGTGTAAAATTATCTCGAGTGGTAGTAGCAGCACGCCCTCCTCTATTGAAATTTTGCTGTGTTGTTGTTTGAAAGCCCATTATTGTCAGAGTATCATCATATGAATATCCATCTCTAGAACGTACAAAATTGTGTAACACACAACATGTTCTCACAATGGATTTTGCTAATTCTGTGTGGACATTTAATGGTCTGTGGAAAATTCTCCATTTATTTGTTAAGATGCCAAATGTGCACTCGATGTAACGGCGAGCTCTCGATAGTCTGTAGTTAAAAATTTTCTTTTCGGCACTGAGGTTGTTTCCTCCGTATGGACGCATAATATTTGTGCTCAACCCGAATGCTTCATCGCCTATAAATACGTAAGGGAAAAGCGTTGGGTTATTTTCTGAAATTTGTAGGGGCTCTGGAATATTTAAAGTACTACTTATGAGTTTCTTATACAATTCAGTTTCTTGGAAAATTGCTGAATCGCTACTTTTCCCATAGGCACCGACGTCTATATAAATGAAATTATAATTAGCGTCACATGCAGCCATCAGCACCAATGAAAAAAAGTGTTTATAGTTATAATACATCGAACCAGAATCAGCAGGTTGAATCAGTCTTATGTGCTTTCCATCGATACTACCGATGCAGTGTGGAAAGTTGGCATGTTTTTCGAAACCATCTGCTATTTTCATCCAGTCATTTGCAGTAGCCGGAAGTGATAAACATGTTTGCAACTTATCCCAAATCACAGCACACACTTCTTTTATTATTGTGCTTAATGTTGTTTGTCCTAGACGAAAGCTATAATGCAATTCTCTCATCGTACATCCACTTGCGAGGTACCTGTAATTAACAAAAAGTAATAAGTGTTATAATTTTATTTCCAGGGTTAGTGTTGCAAAAAAGGTGGAAAAGCATCAGATCATGCTATGCGCGGGAAGTCAAACGCCAAAGAAATGTTAAGTCCGGGTCTGGAGCCACTAACCGCAAAAGCGAATATATATATTTTAAGCAGTTACAGTTTCTACAAAAAGTAGTAGCTATCAGAGAAGAAGGTGAAGAAGAAAAAAATTCGGAGAGCACTGAAGTAGGCGAGCGACCAAAAAAAGTTACAAACAAACGTAAACTAGCAGTAGACGATGATCCTTTTATTCAAGCATTAAATAATTCAATTGAGCAAAGACGCCGTGAGACAACAGAGCAGAGACTACGCGAGACAGCTGAGGTTGACGAAGATCGGCTATTTTTGCTTTCATTGTTGAGCACATTAAAAAATCTCCTCAAATTAAAATGGCTACCAAAATAAAGATGCTAACTTTGTTGAACGATGCGTCAGGTTTTTCTGGTAACAGGACGTTTGATTATACTGGTCCGTCTTTTCGGAATTCTCCAGAAATTAATCCAGGTGGCAGGATGATGAGTCATGACACCTACCATCCTGGTTATTCGACGCAACGGCAAGTGATTGCTACTGAATATCCTGGACCAAGTTATAGGACAAACACGAATTATCAGAATGAACTATCACAAGTAGTCCTAATTCCCCATATAATTCTATGAATACAATGACATATGCAAGTTCTCCAAGCGACACAAATGATTCACAGGACTCAGAACCACTTATGGATCTATATAGCACTTAAACGTTCATGCTTGTTTGTTTGTCTACATTTTTTAATAAAACTTACTTTAAAAATGTTCATAGTTTGATTTAACTTACCTTAATGTTACAAACAACTTTTCTTCAGGACTGATTGATTTTCTTAATATTGTGTCTTGCTTTAACAAATCATTTTCACACAAAACTCATCAAAGGACCTCACGGACATCCTCACATAATTAAAAAACTTATCCGGATATCTTCTTAGATCGGCGTATATGTTGACGAATTGTCCTTTCTTACAGCGATCGGCTAAATAAGGATGAACCCACCACTGTTTCTTTTTTCTCTTGAACTCTCTTCTCCTACGTACATACAGCAGTAGTGCTGTCTCTTCAACGTCCATTTTGATACTGTCTCAGTGTGGTGTGGCGACTCTGGTGTCTGTATGGTGTCCAGTTTGGTAGCTTACGGACACCACGGTGGCGCAACTGGTTGCGCCGCCATGGTGTCCCGGTGAAATATAGCCCTTAAAGTGATGGAGCTCAGTATCGGATCCGGATCGGTGACATCAAATCAACTTGTGCAAATACATATAATGACTCGCATTATTAGAAAGAAAGTAATTTAGCCACGTTTCCTTGCTACGCCAAGGGTTCAGAATCAAATAGAAAAATCATACATATGCAAACTTTAGTAGAATGCACTTTAAAAACGTGTTTTAGGTTAGTACTTAGGTAGAAAATTACGCAAAGTTACAATTTAAAATGCACTGTGTTCAGAATGTAACAAATTATTAGCCAACAAAATATATGACGTAGAAAGGCCAAATAAAATTCAATTATTAATTTTTTGATAATTTTATGGTAGCATGTTGACACTGACTAATAACTACATAGTCAACACAAGAACCGTGCGATATCGGCATCCGTATAGCGTCTTGTTTCTGAGACTTTTATCAAACTTTCAATAAAAATACTTTCGCATATTTTGTGACATTTGTGTACCAACGAAATCGCACTATTCTAGTGTTAACTACAAATTCGAAAAAGTTAACTGTTGTTTCGCCACTATGTGGTTAAAATAAGCAATTATTACAAAGTCGACGTTTGTTTCTAGCCATGTTGATAGAATGCATAAGTTATTGTTCAAGTTCAAGAAACATAAAGTTCAATTTTAATTTTATAAAACAAATACTCTCATCTTCTTTTCATCAGTGTTGGTTGATTAAATTCACAATATATTGCAAGCTAGACATATCCCACGGTTTCACCCGTATCCCAGTGGTGCTTATTCCCATACCTGACAAGATATAGCTCTTGTTACCCACATAATGTAGCTTCCCAATAGTGATTAGTTCCCAGTAGTCCGTATTCAATGCAAACAAACAATCAAATTGTTCCTCTTTATTTTATTTGAATAATACATTCATAAAGTACAGAAACATTTTAAACAAGTTTCCTATTTATTTACTTGCAAACGATTCATAGATCTGACGTTACACAAAAAGCCTAAGCGTCTTAAGAAAATATGAAAGAGAAATTACATGTAACAATAAAACAGACTCCTTTAAGTAATTTCACGATATTTTGTGCTAATATTCGCGAATACTAAGGTTATTTATTTTGAATTTATTAATAATTATACTTTATTTCGAAAACTATTTTTATTTTTGCTTTTCGCCGAGCATTCATTCATTTTATTACAAGCTTTTATTTAACTTGCAATTTATGTATGTATGTAACTATGTGTGTTCGGGTGGAATTTTACAACTCAATTTTAAGGCACTTGCCCTCAACCGATTGAGCTGAAATTTTGCACACATGTTTAGTTTGGATGACAATGCATGTTAAGCTATAAATTCAAAGTAGACCATCAATTTGGGATAATTCCTCGTCAGATTATTCCGATAGAGATTTGAAAAAGAAATGTTGGGAGGAAGTTGTAGATTCATTTGGAGAACAGGAGCAAACCGTTGAACAAAAAAGAGCTTTGGTAAGTAAACAACATTTATTTTTCTGAATGAATTTGTCAATCAATAAATGTTCATGATGCTTCTGGTGTAACATGGAAAGCCAAAAGCTCGTTGTAAGTTGTGTATGTATTTCCTCTAGTGGTCGCGGGGCCTCGGCCAAAAAGGTCGCCAGGAGGCCTGTTAGCGAAAGGTCCGCTGGGGCTTCTGGGGGTAACCGCTCGAGCTCCTCCGAGGAGGAGGCGTCTGCCATCGGCTCCGACCAGGAGCGAAAGGCGGACTTCGAGAGGACGGTGGAGTCCGCCTTCAAGCAGGTGGCCCTAAAGAGGAAAAAGGCCAGCCGCGACGGCGCCATCGAGGCCGCTACCGCCTCCATCACCGCCGCAGCGGTGAGCCACTTTGGCCGGGCTCCCGTGAGCGAGCTGACCAAGCTGCAGCGGGAGGTGGCTCGCCTCACGGCCGCCTTGGAGTCTCTCCTGGAGGAGAACAGGAGTCTCCGGGCGGACCTCGCCAAGATGCGCGAGCAGGAGGCGGAGCGCGGCGGGGCCAGGCAACAGGCGCAGACTGCGCCGGCTGAGAGCCAGATCCTGGCCCTAGTCCGTCAGGAGATGGCGGCCTTCCAGGCTCGCTTCTCAGTCCTGGAGGGCAGGGTTCTGCGCCCCCCCCTCGCGGCGTCGAAGCCCCCAGCGGCCCAAAGGGCCTCCTATGCGGCTGCGGTTGCAGCGGCACCCCCACCCAGAAGGGGACCGCCGAGCAAGCCCCCTGTCGCGGCGCCGAACGGACCGATCAGGAGGGCGCCCGCTCAGCCAAAGCCCAAGACCGCAAGGGCGGTCCAGGCGCAGAGGCCCCCGGTGCCAACGTCAGCACCGGCTCCGTCGTCGGCACCAGTGGCGAAACGCCCTCCGAAGCCGACACCGCCAGCGGCCCCTACCTCTTCTGCCACTGAGCCCGAGTGGCAGGTGGTGGGGGAGAAGAAACAGAAACGGAGGGCGGCCAAAGCGGCCAAAAAGAAGGCCCAGAAACGGCGGCGCAGGGAGCGAGCCGCCGCGGCGAAACTCCGCGCCCCCAAAACCGCGGCTGTAGTAGTCACACTACAGCCGGACGCGGTCAAAAGGGGCGTGTCGTACCGCGACGTGCTCGCCCAAGCAAAGGAGGCGGTGAACCTGCAGGAGCTGGGTATCACCTCCGGCCTCCGGCTCAGGGTGACCGCAACGGGCGCCCGAATGCTGGAGGTCCCAGGAGCGGCCAGTGGGCCCGCCGCAGACGCTCTAGCTGAGAGGCTTAGGGCGTCCATAAGTGCGGACGACGCCCGAGTCTCCAGGCCCCACAAGTGCGCGGATCTGCGCATCATGGGCCTGGACGACTCAGCTACTGCGGAGGAGGTAGTGGCCGCCGTCGCTAGGACGGGTGGGTGCTCCGCCGACGAAGTCAAGGCGGGCACCATTCGTCCCGACTTCAGGGGCACGTGCACCATCACGGTGAGCTGCCCCGTGACGGCGGCCAAGAACATTGTTGACGGCCGAAGATTGCTGGTTGGCTGGGTGTCGGCGCAGGTTAAGCTGCTTGACCCCAGACCGCTGAGGTGCTTCCGATGCCACGTCGGGCATCATGTGGGTGTCCGTTGCACCTCGGAGGTCGACCGCAGCGCCCTCTGTTTCCGCTGCGGTCAGCCCGGTCACAAGGCCGCGGAATGCAGCGCCACGCCGCACTGCTCTGCATGTGCGGCTGCTGGCAAGCCGGCCGAACACCGGGCGGGGAGCAAGACCTGTGCCCCACCCACCAAGTCGAGTAAGGGCAAGGGCCGGCCGTCCGTCGTTGCCACCGCCGCCACCTCCGCAGTGGCCACCACCGCAGCTCCTGCGGCCACCGCCGCCTCCAACGCTGCCGCCGCTGTCAACGCCGTCGCTACTGCTGCTGCCGCGGCGCCCGAATCTGCGTCTCAAGAGGAGGAAGACGTGATGGAGTGCTAGTCTGGCTCCATTACGCTTCCTCCAGGCGAATATCAACCACTGCGCCCGTGCCCAGGACCTGTTGCTCCAAAGCATGGCGCAGTGGTCGATCAACATCGCCGTGGTCGCTGAGCCGTACTTTGTCCTTCCCAGGGATGACTGGGTTAAGGACCTTAGCGGCTCAGTGACCATCATATCGTCGGCCGCCGCTGGTACTCCTTCCCTCGAAGGGGTGAAGAGTGGAAGGGGTTGCGTCGCAGCACGGTTCGGGGAGATAGTCGTCGTGGGGGTGTACTTCTCCCCGAGCCGAACTCTCGCCGAGTTCCACAACTCCCTCCTGGAGTTGTCCGTCGTCGTCGGAAGTTATTCCCTCCCTGTGCTAGTGTTAGGGGACTTCAACGCCAAGAATCTGGCCTGGGGTTCCCGACGCACAGATGCACGGGGTAGGATGGTGGAGGACTGGGCGCTGGAAGCAGGCCTGGTCGTCCTCAATCGGGGTTCTGCCCCCACGTGTGTACGGATGCGGGGCGAGTCAGTGGTGGATATCTCGTTCGCCAGCCCCGCTCTGCTGCCGCGTGTCTTTGACTGGCGCGTGGAGGAGAGGGTGGAGACCTACTCCGATCACCGGTACATCCGGTTTGACGTCTCCGCCCAGAACCCTAGCGCGCCGGTCCTGCAGACCCCGAGTGGTCCACGTTGGGCGCTGAAACATCTGGACCGGGAGCTTCTCCTGGAAGTCTCAGTCGTGCAGGCCTGGGTGTCATCACCGGACAGGCCCGCCGACATCAACGACGAGGCGGAGTGGTTCCGGGAGACCATGTCCGAAATTTGTGACGTGGCCATGCCCCGAGTCCCGCCAGGACGCGCCCGACGCCAGGTGTACTGGTGGTCTTGCGAAATCGCGGCCCTTCGAGAGGCGTGCGTCGCTGCGAGGCACCTGTACACCAGACACCGCAGGCTACGCATCCGCCCTCCGGATGCAGAAGCCAGGGAAGCAGAGCTGTACGAGGGATACAGAGCTGCGAAGACCGCCCTCCAATTGGCCATCATCCAGGCCAAGGAGGTGGCCAATGCGGAGCTGCTGGGGTCTCTGGACAGGGACCCGTGGGGGCGCCCGTACAAAATGGTGCGGGGCAAGCTCCGCCCATGGGCCCCCCCGCTGACCCAGAGTCTCCGGCCTCAGCTGGTGGAGGAGGTGGTGAGCGCTCTGTTCCCTTCGCGCGGGGAACACTCTCCCCCGCCCATGGCTCTGCAACCCGCGGTGTCAACGACGGACCACACTTCCGACGACGACGATGTCCCCGAGGTGACTGGGGTGGACCTGAGAGTGGCGGTGGCTAGGCTGAAAGCCAAAAACACCGCCCCAGGGCCTGACGGCCTGCCTGGCAAGGCCTGGGTCCTGGCCCTTGAGGCTCTCGGGCCTCGACTTAGGGGGCTTCTCAGCGCATGTTTGGAGAGGGGCCAGTTCCCACTTCGTTGGAAGACGGGGAAACTGGTCCTCATTCGGAAGCCGGGGCGCCCTGCGGACTCTCCGTCCGCATACCGGCCCATCGTGTTGCTCGACGAGGTGGGCAAGCTCTTTGAGCGAGTTGTCGCACACCGCCTCGTCGCGCACCTTGGGGGGATAGGGCTGGACCTTGCGGACCACCAGTTCGGATTCCGCAAGGGGCGCTCAACGGTGGACGCCATCATGCGCGTGAGAGCTCTCACGACGGGGGATGCTGTGTCCCGGGGGGGGGTCGTCTTGGCGGTGTCTCTTGACATCGCCAACGCCTTCAACACCCTTCCTTGGAGTTGCATCAGGGAGGCACTCCGGTATCACCGGGTGCCGACCTACCTTCGTCGCGTGGTCGAGGCCTATCTGTCGGATAGGTCCATCATTTACCCTGGTCACAACGGGGAATGGAACCGGCGAGAGATGTCGTGCGGTGTTCCGCAGGGGTCGGTACTGGGGCCGCTCTTGTGGAACATCGGCTACGACTGGGTGCTGCGCGCCGACCTCCCTAGCGGCGTCAGCGTGGTCTGCTACGCTGACGACACGCTGGTTCTGGCACAAGGGAGGTCGCACCAGGAGGCGGCCGACATAATGACGCGCGGGGTTGCGATAGTCATCGAGAGGATCCAGCTGCTGGGACTGGAGGTGGCCTTGCACAAATCCGAGGCCATGTGCTTTCATGGGCTTCGGAACGCGCCACCTTCAGGCTCCCAAGTCACGGTGGGGGGGGCTACCATCGGCGTCGAGAGGGCGATGAAGTACCTGGGACTCGTCCTCGACGGCCGGTGGAGCTTCGTCGAGCACTTCCGACGTTTGGGCCCCAAACTGGAGAAGGCAGGTGCTGCATTCAAGCGGCTCCTGCCCAACCTGGGAGGCCCAAACGCCCCCTGCCGTAAACTCTACGCGGGGGTCATGCGGTCCATGGCCCTTTACGGGGCCCCGGTATGGGCACGTTCGGCACGGCCGCGGGCTGTGCACTACCTGAACGTGCCCCAAAGGGTGATAGCCATTAGGCTAATCCGGGGGTACCGCACGATCTCCCGCGAAGCAGCTGGCCTACTCGCTGGACTGCTACCGTGGGATCTGGAGGCGAGGGTCTTCTTGCGCCTGTACGACTGGCGCGAGGAGGCTCAGCGCCGGGGAGAAACCCCGTTGCCGCGGCAAGTTGTCGCGCAGCGGGCGGAGCTCCGGCGCGATCTCATGGTGGCCTGGAGGGAGCGACTATCGCAACCCAGTGCAGGGCACGCCACCATCGTGGCGGTAAGTCCCCTCTTTGAGGAGTGGCTCGGGAGGAGTCACGGCGCCCTCACGTACCGCATGACGCAGGTCCTCACCGGACACGGTTGTTTCGGGAGGTACCTGCACCGCATCGGTCGTGAGGAGGCGCCCGGGTGTCACCACTGTGCGGACAGCCCCGAGGACACGGTGGACCACACAGTCCAGGTGTGCCCCGCATGGGAAGGGCACCGCCGGGTCCTCGTCGAGGCTTTGGGCGGCGGCGACCTCTCGCGTCCGGCCCTGGTTCAGGCCATGGTCCGGAGCGAGAGGGAATGGGATGCCGTCGCCTCCTTCTGCGAAGCGGTCATGCTCGAGAAGGAGGAGGCGGAACGCCAGAGAGTTCGCACCTCTCATCCCGGCCGCCGCGCTGGACCAGGTAGGCACCATGGGCGCCGGGTGTCGCGAGATGACTCCCGGCCACCGTAGGCGTGGGTCTGTGGGCGGTGAGTTCGGGTGGCTCATCGTCCCTCTGTCTTCCTAGACGACAGACCCGTGTCGACGGCGCGCGTTGTTCCACGCGCTCCTCAAAGAGACGTCAGCAACCCCAGCGGGGCCCAGCAGGGCCAAGGCCTGCCGGGGCTGCGGGTTGTTCGAAAGAGATACCGCGGCCCTGGTACATAAAAGGCCTATGACGGAACACGACGATTTTAGTCAGTAAGAGTCTGACACTCCCTCACCGCTGCTAACCCACAGCGGGAGGGGTCATTTGATGATTTTACGTCGATAAAAAAAAAAAAAAAAAAAAAGTTGTGTATGTATTTATTAATGAATATAATTATTTTGCCATGGAAGTGGGTTTTCGTTTACAAAATAATGTGTAAAATTATCTCGAGTGGTAGTAGCAGCACGCCCTCCTCTATTGAAATTTTGCTGTGTTGTTGTTTGAAAGCCCATTATTGTCAGAGTATCATCATATGAATATCCATCTCTAGAACGTACAAAATTGTGTAACACACAACATGTTCTCACAATGGATTTTGCTAATTCTGTGTGGACATTTAATGGTCTGTGGAAAATTCTCCATTTATTTGTTAAGATGCCAAATGTGCACTCGATGTAACGGCGAGCTCTCGATAGTCTGTAGTTAAAAATTTTCTTTTCGGCACTGAGGTTGTTTCCTCCGTATGGACGCATAATATTTGTGCTCAACCCGAATGCTTCATCGCCTATAAATACGTAAGGGAAAAGCGTTGGGTTATTTTCTGAAATTTGTAGGGGCTCTGGAATATTTAAAGTACTACTTATGAGTTTCTTATACAATTCAGTTTCTTGGAAAATTGCTGAATCGCTACTTTTCCCATAGGCACCGACGTCTATATAAATGAAATTATAATTAGCGTCACATGCAGCCATCAGCACCAATGAAAAAAAGTGTTTATAGTTATAATACATCGAACCAGAATCAGCAGGTTGAATCAGTCTTATGTGCTTTCCATCGATACTACCGATGCAGTGTGGAAAGTTGGCATGTTTTTCGAAACCATCTGCTATTTTCATCCAGTCATTTGCAGTAGCCGGAAGTGATAAACATGTTTGCAACTTATCCCAAATCACAGCACACACTTCTTTTATTATTGTGCTTAATGTTGTTTGTCCTAGACGAAAGCTATAATGCAATTCTCTCATCGTACATCCACTTGCGAGGTACCTGTAATTAACAAAAAGTAATAAGTGTTATAATTTTATTTCCAGGGTTAGTGTTGCAAAAAAGGTGGAAAAGCATCAGATCATGCTATGCGCGGGAAGTCAAACGCCAAAGAAATGTTAAGTCCGGGTCTGGAGCCACTAACCGCAAAAGCGAATATATATATTTTAAGCAGTTACAGTTTCTACAAAAAGTAGTAGCTATCAGAGAAGAAGGTGAAGAAGAAAAAAATTCGGAGAGCACTGAAGTAGGCGAGCGACCAAAAAAAGTTACAAACAAACGTAAACTAGCAGTAGACGATGATCCTTTTATTCAAGCATTAAATAATTCAATTGAGCAAAGACGCCGTGAGACAACAGAGCAGAGACTACGCGAGACAGCTGAGGTTGACGAAGATCGGCTATTTTTGCTTTCATTGTTGAGCACATTAAAAAATCTCCTCAAATTAAAATGGCTACCAAAATAAAGATGCTAACTTTGTTGAACGATGCGTCAGGTTTTTCTGGTAACAGGACGTTTGATTATACTGGTCCGTCTTTTCGGAATTCTCCAGAAATTAATCCAGGTGGCAGGATGATGAGTCATGACACCTACCATCCTGGTTATTCGACGCAACGGCAAGTGATTGCTACTGAATATCCTGGACCAAGTTATAGGACAAACACGAATTATCAGAATGAACTATCACAAGTAGTCCTAATTCCCCATATAATTCTATGAATACAATGACATATGCAAGTTCTCCAAGCGACACAAATGATTCACAGGACTCAGAACCACTTATGGATCTATATAGCACTTAAACGTTCATGCTTGTTTGTTTGTCTACATTTTTTAATAAAACTTACTTTAAAAATGTTCATAGTTTGATTTAACTTACCTTAATGTTACAAACAACTTTTCTTCAGGACTGATTGATTTTCTTAATATTGTGTCTTGCTTTAACAAATCATTTTCACACAAAACTCATCAAAGGACCTCACGGACATCCTCACATAATTAAAAAACTTATCCGGATATCTTCTTAGATCGGCGTATATGTTGACGAATTGTCCTTTCTTACAGCGATCGGCTAAATAAGGATGAACCCACCACTGTTTCTTTTTTCTCTTGAACTCTCTTCTCCTACGTACATACAGCAGTAGTGCTGTCTCTTCAACGTCCATTTTGATACTGTCTCAGTGTGGTGTGGCGACTCTGGTGTCTGTATGGTGTCCAGTTTGGTAGCTTACGGACACCACGGTGGCGCAACTGGTTGCGCCGCCATGGTGTCCCGGTGAAATATAGCCCTTAAAGTGATGGAGCTCAGTATCGGATCCGGATCGGTGACATCAAATCAACTTGTGCAAATACATATAATGACTCGCATTATTAGAAAGAAAGTAATTTAGCCACGTTTCCTTGCTACGCCAAGGGTTCAGAATCAAATAGAAAAATCATACATATGCAAACTTTAGTAGAATGCACTTTAAAAACGTGTTTTAGGTTAGTACTTAGGTAGAAAATTACGCAAAGTTACAATTTAAAATGCACTGTGTTCAGAATGTAACAAATTATTAGCCAACAAAATATATGACGTAGAAAGGCCAAATAAAATTCAATTATTAATTTTTTGATAATTTTATGGTAGCATGTTGACACTGACTAATAACTACATAGTCAACACAAGAACCGTGCGATATCGGCATCCGTATAGCGTCTTGTTTCTGAGACTTTTATCAAACTTTCAATAAAAATACTTTCGCATATTTTGTGACATTTGTGTACCAACGAAATCGCACTATTCTAGTGTTAACTACAAATTCGAAAAAGTTAACTGTTGTTTCGCCACTATGTGGTTAAAATAAGCAATTATTACAAAGTCGACGTTTGTTTCTAGCCATGTTGATAGAATGCATAAGTTATTGTTCAAGTTCAAGAAACATAAAGTTCAATTTTAATTTTATAAAACAAATACTCTCATCTTCTTTTCATCAGTGTTGGTTGATTAAATTCACAATATATTGCAAGCTAGACATATCCCACGGTTTCACCCGTATCCCAGTGGTGCTTATTCCCATACCTGACAAGATATAGCTCTTGTTACCCACATAATGTAGCTTCCCAATAGTGATTAGTTCCCAGTAGTCCGTATTCAATGCAAACAAACAATCAAATTGTTCCTCTTTATTTTATTTGAATAATACATTCATAAAGTACAGAAACATTTTAAACAAGTTTCCTATTTATTTACTTGCAAACGATTCATAGATCTGACGTTACACAAAAAGCCTAAGCGTCTTAAGAAAATATGAAAGAGAAATTACATGTAACAATAAAACAGACTCCTTTAAGTAATTTCACGATATTTTGTGCTAATATTCGCGAATACTAAGGTTATTTATTTTGAATTTATTAATAATTATACTTTATTTCGAAAACTATTTTTATTTTTGCTTTTCGCCGAGCATTCATTCATTTTATTACAAGCTTTTATTTAACTTGCAATTTATGTATGTATGTAACTATGTGTGTTCGGGTGGAATTTTACAACTCAATTTTAAGGCACTTGCCCTCAACCGATTGAGCTGAAATTTTGCACACATGTTTAGTTTGGATGACAATGCATGTTAAGCTATGTGACGTCATCCTAAATCCAACATGGCTAAATATACAAGATGGCGGACTAGTTATTTTTAAGGTACCTATACAATATGGGAAAATTGTCAAATGAAAGGGATTGACAAGTAGAACACATTGTACTTTACGAAATAAAAATCCAAGATGGCCGCCGCTACAAAATGGTGAATAACCTATTTTTTTAAATCCCATCCATATGGGTATCCAATGACAGGGCTTGACAAGTAGAATAAAGTGCACTTTACCAAATCAAAATCTAAGATGACTGCCGCTACAGAATTTAGACTTAGGAACTTACCAGGTGAAAAATAAAAAGTTATAAAAAATAGAAAAGTTATAGTAAAAATAGAAAGACACAATTTATATGTTTTAAAAGCTTGTCGCGATTTTACTAAGAAAGTAAATACGAGTACTTAAATCTTGCGACAACCTTTTAAAACATATAAATTGTGTCAAATATGTTAAATTTGAAATGTCGTTATAAGTTGACAGTAAAGTTACAGTAAAAGTTTATTTTTTTCTTTTTAGCGCATTTAAATAAAAGCTTGTTTTTAAAGATTTTTTTAACCTCAATTTTTTATTATTCAAAAACGACTGCCTAGTTTCTTTACTGAAATAATGTAGCCAAGACATTTACCCTCTGCAGGCTCGGCAGCACGCTTCAATGCACCGGTTTTGTTTGGAGCTGTGTTTGTCGGCAGTGGAGGAGGAGGTCTACTTGCATCAAACCTGAAATGTAACAGACCAATATAACAGACTCTGCAAAAAAATATTTTTATTTTTATTTATTTTTAATTTATTTAATGTTTTACAATCAGGCAACAATGGCCCATAGATACATACCTTAAAACGAACATACATACATTATATACAAAACTTGATAGTAAATAAAACTTAAATCTATGTTAGTAGCACTTCACTTATTATACACAACGTCTGTGCGTCCATGTGGAACTTGTCCGCGGAAGCGACGGAACACCACGTCCTGTGGCCAGAAGTTCTCGTCCAACACGAGGTGCAGGAAACACGTCGGCACTCGCAACACGAACGCCTTGAAGTTGGCGTTATGGCGCGACTCCAGCAGCTGCACTCTCGGGGCGTACTTAAGCGTCTGACGCACGTACTCCACGATGTCCTCCGCCTTAGTGGTGTAGTGTAGGCGGGAGATGTACACCGGGGTGTTCGGCTTAGCGGCACGAATTCTCGTGTTAGGTTCGGCAGGAGCCGTACCGCAGCGATTCTTATTTGTCTTCTGGCGGCGCTTCCTTCTTTGCACCGTCACGAACCCATCATCTTCAGCCCCTTTCGGTCCTTTAACGGGCCCGGGCTTCTTTGTAGCACCAATGGTGCTCCCAGTGACGCTGGCATAATCTCGACGAACACCTTGGTGTTTCGCCGGGGCTGCAGCAACTAGCAGCTGGTCAAGCGGTTGATCGGCGGCTTGGGGTGGACTCGCAGGGACGGGAGCGGGGCAGCGGGGCGCACAAGGCGCGCACTGTGCCGACTCAGCATTCGCCAGTGACAGCGGCGATGGCGACAAAACTGCTGACGCGAAACTTGCACCCGATACATCGAGGCACGCTCCGCGCCGCATGTTTACGTTCGATGCACCCACAGATGACCCAGTTACTGTCACCGATTTACGCAACTCATTGAGTTCGCTGCGCAATTCGGCGACATTATTTTGGAATGCATCTAACTTCCTCTGTACATCCGCAAGACTTGCCTTAAGAAAGACAATATCTTCCAATAGGCTTGTTACGTCGACGTGGTCGAAAGTGACGGGCGGTAGCTTGTTGAGATCCTTCGCTACAAACGTCGGCACGTCGTCAGGATCGGTCTCCTTTAGCAGCGTGATGATATCTTGCTTTTCTTTGTCCCGTCACGCCGGCGGGATACCATCTGATCGCTCTTGTTGAGCAACCGGTACAGCAGCTGCTTAGCAGCAGCGACGTCCTCCTCGCTGAAGTTCGTCGCGCAGATCTGGATAGCGGACACCTCGTCCATCACGTCCAGCTTCTGCTGCAGGAACGCCAGCAGCTCATTCGCCACGAGTTGTTCACTCATGGCGATTAAAATAACTAGCAACGGCTTACGCCGCGCTAAAACGATAAGTGACAAAAGAACGCGTCAGCAACACGACTGCATCGAATCGCAGCTAGTACGAGACTTGATTTACCATACCTTGTTGTTGACAACCACTTACATGGCAGGTAGAGGTGGTGGTGGCTGTCTTGCAGAAAACAAAGCGGTTGTGTTGAAGGGAGGTGGAGCTGAAAATAATAACAAAATAGTGGTATCAATTATAAACACTGGAATGCACTATCATTATAACAAAATAGGCATAATATTGTGAATAAATATTTATAGTACAGCTACCTATTGAAGGCTACATATTGAAATACCAGAAAATATGGGTGGAGTCATGCGAACAGGCGCAGTGGCAGCAGTGGGCGGCGGCGGTGGAGGTGGCGGCGCTAGTAACGGGGGCAGCGGTGCTGGGGGTGGAGGCGGCGGCGCCGCGACTGCCGGCGGTGGCGGAGGCGCCGCTGAAGTCAGTGGAGGCAGCGGCGGCGGAGGAGGGGGTGGCGGTGCTTGTACCATGTACTCGCTCATATACATGTTTTTGGGGGCGGAAGACATCGCTGCATATCTTTCAGCCAATGCTCTTGGTATCTGCCCTGTAGTCAGAAAAAGGTTCTCCTCCTCTCTGGATGTATGCAAATACGTAAAATCTGGCCTCATGCACCTTGTCCTGTTCTGGTAATCGTGACAGAACTTCAGGATTTCTTTCATGTATTCCACATCAAATTATGGCGGAATCTACATTGAGCTCCTTTATTGCAAATACCCCAGACGAAGTTGCGGCATCTCTTGTTTTGTGGATCCGTCGACGAGGCATTTCTAAGCCGTGGGTCTGTTGGAGCTACTGATGGTGCCGACTGTTGCGGCAAAGGCGGCTGGCGGCTATTTTGCTCATTGTTGTTACTCATGAACTGGAAGGAAATGCAAACAGAGATAATATATTTTAACCCATATATGACTAAACTCGAAAGCAACGTGTAAACTTACCGCAGTAAACTATGTTCACTGTCAACTTGGTATTCAAATCAAGCCAAACAGGTTATTGTCGTTCAAAACACCACGACTTACAGCAGTTTTATCAAATCTCCCGTTTACGCTATGTTACCCAGGCGTTATTATCATTGTTAAATACGTACGCTCGCCGCCTCCAATGTTATAAAATTAATTATTTTCCCAGCGTACCCCGATACCCTCAATTAAGCGCAAAACTTTCAATAGCCTTCAACACATAAAAACCCATTTTGATCTTGTCTTGTCAACTTATAAAACAGACAATCACATCACAGCCATATAATCACAGCCAGCTTTGCACAGATTAGATGCAAATATGCTGCAATATGCAAAGTTACTCTATGGTCTCGTCTTGGAAATATACAGATAATTAATCTGAGAATGACTCGCAGACAAACATTGAATCAAGAATCAATAGATAACTCTCAACCCTTCTTCGTCTGACAGAAGACGTGTGCCCTGACCTTCACCTGCGCAGAAGCGATTCTGCTGGCTTATTCGCTAACTTTCGAATTCTCAGATGTCAACTGGCCTCAGTTGTCATCCGAACTTTGTTCATGACATCCGAAGTTCAAAACATTGGTTCAAAGAAGGAAGTTCAAAGTAAATGCATTAAGACCGACCAAATAGGACTCTCAGGCGCTTTGACTTCAATTTACTTAAATGAACATCTGACATTGAAAAATAAAGCGTTATTTCGTGAGGCAAGAAAGCTCGCCAATGAATGTGGTTTTAAATATGTTTGGGTACGAAATGCTACGATACTTGTGCGCAAGCAGGATGGAACCCCTGCATTTGCGATACGTTCTAATGTTGATCTGGGTAAAATTGTTAGTGGCAAGAAAACCCCTACTGATACTGATGCTAAGGAACTTTAGATATTTTAATGGTTGCTGGACATATTGCCTTTGCCTGTTGTTTTCAACTGTTTCAGATGTACTAATCCGCGCCTACGTATTAAGATTATTATACTTTTGTTTATTTGATTTTTTGTTATCGTACTGTGAAATTGTTTACCTTATGTCAGTAAGCGACTGTGTAGTAGTTAAAAACATATACCCGTATGTACAAAGGATAAATCAGTACATTTTCTATTTTATAGTTCGGTCCTGTTTTCATTTTAATATTTTGCTGGATTGTTCCTTTATAATTATATTAAGATGTGCACCATCACAGTGTATAAAAATGTTATATGTTATACGGATTTATTGTTTTGTATTATACAAGGTGTTGATTTGCATTTGTGCCATACTTCAGGAGGAGGACATAAAATACGTAAATAATCGATTGGAATTACAGTTGACGGGAAATAGCTAATATGCACTGCTTTTTTTGTCATTGTAATGTCATAGTATTTCAGAAGTAATCCAATTTTATGAATGAAATTTATGAATAATCGTTGCGTATGCTTTGTGTTTGCGTTTGTGTGCGGGCGCAGCACGGTTTTAAGGCCAGTAACACACGCGCCAAGTTTAAACACGGCTAGATGACATTGACGGATTTCCGAAAAAAAATTAAAATCAAAAAAATTTGTACCATTTTTTTTGTTGATTTGGGTCGAGAATCATTAGTATAATTACGTCCTTGACTATGGCACGGATGCAAATCAACAGCTTGTATAATGGTTTTAAATAATATCGTGATATATTACCAGAATTGTAGAGGAATACGCACAAAGTTACATACACTTTACATGAATATATTATCATGCTCTTATGACGTCATTGTGTTGACGGAAACCTGGCTTATTCCAAGCATTCAGGACAGTGAGTTTATTGACAACCGTTACATCGTCTTCAGACTCGATCTACTCGAAAAAACGCGAGGGGGGAGGCGTTCTAGTGGCCGTCCTTCGTGAGCTGCGACCCGCCAAAATAATGACACACTTTGTCCACTCTGAAGTGGAACAGATTGCGATACAGTTGCCTACAGCACGACAAAACTCACACCACATTATTAGTGCCACATACATACCGCCACGAACACATGAAGACATATATTTACAGTACTTCGACATGCTACAAGATCTGGCTAATGACACCACCTGTGACTCATATTTCTTTCTTGGAGATTTTAACATCCCGGATATAGACTGGTTAGACCAAGGTGGCTGTGCAATTGCTCAAGCTTCAAGTTCGATTGGGCGCGGCTTATTAAATTTTATGGGACTTGTTAATGGTACTCAATACAACGCCACTAAAAACAAATTAGGTCGAATACTGGATTTGCTCATTTCTAACATTCTACATTTCTAACTGTAATACTCTACTAAACCCCGACAGCCACCATCCTCCTTTCTGTACATTGACTAGTCTAGGAATGCTATTTGCTCCCATGAAATATCACTCCGTCCAAAGATACAATTTCCATAAAGCAAATATTGATGAAATAAAGTTTGAGCTAGATAAAATGGGTTAAAACACTTTCCCACCTATCCTCTGAGGAAGCTGTCAATACCTTTTACGAAACAGTATACGGCATTATAAGACTGCACGTTCCGTTAACTCGCATTAAAAACGCTAACTATCCTGTATGGTTCTCTCCATCTTTGATACGTATTTTAAAGAAAAAAGAACGTGCATGGGTCAGATGGAAGATCTATCTATCTCTCAGACTATTTAACCTTCTCCAACTATCGCAATTTGTTCCACAACCATTGTGCTATATGCTACCGGAACTATATGGAATCTGTTGAAAACAACATTCCCAAAAATGTTAAGTACTTCTGGTCTTTTATATCGGCTAGAAAGTGCAAGGCCAAACTACCCTCCAACATGTGCTTTAGAAATATTACCTCCGACGACCCCACTAATATCTGCAACTTATTCTCAACCTACTTCTGTTCCGTCTCCGAACCCTCTTCTTTTAATCCAAATACCTGGCAGCCACCCACTGCGTGCTTGGAACATGTATCAAGCATGTCAGACATTTACCTGACTGAAGATGCCATAAGTATGTCTTTAAAGTCGCTAGATCCTTCCAAAGGAGCTGGGCCTGATGGATTGCCACCTAGTTTCTTCATTAAACTATATGAAAGCCTCTATACACCCCTGTACATAATATTTAATAAATGTCTACGAGAAGGTGTTTTTCCCGCTGTCTGGAAAAAAGCCTTTATTACTCCAGTCTACAAAAGTGGCGATAAAAGTAATGTGGAGAATTACCGCCCTATCTCAATACTTTCTACCTTATTGATTTCTGACACTTACGCGAATATTAGACATTTAAATAAAACTACTTTTACGGATTTTATCGCGGTTATATTAATATTATTTAATCCCGACGTTTCGGATCCTTTACAGCATCCATGGTCACGGGCAGACTAAGGTGTTGGTCGTCTTGATATATTAGTTACAAACAGCTACCCTACATTTTGTTGATTATTATTGACAATCCGATTCACGCAAAACGAGCTCACTGTATCCTTAGGTCGAGCAGTTGTAGGCTTGGATTTTGATTTAATAGTTTCTATGATGGGATTCCAAGCAGGTGGTATGCACCAGCCATCTTCTCTATTGAAATTTGGATGTTTTTTAATTTCAATAGCCTCGCGAATCATCCTAGGTAGGAATCGGTTTTCTTTTGCAAGGACTTGTGGTTTATCAAATCTGATGTAATGCTGGGCCTTGTCTAGTGTGTGTTCACAAACTGCTGACTGTCTGGAACGGCGGTGTTTGACATCGGCGATGTGTTCTTTCTACCTTGTCTAAGGTTTTCGAAAGACTGGTGCACGGATCATTATATCCTCATATTCATCAACATATTATCCTTGAACAACATGGATTTGTTAAACGTCGTTCCACCACAACAAACCTCATGGTTTTCATTAATTATTTATTTGAACACATGGATCAACGAATTCAAGTAGATGCCGTGTACACAGACTTTCAGAAGGCTTTCGATAAGGTGGATCATAAAATACTAATAGATAAAATAGCCTTCAACGGTATACGCGGTAACTTATTGCGTTGGTTTATGTCTTATATTTTTAACAGAACCCAGAAAGTCGTCGTTAATGGGTATGAATCCGAGGTTGTAGCTGTTACGTCTGGAGTTCCACAAGGATCCATTTTGGGTCCTCTTCTCTTTATCTTATTTATAAATGACATTAAACAATGTTTCATCAACACTCGTTTTCTAATGTACGCAGATGACATTAAAATATATTCTCCTTGTAAAACTATAGAAGATTGCTTACTACTTCAAGATGACCTAAACAGGCTGCACACTTATTGTACTATTAATAAGCTCTTTCTTAGTCTTCCAAAATGCCATTCTATTTCCTTCACCAAGAACAAAAATAAAATCAACCACATTTATTACATTAACGACGTACCACTAAAGACTGTGCGATCTGTACGTGATTTGGGTGTAATACTTGATTCCTGTCTACACTTTGACGCTCACCATGATACAATCTATATATCTATATACATATAATAAATCTGTAAAAAAACTGTGTCTGTACATTGAATATACTAAAAAAATAATAATTGGGTGGGGTTTAGAAACAGTAATGGAGCACAAATCCAAAAAAAAATTCTGTCTGTTTGTCTGTTTGTTTGTACACGCTAACCTTCCGAACTACTGAACGGATTTCAATGATTTTTTCTTTATTGTATCAGTATTAAGCCTGGTCAACATATAGGCTATAATTTATCTTCGAATCTTGAAGACCTGATGCAGAACTCCAACAGACCAACAAAACTATAAGAGATACAAAAATGGTGCCATGGCAAAAATTGTTTCATGTGATGAGCATTTTCAGCTGAGATAATAAATTTTAAGATCTGGAACACCTGATGTGGAACCCCAAGAGCCCAGCTTCTCTGTACCATATACAGGTATGACGTTTTAGCAAAAGTTGTTCAATTTGATAGGCACTTTCTATTGACTTATACAAATTGAAGATCTAAAACACCTGATGTGGAACTCCAGGGGCCCAGCTAGACTATAGCATATAGAGGTATGACGTTTTAACAAAAGTTGTTCAATCTGATAAGCACTCTCTATTGACGTATAAACATCGAAGATCTGAAACACCTGATGTGGAACTTCAAGAGCAATACTACACTTGAAATTTATAGAAATGAATGTTATGAAATAGGTATCTCGGGACTACAGAGTTCCGAATTTTTGGGAGGCAAACGTGGGGCCGAAGCCAACATGCTGAAGCCCTTTTGAAACAAATTTAAGGAAATCGTGACACACGACGCTCTGGTTGTCGCTGCGCCCCCGCAAGGGGGCGCGGCTGGCGGGCCACGGGGCTACGCCCCTTTCCCGCGGGGTCCAGTCGCTGCCCGTTACTACGGGCAGGTCGTTGGGGTGCCGATATAGGCGCGGCATTTAAGGACAGCGTTTGTGCGACGCTGCCCTATGTGTTAAAATGTCGTGTGTTTGTTTGCAGGTGCGCTGGCGGCAGCACATTGCCGCTTCTTCACGGCATCTCGGCGGTCAGTCACCGCCAGGTGAGACCCCCGGTTACCCGGGGGAGGCCCGGCGGGTGACGACCAGCGACAGAGATGCCGGCTCTGCGCCCCTGCACAACGGGTATGCTAGACCCGCGACTGCAACGCTTCCAGAGCTAGCCGGTCACGCCCCAGCCTACGGGCCGATTATGTATGTATGAGCGGCTTGTATGTGTGTGTACCGCCCCTCAGTGTGTGCGCCACCGTGTGCGCGTCTGCGCGACACGGTATTGCGTGAGTACAATGTTGTGGAGTCGTGATTGTATGGCGGGTTACGTCGTGCCTATATTAACCTAGCACACGACGCTCACCGAATGTATGTTATGTGTGTGGAGTGTCTATTGTGTGAGCTAGCTGCGTGTAGATGGGTGCAGCCAGCTCGGGTGTCGTCAGTCCGGTGGTGGCGGCACGTCCGGCAGGAGGTCGCGCGGTAAGGCCTTAGCGTCAGGCGGGCGCGCGTGCAAGGGCGCCAGGTGCTTGACGTGAAGCCAAGCAGATGCGTCTGCACGCGCGAACATGCCCTCGCTGAGCCGGCGCACGAACTCGTCCAGGCTCTCCATCTTAAGGTCCCGCTGGAGGACGTCGTTCCTCACATAGCGGGGAGCCTGCGCGATGAGCCGCAGGCATGCGCTCTGCTGTGAGCGCAGCTTCTTGCGGCTGCTCTCGCTAGTGAGGGCGAACCATGCTGGTGCGGCGTACGTCAATACCGGCCGGATGTACGTCTTGTACACCGCCAGATTGGTACGCAGCGGGAGGCGAGATGAGAGCACTGGTTTGAGCAAGGCGCGGGCTACCCTGCCCCTACCGGCGACCTGCCGGACGTGTGCAGCCATGGTGAGGCGCCGGTCGATGGTGACGACTAGGTACTTGACCTGGCGCGACCACCCGATCTCGGCGCCTTGTAGTACAAGTTTGGGTGGACGTGCGGGGCCACCCCCGATGAGTATCGCCTGCGTCTTACCCACGTTCACCGACAGCCGCCATTTGGACAGCCACTCGGGGAGGAGGTCGAGGACACGCTGCATTTTGACGATCGCGAGCTTCGCGCTCATCGACGTTGTGATGTACGCGGCGTCGTCAGCATACAGCGCAAGTGTCGAGTCCTCCGCCGAGGGGATGTCGTCGGTGTACCATGAGTAGCAGACGGGCGAGAGGCAGCTTCCCTGCGGCACTCCCGCTCTCACCGGGCGCGCGCTTGATAGCGCGCCGTCGACCACCACACGTATAGTGCGACCTGTAAGAAAACTGGAGATCACCTGTGTTATGCGGCGGGGCGTATCCGACGTGGAGATCTTGTATATTAGACCGGGGTGCCAGACCCGGTCAAAAGCCTTTTCCATGTCGAGGAATACTGCAACCGCGTGTTCACGCCTGTTCGCCGTGTTGGCGAAGTGGTGCAGTACCCTCGTCAGCTAGAGCGTCGTGCTGTGTTCCGCCCGAAACCCGTATTGCTCTGGGCGCGGCGTCAGGTGCGGGGTGAGGTGTTGCAGCAGGAGCAGCTCGAACACCTTGGAGATGGTGGGCAGGGGAGTGATGGGCCGATAGCTCTCTGGCTTCAGCACGTTCTTCTGCGCCTTGGGCAGCATGATAACGTGACCCTCCTTCCATATGCGGTTGAAGGTCCCCGTGCGCAGTATCCCCGTGTACAGGCGCGCCAGGGCCGCGACCATACGGTACGGCAGGTGGCGCAGCGCTGTGTTGGTGATACCGTCAGCACCGGGGGCCTTCTTCAGCTTGGTCCGGAGGATGGCGCGTTTGACTGCACCAGGCGCGAAGAAAACTGGGTCTTCCTCAGAGGCTATCGGCGATGCGAAGTAGTCCCCAAGGTGTTTCTCGACTGCTGCGACGTGTTCAACGTCTTGGGTGTCGTTCGGGCGGAATTGACGCTCCAGGTGCTCGGCAAAGATCTCCGCGCGGTCTGGTGCGGTGTATCTGAGTGCCCCGCCGCTATCCAGCAGCGGCCGCACTGGAGCTGGGGTGTTCGACAGCTGTCGGCACAGTCTGTGTATAGACGGCCAGTCGCCGTCGACAGCGTCGATGCGGGCCTCCCAGCTCTCGCTGCGGTGTGCGTTGAGCTCGGCCTTGATTCTCTCCGCGAGACGATTTACGACGGCCTTCTCCGTCGGGCATCTGGTTACTTGCCACCGTTTGCGTAAGCGCCTCTTCTGGGCGATCAGCTGTTGCAGGTGGCGCGGCAGGGGGGGGTAGGCGGTTGCCCCCTGCGGACTTATAGTTGTCGCCTCATCTAAGGCGCTCTGGATGCAAACGGTGACCTCTTCAGCCAGACCGTCCACGTCCGCGGGGGAGACGATAGGCCGAGTCGGCGTGGTGATCTCCAGTTTGTTGGTGAAGGCGTCCCAGTTGATTTTCCGACGTGGCGCTCCTAGGCGCTGTCTTGTCGGCATTCCTGAAAGGACGACGAGTACAGGATGGTGGTCGGACTGCATCTCGTCGTCCATGACTTCCTGTGTGATCTGGCATGTGAGCCCACTGTGGACCACAATGTCCAGCACGTCCGGGGCGAAATGGGCTTGGTCCGGGTAGTGGGTGGGCACTTCTGGGCCGGACACCGTGTACCCGTGGGCTTCTGAGTCCGCGAAACGCCGTCATCCCTCTAGGTTCGACTGAACGCTGTTCCACGCTGGGTGCTTGCAGTTCAGGTCGCCGGCAATGACCGCCGGCCTTGGTGCGTGCGGCGGCAAGAGGGCCCGCAACTCCGCGTGTTCTAGGCGGGTCGCGGGCGGCTTGTAGCACGCGTAGAGGTCGACGTCCTCGCCGGCCACGTGCACTTGGACTCCCAGCGTGTAGAGGGAAGCAGGCTGTAAAGGGGCTAACTGCTGATGGACGACTCTTCTCTTCACCAGTACTGCCAGACCACGGTACCGATGCAGGAATGCCGATTCTTCATCCTTCCTGTAGACGATGTAACCCGGGAACCGCGTCCGATCCGCTGGTCCCAGGTGTGTCTCGTTGATGAGCGCCACGTCAATGTCTTGCTGTTTCAGGAGATGGCGAAGTGGTGCGACCTTGTTCCGGAGGCCGCGGGCGTTCCAATGCAGTATCCTCAACGGCCTAGCCATTGTAGAGGGCAAGTACTGCCGTCAGGCCGTCGAGGACCGCTTCTTCGGGGCTTGCTCCTTTCCGGAGTGCCCTGATCACGCCGAGAAGGATCTGCACCGCCCGGGCCGTCCGGCTTTGGCCGCTGGAGTCGCTGGTGTCGGCCGGCGGTGGCGGCGGCCGCCGGCGGGGGCGCGCGGCGTCGCGCTGCTGCAGCGGTTGCGGGCGTGTGGGCGCGAGCGGCGCCGGGGGCAGCTCCTGCGCCTCCACTGCCTCAGCGCGCTGCATTGCCCGGCGTCTGCGTGGTGCCATCTCCTGCGCTGGGACGGCTTCTGGTGGCTGCGTCTGTGTCTGGGACTGGGGCGCGGCGGTTCCTTGAGGCTTTCTCCCTCTCCTGCCGCCGCGCTTCCTGCGTCGTGGCCCAGTTTGATTGTTCGCCACCGCCATCAAGGTGGTGGTGGCGTCCGCCTCTAGCGGCCGCACCGTGTCCATGTGTCGCGGTGCGTCCGGCCGGCGTAGAGGGGCGGTGATGGCGACGGTACCCGCTCGCCTCACCTGAGCTTCCTCTCTGTAGACGGGGCATCTGTTGCTGCACGCTGGGTGCTCCCCGCCACAGTTGGCGCACGTTGCGGGCTCCTCCCGGGGCCGGGGGCAGTCGCGTGCGTGATGGCCCTCGCCGCAACGTACGCAGGCGAGCGGGCGGTGGCAGTTGTGTGAGCTGTGCCTGAACTGCTGGCATCGGTGGCACTGGGCTGGTCCGCGCTTGCCACGCCACGCCTCTATCTTGACACCGCGCATGTTGAGCAACACGGCGGTGTCATAGATGGCCCTTATGTTGGGCGTCTTTTTAATTATAGCGTGGAATACGCAGCCGGGTCTTCCGCGTCGCGCCTTGATGTGGCGGACGTACTCCGGCTGGTATCCCAGCTCTCGCAGCTCCTCCTCGATGTCGGCGGGGTCGGTGTCGGCAGGCAGCCCCCTGATGGCCACCTTCAGGCTGCGTTCCGCTGGCAGCGAATAGGCGAACCATGATAGGCCGCTCTCTCCTTCAAGGGTGGTCAGGTACCGCTGGACCACTCTGTACTCCTCCTCCGACTCCGGGCTGAAGCGCATCCCGGCTTGGTAGGGGCGCGCGTGGGGAGGGAAGCCCAGCCTGTCCCTGAGCACCCGGAAGTGGGCGGCCCAGTCAGGCATCCTCTCGACTACCAGCGGCGGGTATCGAGGCCTCTTCTTGGGGGTGGCTGCTGCAATGGCAGTGGTAGCCGTGTTGTTGTTGATAGTGGTGGTGGTGGCGGTGGTGTCCCTCTGGGGCGTGGTGCGGCGTGCCATCTCCGCGAAGGATGGCTGCGGGGCCTGCACACAGTATCGCTTGGGGTACTCACTGGTGACACAAAACCGACGATTATCCCTTTATACCATTGATTTTCAAAGTGGGGGGCGCGCCCCACTAGGGAGGCGCGAACACATGTAGAGGGGGGCGCGGGTCGGCGCGGGCGGTGGTCTCACACCGGCGCCGGCCGAACGCCCGCGCCGCGTATTCTGCGCCTACACGCATTTCCGAGAACACGTGTGCACTTGATGCGAAAACAAACGTCGTGCGTAACGTACCCATTGTTATTTGTGTGTAAGAGTAGTGACAGTGATTATATTTCATATTTCACCATGAGCTCTGCGAAAAAACGCAAATATAATGATGATTATATTAAATATGGTTTTGTTTCTATAAAAATCTATGTTGGTATCGACATGCCGCAGTGTGTTATATGTTACGAAGTACTGAGCAATGATGCTATGAGACCTTCGCGTTTGGAACGTCATTTGTCAACAAAATACAGCGCTTTAAAAGACAAGCCGAAGGATTTTTTCGCTACAAAATCTGCAAGTTTAAAGCGCATGAAATTGGATAGTACTGGAACTTTTGCTCAGACATCTGAGAAAGTACTCGAAGCTTCCTATGAATTGTCGCTACTCATTGCAAAAGCCAAAAAAAGCCATACTATCGGAGAAACTCTCGTTAAACCCTGCTTATTGAAAGCAGCTGATATCATTCTTGGGCCTGAAAATAAACAAAAATTGTCACAGATACCTCTTTCTGATAATACTGTCAAACGTCGTATTGATGATATGGCTGAAGATATAAAAAATCAAGTAGTGGAGGCCGTCAAGGAATCATGTTTTTTTGCAATACAGTTGGATGAGAGCACGGATGTTGCGCAATGTTATCAACTGCTAGTTTTCGTTCTGTTATATTCATAATTAGTCCGCGGTTATTGCAAATGCATGCATTTTTGATTACTATAAAAATACTTGCAACCGCGTGGCGGCTTCAGTCTACCGGTGCCGTCACTTTGTCAATATCTTATCCTGACGAGTTTAAGACAATCCTTTACTCTAATCCTTGTAAAGTTCAAGTTCTTTCATTAAAGTAGTGTTAGCAGTATCAGTGGTTTTTTTTTTAAAAAAAAGACTGACACCAGCCGCGTCCTAACAACTGGTGTCAGAAGTGGGATGCTGAGGAGAATCTATACAGAGAGCCCTTAGCATCCAAAAGAACTCTAGCGGCTACGAGTCAGTTGTGATCGACGGTCAGCCTCCGCCCTTAGCGTGAGCCCGCATCACACCCTGCTGCAAGGACACTACATTCACGGACAAGAAACTGTGGTCGACGATAAGCCTCCGCTCTATGCGTGAGCCCGCACCACGGCAAGGTCTTCCAAATTTCAACATCTTCACCGGTTGAGCTCATCCATCATAGCAACGTGTCGACGAAATCACGTTTTCCGAGTCTACACGCGCCACTTCATCGAGTGTCGGGTTACTTCCGGCCGTGTCGTCGCTGCTGCATCGCATCGCAATATTCATGACCTCATTTAAGACATTTTTACGGAATAATACTACGCGTGGACAAAAATAATGAAGGTGATAGCCGCACTGCTGTGAGTAATCTATCAATCTTTCCTATTTAACACACCCTCTTAATTTACTTATTACATTCTCTTTATTAACCATTTCATATCATCTTATATCTATCTTTCGTCTTCTATTTCATCATCTTATACGTTATAATTTTTCTCGAACTATTTTTGTTTTTAATTTTGAATTTATTTCAACACAAAATGACTGACAAGGGAGAACCTAAAATTACCCTTAATGTATTAACAAAATTTATCAAGCCTTACAACGGAGACAGGGAATCTCTACCAGCATTTTTAACCAATTGCGACAGTGCAATTTCATTCTGTAGCGTAGATCAACAAGGTTTTCTCTGTAAATACATAATTTCACAGCTTGAAGGAAAGGCACAAACAGCTTGTAGCCTTAAAACTTTTAGTAGTTGGCCCGAATTAAAAAAGTTTTTAAAATCTACTTTTGGCGAAAAGAAGCACTCAAGCCATTTGCTGCACGACCTTCAAAGCTGCAAGCAAACAGCTTCAGAGACTGTAACGCAATATGGTCTACGCATCGAAGCTTGCTTGACCCGCCTCCAAGCCGATATCCAATTCTCGTGTGAGGACAAAGTTCAACTACCTGGGCGTATAGGAGCAATGGAAGACTTGGCCCTCAACACCTTTTTGCTTGGCCTTAGTCCCAATCTATCTACCATAGTAAGGTGCAGAAACCCTCTAACCCTGAATGACGCTATCACACAGGCCGTTGAAGAAGAGAAGCTTTTAAAATTAACTAGGGTTTCTTCCTACGGCCCTAAGCCCATCAAAACTTGCTCTATCTGCTATAAAAATGGCCACTCCTCTTCAGACTGTTACGTGAAGAAACGTGAACAGCAATTTCAAAAATCTTTCTTAGTACAGTCTTCAACATCATCTCCCGGTCAAAATAATGCGCAATTTTCTCAAACCCTTATTTGTGCCTACTGTAAAAAGCCTGGTCATCACATCAATAATTGTCGTAAAAGACAATATAACAATCAACGCCGTGCGGAACCAAACAACACGCAATCGCCACCTCAAGTTACAAAGGAAGGGCGTGTCCATATGTGCGATTGTGAGTTCCAAGGCTCGCATGACTCATTCTCTGATGATGATGATGATTCAAAAAACTAAAATTGGTTTCAGAGGTGTGCCAACTGAAACCAAAACCTCCTGATGACGGCACAATTTTGAAAACATCAAAATCTTATAACTCTAACTCTTCTAATACTAAATATTATAATACTAAATCTTGTGAACCTTTATCTTATTATACAAAATCGTGTGACCCTAAATCTTGTCACCCTAAATCTTGTCACCCTAACTCTTGTGACGTCAATTTCTATAATACTAAATCTTGTCACCCTAAATCTTGTGACGTCAATTTCTATAATACTAAATCTTGTCACTCTAAATCTTGTGACGCTAAATCTTATAGTCCTAAATCTTGTACTATTAAATATTACAATGACGTATCTTTACCGGATTCTTCATCTCAATTTTATACTAAATCTTGTACTAAATCTTCACATAAACTTTGTTCCAAGTCTTGTCTTGAATCTTATACCAAACCATCACCTACATCTTATAATAAGCCTTATAAAACAAACCCTTGTAAGTCCCTCGATTCAAAGGCATGTCTAAACGCGTCACAAATAACCACAGAATCATCCTTAGATTTAAAATCACCTAAAATTAACTCCTATGTCGATGCCTGTAAGTCACCGTGTAATAAGCCAAAAATAACTAAGCACTTAAATGAACCCCTAATTTCTGCGTCTCAAAACCTTTGTGATGAAAAATCATATTTCCAGACAAAAGCAGATATTCCGGTTTACGAAACTACCATTTTAAATAAGAAAATATCTTTACCACATTCTTTTATAAAAACGCCTTATTCTACTAAACCCTTGTGCCTCTTAATTGATACCGGTGCAACAGTCAGCGTTATTAAGAGGGCTATCACAAATTTTCGAGTTTTATACGAGTTTTGATGCGTCATTATGCTTTGGATATAGTCACAAAAAAAAAACAAAAATAAGATTAAGAAAGTTTGATCATTTATCTTGGGACTGTTTTCAATAAATATTTTAATTTGTCCACGTACATCAGTAAAATCTTTGTCTCTGCAAAGGATGTTTCATAAAATGTTGCTTTTGGGAATCTTTTGATGCTTCAGTACTACGAGGATATAGCAATTTAACCATTTATAAAAATGTTCAAGGTACTACTATATCTTGTACTTGTGCTTGCTTACACCAATTTATTACAATTCATACAGTAATACACCAAAAATAATTCTATAAAACTGAGAGTTACTGACAATTTTCCGTACAAAACTATATTTTTTATCTATGAAAGTATAATCCAAATTCAAATAAAACATATTTTATAATTAAGGTGGTATTGTTATAAAGCTTGAAAAAAAAAATTGGTCTATTTAAAAGTAAAACAATATTTTAAAATAATTTTTGTTTGCAATGCAAAGAATCAATATAAATCTTGTGACGCGCGGTGTTCAACTTTAGTCAGCGCCAAGCGCTTACCGAGGAGGGACGTATCGCTCGCTGTTGCGCCGCGTAAACTCGCCGGAGTTCGAAAAATATAGCGCAACCTACGCATCTAACACGTTTTGATACTAGTGAGTTTTTATTTTATTTATTAGTTATAATGATCTGATTGAAATGTAATATACATAAGTATTAGCCCATGATATTCTAATGCGAAAATGTTATAGATTGGGTTCTCTTTTTTTGATGTTGGTTATATAGAAATATGTACGTAAATGTCATCGTCGTTAGTTTCGCTGTTGCATAATAATATTATTGGATATCTTTGATTCTTGCAGTATAATGAAAGCATATTTAATTCAACAAATAATATGGTAAGTATTTTTTGTCACTCGCAACAGACATATTTGTTTTAATAAACTATTTACCTACATTCCTAGTTTTTATTGTTGCAGGAAAATGAAGATACAATACATGGAAGACGAATTATAGATTTTAGTTTTTTTATAAATCAATTACTTATACCTAATTGATAAACATGGTGAAAAGTTTGGTTGTCGATTAAATAATTTAAAAATTGTAAACGATTATTTGTTTATTGTAACTCACTCGAGCTATTCTAGGTTATAAAATTCATCGGTACAAATAATATTTCATAAACTATAAAACCAATAAACTATTTCGAAAATAAAAGTGGCAAAGTCTCAAGTTTGTTTGTGCCGCGTGGCGGTCCGCAGGTGTGCGTTGCGTATTTCACTAGACGCACACGCGCGCAAGTGCTGCCGGCTATCGTCTAATTTACCTAAACCTGAGCGATTCGATTTTGTAATAGCGCTCTTAAGCGCTCTAGTCTTTGTATTCAACCTGAGCTTTCAAACGAGATAATTAAACTTAAAGGTATAACTTACAAATTTCTAATGCCACTCTTTCTTATAAATTTCACATTATTGATGACGCAATTAACTTAGAATCAGACGGTATCATTGGAACAGACTTCTTACATTTCTTCAAAACAAACATCGATTACTCAACGAAGTCAATAACATTAAAAGGTAATACTATACCCATTCATTACACGGCTCCTAAATACATTATACCTGCTGGTTCGGAAGTTGTAATAGAATGCATGATCTCAAATGAACCGTCGGAGTTACATAATTTCAAGGAGTCGCTTGTGCTAGATCATGTTATTACTGACGGTGTTTTTATCGCGAACTGTATTGTATCTTTAAAATCTAATAACCGTGTCAATGTGTCAGTCTTAAACACTACCGACTCGCCAATTGAAGTCAAGGATTTCAAGGTACACTTAACCGAAATCGATTGGTCAGAGTTTTCACAAAATACGCTTCAAATTGAAGAAAACGCGTCTTTAAAAATAAACACTATTTCTTCATCGCCGTCGGACCGTATACATAAAGTTTTAGACCAGATACGACACTCGCATTTAAATAGGGAAGAGAAATTCGCTTTGTTAGAGTGTTGTCCCAAATATACAGACATCTTTCATTTAGAGGATGAACAGCTGACTTATACCAACGCACTTAAACATACAATTAATACTGGTAATGCTGCCCCTATTCATGCAAAATCTTATCGCTTTCCAGAGTGTCATAAAGACGAAGTTGACTCTCAAATAAAAAAAATGTTACAGCAGAAAATTATACGCCCCTCGCAATCTCCTTGGAGCGCCCCGGTATGGGTAGTACCCAAAAAGCTAGATGCTTCAGGCAAAAGAAAGTGGCGTATCGTTATCAAATACCGAGCCCTTAATGACGTCACAGTCACCGAAATATACCCTTTGCCCTTAATCACAGACATCTTAGACCAATTAGGACACTCTAAATACTTTACAACCCTTGATTTAGCCAGTGGATTTTATCAGATACAGCTGGATCCGATTGATGCACCTAAAACTGGTTTCACCATAGTAGGAACCCAAACATCAGGACACTACGAGTTTACACGCATGCCCTTCGGTCTTAAAAATGCACCTTCCACTTTTCAAAGGCTGATGAATACAGCGCTCTCTGGGTTACAGGGTCTTCATTATTATTGCCGAATCACTGCTTTCCTATGGATTAAACACGTATGGCCGTACATTTAAAACCTATCTCAATAGTATAAAAACACTGCAAATTAGATTTATGAAATATCTTGTCAACCCACACACAAAACTGGCTTGTAAAGATAAGTATGAGAAACTGTTTGATGCATGTAAAGTGCTTCCAGTACATGAAAAGGTCGAGTACCTATTGGTTCTAGAACAGTACTACAATGAACAATTTAAAATACGTGTGCAAAATAAATATAACACTAGAAGCGTTAGAGAACGTAAACTCGTCCAACCATCAGTAAAAAAATATTATGGTAAAAGAACCAACAGGTATTTAGTACCGACACTTTTTAATAAGATTGACTTATTGAGAAAGAATAACACAATGTGTAAAAGAACATTGAAAAATAAATTAAAGAAGGTTCTCCTTAAGACAGTGGTCGCAAAATGTGCAGATACCCACTAACTTATAATTTACTTTTGTTTTTGTATTATTTTTATTTTATTATACATTGAACCAATTGTTATAAACAAGCGCTAATCCCGCCGACAAACTGTTAATACGCAGTTTGGTGGGTTTATAAAATGTAAAATATGTTGGTACAAATAAAGGATTATTTATTTATTTATTTATTTTATGTATATCTTGATGACTGCGTAGTGTATTCCCATGATCTCAATAGCCACATCTTAAAACTACGTCAAGTATTTGATGACTCCGCGAATTTAATCTGAAGCTTCAACCTGACAAGTGCGAGATTCTTCGCAGAGAAGTCACTTATCTTGGTCACATTATCACCGATAAAGGAGTAACTCCTAATCCCGACAAAGTGAAAGCTGTAACCGAATTTCCTACCCCTAAAAACGCAAAAGAAATTAAATCTTTCTTAGGTCTTGTCGGATACTATCGTCGCTTCATAGAAAATTTCTCAAAAATTACTAAACCTTTAACTTCTTTATTAAAAAAGGATACGATTTTTCTCTGGCAAGCCGACCAAGAACAATCTGTTAATCTTCTCAAAGAAAAACTAACTACGGCTCCTCTCTTACAATACCCCGATTTTTCAAAGCCTTTTGTAGTTACCACGGACGCTAGTAACTATGCTATTGGCGCCGTACTCTCTCAAGGTCCCATCGGTCAAGATAAACCGATCGCCTATGCATCCAGGACTCTTAACAAACAAGAAGGGAATTACTCCACCACGGAAAAGGAGCTACTTGCGATCCTTTTCGCAGTCAAAACTTTCCGCCCTTACCTGTATGGCAACAAATTCAAGATCGTAACAGATCATCGGCCTTTAGTTTGGCTCTTTAATGTGAAGGACTCTGGAAGCAGGTTAATTCGTTGGCGTCTTAAATTAGAGGAATACGATTACGAAATCGTATACAAACAAGGGAAAATGAATTCCAACGCGGATGCCCTCTCTCGTATTCCTATCCATGTCATGAATAGCCACAATCTTAATAAAACATCTTACGAAATCTTTTTTAAAAAACAGTTCACAAAATCTTTACCTGAATCAAATACTAGAATCGAAGAACATTCTCAACCCTTACATCTTTCTAAATTTAAATCAATCGCTTGTCCATTCTCTCTTGACTTTGATTATTCTATGCCCTACTGTGAGGAATTGCTGTCGCAGGTAAATGACACTACTACTTTATTTACGAGCGAGCGGTCTCCTATTACAGTGGAGTCAATTACAATCAATGATAAAACTATTTACATATTATTTACAAAAGTTCATCATTTTGACGAGATTAGTTACCGAATTGTATACGATATTTTGATGAAACTAAGGGATAAAATTCTTGAAGAAAATCCTGATGAAACAGATTTAGCTCTTTCTGACTTCAGCGAACCTTTTTCTAAACTTATTTACACTAAGATCTATTACATAATATTCTATATCTTTCATAATACAAACTTAATTATACATATCTATAAAAACCAAATTATCTACCCTACTCCTGCCGAGGTCCCTAAAATATTAAAGGACAACCACGACTCCCCTATAGCCGGACACCCCGGAATGAACAGGATGTACAATCGTATTAAAGCCTCATTCTTCCCTCCGCGCCCGCCGCGCCCTCCGCGGCTCCTATAGCCGCCAAGCCCGCGCAAGTGCAAGCGATCGTGCCCTCTTCTAGCCCAGTATCAGCGCTCAGTTCTATGAACGTTATACTGAGCACGTTCAGTGTATTCACGAGCGACAGAGCTCAACAACTTTCGAGGGAGATAGTCGCCAGTAATGGCGACCTTATCAAACTCTACTCCGTTATGCAGGAGTATTCAGACGTCGCCCAGGCAGTTCAAAACCTGCCTCACTTTAGGAAATAGAAATGGATAATACATCCAAAATTAAACCCCATTCCCTTAGGCTTGGATATTATAATGCCAACGGTATTCTCGGCCAACGCGACGAGATTTCCGCCTTCCTACAATCCCATAAGATAGATATTCTTCTCGTACAAGAGACCTTCCTAAAGCCACGCGTACGCGGCCCTAATATAGCTAACTACAAGTTAATTAGAAATGACAGGACCACACGCCACAAAGGCGGCACGCTTATCTATTATAAAAGATCGCTACATTGTGTAGAGATCACTCCCCCCGACTTAAGCTGCATTGAAGCCTCGATCTGTCGACTAGCCATGTCCCATCACCAGTCGATCACTCTCGTATCGGCCTACTGCCCTCCCACGTCCTCCTCCTTTCAGTCCTACGATCCGATCCTTTTCACGAACGATCTCAGAGCCTTACTAGGCCTGAGCGACTCTGTAATAATAGCAGGCGATCTAAACGCCAAACATCCCGCCTGGAATAGCAACACTACTTCTCCAAGAGGCAGGTTGCTATTCAATCAGTGTGAATCCCTCAACTTCGATGTCATCGCTCCGATGCATCCCACTCACTTTCCTAATATAGTCGACCACCGTCCCGACGTTCTCGATGTAGCGCTCCTGAAGAACGTAAACTTACGTTTACATTCGATCGAGGTACTACACGAGCTCACCTCCGACCACAGACCGGTTCTTGTGGAACTAGCCTCGCGCTCAGGCCCACTCGACCCGGATCGCCCTCCTCCCACCCAGATTGTCACGGACTGGAGAATGCTAAGCGAAAGCTTGAAATCCTCCTCCGCCCAGTTAGAATCAATTCCCGATGAAATCAACTCAGTCGCTGACATGACGGGCGCGATCGGCTCGTTCACCGAGCACGTACAATCCACCGTGGACAAGTGTTCACGTAGAGTTGAAGCGACGAGCTTTCATCGCTTCAAGCTCCCGGATGACGTGCGTGCTCTGGTGACCGAGAAGAACGCGGCTGTCCGTGCCTACAGTACTTTTCCCTGCGACGCTAACAAGTCTCACATGCGTAACTTACAGCGTGCTGTTAAGGAACGCCTTGCTGAGATGCGTCAAACGCGCTGGGACAAGACGCTGAGCGAACTCGAGCCGACTCATCAAGCCTTCTGGCAGCTTCAAAGGAAACTCAAATCCGATGAAGTAGCTTCCACCCCGCCGATCAAACGCCCCGACAATTCCCTCGCCTTCGAGGACGATGAAAAAGCGGAATGTCTGGCCGACAGCCTCGAGGCTCAATGCTCGCCTAGTACCCAACCGGTCGACCCGGCTCACCTACTAAAGATCGAAGCCGAGGTCGAGCGCAGATCCTCCCTACCACCGCAAGAAGACCCCGACGATCCCTTGCCTCCCGTCACTCCAGACGAAGTGGCAGAGATCATCAAACGTCTCAAACCCCGTAAAGCTCCGGGCCCTGATAGAATAACCAATAAAGTTTTCAAAATCCTACCCGCTTCCCTCGTAATGCTCATGACCGCGATCTTCAATTGCGCCATGACCCATAACCTGTTCCCACAGGCATGGAAAGAGGCAACCGTAATCGGTATTCCCAAACCCGGTAAACCAAAATCAGACCCGTCCAGCTATCGCCCTATCAGTTTACTCAATGTGTTCGGCAAGATCTACGAGATACTTATCTATAAGCGTCTCAAAGATTATGTCGAAGCAAAGAGTCTTATTCCATTAGAACAGTTTGGTTTTCGAACCCATCACTCTTGTGGTGGCCTAGTGGGCAAAGAACCAACCTCTCGAGTATGAAGGCGCGGGTTCGAATCCAGGTCAGGCAAGTACCAATGCAACTTTTCTAAGTTTGTATGTACTTTCTAAGTATATCTTAGACACCAATAGCTGATAAAAAGGTGAAGGAAAACATCTTGAGGAAACCTGGACTATATAGTCTGAAATCACCAACCCGCATTGAGCAAGCGTGGTGATTAATGCTCAATCCTTCTCCGTGTGAGAGGAGGCCTGTGCCCAGCAGTGGGACGATAAAAAGGCTGTAACTGTAACTGTAACTCTTGTGTCCAACAAGTCCACCGCATCGTGGAAGGTGTGAGCCACGGATTCCAACGTGGCCAACTCACCGGTACGATTCTCTTCGATATAGCAAAGGCATTCGACAAAGTCTGGCACAAAGGCTTGATTTACAAGCTTTACTCTCGGTGTCCCAGACCGTCTCGTCGTCATCTTACGAGACTTTTTGTCGAACGGCACCTGTCGCTATCGTATAGACGGCACTCTTTCTTCGGCCCACCCTATAAAAGCTGGCGTCCCACAAGGCTCGGTACTCTCCCCCATCCTCTTCACGCTATACACTAGCGATATTCCTAAGAACAAGCATGTTCAATTAGCCCTATTCGCCGACGACACGGCAATCTACTGCTCAGGCCGCAGCCCAGCCGCCATAGTGAGACATCTCCAAGCCTATTGCAACACCCTAGGTGTCTGGACTAGGCTATGGAGAATCGAACTCCACCCCGACAAAAGCCAGGCCATACTCTTTTCGAGCCCTCGCCGTAGGCTTCCTCCCGCGCCCCCGTCAGTCACCATGTTTGGTAGGCCGATTCCTTGGAAGGAGCATGCCAAATATCTAGGTGTAATCTTAGACCAGCGCCTCTCATTCGCCGAGCACATAAATAAGGTGCGCTCTAGAGCAGCCTTTGTGTTCGGTAGATTGCACTTCTTGCTCAATTCAAAGAGCAAATTATCTCTTAAATGCAAGTTACGCCTCTACGTATCGTGCATACGCCCCATCATGATGTATGCTTGCCCTGTGTTCGCACAGGCAAGACATCGCCGCCTTCACAGAATGCAGGCCCTTCAAAACCGTGCTTTACGGAAAATCACAGGAGCTCCCTATTATGTTCGAAATGAGATTCTTCATCTCGACTTAAAAATCCCTACCATCCGCCAGTATATGAAGCGTGCCGCCATACGGTACTTCGAACGCGCTGAGAAACACGATAACTCACTTATCGTGTCAGCCAGTAATTATACTCCCTCCCGCATCAGTAGGATCCGCCGCCCTAGGCATGCCCTTCTAGAACCTGACGATGAGATAACTGTCCTCCAAGAGAGTAGTACTGACTAGCACCTTACACAAACACAAACCGCGTTCGTACAAACCTCGCCGCCGAGGTCCGCCGCGACGTCCCGTTCTCTGTCCTCCCGACCCTTGCTCATCGAGCCAGCCCGCGAGCTGAGCCAGTAGCTTTAAATTCCCCATTTAATAATAATGATCATATGATCCAGCCTGTCCCTTTGCTGCCTCCCCAGCGACGCCCTAAGCCGAGGTCCGACCCCACAGGGGGTACCCTTAGCGCAGTCGCTTAGTTTTTAGTTGTTTACGCCCCTGGCTGGAGGCCTTAAATTCTAGGCATCCACAGGGAAAAGTCCGGTTAAGCAGTACACGGCCTCCTAGGCTGAACTGCGAGATGCCATAACAAAAAAAAAAAAGTGATCAGGCAGACTCCGCTTCTGACTCTCGTCGTGTACGGACGTGTCGCTCTGCGCCCGCCCGTTTACGACTTTTGTCTTTGTTACGCCCGACGTAACGCTCACCGTAGTCGCTCTGCCGACTACAAATATATCAATCCAAAGCTGCTTTTTTCAAAGCGGCGGACGATTATCCTGTTTCTAAAACGTTTGTGTCAAGTAAATTCACTTGACCCTTCTGGGTAAAAGCCACAGTTTCGTGGTTCTCGGTTGAAACCTTACGGTGCCAACGAAGCCGAGAGGGTGTTGACCCAATCACACCCGCCGAACCCCTTCAGGGCAAGGCAGTAAATTGGACGGGAGCTCGGATTTCGGCCTTGGGGGATCTCCTAGTCGTGTCTTGCATCTGGCTTGCTTTCACAGCTACACACCTGGTGTCGGTTGGGTATCTCTATACCCTTCGCACTAGACTGGCTAGGGCCCGTTCGCACAATAAGATTGGCGAACGGTTTACAAGCTTAGGGCTCACCAATAGGTACTCACCTCCCTGCCTATACCCGGCAGGGAGGGTTACACATCCCCGGGCCCATCCACCCGGGGAGATAGGAGATAGGTTTTAGGTTTTATAATTAGGCCCCCACCTCTCTTAGCTCGGTAGCCCTCTTCCCTCACGGGAAAATGACTGCCGAAGTTATTAAATTCCTCTTCGAGGTCCTCCTCCAGGACCAAGACATGATTAGCAACCTTGATATCAAGGACCCGCGCCTAGCGCGCTATATTACCGATAACGGCTCAACAAAAGAGGCCGGCGCAGCTGTGTCGCGCCCCTTTGTTGAGCCTATAATTGTCTCTTCGGGGAAAACCGCCGCATTAGCGGAAACGGTAATCCCCAATACAATGGTCGATGCCCAGCTGCACTCGACCATTGTTCCTAATCCTATTGTCTCACAGACAATGGAAATAACTCGGGCGAGTGCACCTGCGTCAAACGTCGACGCCGAATGCATGGACACCTCGTCCTCCCGCTCTGCCTCACCCGTCCCAGAGTATGCTCAATCCTCCGAGCCCTCTGACTCCTCTTCCTCCGAAGACGACTTCACCGTCGTACAGGGAGGTAAGAGGAAAAAAAATAAAAATAATGACAAGGCGCGCAAAACCATCGCCCTTGCCGCATCTCCTCTCCCTAGCCCGCCCGCTGTGTCTACAGCATCCCCCGCCCCGTCACCCTCGACCTCGCAGGTCACTTCCTCCCAAGGTGCCGCTAAGCCCAAAAGCGCACCTAAAAACAAACCTCCGCCGCCTGTATACTTACAGGACAAGGCGAAATGGACCGAAGTGTCCAAGATGTGTGTTGATCGTAAGATCAACTACAGATCGGCCTCCAATACCGGCAACGGTATAAAAATCGTCCTCCCCACGTCAGACGACTATAGGGAGATAACTAAATCGCTAAGAGCGAGGAACATTTCGTTCCATACGTACCCCCTCCCTGAGGAAAAACCTCTCCGGGTCGTCATTACCCGTATTCCGAAGGAAATCCCTTCGGATGGCATTTTAAGTGACCTTAAGTCACAGAACATCCCTGCGACGCAAGTCCATAGGATGCACCGCGCCCGCGGCGGCCACGCCTTCGACATGGTGCTCGTAGTCTGCGAGCCATCACTTTCTAAAATCCACCCGATTTTTAACATCAAATCGGTGTGCAATTTAACCGGCATCTCAATCGAGAAGCCAAATAGATCTGGCATTGTTTCCCAATGTCACCGTTGCCAACTGTGGGGTCATTCACAGCGCAACTGTTTTGCCCAGCCTAGGTGCGTGAAATGCCTAGGCCAACACGGCACCTCCGACTGCCCGCGACCCAAGGACCGCACTCTGTGCACCGAGCCTCCGAGCTGTGTACTCTGCGGCGCCTCAGGCCACCCCGCCAACTACCGCGGCTGTCCAAAGGCCCCAAAAACGTCTGCCAAGCTGGCCAAGCGTGCAAACGCCCGCCAGCTAAGGGAAAGCCCATCTGCAAGGCTACCTACCGCTCAACTTCCCGTGCGTCTCAGCCCACAACGACCTAGCCCATGGAACCCTCTCAACCATCAGAGAGCTTTTCCAACCCTGAGGCCAACTCAGCCCCAGCCAACCCCCGCCCCGGTGAACAATTCCACCGCGGCGCCCGCGAGCTTACCTCGCGTCCCTCCCGTCCTTCCCTCCGCGCCCTCCGCGGCTCCTATAGCCGCCAAGCCCGCGCAAGCGCAAGCGCCATCCAAACCGATCGCGCCCTCTTCTAGCCCAGTATCAGCGCTCAGTTCTATGAACGTTATACTGAGCACGTTCAGTGTTTTCACGAGCGACAGAGCTCAACAACTTTCGAGGGAGATAGTCGCCAGCAATGGCGACCTTATCAAACTCTACTCCGTTATGCAGGAGTATTCAGACGTCGCCCAGGCAGTTCAAAACCTGCCTCACTTTAGGAAATAGAAATGGATAATACATCCAAAATTAAACCCCATTCCCTTAGGCTTGGCTATTATAATTCGTTGCTTCATTTTTCAGATATGATTATTACAACGTAGTTTCCCTAGTTACTTGGTAACATCGCACATTTTTTAAAGATATTTAAATCAATTGAGTGACATATTTCCGGTCTAACCGCTCCTGTGCTTACGCATTGACATTTAGCTCATTCCTTTTTCGTGCGCGGTAACTATCGCACGCGCCCTTCAAGCAACATGCCGAAAAGAAGTGCGCAATCAAAAATTGATCACTACACTAGAAAAATTCGAAAAATTGAGGAGAAAGAACGAAAAAGACGGAGAATAATACCGTTACAAATAGGGCATGCAATACCGGTTTACCGGTTTCGGTTTTACCGGTAAAACCGCCCATTTTCGCGATTTTTAATTTACCGGTAAAAATAATATGTAACCGGTAATTTACCGGTTTTTACGTTTTTGTGATAATATATAGCAATTGTTCATTTAACGTCAAATCTTCATTATGTAGCCTGAACGTAGTGTAATATTGCATATACATTACATATTGTAAGAGTGTTAAAGTTGCTGTTTTTTAGGAAAGTAAACTTATGTGGCTCCTTAACTATCTCTAGGTTAGATACAAATCTTCATTCTCATCTTAATTTATAATATCTAAACAAATTTTATTCATTCGGTTAATCTGAATTTCCTCATAGCTGTCAGTTCCTATTAGGTAAAACTGTAGCTTATGCTTATTTTACTTACTCTATGACCTTATTGAGCAAGGGCTTTTACTTCACCACCATGCGGACAGCTCTGAGGACACGGTGGAGCACACAGTCTAGGTGTGCACTGCCTGGGAAGGGTACCGCGATGTCGTCGTCGAGCCAATAGGCAGCGACGACCTCTCGCGTCCGGCCCTGGTTCAAGCCATGGTCCGAAGCGAGAGGGAATGGGAAGCCGTCGCCTCCTTCTGCGAAACAGTCATTCTCAGTCTCTCCCAGTCAGCTCGAGAAGGAGACGGTGGAGCGCCTGCGAGTTCGCACCTCTCATCCCAACCGCTGTAGTGGACCGAAGACACCACGGGCGCCGAGTGTCGAGAGACGACTCCCGGCCACCGTAGGCGTCGGTCTGTGGACGGTGAGTTCGGGTGGCTCATCGTTCCTCCGTCTGCATAGACAACAGACCCGTGTCGGCGGCCCGAGTTGTTCCACGCGCAGGGCCAAAACCTGCCGGGGCTGCGGGATTGTTCGAAAGAGTTACCGCGACCCTGGTCCATAAAATGCCCACGATTTACCATAAAAAAGTGCTTTCACTTCAATGAAAAAAATGATTTTTTTTCACGGTAATTCTTAGCGTTTATCCCGTCTTGTGACGGGGTCCGCTTTCCGTATCTTCTTCTTCCGCTTCGCTCTATCCAGGACATCTCCCTCTTCGAGTTCATAGATTTTCATGTCATTCATTACGACACTCAACCACCACCGTTTCGGAATGCCTCTGCGCCTTTGACCGGGTATATTGAGATTGAGTACACAACATTGGCGATGTATTCAGGTGGTCTCCTTTTTACATGGCCGAACCATCGCAGCCGTTTCTCTTGCATTTTGTCGACGACATCGCGTTCGGATGGTACTGACATGTTTTTTTTTACGGCCCACGTCCCAAAAAATGTTTACCACCTTATACCTTGTATTTTTAATTATTATTTGCTTTTGGACTAACCAATCTTATTGATATAATATCACATTAAAAAAAAATTACAAAAATTACCGTTTTACCGGTTTACCGGTAAAAATATTTTAATTACCGAATTTTTACCGGTAATTTTTATTTTACCGGAATTGCATGCCCTAGTTACAAATATCATCATCAGAAGATGAAGGTAAGAAACCGTCTCCTATTTATTATAGTGATCAGTGAATACTAAGTTTCGTAAATACTCTGGGATTGACTGCGAGTCAATAACTTTGATATTTATCGAAACTGAATTACAAAAAAGTTTAACTTGTAATGCATCGGGGTTGACTGCGAGTCCTCAACGATGACAAATAAGCACAAAATACGAACATTCTAAAACAGATGTTACGTTAACGTGCGAACAATGATAATTATTATAAACTAATGCTAGTATACCCACATGACAAAAAAAAAAAAAAAGAAAATAATAATGGTCATGACCTAATTTACAAATTGTAATTTTAGGTAACGAACACTCGGATGTGGCTCAAGTAGTCGAGATGGAAACCAACATGGATTCAATATCCGTGCCACCGGACATTATACCACAAGATGGAGAACTGGAATTTAAAGATACTCTCGACGATACTGCGGCGGAATCCGGCCCTCGAGAAAACTCCACTGGGTTCGTAGAACCCGAATTAGATCCGGATTTATTGTCGGCATTAGGTGAATCCACGTCCGACTTGCCTGATTATGGCGAAAGCATCCACTCCAATTTATCGCAATTATGGCAACCTTTGCTAAAGAAAGGAATGCCAAAAGAGAATAAAGACAAGCTATTGAAAGAGTACCTTGTACCAGATAACTGTAGGCTCTTGCAAGCACCAAAACTAAATGCTGAAATTTCGGCAGCAGTACCGGATATGGTTCGAAACCGTGATAAGACACTTATCGCGTCTCAACAACAGCTAGGTGCCGGCATCACTGCCATCAATAGAGGCATGGATGTACTCTTGAAGAACGACAACAAGGTCCAGGCTATGAAACATTTCAGCAATGGTTGCCGGTTATTGTGCGACTCACACTTCTTAGCAACACAGGCACGAGTGAAATTAATCACTCCTAGTTTGGACAAAGCCTTTTTAAACGTCATTACTGACGCCGAGCGAGACGAATCTCTGTTTGGGTCATCCTTGTCCGAAAAGATTAAAGCCGCAAAAACCATTGAAAAGCAGGGTCTTTCCATTAAAAAGCCCGCTAAGGTTACAAAACCACCACAGCAAGTTTTCAGCTCCCGTACACCATACCAGGGAATCTGGAACCCGCCCCCTCCGCGTTATCCGGCGAACAGGGGGGGGCGAGGTGCATACAGGAGGCCGCCATCGGCAGGGAATCGCCGCCCGAACTCAGCGTCTGCGCAACCAACACACCGTCCGGCGACCCAAGACAAATCTCGAGCCCCAGCTGCGAGTCACCGTTAACGCAGGTACATGCGGGTAGACTTACTCACTTTTATAATCGATGGTTAAAAATAACAAATAACAATGTTATTCTTAATTGGTTGAAAAACGGCTATTCAATACCTTTCCATAAACCCGTAAAACAAACATTAATACCTAAAAATAATCTTACAAATTCCGATAAATCAGAGATGTTAGAAGTCATTAAAAAATTAAAATCATTAGGTGCTATTTCAGAATGCAACATTACTAAAGATCAATTTATATCCAAGATATTCCTAACTCCAAAACCTAACGGCGACAAACGTTTCATATTAAATTTAAAACCCTTAAATACACTAATAAAGAATGAACATTTTAAAATGGAGGACTACCGAACAGCATGCAAGCTAATTCCTCGAGATGAATACCTTGCTACTATCGACTTAAAAGATGCTTATTTCCTTATAGCCATTAGTCCACCTGATCGTAAATATTTAAAATTTCAATTTCAACCAAATGATTCGACAACGGTTTATACTTACAGCTTTAATTGCATACCGTTTGGTTTATTTGTAGCACCGCGGGTCTTTACTAAGGTGATGAAGGAGGTGATTGGTCACCTTAGAAACCGCGGTTTGCAATCTGTATGTTATTTAGATGATATATTATGTATCGGAAATACTTATCAGGACTGTCTTAATAATGTAAACAAGACCGTAAAATTACTTGAGTACCTAGGATTCATAATGAATTACGAAAAAAGTGAATTAAAACCAAGACAATCCTGCAAGTATTTAGGATTTTGTTACGATACTAAAAGCCTTACTATAGAATTACCAGCCGATAAACGCCGTAACATTGCCGAGTTGGTTGCCAGGTACACAAAACTACCGTCATGTTCCATCCGCGAGTTGGCTCGCTTCATAGGCATACTAGTAGCCGCTTGCCCAGCCGTGAAGTACGCTTGGCTATACACAAAAATTTTAGAAAGACAGAAATTCATTGCATTACTTAATAATAATAATAATTACGAAGCCAAAATCAAACTTCCCAATATTATTTTAGAGGATTTACACTGGTAGGTGTTAAATATAGATAATAATAGCGTCCACGGCCGATTTCGGCCACGGCGGCTGTTCTCATTCAAGGAGATCAGCCAGCTGCGCAGGACATATTATAGTGCACAAGCATTTGCGCAGACACAAGTGCACTCCCTATTCCTTCACTCTCATAACCCGATGGGACGGCAATCCGACACGACCGGAAAGAGATCAGGCGCAGGACCGACATTTACGTGCTCTCCGATGCACGGGTGGATCAATCACCAACTTCCAGACTACGGGCTGCTTTGTGAAAGTTTAAGAAAACCCACAAAGCAATTTCGGCCCGACCCGGGAATCGAACCCGAGACCTCGGGTACAGCGGCCGCGCTTGCGACCACTAGACCAACGAGGCAGTCGTTAAATATAGATACAGCACGTAATTTTATGCGACAGCCAAATTTCGATATTAAAATTTATACAGACGCATCAAAGTCAGGTTGGGGTGCTGTTTGTAAGAAAATTGAAAGACATGGCAGATGGAAACCATCTGAGAAAGCATGTAACATTAATTATTTAGAACTGTTGGCAGCCTTTTTAGGTCTGAAATCTTTTACTAGCCAGCCAACCAACTGTGCAATATTACTTCGCATGGATAACACCACCGCTATCAGCTACATTAATCGTATGGGAGGTATTCAATACCCCCACTTGAATGACTTAGCTAGGTCGCTCTGGGAATGGTGTGAACAGCGCGAACTTTGGGTGTATGCGTCATACGTAAATACAAAAGAGAACTATGCTGACGCTGCATCTAGAATAGTTAACCCAGACACAGAATGGTCATTGTCCGACAAGGCATTTCACAATATTGTCAAATATCTTGGTCAGCCTGAAATAGATGTCTTTGCCTCTCGCGATAACGCAAAGTGTACTAAATTCGTCTCCTGGAAACAGGATCCCGACGCAGCTTGTGTTGACGCATTCACTTTAAACTGGCAACCCTATTACTTCTATGCTTTTTCACCATTTTCCCTTATTTTTAAAAGCCTGAGAAAAATAATCGATGACAAGGCACATGGTATATTAGTTTTTCCAAACTGGCCATCACAACCATGGTTTCCTTTGTTACAAAATCTGATTATTTCCGATATTATTTATTTAAACCCAAATAAAAACCTCTTGCAATCTCATTTCAGGGCATACCACCCCCTGCATAAGAATCTTACCCTGGGTGTCGCGAGGCTCTCCGGCAGGCTTACAGCCGACGGGACGCCTGTGCTGAATCGGCTGCGCTGATGCTATCGTCCTTCTCCAACAGTACAATTCAGCAGTATAACACATCACTTAAGCTCTGTTGGCAATACTGTACAACAAACAATATTGATATATTTAATCCTCCTAAAAGTTCGTTACTCTCATTCTTAGCGGCACAATTTAACAACGGATGTGCGTATGGCAGTCTAAATTCCCATCGTTCGGCTTTATCAGCCTTTATCGGTGATAATATTGGTTCAAACGAATCTATAAAACGTCTTCTTGAAGGTGCGTTTAAACTACGACCCGCGAAACCCAAGTACTCCACTACCTGGAATCCTCAATTGGTGTTAGATTTTATTTCAACTTGGTTTCCTAACAGTGAGCTACCACTAGAAAAGATTACTAAAAAACTAGTCATATTATTAGCTATTTGTACAGCTCATAAAGTACAGACCCTCTCTCTAATTAAACTCGAGAATATACATAGTTCAAACGATGGCATGAAAATTGTCATCACAGATCTTATCAAAACATCAGCACCCGGTAGGGAACAGCCAGTTTTATACCTGCCATACTTCCGAAACAATTTACGGATTTGCCCAGCTACAGTACTCTCAGATTATATTTCTAGCACTAAAAATATAAGACCTGAGAGTACAAACACTCTATTGATGACATACAAACGACCACACAAACCTGCTACAACACAAACCATCAGCCAATGGATCAAACAAGTACTGTTCGAGAGCGGCGTAGACATCGGCGTATTCGGTGCTCATAGCACCAGGCATGCATCCACCTCGGCTGCCAGCTTAGCCGGGTTTAACATAGAAACCATTCGCAAAACCGCAGGGTGGACAAACTCATCTACCGCATTTGCCCGGTTTTATAATAGGACCATTATAAATGAAGGTGATTTTGCTAGATCCGTATGCCTGTCATCAGAAGCCCAATGAATACTATTTTTTTTTTCTCTTGGTTGATTGTCTCTATTACAAAATGATTGTTTAATTTAAGAATAGTTTAAGTACCTATAAGATAAAACTGTTAGCAGGATAACATTTAAGTTCGCATAAACAATTGAATTATATTCTTTATTGTAAGACTGATTGGTTTAATACATAAAACAATAATGTTAGCAACATTATCGTTTCATTTATCTATTTCCTGTTCCAAAACTTTCTGGCTCTTAACATCTGCGTTGTAATAATCATATCTGAAAAATGAAGCAACGAATTATAATATATGATCAAACGAACTTGCAAGTGAAGTTCGATCATTATTATGATGAGTTGCTTCATTTAAAGATATGAGATCCCTCCCTCCCTGTTTGAATACACCCAAATGATAAGAAAGTTTTGGAATCTTAACCTTGACTCTAAAAAATGAGCTAAATGTCAATGCGTAAGCACAGGAGCGGTTAGACCGGAAATATGTTACTCAATTGATTTAAATATCTTTAAAAAATGTGCGATGTTACCAAGTAAGTAAGGAAACTACGTTGTAATAATCATATCTTCAAATGAAGCAACTCATCATAATAATGATCGAACTTCACTTGCAAGTTCGTTTGATCATATATTATAATGCCAACGGCATTCTCGGCCAACGCGACGAGATTTCCGCCTTCTTACAATCCCATAAGATAGACATTCTTCTCGTACAAGAGACCTTCCTAAAGCCGCGCGTACGCGGCCCTAATATAGCTAACTACAAGTTAATTAGAAATGACAGGACCTCACGCCACAAAGGCGGCACGCTTATCTATTATAAAAGATCGCTACATTGTGTAGAGATCACTCCCCCCGACTTAAGCTGCATTGAAGCCTCGATCTGTCGACTAGCCATGTCCCATCACCAGTCGATCACTCTCGTATCGGCCTACTGCCCTCCCACGTCCTCCTCCTTTCAGTCCTACGACCCGATCCTTTTCACGAACGATCTCAGAGCCTTACTAGGCCTGAGCGACTCTGTAATAATAGCAGGCGATCTAAACGCCAAACATCCCACCTGGAATAGCAACACTACTTCTCCAAGAGGCAGGTTGCTATTCAATCAGTGTGAAACCCTCAACTTCGATGTCATCGCTCCGATGCATCCCACTCACTTTCCTAATATAGTCGACCACCTTCCCGACGTTCTCGATGTAGCGCTCCTCAAGAACGTAAACTTACGTTTACATTCGATCGAGGTACTACACGAGCTCACCTCCGACCACAGACCGGTTCTTGTGGAACTAGCCCCGCGCACAGGCCCACTCGACCCGGATCGCCCTCCTCCCACCCAGATTGTCACGGACTGGAGAATGCTAAGCGAAAGCTTGAAATCCTCCTCCGCCCAGTTAGAATCAATTCCCGATGAAATCAACTCAGTCGCTGATATGACGGGCGCGATAGGCTCGTTCACCGAGCACGTACAATCCACCGTGGACAAGTGTTCACGTAGAGTTGAAGCGACGAGCTTTCATCGCTTCAAGCTCCCGGATGACGTGCGTGCTCTGGTGACCGAGAAGAACGCGGCTGTCCGTGCCTACAGTACTTTTCCCTGCGACGCTAACAAGTCTCATATGCGTAACTTACAGCGTGCTGTAAAGGAACGCCTTGCTGAGATGCGTCAAACGCGCTGGGACAAGACGCTGAGCGAACTCGAGCCGACTCATCAAGCCTTCTGGCAGCTTCAAAGGAAACTCAAATCCAATGAAGTAGCTTCCACCCCGCCGATCAAACGCCCCGACAATTCTCTCGCCTTCGAGGACGACGAAAAAGCGGAATGTCTGGCCAACAGCCTCGAGGCTCAATGCTCGCCTAGTATCCAACCGGTCGACCCGGCTCACCTACTAAAGGTCGAAGCCGAGGTCGAGCGCAGATCCTCCCTACCACCGCAAGAAGACCCCGACGATCCCTTGCCTCCCGTCACTCCAGACGAAGTGGCAGAGATCATCAAACGTCTCAACCCCCGTAAAGCTCCGGGCCCAGATAGAATAACCAATAAAGTTTTCAAAATCCTACCCGCTTCCCTCGTAATGCTCATGACCGCGATCTTCAATTGCGCCATGACCCATAACCTGTTCCCACAGGCATGGAAAGAGGCAACCGTAATCGGTATTCCCAAACCCGGTAAACCAAAATCAGACCCGTCCAGCTATCGCCCTATCAGTTTACTCAATGTGTTCGGCAAGATCTACGAGATACTTATCTATAAGCGTCTCAAAGATTACGTCGACGCAAAGAGTCTTATTCCATTAGAACAGTTTGGTTTTCGAACCCATCACTCTTGTGTCCAACAAGTCCACCGCATCGTGGAAGGTGTGAGCCACGGATTCCAACGTGGCCAACTCACCGGTACGATTCTCTTCGATATAGCAAAGGCATTCGACAAAGTCTGGCACAAAGGCTTGATTTACAAGCTTTATCAACTCGGTGTCCCAGACCGTCTCGTCGTCATCTTACGAGACTTTTTGTCGAATCGCACCTTTCGCTATCGCATAGACGGCACTCTTTCTTCGGCCCACCCTATAAAAGCTGGCGTCCCACAAGGCTCGGTACTCTCCCCCATTCTGTTCACGCTATACACTAGCGATATTCCTAAAAACAAGCATGTTCAACTAGCCCTATTCGCCGACGACACGGCAATCTACTGCTCAGGCCGCAGCCCAGCCACCATAGTGAGTCATCTCCAAGCCTACTGCAGCACCCTGGGTGTCTGGACTAGGCTATGGAGAATCGAACTCCACCCCGACAAAAGCCAGGCCATACTCTTTTCGAGCCCTCGCCGTAGGCTCCCTCCCGCGCCCCTGTCAGTCACCATGTTTGGTAGGCCGATTCCTTGGAAGGAGCATGCCAAATATCTAGGTGTAATCTTAGACCAGCGCCTCTCATTCGCCGAGCACATAAGTAAGGTGCGCTCTAGAGCAGCCTTTGTGTACGGCAGATTGCACTTCTTGCTCAATTCAAAGAGCAAATTATCTCTCAAATGCAAGTTACGCCTCTACGTATCGTGCATACGCCCCATCATGATGTATGCTTGCCCTGTGTTCGCACAAGCAAGACATCGCCGCCTTCACAGAATGCAGGCCCTTCAAAACCGTGCTTTACGGAAAATCACAGGAGCTCCCCATTATGTTCGAAATGAGATTCTTCATCTCGACTTAAAAATCCCTATCATCCGCCAGTATATGAAGCGTGCCGCCATACGGTACTTCGAACGCGCTGAGAAACACGATAACTCACTTATCGTGTCAGCCAGTAACTATACTCCCTCCCGCATCAGTAGGATTCGCCGCCCTAGGCATGCCCTCCTAGAACCTGACGATGAGATAACTGTCCTCCAAGAGAGTAGTAAACTCACTAGTACTCTACACAAACACAAACCGCGTTCGTACAAACCTCGCCGCCGAGGTCCGCCGCGACGTCCCGTTCTCTGTCCTTCCGACCCTTGCTCATCGAGCCAGCCCGCGAGCTGAGCCAGTAGCTTTAAATTCCCCATTTAATAATAATGATCATATGATCCAGCCTGTCCTCTTGCTGCCTCCCCAGCGTTAACCAACGAATGACGTTAACCAGAACCACGAATATGTGGTTCGGATCCTCAGGGAGGAAGGTTCGAGATTCTGTAACATGCAGCGTAAGGGCAAGAAATCAAAGCTTTCGGAAGAGACATTAGGGCTTATGAAGAAACGACGTGAAAACCCGCCTGTCACTTCGTCAGCTCAGCGGGCTCTAAACCAAGAGATCAACAAGCACGTACGACGCGACCTCCGGTGCTCCAATACTCTTGACATTGAAAGAGCAATTGAGCTGAATCGGGGGTCAAAGGTGTTCGTACAATCTCTTGGAAGAAGCCACTTGACGAAGCTGACCAGAACAAGTGGAGAAGGCGTTTCTTCGGTGCCGGTTATACGCATCGCATGCATCTCGACCTGATCCCGGAAATGAGGATTCTAGAGCCACATTAACTCGCCATTTCACCGAAGACCTGCCAGAAGTCAGCAGTGGCGAAATCGAGATCGCTCTGAGACAGCTCAAAAATGCAAAAACCCTTGGCGAGGATGGCATTACAACAGAGCTTTTAAAAGCAGGAGGTAAGCCCGTACTGGGGAAGCTCCAGAAGCTTTTTAATGCCGTCCTGTTTGAAGGGAGAACTCCAGAGGCGTGGAGTAGGAGTGTTGTCGTCCTGTTCTTCAAAAAGGGAGACAAAACCCAGTTGAAGAACTATCGACCCATTTCCCTCCTAAGCCACGTATATAAGCTGTTCTCAAGAGTGATCACGAACCGACTTGCGCGAAGACTCGACGAATTCCAACCACCGGAGCAGGCTGGGTTTCGGAGCGGATACGGCACCATAGACCACATCCACACAGTGCGGCAGATTATACAGAAGACCGAAGAGTATAATCAGCCCCTGTGTCTAGCATTTGTGGACTATGAGAAGGCCTTTGACTCGGTTGAAACCTGGTCTGTTCTGGAGTCCCTGCAGCGTTGTCAAGTAGATTGGCGATACATCCAAGTGATGAGATGTCTCTACGAAGCCGCTACAATGTCCGTCCAAGTACAGAATCAGCAAACAAGGCCCATACCGTTGCATCGAGGAGTGAGACAAGGGGACGTTATTTCCCCGAAACTGTTCACTAATGCAATGGAGGATATGTTCAAGACGCTGAACTGGAAAGGACGCGGCATCAACATCAATGGCGAACACATCTCTCACTTGAGATTTGCTGACGATATCGTCATCATGGCGGAAACGCTGCAGGACCTACAACAGATGCTGAACAACCTGGCTGAATCTTCTCTACGCATCGGCCTACGGATGAACTTGGACAAAACCAAGGTCATGTTCAATGAACATGTTCTACCGGAACCGATTGCGATACACGGCGCCGTTCTCGAAGTTGTTCGGAAATATGTATACCTCGGGCAGACATTGCAGTTGGGTAGAAACAACTTTGAGGACGAGGTGAATAGGAGAATTCAGTTGGGTTGGGCTGCATTTGGGAAGCTACGTCGAGTCCTAACATCGTCGATCCCACAGTGCCTAAAGACAAAAGTCTTCAATCAGTGCGTCCTACCTGTCATGACTTACGGAGCCGAAACGTGGACACTGACGGTACGGCTGGTCCACAATTTTAAAGTCGCTCAGCGGGCTATGGAAAGAGCTATGCTCGGCGTTTCTCTGAGAGATCGCATCAGAAATGAGGTAATCCGTCAGAGAACCAAGGTCATCGACATAGCCTACCGAATCAGCAAGCTGAAGTGGCAGTGGGCTGGCCATATTAGCCGAAGAACCGATAACCGTTGGGGTAAACGAGTTCTAGAGTGGAGACCACGCCTCGGCAAACGTAGTGTAGGACGTCCTCAGGCACGGTGGAGTGATGACTTGCGCAAAACGGCTGGCAGGAGCTGGATGCGAGCAGCCGAAAATCGATCTCAGTGGCGTGCACTTGGAGAGGCCTATGTCCAGCAGTGGACTGCGATAGGCTGATGATGATGAAAAGAAAATATTAACAGAACATTAAAGAAAATATCTTCTCTCCATACAAAGAAACCTAAGTTTAAAGTAGGCGATTATGTACGCATCAGTAAATACAAACACAATTTCGAGAAAGGTTACACCCCCAATTGGTCAACTGAACTATTTACTATTAAAAAGATTAATAAAACCATACCAGTAACATACCACATAGAAGATCAGGGAAAAAAATAATATTGGGGGCATTTTATGAGCAAGAACTTCAGAAATCTAATTATTCTGATGTTTATTTGATAGAAAAAGTTTTAAAAAGAAGAGGACGTAAACTGTTCGTGAAGTGGTTAGGTCTGAATGATGAAGAAAACAGTTGGATTGATAAAGCTGCAATAATGAGTTAAAATATATAAATAATACAGATGTAATATTTGTATCAGTACACTTAGAGTAATGCAAGGTGGTGGACTAGTAAATAACATAATTAATAATCTACCGTTCGAAGTTCATTTGCCCGGATACAATTATTGCGGACCAGGAACTTAACTTCAAAAACGATTGTTGCAAGGTGATCGAGGCGTGAATAAGCTAGACGAAGCTTGTATGCACCACGACATTGCTTACGCAAATCATACAGATCTATCCCATCGGCACAAAGCTGACTTACAATTACTCAACATGGCTAAACAAAGACTTAAATCAAAAGATGCGGGAAAAGGTGAAAAGTTAAGCTCATGGCTAGTGAGCAAGGTTATGAAAGCAAAACTAAAGTCTGGTTCCGGTGTAAAAACATTTAGAAGCTTGGTTTCAAAAATAAGATCAAAAATTAAAAAAATGAAACCCAAGAATAGTAAAACTTTGATTAAAGTTGCTTATTTAGCAGCAAAAAAAATGTTTCCAGGAATTAATCGAATTCGAGTACCGCGAGTAATACCTTTGCCAAAGACTGGAGGGGTTCTGCCTCTAATCCCTATTTTCGCTGGTTTATCAGCTTTAGGAACTTTAGCTGGTGGTGTCGCTGGTATTGCATAAACTGTGAATGATTACAAAGCAGCTCAGCAAAATTAACGAGAAACAGAACGACACAATAAGGTTATGGAAGGTTTAGTGGTGGGCAAGGGTTTATACATTAAGCCGTACAAAAATGGCAAAGGTTTGTTTATAAAACCATCAAAAAACTAAAAAGTATGCTACCCAATCGTCCTCTGACTAATGTAGATATTCAAAAGTATGCAAAAGACATCCCATATTTCCGGGGGATCTACATAAAGGATCAGTTACCAAGGAAGCCGAAGAAAATTGAATGCGCTATCGTAAACTTAGACGATTCTAAGAACGAAGGAACTCATTGGGTAGCTTATGTTAAATTATACAAGCATTGTGAATATTTTGATAGCTATGGAGATTTAAAACCTCCAACAGAATTAATGCGATATTTTAAGGATTGAAATGTTTATTATAACTACACAAGATATCAAAGATTCAATGCAGTAAATTGTGGCCACTTATGTTTAGAGTATTTGATGACTTTTTGGAATAAAAAAATATAAAATGTATGTTTTTCTTTAATTTTAATCATTTCCACAATGTCACCCACTTTGTCAATAACTGGAAATTCGTCAAATTTATCTACATACTATCCAAATACGTTGCAACTAGATGGAGCTTATGAGTGCGCCTTAATGCATTTTTCAACATTTAATTCTATTCCCAACATTGACAAAACGAATAACAAGTTCTACTACGGTTCCAACGAAGTTATTGAAATACCGGAAGGTACATATGAATTGCAAGATATCAGTGATTATTTAAAATCTGAAATTAAGGATGCAACAATAAAACTACTGTGCAGTAATAATACGTTAAAAACTACTATGTTCTGTACAAAAGACATTGATTTTAGCAAAGAAGGCTCTTTCAGAAGACTGTTAGGATTTAATAAGCAGATTTTAAAAGGTAATAAATGGCATGTATCACAGTTTCCAGTCAACATTTTACCTACGACTGTGATCAGAGTTGAATGTGATATTGTAAGCGGCTCGTTTATAAACGGTGAACCAAGTCACATTATTCACGAATTTGCACTCAACGTGCCACCTGGATATAGGGTCATAGAAATACCGAAGAACGCAATATACTTTCCGATAAATCAAAATAATATAAGCTGTATTCATATTAGGCTATTAGACATAAGGAATCGCTTAATAAATTTACGTGGTGAAGAAGCGCAGCTGTATTTGCATCTTAAACGAAAAAATGATTGACTACAATAAATATGTACCTCAACAAGTTAAAAATATCAGTTCTACTCGAGCTACTCACCATACAAGACCACGCTCTAAGAAGAAAATAAAATTAACTAAAGATAATAAGGTATTCCTTAAAGCAATCGGATTACTAAAATGAATATATTAGACGTTTATCCACTCCGACTTACGACACTATGTAAGAACTCCACTCCAAGGTATAGGATTCCTCTACAAGAAAACGTCAAGACTTTCAACAGACTATCAATCTTTATTCTTTTTCAACACCATCTTGCTTACACGACCGCACGGTACGGTGCTCCGCTCAGAATGCCGCCATTTGCCAAGTGTTGCTAGCTGCTACCTCCAACCGGAAATGTCATTTTTAAATTATTTCGTTTGGTGAATCAATTGAACAAATTAATTTACTATTAAAAATTATAAAATATGAAATTAGATATCTAAAATATATCCAAACCTTACAACTACAATAGAAGGAATTGAATTTCATTCTTACAAACCATACGTAACAAGTTTTAAAGAAATAATGAAATACGTATACCTATCAATCAACAGGACCTGTACATATTACCATCAGCTAGCACTTTATATTTGGAAGGAACCGTTATAGTTAGCAAGAAGGATACGAAAGACAAAGCTACTACTGTCCATTTCACCAACAATGCTCTACTTTACTTATTTCAAGATATTAGGTATGAGCTAAATGGAGTAGAGATAGATAAAATAAAAAATGCTGGTATAACCACAACCATGAAATCGTTAATATCAATGAATGAGAGCGAATCAAAGATGTCTAACGCCTGGGGTTGGAATATCGATGGAATAAAAAATATTAATGGAGGAAGTTTTTCTGCTTCTATCCCACTTCGCAATATCCTCGGTTTTGCTGAAGATTTTAAAAAGGTAATCATAAATAGTAGACACGAACTGGTACTGTTACGAAGTAACACTAATTTGAACGCTGTAAAACTTAGCACCGGCGAAGTAGTGGATGACATTCACATCAACAAAATCATATGGCGCGTACCACATGTGAAAGTATCAGACAAAGAAAAAATTTCGTTGCTAAAACTATTAGAAAAAGATCGTCCGCTTCAGATGATTTACAGAAATTGGGATCTGTATGAATATCCAGCTTTACCTAAAACTACAAAGTATACATGGTCTATCAAAACTGCATCTCAAATTGAAAAACCAAGATACGTTATTATAGGCTTACAGACAAATAGGAAAAATAGTGCAAGTTCTGACATGTCTCAGTTCGATCACTGCAATGTTCGTGACGTAAAAGTGTACCTTAATTCAACTTATTTTCCATATGAAAGTCTTAATGTGAACTTCGCTAATAACAGAATTGCATTATTATATGAGCAATACGTCAGATTTCAACAGTCGTATTACGGACGTCGTCCAGAACCCTTGTTAAGTGAGAAACAGTTTAAAGATTTAGCACCGCTGTTTGTAGTCGATTGCTCTAGACAAGCAGATAATCTAAAGACGGGTCCTGTTGTAGATGTAAGAGTAGAAATTGAAAGTGATTCGGAACTACCAGATCAAACTGCAGCTTATTGTCTCATTCTGAATGACTGCATTATTGAATACAAACCATTAAGTAACATCGTAAAGAAGATATCATGAACGCAGATACCATCAAAGTTGACCTCCAAGGATTTAAAGATAGTCAAAATAATTTTATCGTGAAGGAGGTGGCCATTGTAAGTCAGGAACTTACCCAAACATTCTTAGTAAAACCACTATATCCGTTTCATTATTTGTCCAAAGAAGAAAAGAAGCAAGTGAGATGGTTAGAAAGAAATCGAGGAATTTACTGGAGTGAGGGCTACATCGACTATAAAGAATTTCAACGCGTCGTAGTATTATATCTCAAGAATAAGAAAATAATGACCAAGGGTTTGGAAAAAATACAGTGGATTAAAGGATTATGTACAAACTGTGAAGTGATTGATCTTGGTGAAAAGGGATGTCCTAATCTTTCATCATTAAAAATAATGTTTTTAAAAAATAAAAGAGACTTTAACTGTGTGCATCATAGAATTAACTGTGCATTGAATAATGCTGTGTGTATAAGAAAATGGTATTTTGATAATAACATGTCTGTGTTTAATTTATTTAGCAAAAAGTTTGGAAATGATGAAGTGGATTGTTAATAATATTCCATAAAATACCATAATCCATACTTATATTATGAAAAACATTACTTTCATGTTCATTCCTGTCTATTGCGCTTGCACATATCTGGTGTTAAATATGACACCACACAGGTGCACTCGTATAAAGTATACAGGTTTAAACTTGTTAAAACATTACATTGATTAAACTATCTCACATAAGAATATTTCACTTCCTTCGTCATTGCACTGTTAGTTGTCGAAGTGGTAACATCTCAACAGAAAATAAAACATTGTAAGTATTGACCCATATATCTTTCTATCTGTATATCTATATTACTTTTGATGTAAAATTACTTATTGTTTTATTTGTTTCAGATCATCAATAATGTGTGATTCTCCTAACATTCGTTTCTCACAATACGCTCAAGGTTTTCCTACTCCAAGTTTGAGCTGGCATACACCAAAGTCACAACCTCATGCGAGTAAGAAGCCTAAAGTGAGACGCCAAAAGCGAAAGCAGACTCCAATGTACCAATCGTTCGTCATCAACAATGAGAAGAAAAAAGGTGTACGACTCATTCAAGTACAAGTGTTGGACATTAACGAACAACAAGAACCTGCAAGCCCTGACGGGGAAGTGGTAGTGATGAGTGCGCAATACGTTTTGACTGAGCCTGTGGACTATATAATGGACGAGACACAGGCATTAATAAACAAAATATCCAAAAAACTTTGTGAAGATTATAGTTATCATTAGGTATAATCGTTTGTATGTATGTAAATATCTTGTATGTTAATAATATAGGTAGATTTAAGTTATTAATTTCAGGATATTTCTATTATTTTGTCTACACACATCACAAGTTTCATTGTAATCTTTATATTAAAAATGTAACGTATAAATCACATTTTAATCTAAGTTTATAAAAATAATTGTACCTAGCCATAATTAGCTGTGTAGTAGTATTGTTGTTGATTCTGGTAATATTATATTTGCGCAATTATAAAGTTAATTTTATAGTAATGTTGTAAAAATATATAATGTTTAAACTTTATCTAGAATAGTTTGTAGTTTATCAATGTACATATAATATTATAAGTTACTGTTATATATTTAAACTAGCTTTTGCCCGCGACTTCGTTCGCGTGGAATAGTGACTTCTGGCAGATTTTTTGCTTTGACCAATAGATGGCGCTATATGTTCGGAATAAATTTTATTTTTATATTTTTTTTTGTAATAAAAACTATCCTATGTCCTTTCTCAAGTTCCAAACTATGTCTGTGCCAAATTTCACACAAATCGGTTCAGTAGTTTAGGCGTGAAGAAAAGACAGACAGACAGACAGAAAGACAGACAGACAGAGTTACTTTCACATTTATAATATTAGTTAGGATAAACAGGATAAATTTTTATTATGTTTCATTTTCTATTATATGATGGTATTATATTATATGATGGTATTGGTATTATATGATATTATATATTATGAGGATGAGTCGTGGTGGCCTAGTGGGCAAAGAACCAACCTCTCAGGTATGAGGGCGCGGGTTCGATTCCAGGTCAGGCAAGTACCAATGCAACTTTTCTAAGTTTGTATGTACTTTCTAAGTATATCTTAGACACCAATGACTGTGTTTCGGATGGCACGTCAAACTGTAGGTCCCGGCTGTCATTGAACATCCTTGGCAGTCGTTACGGGTAGTCAGAAGCCAGTAAGTCTGACACCAGTCTAACCAAGGGGTATCAGGTTGCCCGGGTAACTGGGTTGAGGAGGTCAGATAGGCAGTCGCTTCTTGTAAAGCACTGGTACTCAGCTGAATCCGGTTAGACTGGAAGCCGACCCCAACATAGTTGGGAAAAAGGCTCGGAGGATGATGATTTCTATTATAATTAATCATTGGTATTTAAATTAGCTATTGGAAAATTGTATTTACAGTTTTTTAATTTATAAATAAACGCTAATATGGTCATAAAATATATTAAATAAAAACAATGATTAAAAACCATAATTTGAAACAAAACTATATTTTACTGTAGCTAATTTAAAGTTAGTAATGCATATTCATAAAAAATACAATAAAAAAATAAAAAATACGAAAAATAAATGGTAAAAATTAAACCGACTTCCAAAAACACTAAAAAGCAAAAAAAAAAACAAATATTAGGTGCATCGGCCTAGAAGTCGGTGTCTAATGGATGTTATTAAGTTAATTTTGCCACCGACTTCTAGGCCGATGCACCTAAAATTTGTTTTTTTTTTTTTGCTTTTTAGTGTTTTTGGAAGTCGGTTTAATTTTTTTGTAAAAAAGTTTTTTATTTACAGCTTTTCAGTGATACGAATAATTGTCACTATCCGTATAAATGGAAAGTTCTCATCAATACAAAGAATATAAGCCCAAATACGAGGTATTCTACATATTCAGTTGTCGAGTTCCCTCGACCTTCTCTGGTCTCCATCATCAGGTCAGCTCCAAACTTTCACTGTTGCAAAGGTCTTGTCAATACAAATAATATAAGCCCAAACACGAGGTAGTTTACGTATTCAGTTGTCGAGTTCCCTCGACCCTCTCTGGTCGCCAACATCAGGTCAGCTCCAAACCTTCACTGTTGCAAAGGACTCGTCAATACAAATAATATAAGCCCAAACACGAGGTAGTTTACATATGCAGTTGTCGAGTTCCCTTGACCCTCTCTGGTCTCCATCATCAGGTCAGCTCCAAACCTTCACTGTTGCAAAGGTATCGTCAATACAAATAATATAAGCCCAAACAAGCTAATAAGCTGTTCTCAAGAGTGATCACGAACCGACTTGCGCGAAGACTCGACGAATTCCAACCACCGGAGCAGGCTGGGTTTCGGAGCGGATACGGCACCATAGACCACATCCACACAGTGCGGCAGATTATACAGAAGACCGAAGAGTATAATCAGCCCCTGTGTCTAGCATTTGTGGACTATGAGAAGGCCTTTGACTCGGTTGAAACCTGGTCTGTTCTGGAGTCCCTGCAGCGTTGTCAAGTAGATTGGCGATACATCCAAGTGATGAGATGTCTCTACGAAGCCGCTACAATGTCCGTCCAAGTACAGAATCAGCAAACAAGGCCCATACCGTTGCATCGAGGAGTGAGACAAGGGGACGTTATTTCCCCGAAACTGTTCACTAATGCAATGGAGGATATGTTCAAGACGCTGAACTGGAAAGGACGCGGCATCAACATCAATGGCGAACACATCTCTCACTTGAGATTTGCTGACGATATCGTCATCATGGCGGAAACGCTGCAGGACCTACAACAGATGCTGAACAACCTGGCTGAATCTTCTCTACGCATCGGCCTACGGATGAACTTGGACAAAACCAAGGTCATGTTCAATGAACATGTTCTACCGGAACCGATTGCGATACACGGCGCCGTTCTCGAAGTTGTTCGGAAATATGTATACCTCGGGCAGACATTGCAGTTGGGTAGAAACAACTTTGAGGACGAGGTGAATAGGAGAATTCAGTTGGGTTGGGCTGCATTTGGGAAGCTACGTCGAGTCCTAACATCGTCGATCCCACAGTGCCTAAAGACAAAAGTCTTCAATCAGTGCGTCCTACCTGTCATGACTTACGGAGCCGAAACGTGGACACTGACGGTACGGCTGGTCCACAATTTTAAAGTCGCTCAGCGGGCTATGGAAAGAGCTATGCTCGGCGTTTCTCTGAGAGATCGCATCAGAAATGAGGTAATCCGTCAGAGAACCAAGGTCATCGACATAGCCTACCGAATCAGCAAGCTGAAGTGGCAGTGGGCTGGCCATATTAGCCGAAGAACCGATAACCGTTGGGGTAAACGAGTTCTAGAGTGGAGACCACGCCTCGGCAAACGTAGTGTAGGACGTCCTCAGGCACGGTGGAGTGATGACTTGCGCAAAACGGCTGGCAGGAGCTGGATGCGAGCAGCCGAAAATCGATCTCAGTGGCGTGCACTTGGAGAGGCCTATGTCCAGCAGTGGACTGCGATAGGCTGATGATGATGAAAAGAAAATATTAACAGAACATTAAAGAAAATATCTTCTCTCCATACAAAGAAACCTAAGTTTAAAGTAGGCGATTATGTACGCATCAGTAAATACAAACACAATTTCGAGAAAGGTTACACCCCCAATTGGTCAACTGAACTATTTACTATTAAAAAGATTAATAAAACCATACCAGTAACATACCACATAGAAGATCAGGGAAAAAAATAATATTGGGGGCATTTTATGAGCAAGAACTTCAGAAATCTAATTATTCTGATGTTTATTTGATAGAAAAAGTTTTAAAAAGAAGAGGACGTAAACTGTTCGTGAAGTGGTTAGGTCTGAATGATGAAGAAAACAGTTGGATTGATAAAGCTGCAATAATGAGTTAAAATATATAAATAATACAGATGTAATATTTGTATCAGTACACTTAGAGTAATGCAAGGTGGTGGACTAGTAAATAACATAATTAATAATCTACCGTTCGAAGTTCATTTGCCCGGATACAATTATTGCGGACCAGGAACTTAACTTCAAAAACGATTGTTGCAAGGTGATCGAGGCGTGAATAAGCTAGACGAAGCTTGTATGCACCACGACATTGCTTACGCAAATCATACAGATCTATCCCATCGGCACAAAGCTGACTTACAATTACTCAACATGGCTAAACAAAGACTTAAATCAAAAGATGCGGGAAAAGGTGAAAAGTTAAGCTCATGGCTAGTGAGCAAGGTTATGAAAGCAAAACTAAAGTCTGGTTCCGGTGTAAAAACATTTAGAAGCTTGGTTTCAAAAATAAGATCAAAAATTAAAAAAATGAAACCCAAGAATAGTAAAACTTTGATTAAAGTTGCTTATTTAGCAGCAAAAAAAATGTTTCCAGGAATTAATCGAATTCGAGTACCGCGAGTAATACCTTTGCCAAAGACTGGAGGGGTTCTGCCTCTAATCCCTATTTTCGCTGGTTTATCAGCTTTAGGAACTTTAGCTGGTGGTGTCGCTGGTATTGCATAAACTGTGAATGATTACAAAGCAGCTCAGCAAAATTAACGAGAAACAGAACGACACAATAAGGTTATGGAAGGTTTAGTGGTGGGCAAGGGTTTATACATTAAGCCGTACAAAAATGGCAAAGGTTTGTTTATAAAACCATCAAAAAACTAAAAAGTATGCTACCCAATCGTCCTCTGACTAATGTAGATATTCAAAAGTATGCAAAAGACATCCCATATTTCCGGGGGATCTACATAAAGGATCAGTTACCAAGGAAGCCGAAGAAAATTGAATGCGCTATCGTAAACTTAGACGATTCTAAGAACGAAGGAACTCATTGGGTAGCTTATGTTAAATTATACAAGCATTGTGAATATTTTGATAGCTATGGAGATTTAAAACCTCCAACAGAATTAATGCGATATTTTAAGGATTGAAATGTTTATTATAACTACACAAGATATCAAAGATTCAATGCAGTAAATTGTGGCCACTTATGTTTAGAGTATTTGATGACTTTTTGGAATAAAAAAATATAAAATGTATGTTTTTCTTTAATTTTAATCATTTCCACAATGTCACCCACTTTGTCAATAACTGGAAATTCGTCAAATTTATCTACATACTATCCAAATACGTTGCAACTAGATGGAGCTTATGAGTGCGCCTTAATGCATTTTTCAACATTTAATTCTATTCCCAACATTGACAAAACGAATAACAAGTTCTACTACGGTTCCAACGAAGTTATTGAAATACCGGAAGGTACATATGAATTGCAAGATATCAGTGATTATTTAAAATCTGAAATTAAGGATGCAACAATAAAACTACTGTGCAGTAATAATACGTTAAAAACTACTATGTTCTGTACAAAAGACATTGATTTTAGCAAAGAAGGCTCTTTCAGAAGACTGTTAGGATTTAATAAGCAGATTTTAAAAGGTAATAAATGGCATGTATCACAGTTTCCAGTCAACATTTTACCTACGACTGTGATCAGAGTTGAATGTGATATTGTAAGCGGCTCGTTTATAAACGGTGAACCAAGTCACATTATTCACGAATTTGCACTCAACGTGCCACCTGGATATAGGGTCATAGAAATACCGAAGAACGCAATATACTTTCCGATAAATCAAAATAATATAAGCTGTATTCATATTAGGCTATTAGACATAAGGAATCGCTTAATAAATTTACGTGGTGAAGAAGCGCAGCTGTATTTGCATCTTAAACGAAAAAATGATTGACTACAATAAATATGTACCTCAACAAGTTAAAAATATCAGTTCTACTCGAGCTACTCACCATACAAGACCACGCTCTAAGAAGAAAATAAAATTAACTAAAGATAATAAGGTATTCCTTAAAGCAATCGGATTACTAAAATGAATATATTAGACGTTTATCCACTCCGACTTACGACACTATGTAAGAACTCCACTCCAAGGTATAGGATTCCTCTACAAGAAAACGTCAAGACTTTCAACAGACTATCAATCTTTATTCTTTTTCAACACCATCTTGCTTACACGACCGCACGGTACGGTGCTCCGCTCAGAATGCCGCCATTTGCCAAGTGTTGCTAGCTGCTACCTCCAACCGGAAATGTCATTTTTAAATTATTTCGTTTGGTGAATCAATTGAACAAATTAATTTACTATTAAAAATTATAAAATATGAAATTAGATATCTAAAATATATCCAAACCTTACAACTACAATAGAAGGAATTGAATTTCATTCTTACAAACCATACGTAACAAGTTTTAAAGAAATAATGAAATACGTATACCTATCAATCAACAGGACCTGTACATATTACCATCAGCTAGCACTTTATATTTGGAAGGAACCGTTATAGTTAGCAAGAAGGATACGAAAGACAAAGCTACTACTGTCCATTTCACCAACAATGCTCTACTTTACTTATTTCAAGATATTAGGTATGAGCTAAATGGAGTAGAGATAGATAAAATAAAAAATGCTGGTATAACCACAACCATGAAATCGTTAATATCAATGAATGAGAGCGAATCAAAGATGTCTAACGCCTGGGGTTGGAATATCGATGGAATAAAAAATATTAATGGAGGAAGTTTTTCTGCTTCTATCCCACTTCGCAATATCCTCGGTTTTGCTGAAGATTTTAAAAAGGTAATCATAAATAGTAGACACGAACTGGTACTGTTACGAAGTAACACTAATTTGAACGCTGTAAAACTTAGCACCGGCGAAGTAGTGGATGACATTCACATCAACAAAATCATATGGCGCGTACCACATGTGAAAGTATCAGACAAAGAAAAAATTTCGTTGCTAAAACTATTAGAAAAAGATCGTCCGCTTCAGATGATTTACAGAAATTGGGATCTGTATGAATATCCAGCTTTACCTAAAACTACAAAGTATACATGGTCTATCAAAACTGCATCTCAAATTGAAAAACCAAGATACGTTATTATAGGCTTACAGACAAATAGGAAAAATAGTGCAAGTTCTGACATGTCTCAGTTCGATCACTGCAATGTTCGTGACGTAAAAGTGTACCTTAATTCAACTTATTTTCCATATGAAAGTCTTAATGTGAACTTCGCTAATAACAGAATTGCATTATTATATGAGCAATACGTCAGATTTCAACAGTCGTATTACGGACGTCGTCCAGAACCCTTGTTAAGTGAGAAACAGTTTAAAGATTTAGCACCGCTGTTTGTAGTCGATTGCTCTAGACAAGCAGATAATCTAAAGACGGGTCCTGTTGTAGATGTAAGAGTAGAAATTGAAAGTGATTCGGAACTACCAGATCAAACTGCAGCTTATTGTCTCATTCTGAATGACTGCATTATTGAATACAAACCATTAAGTAACATCGTAAAGAAGATATCATGAACGCAGATACCATCAAAGTTGACCTCCAAGGATTTAAAGATAGTCAAAATAATTTTATCGTGAAGGAGGTGGCCATTGTAAGTCAGGAACTTACCCAAACATTCTTAGTAAAACCACTATATCCGTTTCATTATTTGTCCAAAGAAGAAAAGAAGCAAGTGAGATGGTTAGAAAGAAATCGAGGAATTTACTGGAGTGAGGGCTACATCGACTATAAAGAATTTCAACGCGTCGTAGTATTATATCTCAAGAATAAGAAAATAATGACCAAGGGTTTGGAAAAAATACAGTGGATTAAAGGATTATGTACAAACTGTGAAGTGATTGATCTTGGTGAAAAGGGATGTCCTAATCTTTCATCATTAAAAATAATGTTTTTAAAAAATAAAAGAGACTTTAACTGTGTGCATCATAGAATTAACTGTGCATTGAATAATGCTGTGTGTATAAGAAAATGGTATTTTGATAATAACATGTCTGTGTTTAATTTATTTAGCAAAAAGTTTGGAAATGATGAAGTGGATTGTTAATAATATTCCATAAAATACCATAATCCATACTTATATTATGAAAAACATTACTTTCATGTTCATTCCTGTCTATTGCGCTTGCACATATCTGGTGTTAAATATGACACCACACAGGTGCACTCGTATAAAGTATACAGGTTTAAACTTGTTAAAACATTACATTGATTAAACTATCTCACATAAGAATATTTCACTTCCTTCGTCATTGCACTGTTAGTTGTCGAAGTGGTAACATCTCAACAGAAAATAAAACATTGTAAGTATTGACCCATATATCTTTCTATCTGTATATCTATATTACTTTTGATGTAAAATTACTTATTGTTTTATTTGTTTCAGATCATCAATAATGTGTGATTCTCCTAACATTCGTTTCTCACAATACGCTCAAGGTTTTCCTACTCCAAGTTTGAGCTGGCATACACCAAAGTCACAACCTCATGCGAGTAAGAAGCCTAAAGTGAGACGCCAAAAGCGAAAGCAGACTCCAATGTACCAATCGTTCGTCATCAACAATGAGAAGAAAAAAGGTGTACGACTCATTCAAGTACAAGTGTTGGACATTAACGAACAACAAGAACCTGCAAGCCCTGACGGGGAAGTGGTAGTGATGAGTGCGCAATACGTTTTGACTGAGCCTGTGGACTATATAATGGACGAGACACAGGCATTAATAAACAAAATATCCAAAAAACTTTGTGAAGATTATAGTTATCATTAGGTATAATCGTTTGTATGTATGTAAATATCTTGTATGTTAATAATATAGGTAGATTTAAGTTATTAATTTCAGGATATTTCTATTATTTTGTCTACACACATCACAAGTTTCATTGTAATCTTTATATTAAAAATGTAACGTATAAATCACATTTTAATCTAAGTTTATAAAAATAATTGTACCTAGCCATAATTAGCTGTGTAGTAGTATTGTTGTTGATTCTGGTAATATTATATTTGCGCAATTATAAAGTTAATTTTATAGTAATGTTGTAAAAATATATAATGTTTAAACTTTATCTAGAATAGTTTGTAGTTTATCAATGTACATATAATATTATAAGTTACTGTTATATATTTAAACTAGCTTTTGCCCGCGACTTCGTTCGCGTGGAATAGTGACTTCTGGCAGATTTTTTGCTTTGACCAATAGATGGCGCTATATGTTCGGAATAAATTTTATTTTTATATTTTTTTTTGTAATAAAAACTATCCTATGTCCTTTCTCAAGTTCCAAACTATGTCTGTGCCAAATTTCACACAAATCGGTTCAGTAGTTTAGGCGTGAAGAAAAGACAGACAGACAGACAGAAAGACAGACAGACAGAGTTACTTTCACATTTATAATATTAGTTAGGATAAACAGGATAAATTTTTATTATGTTTCATTTTCTATTATATGATGGTATTATATTATATGATGGTATTGGTATTATATGATATTATATATTATGAGGATGAGTCGTGGTGGCCTAGTGGGCAAAGAACCAACCTCTCAGGTATGAGGGCGCGGGTTCGATTCCAGGTCAGGCAAGTACCAATGCAACTTTTCTAAGTTTGTATGTACTTTCTAAGTATATCTTAGACACCAATGACTGTGTTTCGGATGGCACGTCAAACTGTAGGTCCCGGCTGTCATTGAACATCCTTGGCAGTCGTTACGGGTAGTCAGAAGCCAGTAAGTCTGACACCAGTCTAACCAAGGGGTATCAGGTTGCCCGGGTAACTGGGTTGAGGAGGTCAGATAGGCAGTCGCTTCTTGTAAAGCACTGGTACTCAGCTGAATCCGGTTAGACTGGAAGCCGACCCCAACATAGTTGGGAAAAAGGCTCGGAGGATGATGATTTCTATTATAATTAATCATTGGTATTTAAATTAGCTATTGGAAAATTGTATTTACAGTTTTTTAATTTATAAATAAACGCTAATATGGTCATAAAATATATTAAATAAAAACAATGATTAAAAACCATAATTTGAAACAAAACTATATTTTACTGTAGCTAATTTAAAGTTAGTAATGCATATTCATAAAAAATACAATAAAAAAATAAAAAATACGAAAAATAAATGGTAAAAATTAAACCGACTTCCAAAAACACTAAAAAGCAAAAAAAAAAACAAATATTAGGTGCATCGGCCTAGAAGTCGGTGTCTAATGGATGTTATTAAGTTAATTTTGCCACCGACTTCTAGGCCGATGCACCTAAAATTTGTTTTTTTTTTTTTGCTTTTTAGTGTTTTTGGAAGTCGGTTTAATTTTTTTGTAAAAAAGTTTTTTATTTACAGCTTTTCAGTGATACGAATAATTGTCACTATCCGTATAAATGGAAAGTTCTCATCAATACAAAGAATATAAGCCCAAATACGAGGTATTCTACATATTCAGTTGTCGAGTTCCCTCGACCTTCTCTGGTCTCCATCATCAGGTCAGCTCCAAACTTTCACTGTTGCAAAGGTCTTGTCAATACAAATAATATAAGCCCAAACACGAGGTAGTTTACGTATTCAGTTGTCGAGTTCCCTCGACCCTCTCTGGTCGCCAACATCAGGTCAGCTCCAAACCTTCACTGTTGCAAAGGACTCGTCAATACAAATAATATAAGCCCAAACACGAGGTAGTTTACATATGCAGTTGTCGAGTTCCCTTGACCCTCTCTGGTCTCCATCATCAGGTCAGCTCCAAACCTTCACTGTTGCAAAGGTATCGTCAATACAAATAATATAAGGTAGTTAAGATGTGCCGTTTAGGAGTTCCCTCGATCCTCTGTCGTCTCCATCATCAGATCTGCCCTAAACCTACATAGCATTGTAGTCTCATCAGATCATCATCCTCCGAGCCTTTTCCCAACTATGTTGGGGTCGGCTTCCAGTCTAACCGGATTCAGCTGAGTACCAGTGTTTTACAAGAAGCGACTGCCTATCTGACCTTGTATCAACCCAATACCCCTTGGTTAGACTGGTGTCAGATTTACTGGCTTCTGACTACCCGTAACGACTATCAAGGATGTTCAATGACAGCCGGGACCTACAGTTTAACGTGCCATCCGAAACACAGTCATTGGTGTCTAAGATATACTTAGAAAGTACATACAAACTTAGAAAAGTTGCATTGGTACTTGCCTGACATGGAATCGAACCCGCGCCCTCATACTCGAGAGGTTGGTTCTTTGCCCACTAGGCCACCACGACTTCCCACTAGGCCACCACGTCGTCTCGTAGGTCTCATCAGATATACACATAAATATAAAGTTTTTGTTGAAAATGATGAAAGAAAGACACAGTCTAAAGCATGAAAGTACGAGAGGAATGTATTACGAGAACTGGTATGGATGAGGAATAGATATAAAAAATAGACGCCAGTTACGTTGGCGGAACTAGTCCATAAAAAAAATAATAAATAAATAAATAAACAATGTAATGTTTTAACAAGTTTAAACCTGTATACTTTTTTACGAGTGCACCTGTGTTGTGTCATATTTAACACCAGATACGTGTAATCGCAATAGACAGGTATGAACATGAAACTAATGTTTTTCATAATATATGCATGCGACCTGTTAAACAAGGCTTGTGACGACAACAGAGGCACATTTAATATTGTCCTAGGCGATTTCAATGCCAAGATTGGTGTTCGACAAGGTCAAGATGACGACAAAATCATCGGCCCACATGGCTTAGGAATTCGCAATGAGAGGGGTAGTCGTCTTCTTCAGTTCGCCTTCGGCCAAATGTTGAGCATCAACAACACCTACTTTACAAAAAAGCCACAGCGTCGATGGACATGGATATCTTCAGACGGTAGAACAAAAAACGAGATTGACTCTATATTATCTTCCTGTAAGCACGCAGTAAAAGATGTTGGGATTTTGAACCAAATACAATTTTCTTCTGACCACCGACCTGTTCGAGCTAGATTAGTATTTGATTTTAAAATTCACAGACAACAAATGTTCCGCAAACAAATAAAAAAAACCTTTAAGTAAACAAATTCTACTTGGCAACTGGGAAAACTTCGAGTTAGAACTCAAAAATAGTTTCAGTATATTGGATAATAGTACAAATGACCCTCAAACACAATATGACAACATACAAGAATGCATAAAAATGGCAACGAAGAAAATAAAAACAAATAGACCGAAAACCAACAAACTGACTAATAACACAATATCGCTGATTAATAAAAGAACCAACGCTGTTTGGCAAACCGAAGATTACAAGAAACTGGATAAGATGGTAAAAAGACATATTTATTTATTTACTAGCTTCTGCCAGCGACTTCGTCCGCGTCAAATTCGGACTTTGTGTAAAGAGAGGAAGAAATACTAAATACCAGCCTATACAATTCTAAATCTATCCGTACCTACTACAATTTCACCTGAGAAGAAATAAAATGTAAACTATTATATTATTGTAATTAACGAATTTAAACACTACCAAAATAACAATTCTTACCTATTTTATAAAATAACAACAAAAAAAAGTTAAAAATAAATTATATTATTTAAAGACGCACTGTCGATCAATAAGGTTGAACACTCTGAACGTCTATTCGCAACAATCGCATCAACAGCCAAATATTGTATGAAGCTCGCGCAGCCACCGCGCCCGCCGCGCCGCGAGCCGCGTCGAGCGCAGCGACCGTTACAGAAAAATTATCCTTATAGCATGATATTCACGCGCGATGGCTAATTACCGTATTTCATGCATAACTTTGGTTTTTATTTACCGATTTATATGATTCTTTTTTTATTGAATAGGTAATAGTGTTAACCTTTTTTATTTAGTGTAAGTGAGAGTGTTAGAAACGTAATAGGAGACACATATAATCAGAAAGCTCCGAACTACTAAGCTATCGAGTGTTACACGTGTTATTGTGAGTCAACCATAAAAGGTAGACATATGCTGTCATGGAATGTTTTTTAGATAATTTTAAGGAGAACATTTCCGTCATACATTGTTTCTGTATAGCTTTAACCATTAAGGCTGCACACGCGACGGAAGCTTAAAAAATGGAGTAACTTCGCCCTTTTTCCAAACATTTCCCTTCACTGCTCTGCTCCTATTGGTCGCAGCGTGGTGAAAAGTATCCTATAACCTGCCCAGGAGTATGAAGAATCATTGTACCAAGTTTCTTTAAAATCCGTCGAGTAGTTTTTGTTTCTATAACGAACATACAGACAGACAGACAGACAGACAGACAGACAGACAGACAGACAGACAGACAAAAATTTTACTGATTGCATTTTTGGCATCAGTATCGATCACTAATCACCCCCTGATAGTTTTTTTGGAAATATATTCAATGTACAGAATTGACCTCTCTACAGATTTATTATAAGTATAGATTTATTTTATTTATTTGTTTCTGGCCAACCAACAATTGTATATACTGATACATTATACATAACAAGAATTCTTATAGCTATGGTTAGTATTACAATTTCTTATAGGTTAGCACCTCATGCCCCAATGACAATAATACGCGTTACATAAACATTGAATTTAAAAAACAGGATTAAAATTATTAAAAACCAAGGAACAATGAACACAATTACAACCGAAATTAGGTAAATACATAAAAACAAAACAAAAAAAAAAAAAAAAAGTCAAAACATTGGAGGTTAAGTTACATCAAGAAAACTTACACAAAAACAAAATTAAACCAATAAACAAAGGAAATAGCAATAAATTACACATTATCAAATGTTATTCTGCGGAACTTGCCAAACGAGTCAAAATGCACATCTATGAGATCGCTGTAACCATTTAGCAGCTTACAGAGCCGTATCAGGAAAGACTTAAGAAACTACAACACAAAATTAATTAAAACTGCTCTGGAGAGAGGTGGATCATTAAGATCGGCAAAAAATGGAATTTCGGGACACAAAACATGGTTGACGTGTCTGCGCGACAGAAATGGTGTTAAACAGCATAGTAGAGATACAATAACCCACATATGTACAGACTTTTACAAAACCTTATACTCAGACTCATCGCGACCCTCTGAACCTATTGATTACCTCTGCACTGATGCTATCCATCCCATCACTAGTGGTGAAATTGATTTAGCTTTAAAAAGCTTAAAATACAACAAGAGCCCTGGAGAAGATGGCATCAGTACTGAGATACTGAAACTATTCAAAAACACATTAATACCCCATATCACTAATCTTTTTAACTCTATTTTGTATTCTGGTCAGATACCAAAGCAATTTGCCCACTCCAATATAATTCTTCTCCATAAAAAAGGTGACAAGTCCGAAATCAATAACTATCGACCCATAAGCCTAATTTCCCATCTGTATAAACTCTTTATTAAAATTGTACATAACCGCATCAGAGGCCAGCTAGACCAGCATCAGCCAGTCGAACAGGCTGGGTTTCGTCCTTCCTTCTCCACAACCGACCATCTGTTTACGCTCAACCAAATAATAGAAAAATATAACGAATACCATAAACCGTTATACCTGGCTTTTGTGGATTACTCTAAGGCTTTTGATAGTCTCAAACACACAGCGATCTTTACATCTTTACGCTCACAAGAAGTAAATGAGACCTATATAAAGCTTTTGGAGTTAGTCTACAGAGCCAGCACAGCTTCGATTAAACTACTTTCCCCTGGCCCACCATTTTATATAGAAAAAGGCGTAAAACAGGGTGATCCGCTCTCCCCTAATCTGTTTACCTGTACACTGGAGGAAGTCTTCAGAAAACTCACTGTGCCGTGGACATCTAAAGGCATCGTCATCGGTAGCAAAAGACTGACCAACTTGCGTTTTGCTGACGACATCGTTCTTTTTGCGTCTACATCAGCAGAGCTACAACAAATGCTCCAAGATCTGAGCAGGGCAAGCCTGGAGGTTGGACTTCAAATGAACATGAGCAAGACACACACAATGACCAACAGCACGAAACGTAGGGTCGAGGTAGATGGGCAAGCTCTACACTATGTCGACGAGTACATCTACTTGGGCCAGTTAGTTTCTTTCGATAACAGGCAAGAGAAGGAAATAGATCGCCGACTCGAGAATGCCTGGAAAAGCTACTGGTCCATGAAACAATACATGAAAGGGGACCTTCCCCTTTCACTCAAACGAAAGTTAGTCGACATGTGTATCTTGCCCGTCCTAACCTACGGTGCGCAAACCTGGTCTCTCACCGAGTGTCAGAAGTCCAGGCTCAAGGTTTGCCAAAGGACAATGGAACGTAGCCTTTTAGGCATTAAACGGACCGATCGCATACGGAATACCGTGATACGTTCCAGAACAGGAGTCGCTGATGTAGGCCAAAAGGCGGCGACATTAAAATGGAACTGGGCCGGACACGTCAGCCGAATGCATCCGGAGAGATGGGCCACTATTATCACCCAGTGGACACCTCAGGATGGACACCGCAGGCGGGGTAGGCCCCGGAAGAGATGGCGTGACGAACTAGACGCCTATCGTCCGGATTGGTGGACACGGTCGAAAGATCGGGAAGAGTGGAAGCGAGATGGGGAGGCCTTTGCCCAGCAGTGGGACACTACAGGCTAGATATAATAATATAATAATGCATGCGTCTATGGTATTTTATCAATTAGCAGTTTTAACAAGTCTGATCTTGTATGCTTTGAGCACTTTTTTGTAAATATTTGACATCAGGAATGGAAATAATAGTTATTTGTTATACAAGAGTGCAAAGTTGCTTTTTAACCGCGGGCTCAATTTTGATGACCGAGCAAGCGAAGGATTCTAAAATTGAAACACGAGCGTAGCGAGTGTTTCAATAATTAGAATCCTGAGCGATAGCGAGGGAATCAAAAGAGCACAAGGTCAAAAATCTTTGCACTCGAGTGCAACACGTAACTTTTCATCCCACCTCATCGAGGAAATTTTTAAACTCAAAAAAAGAAATTGGCACGCACGTCACACATGGCAAATTAAAAATATTGTACCTATTGAAATTGATTTATGCAAAAACTCAGTATAAAAATGTAATGAGGTTTAAAATCGACTTCAAAACAATAAAAAATAATAATTTCATCCCACTTCATCGAGGAAATTACTAAATGCCAAAAAACAAAATGGCGCGCACATATGAATACCTATCAAATTAAAAAGAAATACCTATTAAAGTTCATTTATTTGAAAACTCAGTTTAAAAATGAAACGAGGTTAAAAATCTATGTAAAAACAATAATAAAAATTACTTAATTAATTGAATAATTATTTTAAGCAGTATTTTATTTGTTCAACATGTATTTGTTTGAAAAGTCTTATCAAGATTGTCACAAATGGAGTATTGCACACGATGTTCTAAATTCAAATCACTTTGCCGCTCTAGAGAATAAAAACGGCTTTTACGCTCAGATATCAAAGGGTAAAACTACTCTTTCCGAGATGGTGGGATGAAAAATATATTATTGTATATTTTTACATAACATTTATTTATTAATTTCATACATAATTATCTTAATCAAAAACTTATGTTTAATACTTATCTACTTAATACTAACTTATTCATCTAGTTTTACACATCCTATTATAACTTATTTGAGACATTCAGTTATATAAATGTGGTTGCATTTCCCCAGGATAAAGTAGATACTTTATCTGGTAGCAGCATCCGTTTATCATCATTACTTGACAATGCTATTTTATTTACACATTGTGTAAATATTTAATGTTTTATTGATTTAAACAACACATTTTTTTTGCGGATAACATTACAATTATACAATACGTTTTCATAATCAAGAATATTTAATTTTTTTACAACGGATTTCTTTATGCCTTTTGCTTTTTTTATTGTTTTATCTAACGTTTTAATACAATAAAGTTTTGAGCGCAGTCCTACAAATTCTTTGACAATTTTACCTCCCATTTCATCCTTAAACAATCCTGGAACTTTTTTATTTATAATTGGCAGTTTAAACTCATTATTACAGTCGTAATTGCTGGTATCAAAATATTTTAGAAAATGCATATTGATATCCTTGTAAAGGTCGTAAGTATTTACATTATAAATAAGACTGTCTGTGTCAGTATAGCACAATTCAATTCGGTTACCATAAAAAGGCTTGATGATGGAATAGTGAAAATCATACATATGGCTTTTAGATAACTCCAAAACAGCAAACCCTATGTATATAGGTTTGTCGAGAATAACACGCGAAGGCTTCATTTGTATTGCTACTAGATCATCAGAAAACACAGAAACGCTATGAAAATATGGACTAGCTATCAATTTTTCAGCACAAGTGGTTCTTTGTTCATTATTTTCCAGAGTCTTACCAAAAATGCTATTATTTAATCACTAGCTGTTGCCCGCAACTTCGTCTGCGTGGGCAATATAGAATAGTCAATTATTACGTATGGTGCGTAAGTAATTTTCACAGGAAACAGCTATAATCTATGTCTATATGCTTTGAGTCTGACAAAGCTGTCATTTGTACATTTTCTGCAGCTGCTGCGACTAAGCAGAAGCCAGAAAGTCTGTCAGTCTTACCATGGATATCGTCTTGTGTAGTTGACTGGATTGAAGATAGATAGATAGGTAGTCGCTCCAAGCAAAATATTGGTACTCAAACAGATTCGGTGACTGGAAGCCCAACACCAACATAGTTGGGGAATAGCTGGATGGATGATAAAATGAGTCATCATCATCAGCAGGCGCATAGGGTAGGATAGTTTCACTACTGGGGAGAAACACTTGTATGACTTGTATGAATTGGGGATTTTCTGTGCACTTACTTACTATGGTAAGGCTGACCCCACATTAGGCGTGCGCGATCCTCGGGCGTGTGAGTAGCGCGGGCGTCGCGAGCGCGCTGCGTGAAAGTCGCGTTTTGCTGCCCTGCGGCATGTGTGAAGAGTGCAAGCGACGCGCTCGCGGCGAGCACGCGGCGCTCGAGTTGCGTTCTTACCCCTACGCCCGCTATCCCTGGCGCCCGCTAAACGCCTTAGCAGTTAAACGTCAAGTCGAGCGCGCTGCAAATGCCGCAGGGCAGCAAAACGCGACGCTCACGCAGCGTGCTCGCGACGCACGCGCTACTCACACGCCCGAGGATCGCGCACGCCTAATGTGGGGTTAGGTCTAAACCGGGAGGGACTCCACCGAAATGTTTGCATTAGTTCACGGATAGGCAAAATGTACGTATCTGTGAGAGTCCACTTCATGTGTTCGTACTTGAACCCTGCAGTTTTGCCAAGATTTTCAAAATGTACGCTCGCAATTTGTCATTTCTTGGTGGAGCCAGCAAATCAAAAGAAACAGAAGTGTTGTATACTGTGAGTTACTACCGCTCACCGGGAAAATTTCGCTCTTGCGGAGGACGTTTATATACCATATTTTGTGTCACACGTAAACAGGACGATAGTAAGTATCCACCGAAACACTTTCAAAGATCTGATGAACGAACAAATCAGACCTCAGTTGGTCACCTGGGGCCAATCAGAGCTCTATGAAGCGATCATACGCTTTGGCTCCTACTGTTATTGTGGTTTCTGAAAATGTATTCACCTCATTCAACGATGAATGTAATTCTGATGGTACTATTAAGAACACTTGCTTAGCGCAAAAGCTGACGTTGGCAGGCCGACTCTTTTGACTTCTCGAATAGGATACCATTGGTTTTTGTGCAATGCACACCTGCAATGCATGCTGGATTAGGATAGGATATAGGTGGATAGGATTTGCAGCAGAGAACAATTCTGTCTTTGTAATTGAATGACATCAAACGTAGTTTTATATAAAAGGTGTTTTTTTAGACTTGGCTCGGGTCTTACTGAGACTGTTCGTAATCGTGAACAGTGTATTTGCGATCAGAAGTTGAAAGCAAGCATGTCTCTGGTATGCGACGCGTAATTTGTACGTTTCCAGACGCATAAAGCATTTTACGTGTGTATGGTATTAAATCGAGAAAGCTCCCATTTCTTATCTGCACTTTGTATCTGGGCTTGTTTTTATTAAAGCTACAGAAGCCTACATTACCTACCTCACGCTTAGCAGCGCTTGCGAGAAACAGATCTTCCTTTCTTCTAGGATTAAGTTTACATATTTTGCATCAGAAAAAATAATTAAGGTCTACTTAATACTACTCACTCAAAGTAATTTGTTTTAAGGCCACCACATTAGTGGAAGATAAGCTAAACTATGTTTATGAAAAAATCCTGATATGAACTCCATCTGTAAGTTTAAATGATAATTAATTGTTCCACTAAAGTCATCATTTTTGACATAATGTTCAAAAAATAATTAAGATGGCACCGTTTTAAATTTGGCTGAGAACTATTAATTTTCCTTTCATCAAGGTAATAATTATAGTTGGATTTTGATGTGGTACGGCAAACTGACAAACACTATTGAAATGTCTATAGAAAAATTACACTACGTGTTAAAATATGGTGAATTACGGAAAATACACAACTCCATCTGTTGAAATAATAATCCTCTATAAAGAATGTATGGTAATTAAGGCGATTATCACACTGCCCCGCATGATGCAGCGTAGTGCGTGGATGCGTTTTTTTCCGTTGTATGGAAATATCTCCGTTTGTATGGAAAACACGCATAGTCCAACACACTGAAAATGCATCCACGCGCGTTCATGCGGATCACGCACATACATGCGGAGAAAAACGCACCCCCGCGCGTAGGTGCGGGGCGAGACGCAAGGTATGGCACACTGCATCCCGCAGTGACGCGCGTGATTTTGAATGGGCGTGACGTGTATGTTTGAAAATGGAACTCGATGAGAGCCGCCGTGCGTGAATTAACAAAACGCAACTACGCGCGTGAGTGCGCGAAAAACCCGCACGATGATGCAGATCTGCACTCCCGCAGGAACGCGCGTAGGTGCGTCGACACGCAAGATGCAGCGTGATGCGGGGCAGTGTGAAGATCCCCTAATTGTCATTTACCACCTCGCTCTTTTGACAAATTTGATGTATTTTTACCACAGATGGAGCTACTTTAACCTTGGCTAAACAAAATTTTCATATTTTTTTTTCTTCCGAAGTTACTTATAAAGGTGTGATTTTCTGTGTAAAGATTAATAATAGGCCGAACAACTAATATAAGTACAACATTCAAATGTACAGTTTTGACAAACAGATTGCGTGTCGTAATATTTTACATCTTGAATTCACAAAATTAATCATATCTTTTGATAGAGTGAATCGATTTCGATGAAACAAAAACTAAGTAATACCCCAAGTTACGTAGAATTTTTGTATATAAGCATTGTCTGCATTGAATTCGTAGATTTTACGTGAATCCCGAACAAACAAACAGATAAACAGACAAACAGACAAAAATGTCAAAAATGATGGAAATGGGTTCTGTTAGTTATCCTTTAACATGCCGGCTATTTTTTTTGTCAATTTCTTCAATGTACAAAAATTACTTTTCTACAGATTTATTATATGTATAGATTTGAAAAAATCTTGTTCAAACGTTGATTCTGCTTTTTGTCGTAGTTGAGTGTTAAGATCGATGTACTGTTTTAAAAAACAGCTTTGTTTAAAAACAATTGCTCGGTGAACCCTTTTCAACACCAATCCATAACATGTTTACCGACTCCCAGGTAAGCCAGGCACAACTCGACCTATTATAGCTGAATTTACTACTGTGCAGACCAAAAACATGATGCTAACCTCGGTGCGCAGTTTTAATAAAAAGCAACCCAAAGAGGCCCGTCTCAGCACCAAAACCATCGGTTTACCTGGCGATCGCCGTCCGATTTATGTCGGAGAGTACCTCCCTGCCAGCTCGAGGAAGCTCTTTTTTGCTGCAAGAGAATTTGCGAAGCTTAAGGAGTTTAAGTTCTGCTGGACGGCAAATGGAAATATCCTACTGCGAAAAGAAGAGGGAGCCAAACACATCCTGATCAAATCAGAGCAGACACTACGAGACCTAGCAGAAGCGAATCAATGACTACTAATCGTCAATGTAATGGTTGTGTCAATAACAGAATACACTATATCCCTAAGTTTGTCACTTTATATAGGTATCATATCTTACTCATATTTTATTAATTATTTAATTAGCATGTTTAAAATAACTGTTATTTGTGTCTCTGTTTGCTTAATGAGATGTAATTACTATAACAGACTCCATTTGCACACTCACAACTTACATTACACTCACTCGTCAAACATAAACAATAAAAAACTCACATCTTCACCCTTCAAACACATATCTTCATCACTAATACTAGACATAACACCAGCTTACTTATACATTTTCATCACAATCTGTACAACACAAACCAATTATTTACCTATCACACCACTCGTTTTTGTATTAAAAGACAATTTTACGTTGCGGCTGCGACAATACCGAACACGGTTTAATATGCGCATCCCACTATGTTGTAAGATATTTATATTATATTAATGGCTCATCATATAAGTACACTTGAATCAGAATTGGATGCTTATCATGTATCAAAATCGTACAAAATTCCGGTGGGTGAATGCTCAAGTAAAATAAACTCTTCGCAAAAGCACTTAACAATACTGTACCTCAATATTCGCAGTCTAAACAAAAATTTTGACAACTTTTTAGCCTTTTTACACCTTTTCAAAACAGATTGTGATATTATAATTTTGACAGAGTGCTGGCTAAGAACTGCCGTAATTCCCAGTATGAATGGCTATAATGTACATTTGACAAAAAATACAAGAAACCAAAACGACGGGATTGTTATATATACAAAATCTTCTTTGCATTGCACAGTCTTGGAACCTGAGATTGTGGATTCAAATTGCTTGCTTTGTAAGGTTGACGACAAAGTTGCCATTGTAGCCCTATATAGATCCCCCTCACATACTAATATTGATAAATTTCTAAACAGTTTGGATTCAATTTTACTACCCTTAACAAAATTCCATCATGTAGCCTTGGTCGGCGACATTAATATTGATATTAAATCCAACAACAAAGACAGACATTCAAATGAATACCTCACTTTTGCGGCCTCTCACGGATTATTACCAGCACACCTATATCCTACAAGAGTAAACAACTGCTTAGATCACGTCTTTTTTAAAACAAAACAGCCAGGCACGACAATAGTGATAGATTCACCTATTACTGACCACCTACCAGTATTTCTGTGCATTAACGTAGATGAGCCTAGGCCCAAACCTACCTGTACTACTAAAATTGTTGACGTAACAAGCATCCAAAAAGAGATCGAAATTACAGATTTCTATCCAATACTCCTTGCAAATGATGCAAATGAGGCAGCTGACATCTTAACGTCCTTATTGACTCAAATTATTAATAAACACACTCGCTTCTCCAAAGTCCCAAAAAAGAATAGGAACATAAAGCCATGGATTACTCCCGGTTTACTCCGCTGCATCCGCAACAGGGATAAAATGCATCAAATTTTAAGAACACAAACGGAAAATGCTATCTTAAAAATAACATATGCTCGTTATCGCAATTTTTGTAATTCTCTGTTACGGAAACTAAAAATAAACTATGAAAAATCTGAATTCACGAAAAGAAAAAACAATTCTAAAGCTACCTGGGACCTAATAAAAACGATAACACACGCAAAATCTGTATCATCACCACCGACAGAACTTCTACGCATTGATGCAGATGAAAATAAATCAGCAAATATGGTTAACAGCTATTTTGTAAACCTGGGGAAAGACTTAGCGACAAAAATACTACAGCATAATACAAATCTATCAACCTACTCTAGTCTGGAAACAACATGTAACTCCATATGCATTTTAGAAACCGACAACTCTGAAGTTGAGCGAATCATTGTCAATCTGAAATCAGGCTCTGCTGCAGGGATTGATGGTATTTCTGGAAATCTTCTAAAATTGACTCGCAAAATCCTAGTCCCGTATATCACCCACATCTGCAATCTCGCGATCTCCACCGGCGTTTTCCCTGATGCTTTCAAAACAGCGTTAGTTCACCCTATTCACAAGGGGGGGAGCAGGGACGGTGTCGGCAACTATAGGCCTATATCCATATTACCAAGTATTTCGAAAATTTTAGAAAAAATACTGAACAATCGTTTGCTTACTTACCTCCATGCAAATAACCTTCTATCTGATAACCAATATGGTTTCAGGACTGGCATTTCTACAGAAGATGCGGTAATTGCCTTCTCTGAAAGGGTAACTAAGCTAATGGACGATAAACAAAGGTGTCTTGGTATATTTCTGGATATATCGAAAGCTTTCGACTCTGTCCCTGCGCCCATACTCTTATCAAAATTGGAGCACATGGGGATACGTGGTGTTGCACTGGATATTTTTACTAGTTATCTTAAAAATCGATACCAGCTTGTTAAGATAGGTGAGGTTACGAGTGACAAAGCCAAAATTGAATACGGCGTTCCACAAGGAAGCATTTTAGGCCCTACTTTGTTCCTTATCTATATAAACGATCTGTGTTCGCTCCCTTTAACTAACTGTTCGGTGTTTACCTATGCTGATGATACAGCTTTACTTCTTCATGGCAAGACTTGGAGGCATTTAGGCATTAGATATGGTCATGAATTGGCTAAATAAGAACTTGCTAACCATGAATGCAGATAAGTCAAAGCTAGTTTATTTTTCTCTAAGCAATCGATCTCAGCCTAATACATCACTTGCCATTCAAGCCCACGTCTGTCCTATGCACCAAATACGTTCTTCCTGTACGTGCCCTTTTCTGACACTCACACCTTGCATAAAATACCTGGGAGTGCTAATTGATAAACACCTCAATTGGTATAACCACATAGAGAACTTAGTGGCTCGAACACGAAAGCTCATATATATTTTCAAAAAGCTTCGCTGTTCGGCTGACACAGATACACTTATGTTGGTATATTTCTCACTTTGCCAATCTCTTCTCTTGTATTGTCTGCCAGTATGGGGTGGCGCTTGCAAGACATACTTTCTGAAATTAGAGAGAGTACAGAGGGCAGTTCTTAAAGTTATGTTTTGCAAGCCCTTCAGATATCCCACAGTGGAACTTTACAGGGAATGCAAGGTACTGTCAGTGAGAAGGTTATATGTGCTACAATGTATATTACGAAAGCATCGTTTGCCTGTCCAAATAAGTTTTAAACGTCGCGCAGATATTGTTTTTCCACCAGTAAGGCATAATAGCACTTTCGCAGAACATCAATTTACCTATCTCAGTTGTAAACTGTACAACAAAATAAATAGAGCTCTCCAGATCCACAAGCTAAACTATCATGTATGCAAAAATACTGTGAAAAAGTGGTTGATGGGACAAACTTATGACGAAACAGAAAAATTGCTTGTTACCCAAATTTAAAAAGACTACATACTCACACACGCATATAAACATTCTTAGACACATATTCTAACCTTCACACACAAACACGAACACACACACACACACATACACTTCACACCACACCACACACACAAACCCTTACACACTACATCACATACACATACTCCTTTTGTATGACTAGTGAGCATTTTTTACTATTTTTACTATTAAGAAAGCTAGTTTTAAATTGTCATCTTTTTCACCTTTAGCTTAACTTAAGAAGGAATCACTGACTCCCAAGTCACGGGCTATAAACCTAGTTTGGGAGCCAGGAGACCTACTATTCTTGTCACCAACTTTTTGGAAATAAATAATTTATTTATTTTATTTATTTATTATTTAAAAAAAAATGCTTGCAGCATCATTTTTTTTTAAATGTACGTAATGAATAACGTAGTGGTATTTGTCATACAAATTCGGTATTAATTTTTTATTCTTACCACCCGGTGGAACAAATTTTTCTGGACAAAATGGAAAGTCATTATAAGCATTCAATTGAAAGATCAAAGCCTTATCTCAGAAATTAAACAAGGATCGTGGAGATATAAAAGGATTTATTTCGACACAACTGATCTGTACAATCGTTCAAAATGAAGTGACCATCTTTTCAATGTCAAAATGACAGCTAAACATCTGTCATAGTGTTGCCATAGCTAACTCATATTCGGTATTCAAATATAATCGGATATATTCTACTAATGTCAACTAAAGCTACTAAATCAAATATTTATACTCTATACACTTTGCGCAATATTTTGTGACAATACCCACGTCTTAAGTAATTAACCTTACAGTTCGGCCATCCTATACAAAGTGAGTCCTCTCACTTGCACCGTGTAGACTATGACGAGTAAATAATCAACTTAAGTAATAAATAACAATAAATAAAACATTGTAAACACTCATTCATTCGAAAACTAAATTAACAACAATTTTTATTAAATAGCTATTCACAATCAAGTAATCAATTCAAAATATCTTGACTTCATCTTAACACACTCTGGACTTGCTAATTACAATTCGGCTACCTATGTATTAATAACTGATTATAGCACTTGGATATTACAATCTATTAAAAGTATCACAATTCAATTTTAGTTCAAGTTCTCATCGAAATCTTATTCTATCTTATCTCATATAAACATTGGTTATATCTTAACCACAATTCAAATGCATTATCTATTCTCTCATTCTCTATTTCTTGCACAATCTGTCAAAATCTATGGTCATCTGTGCGGCACCGTTATCTTGGCACCATTCAATGTCTGCACTGACCGTCACTGACAGATTGCACTCGCATCATCTAATCTTATTCACTATCTTGCAATTATCTGTGCGACTTCGGTTCTTCGAAGCCATTCTGTATCTGCACTAATTGCTCATCAGACAACATCCTTAATAATGACACGTCTCTTTTGTTGGTAATTTAATTTATAATCGACCAAGAACTATCAAATTATTCTGTAAAGTATCTGTTTCAAGAATCACTCTTTATCTACCTCTACATGTGTGTCATCACTCTGTTCACTATCCGTACTTTCACTACCATAACCTTTAAAATTCATCCAGGGGTGAATTTTATCCAACGCAACGACATTTTCGTATCTCTTTTTACCTCTTCTCGTCAATGAAAATGAAAATGAAATATTTATTTGTAAACATAGGTTTAAAAAGGTGGTTCAATGTCATTATAATATTAGTCCATTTATGTCTTGCATTGAAGCGTACAAATACATGCATTTTATGTCATCATTATTAATTTGTCATTATTAATTCAAAGTCAATATAATTAATTTGTCATATTAATACAAAGTCAATATTATTAATTTTTTACAATAAATTGATTATGTTTGGTATCTGTCATTTAGATATTCGTTAATTGAGTAATAGCATTTTGTAACTAAGAATTCATATAAACGTTTTTTGAATAAATCTTTATTTTCGATATTTAAAATATGCTTCGGTAGTTTATTATAGATCTTGGGTGCCATACCTAACAGATTTTTACTAAATAGAGCCTTTTTGTGGCGTGTTGTACAGATCATATTTTTGCAGCGTATGCTCTTTGGGTGGCTATAAAGATGTATATTTTCTTTGACAAAGCTGGTTACTTCATATATATAAAGACATGGAAGTGTCAGTAATTTAAGTTTTTGAAAATGTGGCTTACAGCTATCGGTGCTTTGTATACCACATATTGCTCTTATGCATTTTTTCTGTGCTTTAAATGCCATTTCTCTGTCAGGTGAGTTCCCCCAAAATATGAGACCATAGCGCAGAGTTGATGACACATATCCGTGGTACGCCATTAAAAGAGTTGCCTGATTTGAAACCATAGGAGAGAGACTATAGGAACACTGGCTTAGTTTTTTGCATACTTTTTCAATATGTACTTTCCAGTTCATGTTTCTATCAATCCAGATGCCTAAGAATTTTGTGTGATCAGTGTCCCGAATACTTTTGTTACCATATCTAACATCTAGTTTTTTATTTCTGGTTCTTTGTTCAAATGAAATAAAATTTGTTTTTTCTATATTAATTTTTAGATTATTTTCAATTAGCCAGTTTATTACGTTTTTAACATCATCGTTTATCTCTTTTTCGAATGTCTCATCACTTTGACTCTTAAATAATATCGTGCTGTCGTCTGCAAATAATATACTTGGATTATTAATAATTTTAGGCATGTCATTAATATATACAGTCGACTCTCGTTAATTCAAACCTGCGATAATTCGAACCTCTCTTTAATTCAAAGTTATCACAAGTTCCCTACAAAATCTCTTAATATTTCGAACTAAATCAATACATTTTTATGCTCTTGGTAATTCAAACAAAAAAATCATTGCTATATAACAAAATGACGCGTTATTTCGAATTCCTAGGCGTCCAACACTCGACAATTCAAAGTTGCAGAGAGAAAGAGGCGGAAAGATTCTAAGTCAGGAGTCAGAGAGCAGTCTGAGTAGCAGCAATCTGCTTTGACGTAAATCAGTATGACAGAGTTGTTTCGAAAGATTAATTAATTCATATTATGAATACATGTAGTTATGTACCTACGTACACAAATGTGTCTTGAAACTTTTGACATTGTTATCTATCTATGTACTATGAAAAGTAATGGTGCAAGAACGCCACCCTGTGGTACCCCGAATAAGCATGTACGAGGTTCAGAAGTATATGTAATCTCTGTTCTTGTAAAGGGGTTGATTTTATTTATAGATACAAATTGTTGCCGATTCGTAAGATACGATTTAATTAATTCCAAGATGTTGCCTCTAATGCCATATTTTTCCAACTTATTTAGTAGTAAATAATGGCTAACGTGGTCAAAGGCCTTTGACATATTTTATTTTTATTTTATTTTTATTTTATTACATAGGAACAGCAAACAGCCAGAATATACAATATACAGCAGAAATAAAAACATGCATAATTAAAATTAACAATATTCTAGCCCACAACACTGTTCACAAATAAACAAAAATATAAAAAACATAAAAATACGCTAGGATAACTTACACTAGGTACAAATTAACTTAAGAAGGTACTTAATTATACTTATCTCTCTATACACTTAAATACTAAAACATCTAGACATGTGAAAACTAAGCTCTGCGGGCAATATCTAGCTAGAGGAGAGTTCCTTAAGAATAAGTCCCTTGAACCTATTGAGAGAGCATGCAACATATCTAGAGATGTAAAGTGACCGTCACGTTATATGTGACCGATTAATCTGACCGAGCATATTGGACATTTATCCAATTTGACCGGTCACTTATGGTCATTTATTGTCAGCAACGTCAGAATCGTTTTTTTTGTATATAAATAGAATTTATTAGAAATAAACGTTTTTTCTTTCTTTATTTTATAAAACTTTAAAGTTTTAGAATCATCGAAGCTAACCAAATTTCATTCATCGATCTTTAAGATAAGATTTCGCCCGGCGAGAGATGTCGTGCGGTGTTCCGCAGGGGTCGGTTCTGGGGCGGCTCTTGTGGAACATCGGCTACGATTAGGTGCTGCGCGCCGACCTCCCTAGCGGCGTCAGCGTGGTCTGCTACGCTGACGACACGCTGGTTCTGGCACAAGGGAGGTCGCACCAGGAGGCGGGCGATATAATGACGCGCGGGGTTGCGATGATCATCGAGAGGATCTAGCTGCTGGGCCTGGAGGTGACCTTGCACAAATCCGAGGCCATGTGCTTTCATGGGCTTCGGAACGCGCCACCTTCAGGCTCCCAAGTCACGGTGGGGGGTGGGGGTTTCCATCGGCGTCGAGAGAGCGATGAAGTACCTAGGACTCGTCCTCGACAGCCGACAACTTCGTTGAGCATTTCCGACGTTTGGGCCCCAAACTGGAGAAGGCGAAGGAAGGTGCTGCCTTCAAACGGCTCCTGCCCAATCTGGGAGGCCCAAAGGCTCCCTGCCGTAAACTCTACGCGGGGGTCATGCGGTCCATGGCCCTTTACGGGGCCCCGGTATGGGCACGTTCGGTACGGCCGCGGGCTGTACACTACCGGAACGTGCCCCAAAAGGTAATAGCCATTAGGCTAATCCGGGGGTACGATCTCCCGCGAAGCAGCTGGCCTACTTGCTGGACTGCCACCGTGGGATCTGGAGGCGAGAGTCTTCTTGCGCCTGTACGACTGGCGCGAGGAGACACTGCGCCGGGGGGAAACTCCGCTGCCGCGGCAAGTTGTCGCGCAGCGGGCGGAACTCCGGCGCGATCTCATGGTGGCCTGAAGGGAGCGACTGTCGCAACCCAGTGCAGGGCACGCCACCATCGTGGCGGTAAGTCCCCTCTTTGAGGTGTGGCTCGGGAGGAGTCATGGCGCCCTCACGTACCGCATGACGCAGGTCCTCACCGGACACGGTTGTTTCGGGAGGTACCTGCACCGAATCGGTCGTGAGGAGGCGCGCGGGTGTCACCACTGTGCGGACAGCCCCGAGGACACGGTGGACCACACAGTCCAGGTGTGCCCCGCATGGGAAGGGCACCGCCGGGTCCTCGTCGAGGCTTTAGGCTGCGGCGACCTCTCGCGTCCGGCCCTGATCCAGGCCATGGTCCGGGGCGAGAGGGAATGGGATGCCGTCACCTCCTTCTGCGAAGCAATCATGCTCGAGAAGGAGGAGGCGGAACGCCAGAGAGTTCGCACCTCTCATCCCAGCCGCCGTGCTGGACCAGGTAGACACCACGGGCGCCGGGTGTCGCGAGATGACTCCGCGCGACGGCGCGCGTTGCTCCACGCGCTCCTCAAAGAGATGTCAGCAACCCCAGAGGTGCCCAGTTGGGCCAAGGCCTGCCGGGGCTGCGGGTTGTTCGAAAGAGTTACCGCGGCTCTGGTACATAAAAGGCCTACGACGGAACACGACGGGCCCCTCCCGCTGTGGGTTAGCAGCGGTGAGGGAGTGTCAGACTCTTACTGACTAAGTCATTTGATGATTTTTAACGTCGATAAAAAAAAAAAAAGATTTCGCCGACACTCTATGATTAATGATTTGTCAGTATACATCAATAAAAATAAATACGTACTTGAGAGTCTATCTTTTTAAAAGGTTATCTATGCACTATGTTGGTTTAGAAAGGCAATAGGTATTATTTCACATGTTTTTAATTTGCTTGAGACGAAAATAATAACTGTACCAAGTAAAAAATACTTATTTAATATACCTGACCAGTCTGACAATAAATGTCCAATGTGACCGGTCATTTAATATTAAATGACGGTCACTTATCGTATGTGACCGTCAGTTTACAACACTAGACATATCCATAAATAATGCAACAACAGGAGTTCTATTGTCCATATTAGTCAATACGTGTTCAACAAGCGCATATATAGCAGAGTTAATACTTTTATTTTTTCTGAAACCGTATTGTTCTTTGGTTAGGATTTTGTTGGTTTCAAGAAAGGAATATATATTTTTATGGAGTATTTTTTCAAAAATTTTAGAAAAGACAGGAATGAGTGCTATAGGTCTATAGTTGCTTGGGTCTCGCTTGTCTTCTTTTTTGAACAAGGGTTTAATTACTGAAGTTTTTAGTCGTTCTGGAAATACACCTTTCTCAATACAATTGTTAATAATGTGGCATAGTATCGGTGCAATGGTGGTCGCTGTAGCTTTAATAACTTTAGTGATTATATCATCATAACCAGCACTATTGGTATTTTTGAGAGAGTTAATTATTTTAATAATGTCAAATGGGATTGTGGGTGTCATGAATATTGAATTAGAATTTGTATTTAATGTCAATAAATTTTGGTCAATGTCATTCTCAGATTGAATTTGATTTATAAAATAGTCATTGAATGATTTCGCTATTTGTTCTGGTCTGTTTATAATGTCATTGTCTATCGCTATGCTGTCTATTCCTTCTCTTGGGTGGTTTGTTTTCTCTTTATTTATTATCCTCCACGTCATAAAATGACTATTTTGTGCTTTTTGTGTTTGTTTGACAATGTGTTTTAATCTATACGTGTATGTTTTTAGTTTATTTTTGTTCTCTAGGTTGGGTGACTTTCGATATTCCCATAACATGTCCCTTTTACGTTTGGCACATTTTTTGAGTCCCTTTGTTATCCACTTTGGTCTTTTAATGGCAGAAACTTTTACTTTATTAATGGGAAAACATAAGTCATAGAATAATTTGTACAGGTCATGGAACTCATTAAATGCGTTATTGGGATCGGAACACATAAAGACGTCATGAAACGTCAAATTTTGAATGCATTCTTTGAACTTTCTAATATTTTCGTCACTATAATCGCGTGAGATAGCGTGCATGTTTTTTTGACACGACATTTTAACAGTTGTGCTGTGTGGTCTGATAGAGCTAATTCTTTAACCTCACATCGGCTGCCTCTTATATTATGGACAATGTTGTCAATGCACGTCCCACTGCTAAGACGTGTCGGCAATCGAGTACCCATAATCAAATTATAGCTGCACAATATATTTTGGAAAGTGGAAGAGGTTCTATTATTTTTGCAAATATCTATATTAAAATCTCCACATAGTACGATCTTATTGTTATGTTTAAGACAAATTTCTTTTAGCATCATATCCAGATTATCAAAAAACGTTAATATTTTATTCTTGTTGTTATTCGGCGGTCTATATATGCAGATAATTATAATCGAGTGGTAAGAAAGTTTTATTGCACAACATTCTATTAGATGAGGTATAGTCCATTTTTTAACATTAATAACTTCAAATTTATGAGTGTTTTTGACTAAAATACATGAGCCTCCATTTCTATCAGTTCTAGCGTAACATGTTGCAAGTAAATAATTTGTGACATGCAGGTGCTGATAGTCCTCTTTTTTCATGTTGTGTTCTGTTATACAAAGAATGTCTATTGTTTTACCTTCTTCAGATAGTTCATTTAGATGTACACATAATAGATCTGCTTTATTTATTAAACCATTGATATTTTGATGCATTACGTAAATATGATTAAATACGAAAAAGATCACGATTACCGGAGATGTGATCTTCAGGCTTCTTATTATATATGTTGCTCTGTTCAAATATATTTAAATCATATTGTATATTACACAGAATCCGATTGTGGATGGTTCGCATTCCGTAATTCGTGATCCTTCCAGTATTGTAGGAGAACATGTCAAGCGATAAATCGTAATTGCTATCAAAGAAGTAACCGTATTCATTATTTTGTATATCTAAATTTAGGAGATTATTAAATAATTAAACTTTGAAGTTGTATATTGGAGCACCTGTAACATAGGTGGCTGCACAGATAATTACATTTGTATGTTTTACTGTTTGCAAGGAAGTTCTAATTTTGTTTATTATATTAATGTAGTTTCCCTCCTCTTTGATATCAAAATCAAAATCAAAATCAAAAGTCATTTATTCAAAGTAGGCTGAAAATCAGCACTTTTCGAACGTCGATTTACAAAAGACAGCCCCCAAAACGCCCGCCCTTCACCACTTCCTATGTGTTTTTGCTGGGAAGAAGAAGTGGTGGAACAAACTCCCCAGCAACACAATTCTGTCTGTATGGTTTGATGAACCGTATACAAATATTAAAATATCACTATACAACATTGTATACATAAATTTGTATATAAAATCAATTCAAATAGTTAATCATGTTGGCTAGTACACACCTTACCCATACCTATTACTCAAGCAGTTACAAAAGAAATGTATTAAAAATGAGTGAAAAATATAAAAAATATAATGCCTCCATTCAGTGAAGATAGATATAGTTTAGGGCGTACCCACCGACATGTCAAACAGTTTTTATGAAAAAAATTTAATAAATAACAACATAAACAATGAAAACGGTGAACTAGGACTACCGTTCAAACCAAAAGTCATATACATTAGGTATATTACGGGTGTACAAATATGTAGTCAGCAAGACGACCTGGTACCACAAGCAGCACCCGTTCACGAGCATAACGCGAGGATCAGCCATCGCCCCCCTCGCACATTTTTGAGGGAGGGAGGCAACCCGACCACCGACGCTACCGCAAGCAATACCGTCTAAGGGAGCATGACGACTTGCAGCTACACGACAAACGAGTTAATACTAATAGATTCGCAGTCGCTAGTAAACCATATACAAAATTGAGGAACAACTCATCGTAAAAACAGAACGATGATGGTTATTGTCAGTATACATAAAAATAAAAAAATGTCACGTATAAAATAATATAAATCACATCAACTTATAATGATAACTTTTGAAGCTGTCCAGTGTTTAACATGAGGACCAACTATTCTTATCGTTTATGTAGTCATTAACTGTATAATAAGCTTTCTTCGACAGAATAGATTTGACCTGTACTTTAAATTTATCAAAAGGCAATTCTAAAAACGACTGAGGAAGTTTATTATAAAATCGAATACCAAGCCCCATAAATGTTCCATGTACCTTGTGAAGCCTGTGAATGGGTACGCACAGTTTATGCTTGTTCCTAGTGTTGATACTGTGGACATCACTTTTCTTGGTGTAGTGATGAATATTCTGCCTAATGTATAATATGTTAGCAAGGATGAATTGCGATGCCACAGTAAGGATACCTATTTCTTTAAAAAGTTCCCTTAAGGAATGCTTGCTACCTAACTTATATATTGCACGAACAGCTCGTTTCTGTAATACGAAAATGTTTTCAATATCTGCAGCTTTGCCCCACAGTAGAATACCGTAGGACATAACGCTATGAAAGTAACTAAAATAGACTAGTCGAGCTGTGTCTACGTCAGTGAATTGTCTTACTTTTCTGACGGCGTAGGCAGCAGAACTAAGCCTGCCCGCGAGGCTAGATATATGTGAGCCCCACTGTAGCTTAGCATCAACTGTTATTCCCAGAAACACTGTTGACTTCACAGTTTCAAGAACTTCATTATTTAGGATAATATTAGGTCCTAAGTGTTTTACGTTAGGCAAGGTGAACTTAACACATTTGGTTTTTTTAGCATTAAGAACTAAATTATTTGTTGTAAACCAGTGCGTAACTAAGGAGAGTGCATTGTTCACGTCATCAAATTGCTCTCTATTCCTATCAACTTTAAGAATGAGAGATGTATCATCTGCAAATAATACTACATCACATATATTTTTCAAATGGAATGGTAAATCATTTATATACACTAAGAATAAGAAAGGACCTAGAATAGAACCCTGCGGCACGCCTAATTGAACTGGTAGGCCTGAAGATTTGACACCGTTGATGTCTACGCATTGCAATCTATGATTTAAATATGATTCTATGACGTTTAAAGCTCCGTTTTAAACGCCGTAATAACGTAATTTGCGTCAAAGTGTGTCATGTTGAACGCAATCAAAAGCTTTGGAGAGGTCGCAAAAGACTCCAATTGCGTTTTGAGAGTTTTCCCACGCATTAAAAATATGTTTTAAAAGAGCAACACCAGCATCAGTAGTCGAACGACCTCTAGTAAAGCCATACTGTTCGCTATGGAGGAGGCAATTTACATTAAAATAACTGAGCAACTGCTTGAGTATTAACTTTTCAAATATTTTACTAAACGCAGGTAGAATTGAAATTGGTCTAAAATTACCAATATCCGACTTGGTTCCTGATTTAAACAAGGGAACGACTTTACTTTGTTTCATGAGGTCGGGAAATACACCAGCATCAACGCATTTATTGAATGTAACAGCTAGATAGGGGGCAACAATGTCAATGATATTACTTAAAAGTTTAGTGGAAATACCCCAGTAATCACCGGTGTTTTTTGACTTAAGGGTTTTGAAGACATTGATGACGTCATGCGGCGTTACATGCTTAAACTTGAACAAGAAGTCACACTTGGGTACACTACTACGCAAAAGCTTCTCAGCATCAGTCGAAGAAGAATTTAAGGAGCGAGTTGTAGCTATGGGTATATCGGCAAAGAACTCGTTAAAGGCTTTTGCTACGTCGTCCGCATGACTAACAAGTTTGTTATCGACTAGGATCTCAAACTTCTTTTCATGACTGACCGATTTACCAGTTTCGTTATTTATTATTTTTCATGTAGTTTTAACTTTGTTATTAGACTTTTTAATTGTGTCGCTTATGAATTTAGATTTTGCCATATTACAAACCTTTTTGAATAATTTAGAATATTGCTTAACATAACTAACAAACGCATCATCAAATTGATACGTCTTTATTTCATATAGCTCATACAGCCTCGCTCTACTTTTATAAATACCTGTCGTGGCCCATTGATTAAAGTTAGCCGAGGTACTTTTAATTTCCAAAGTTTTAGTTTTAAATGTAGAATCAAATTCTTTCTGAACAATACTGAAAAGTGATCCATAGATGGCATTAGGATCCTCGTTGTTAATAATATTGGGATTTATTTTTTTAGCTACATTACATTTAAATCTGTTACAACGACTAGCTGAATGGGGCCTGCATTCAATTTTAAGTAGACTCGTATGGATAACCATGGGAAAACTCACTTTTTGGCCACAGTGGCCAGACGTGAGGTCGTTGAAGACTAAATTATTATTTGATTCATCGGAATCGGTAAATATATTATCGAGGCAAGTAGAAGAAGAAGCCGTTATTCTCGTTGGTTCATAAAATAAATTCACTAAATTGAAAGACTTAAATAAGTTCAAAATTCTAGTAGTTAATGGCGAGGCCTCCAAGATATTAACATTGAAATCACCACATACAATTTTACATTTGTGATTTGATTTTAATTTATTAAGTGAATCTTCAATTACCGATTCGAACATATTGAAATCTCCTTGGGGGGGGCGGTAAACGCAGATTATAATATAACGCTCAAGTTCCACACAGGACAACTCTATAGTGCGCTCGATAGAAAGTTTAACTATATCCAGGCGTTGTTTACATTTTAAATTATTTGAAACTAGAATCAAGGAGCCGCCTCGAATAGCCTTACTTCTTACAAACGCACTTTGTATTGTGTAATTGTTATCATTAATAAACAATAACTCATGCTCTTTTAACCAATGTTCAGTTAGACACAAAACATGAACATTATGGGTTTCCATAAATAAACTTAATTCTAATTCTTTGCCAGACAGGCCCTGCATGTTTTGATGTACAACATTCAATACATGCGGTCCATCCTTTGTCGCGCCTAATAGTTTAAGCTACTGGGCGTATCAACAATTATGTTAGTAGTACTACTAACAATATCCGTAGGTATGTTATAAGTACCAGTGTCAATGTGTATATTATATGCTAAAAGATTAGCAATATGTCTTCTACAGCTAGGTGGCAAATACATAGAGTATTCTGTTAATTTAAATCTACTTGTAAATTGGTTTATATCAAAAAATAAAATCGCATTATCAAGACGACATGTCCTATTATAAATTAACATATTTAAATCAAATATGTGCCTATTTTGTTCCATTGATAAACTGTCAGAATAAGGCAAAGCACACAGTATGAATTTGATTTTTTTAAGTTTCATTTAAATGTGTCATCAAAGAAACACATTCTAATATGTCTTTCTTTGTAACAGCAAGGCTATCCCCATAAAGCAATATAACAGTTGAAATGGGATTAAGCTGTGATGATTTAATATTTCTAATTAAGTGGCTAAAACTGGCACCAGGTACACAATGATTAATTACCTTATGATGCGAACACTGATTAAAAATGCTACCAAAACCTTGACCAAAATGATCTGAAAATATGTAATTAATATTTTTATTTAAATTAATATTTGCAATGGAGTCGCTGGAATCTACTACTATCTTCTTCTCCAATAAAAAGTATACAGTAGTCGTTTAGAGTGAAGTCTTGTAGTTTTGTTTCAATGTCGCTTAAAAGTTCTCCTGCATTGCTGTTGGTCCTGATGTAGTGGCAGTAATGAGAATAGGCGGAGTAGACGTCTTGAATTGTAGATAGGGACCCCCTACTGGCCCTGCTGCTTAATATACACAATTTGTTTTTTTGTTTAGGCTTTAGAGTTGCGGTAGTCAACGAATCTTCTTTTTCCATAAATTGTGTTTGATTACTCGCGTTACTTTGTGTTTCCTTGTCACATTTGATAGTATTTAAGTTACCATTAATCTTTCCACAATCTTGATACAATGTTTTCTGTTTACGTATTGGTGTGTTGTTTTTTTTGCTAGGGGTCAGGCATATTTTTTTGTATGTATTAGTTTTATTAATCAATTCTTGCAAATCATGTTTAAGCCGATAGTTTTCGTTATTTAAATTCTCTATTTCTTGATGTGCAGATTTTAGTTCATTTGAAAGTGCTTTATTTTGTTCAATTAGATTGTTTAATGTGTCGCTAGTATCATGAAGACTATCAGGTATGCTCATCATTGTGGTATCGAATATCGAGTTTTCGTTTGTTATTTTAATCAAGTCAGTTAGTGACGTAGTTTTTCTCGGTTTACGTTGAGTAAAGTAATTTACTGAGTTGTCCAAATCCATTTTTACTTTGTTTTGTAGTTTACCTGTTACCTCTCTTTATACTATGGTTACGTGACCGAACTGTTGTCAATTTTGAATTCTCAAAAAATTCTGCTTTTCGTGAGGATCGATCTTGAGACTTCACCGACGTCAGTTTGTCGATTCACTACTAACACCGCTAGGCTACGAAGACTTGTGAATCAAGAATGAAATTTGTGTTCTTATTCTGTTATTAGTTTGTATTTTCTACTTTCTAACTAATACAGTCATGCATGCATAGATGTCGCTGTTTTCAAAGTATTTTGACGTTTGTGCTTGAGAGCGATGATATTCAATTTTTGAAGAAAAAAACGGAATGAGTATTAGATTACTTTTTAACACTTTCGTTGTTTTTTTCTTTTCACGATAAATATGTTATAGACTTTTATTGTTCAGTGCTATTAGATGGTAATTTTACTCACTGCTTAGTTTTTAGTCCAAATAAGTTTGTTAATGTTGTTCAAAACACTTCACTTTGTTTGTATTGTTTATGTTGGTTGTTAAGTTTTTCTTCGGAATAACATTATATAGTCACTATTGGCACTTACTGAGTTAAACTATAACACTTTTATCTCTAGTAGCTCATTAGGGATATTATTTACAGATTTCAAAACACGGACTCGATGTTTACCCTGCCAGTGTTGCCACTGTCCCAAGGGAGTGTCTTCGACAAGAAACCTGTCATTAGGTAATAGTTTAAGAATTCGATAGGGCCCTTGGAATTTGGGTATGAGTTTTTGCGATTTACCTACATGATTTTTGTCAATCACCGTTCTTTCGATCCTAACCAAATCACCTACACTATATTTTGTCCGACGTTTCCGATGCTTATCAAACTGATCTTTGGCGTATTCCTGCTGATTTTCTATCCTTGCCTTAACATTCGACCTTAATTCCACTAATGCCTCCCCGTCTATTCGTTCAGACGAGTTCATCAATTTACACCCGAACAATAGCTCAGAGGGACTTTTTCCCGTTGTCTTATTAATAGTGGTATTGATACCTAGCTGTATGTCCCCTACGAAATCATCCCATATATTGTCATTCCCACCATGACATTTAGCACTCAAGGCGTCGGTTATAGTCCTATTAAACCTCTCGACCTGTCCGTTCGCTCTTGGAGTGGCTACCGCATTCAAGATGTGTTTTATTTTTAATTCGTTCATAAAATTCTTAAATTTTGCGCTAGTGAAACAAGAACCGCGATCCGTTATGAGACGCGAAGGGACTCCAAAGAAGCTAAAATGTTCCTTAAACACCTTTATAGCCGTCGTGGTTTTGGTATCTTTGACAGCACGTATATTAATGAATTTAGTAAATGCGTCTATAATAACAAGTAAATATGTAAGAGGAGGGGTGCTTTCTCGAATAATACCATCTTGTGGATTCATGATTGTTTATTAACTTTCACTCATACACTTGTATAACTTATAATAATAAACAGTAATTAAATAAATTCGCAAACAAAATCAACAATAATAATGACAGAGGTCCGTCTAGCTCGAGTGCTGACAAACGAATGAGCGCGCGCTCGCTGAAAACCCGCCTTTTATTGTCCACTGTGGTGGGGAGCGTCGAACAACACGTGTTGTTGAACAAAGGATGACGTCAGATGACGTCATCGAACGATGTTTGTGTGACTTGCATTTTATTTGCGCCGATACGGCCATTCTGATGATGGGCGCGTCCCTGCGCCTACATCACGTAATGACCTGGAAGATTAACAAGTATTAATTCATGTAAAAAAGTTCCTTAACTCGAGTGTCTGTGAACCTCATAGCCTCATCGCTAATTTTGGTTACATCCTCGATACACAACAGGTCAACCTCATAGCCTCAGCGCTAATTTTGGTTGCTGTCACAACACGTCAACCTCATAGCCTCAGCGCTAATTTTGGTTGCTAACACAGTACTTAACCTCATAGCCTCAGCGCTAATTTTGGTTAATCTCGTAAATTACCTTCAGATGTCTTATCCTTAAATCTCATTGCTCGTTTACAACTAGACAACTATTGCTACTCACGCGGATTAGCATCTTTAGATGTTATTAAGAGCTTCTTTATTTTCAAATTCTTTATTAATTGCCGATATGGCCACGTCATTTTGGACTCCGAATTTAGGAGCGCTTCTCAGTTGTTCATGACATACTTTTCGTGACCGACCGCGACCATTTATTCGTCGAATTTCATATCTGTCATGAGGTAATACCTTTCTAATTTCGAAAGGTCCATCATATTTTTGGCTAAGTTTGGTACCAAGACGTGGGGGTTCTTTTAACAATACATATTCACCCTTCTCAAATCTTTTAACTGTAGCTTTACTTTTGTCGTATCGACTTTTATCTTTCTCAGGCTGTTCGGTCATCCTTGCTAATACAGCTTTTTTCAGCATCTCCGGGTCTATACGCTCATTGCGTTCGTCAATAAGGTTGAGCAGCTCAGGAGGAACACTACCTCTCTTTCCAGTTAGCATTCAATAGGTGTGTGACCCGTTGTTTTAGAAAAAGTTGAATTGATAGCAAGTTGGAGAGCGCCCAGAGATTTCATCCAATGGCTTTTATGAGTATTATTGATGATGGTTAATCCATTCTTTATGATTCTCATAATCCTTTCCACTTGACCGTTGGCTCTACTTGTGTATCCAGCACACTGATGTAGCTCGATCCCATATTGGTCGCAGTAATCTTTGTAATGGGATATAAATGCGCCATCACCATCAACGATAATGCGTTTTGGAGCTCCAAAAAGGAAAACTATTTCTTGTAGATGTTTCAGTGCACTGGCTTGAGTTTTGTTTTTAGCGTGTTGCAATATAACAAACTTGGTATAAGCATCGATGGCCACGAATACATATTCCTTTTGAGAAGCATTTCCACTGAGTTTTCCAGAAATGTCGATGTGGATGGTATGAAAAGGTTCCGGTATCTTTTCTATTGTATGCAGGCGACTTTGAGTGGCTCCAGATGACCCTTTCATTGTTCTGCATATAACACAGTGCTCTACAAAGTATCTAACAGTTGATGACATTTTCGGAAACCAGAAATTCTCCCTGAGTTTTGCCAATGTCTTCTCCCATCCCATATGCTTAAGTGCCTCGTGGTATGTATTTATGAGACTCCATTGATAGGATTGAGGTACAACTTTAGTGAGTTTTATCTTATCATTTGTTTTTATTTTATAGTGTAAAACATTATCCTTAAGTTCATAGTCGGGATGCAATTGACTATTTGCATGAACTTCTTGAATTATTTTATTCAATTCGGTATCACGACGTTGTTCGACAATTAGCCAATCATCTTTAGTTGATAAGTTCATTACAACTTGAAGTGGGTTGCGGCTGAAGAAATCTGCATGTTTCAGTTTTTCTCCTTTTCGGTATTCAACGTCAAATTCAAAATTTTGTAGGAACGCCCACCATCTGTGTATTCTAGGTAGCAATTCTTGTTTATAGCGTGACGCTTTCACTGCATTACAGTCTGTTATGACTGTAAATTTGCGCCCATATAGGAAGTGACGGAAGTGCTTGATTGCTCTTACTATTGCTAGTGTTTCAAGCTCGTAGCTGTGGTACTTGGATTCGGCTGCAGTGGTTCTCATACTGAAATATCCAATAACATGGCGAATTCCGTCTTTCACTTGAATTAACACGGCTCCAAACCCCATGGCACTGGTGTCTGTGTGGAGTTCGATAGGATAGTTTTCTTGAAATATAGTCAGTAGCGGTGCTGATGTCAGGTAATTAATTATTCTTGCTCGTACAGCTTCATGTTTCTCTGTCCACTCCCATTTGACACCGTTTTTTGTCAAATTGTACAAGGGTATCATTATAGTTGAGAAATTTGATATGAATCGACGAAAATATCCCGCCAGGCCATTAAACTGTCTTAGCTGCTTTACATTTGTTGGAGGCGGGGACCTAGCCAATGCTTCAACCTTGGAAGTGCTAGGCCTCACTTTACCATCAGTTACTATAAATCCGAGATATTCAATTGATTTCTTCAGAAATGAGCACTTTTTAATATTGATGGAAAATCCACATTTTGTAAGTGCTTCTAGGACTTGTTCCAATTTGGTAATTCCTTCATCAATCGTTTTACTTGGTATAAGCACATCATCCATATAAACGAGTGCTGTTTGTCCTCGAAGGTCTCCCAAGGCCTTATTTATAGCCCTTTGATACACTGAAGGGGCATTCGTTAGGCCAAATGGCATGGTTAAGTACTCATACTGGCCGTCGGGAGTGACAAATGCTGTCTTCTCTATTGACGTTGCTGATATTGGCACCTGGTGGAAACCTGCGGCCATGTCGAGACAGGTAAAATATTTCGCATCGGCGAGTTGATCTAGTTGTTCCGAGATTAACGGTAATGGATAATGATCTCGCACAGTGTTTGCATTTAGTTCTCTGTAGTCCACACATAATCTGTCTTCTCCGTTCTTCTTTTTTACCATTATTATGGGGCTTGCAAAAGGTGAGTTGCTTTCTCTTATAATATTTTTATCTTGAAGCTCCTTAATCATAGTCTTAATTTTTTCTCGTTCAACAGGCGTCAATCTGTATGGCCGTCTGTTAACTATTTTATCAGGATTTTTCAATCGGATAGTTAATTCACCAGTCGTGATTCTAGATCCAGATACGCCCTCTCTAAAGTAGTCTTCATATTTTTCAAGCAAATTCATCAATCTGTTTATCTCTTCTTTATTTTTTATATCTGTATTTATTGAACTTGTAGATAATTGCCATATATTAGCAGCTGTTTTGCGTTGTTCGTCCCTAGTCATTATAACACCGCTATGTGATAATGTAACTTTCAGCCCTGGTATCTTCAAAATATCTCTTCCTATGATAATATCTTCAGGTAGCTCGTGGTCTAAGACGATATGGAGGTCGAGTTCCAGATGCATATCATTTATATAACAGACGGATGTTACTTGATTAAAGGATATAACGGGTACTGGTCCGATACCCTTCAGGTATGTGGTCTTGTTCGTTTTTGATCCAGGAAGTGAAAGTGCTATTGATTCTCTTACAAGTGAACAGTCCGCTCCGCTATCAAACATCGCCTGAAAATGTTTATTGCCAATTGCAACTGAAATACCATTCTTCGCGTCATTGTTTTTGACCTGGCACAAATTAATGTTCTTCTCGGCATTAAGTCGCTTGAAACAAGTTTCGTAAGTGTGTCCAGCAATGGAGCAGTAAGTGCATTCCCTTCTCTTTTTCTCTTTATTTTTGTTTACGTCCGTAGAATCTGAAGTTGATGGACTTGACTGTTGATGTTGTTCAGTGCGAGACCGCGCAATAGCATTTTGATTACACCATCGGGCTCGATGGCCTTGTTTACCACATACAAAACATGTAATGCTCTGATCTGATCTGTTGCCGTCGGTCTTCATTTTCTTGTTTTGAAATCGTTCTTCAGCTGGTGGCAACTTACGTTTGCGCATGGTCTTAGCAATTGCAATAAGCTCTGGAACAGATTGACATTTAGCGTTAAGAAGTTCTGTTCGAAGGTCATCTTCCTTAATGCTTCCGATCACAAATTCAACAGCGTCTTCTTCCGTAGGATTAGGCTTCACAATCTTTTTGAACATTTTCCAGACATTAGATATGTATTCGGGAATGCTGTCAGCATCATAAATGGAGTAGCGTCGGAATTTCAAAACATCTGAAAAATATCTTGATTCTGGCTCGAATGTTTGTAGCATATCTTCTCTCATTTCGGCCCATGTGGTCGTCCGCAGTAGACAATCATCGGCCCAAGATTGTGCCCTTCCTTTTAAGACACCAGCAGCTTTTAGGCGTACTTCATGGTCCTTTAATTTGTACTCCGCTTGAGTTCTAGTTATCAAATCAACCCATTCCCTTACGTCGGTGCCTTTGTCAGGGTCAAAACTTGGAAAATAGACGTCGGAAATGCGAATTGATCGAGTTTCTTCAGAATTGAAGGCTTTCAGCATTTCAGCTAGAACAGCACGATTGTCTTGTGACATTTGTGCCATCATTTCACACATGGTATCCTTGAAAGTATTAGCTAATAATGCCATGGTACCAGAATTTCCTGGCACCGGTTGATGGCGTTGGTTCGTCCCCTCTTCTGATGTAAGAGGAGGGGTGCTTTCTCGAATAATACCATCTTGTGGATTCATGATTGTTTATTAACTTTCACTCATACACTTGTATAACTTATAATAATAAACAGTAATTAAATAAATTCGCAAACAAAATCAACAATAATAATGACAGAGGTCCGTCTAGCTCGAGTGCTGACAAACGAATGAGCGCGCGCTCGCTGAAAACCCGCCTTTTATTGTCCACTGTGGTGGGGAGCGTCGAACAACACGTGTTGTTGAACAAAGGATGACGTCAGATGACGTCATCGAACGATGTTTGTGTGACTTGCATTTTATTTGCGCCGATAAATACATATTGCCTCTTTTTGAACGAATGAATGGGCCGAGATGGTCTGCATGAAGTGTATGGAACGGCCTGTCTAACTTAGGAATGGGATGGAGCAGCCCTTCCTTGGGACCACCCGGAGCCTTGTGATGCGCACACTCCAAACAAGCCGATACGTACTTTTTAGTGAACCTACGCATTTTGGGAAACCAAAACGCACTTCTCAGACGATTTAAGGTTTTCTCGAATCCTCGAATCGGCTAGTGTGCCGTTGCCTGATTGTCCTTCTTTCGAATGGTGTGCTGTGACTTTGGATGACGTGAAAAAGTCAATTCTTTCGATCTCGTCTAATGCGGTTGGCAACGACGACATATGCTCAAGAATGATCTCCCTCACTCTTTCCTCTGTCCTTCCTGTTTTGACTCACATTTTTAATTTTTCCTTGTTCTCCGGCACCTTTCCCGATCTATGGAAAGCAGCTATTGTTATTCCTCTGCCCAAAATTTCTAATCCTATAGCTCTGACAGATTTTAGACCCATCTCTATACTCCCATTCCTTTCTAAAGTTCTTGAGCATCTAGTTCACCGTCAGCTGACTGCATATATAGACAGAATGGATCTGCTGAGTCCGTTTCAATCTGGCTTTCGGCCTGGTCATAGTACATCAACGGCATTGTTGAAGGTCACTGATGACATTCGCCTCGCGATGGAGAACAAATCTCTCACCTTACTCATCCTTCTTGATTTTAGCAGTGCCTTTAACTCTGTCGACTTTGATATCCTACTTGGTATTCTTAAATCTGTAAATATTTCCCCTTCCACCCTAAGTTGGTTTGATTCTTATTTAAAAGGCCGTTCACAATGTGTTCGCCTCGATAACTTGACCTCTGGATGGTGCAATCTCACTGCGGGTGTACCTCAAGGTGGCGTTCTCTCTCCTCTCCTGTTTTCTATTTTCATTGACTCTGTCACAAAGGTCATTTCTTCCCACTTCCATCTCTATGCAGACGACTTGCAGCTTTACAGACATTTTCCCTGTGCTGATGCAGAAGCTGCCATTGCTGCCATGAATCGTGACCTGGATGCGATTGGTGATTGGACGCAGTCCTTTGGGCTGCAAATTAATCCCAGGAAGTCTCAGGCTATGATCATTGGCAGCAGATACATGCGTAGCAGGCTAGATGTTGCGTCGCTACCACCTCTAAGTTTGAGTGGGGTTCAGATTGACTACGCTAATACAGCAAAAAACCTGGGTATTACATTTGATATGAACTTATCGTGGACAGCTCAAGTCAATGAAGTTAGTCGCAAAGTTTACTGCACTTTCCACGCGCTGAAATGCCTCCATTACTTTTTGCCATTGAAAACCAAAATATCTCTTGCTCAGACTCTCATCCAACCCATCATAGATTACGCTGATGCCTGTTATCTGGATGCCACTGAGGAGCTTTTAAATAAACTTGAGCGCTTGCAAAATCTTTGTATACGTTTTGTTTTTAATCTTAAAAAGTATGATCATGTTTCACAATTTCGCAAGGAACTCAAGTGGCTCCCAATCCGTCTTCGCAGGAACACTCGCATTTTGTGTCTTCTTTTTAATATCCTGTTTAATCCTAAATCTCCATCCTACCTGCGGGAACGTTTCTCCTTTCTCCGCTCACCTGATGCGTCCTGCAGGACACATCTCAAATCCCTTCTTAAAATCCCTTCCCAATCCACTGACTTCTACTCCTATTCTTTCACCGTGCACGCTGTACGGCTGTGGAATAAGTTGCCGCCTGAGGTGAGGAGCTGCCAGACTGTTGCTGTGTTTAAACGCAAGTTGAAAGAACACTATCTTTCCTCTCTGTCATAGATGCATATAGTATTTATTGTATGTATATTTATATATATGTATTTAAGTAGTTTATGTTAGTGATTATATATTGGTTATATCTTCTTTCTTTTTACACTGTCTATCTGTACCTATCTCTTTTATTCTAACTCTCCCATAACGGGCCTGCTGGAAGAAATTTCTTTAGAGATAAGCTGTGCCCTTGTACAATTGTTTCTATTATTTATTCTTCTGTGTGTTTTTATGTGTACAAAACTATTAAATAAATAAATAAATAAATAAAAGTGTCCCACATCATCATGGTTCATACGCAACAATTGCCACCTACAACCTCGCGGAACTACCCAACGCAGTCCTTCGTCCAAAATTTTGTACACATAGCTACCCTTTAACTGGTAATTATTTCGTACGTCAGCTACAAATTTCGTCTTATCATCTTCTAAAATATCTCTTATACGTTTTATCTCATTATCATCGCCTTGTACTGTAGCAATCCAGTCACAAACGTCTATGTGTAACACGTCAATAATATGCTCGGTATCGGTATCAGTAGGTTCACTTAATAGCGTCCACGGCCGATTTCGGCCACGGCGGCTGTTCTCATTTAAGGAGATCAGCCAGCTGCGCAGGACATATTATAGTGCACGAGCATTTGCGCAGACACAGGAGCACTCCCTATTCCTTCACTCTCATAGCCCGATGGGACGGCAATCCAACACGACCGGAAAGAGATCAGGCGCAGGACCGACATTTACGTGCTCTCCGATGCACGGGTGAATCAATCACCAACTTCCAGACTACGGGCTGCTTTGTGAAAGTTTAAGAAAACCCACAAAGCGATTTCGGCCCGACCCGGGAATCGAACCCGAGACCTCGGGTACAGCGGCCGCGCTTGCGACCACTAGACCAACGAGGCAGTTCACTAACAGGCCCACGACTGAGGGCATCTACGTGAGCCATGCGCGAACCGGGTCTGTACTCAATCTCACAGTTATACTCCTGCAACTGGATCCACCAGCGTGAAATTCGCGGTATAAGATCTCTCTTAGTTAAGGTAGTACGCAGCGCATTACAGTCGGCGACAATTTAAAACCTTACCCCTAGTAAATAGACTCTAAAACGATTAAGAGATGCGATGACAGCTAAAGTTTCCAATTCAAAAGAATGAAATTTTTGCTCATCTGGTGTTGTCTTCCGACTGTAATATGCTACTGGCCTAAGTAAACCATCTGCACCCCGTTGCAAGAGGATCCCCGCGATTCCAAATTTTGAGGCATCCGTGTGCACCTCGGTTTCTAAAGTAGGATCATACAGAGCCAATATGGGGCGCTCAACTAATTTTGCCTTTAACATACTAAACGATTCTGCCTCGACAGAGCTCCATTTCCATTGGAATTTAGGGTTGGTTCATATCTGACGGAAAATGCGTCGAGCGTATCGTAAATGTATGATCGACGCACTAACGCATCATCGGTTAGGTGTGAATGATTGAATGTTTTACCGTATATTTGTCAGTCCTGACGTTACGCGACCGATGATACACGACGCATATTCCGTTAGATATGAACCGACCCTTAGACTTTAATAGGTCGGTCAATGGACGAGCGATCAGAGCGAAGTCCTTTACAAACCTCCGGAAAAAACTAGCTAAGCCGATAAACCGTCTGACGTCGTGAACGTTTTGCGGAGTCGGGAAGTTTTCTATAGCTAACGTCTTACGCGTCCCGGGACGTATACCTTCGCCACCAACGTGAAATCCTAAAAATTCTAACTCGGTATAGAAGAAATTACATTTCTTTATTTTAAGAGTAAGCCCGGAATCTTTGAAGATTTGAAGTACCTCCTCTAACCGGTTCATACCCTGATCAAACGATTGTGAAGGAATAAGTACGTCGTCCATGTAAATAATCGTATAGTTGACCTTCGACAAGATTTTATTCATTGTTCGTTGGAACACAGAAGGAGCGTTTGCTAATCCAAAGGGCATCCGTTTAAATTGGTACTGCCCATCCGGAGTTACAAACGCAGTCTTGTTTTGAGACTTTTTTTCTACAGGTATCTGGTAATAGCCAGACGCGAGGTCCAAGCTTACGAACAGAGAATTACCAGATAACCTATCAAGTTGATCGTCAATGATAGGTAACGGATAGTGTTCCTTCTTGGTTTTATTATTTAATGCACGATAATCGACGCATAGCCTGCTTTCACCAGTCTTTTTCTTCACTAGTAAGACAGGACTAGCGTAAGGCGAATTTGACTCACATACAATGCCTGCTTCTATCATCTCTTGAACCATAGATTGGATTTGCCTACGCTCCGGATATGAGAGTCTATAAGGACGGTAAACTACTGGTTGCGAGTCATTTAAATCAATCTCCATTTGCACTACATCAGTGTACCCTAAGTCCTTTAGGTTTTCCGAGAAACATGTTTCATATCTTTTGAGTAACTCTTTCAGTCTATCAACTTCATCTTCACTGAGTTGTTTGCCATAATTAAGTGTAAAACTAGGGTCAGTTTCGTCAAAATTCAATGAACGTATATTTAAACAGTCATTTCTACATACAGCTCGCGTAACGAGTGTGCCTTTCTTTAAAGTAACTGAACCATCACAAAAATTTTGAACTAATATTCGACTATTTCCATTTTCTATGTCGTATTCACCTGGCATCAAATAATATTCACCTTTTGGCGCACCACGTAAGGAACCACTAACACGAACCACACCTGAGTAATCTATTGTTGAGGTACACGGTAATGCAACCATTTCCTTAGGTGGTATCACAATATCGACCGTCAAACACAACTGTAATTTAAAAGTATGATCACGAGCAAATATCAATGAGTTTGTTGTTTTCGTTATAACTATACCCGGTTTCTCGGTAAAACTATGTCCAACTAAAACAGAATATTTTATAACCGTATCATCAACGATATACGCGTTGACTTCCTCCACAATATTTTGAATTTCGATGTTAACGTTAGAGACGCCTAACGGTATTACTATACTATTACCTATACCTCGCATACTCGGTAAATTCTTATCAGACCATGTGATTCCTAACCTCATTGCCTCACTATGACGGATCAACGTACATTGGCTACCCAAATCTACGTAACCTTGTATGACTTCTCCATTTAGCTTCAAATACATTAAATACTTGCTATCGACTGCATTGTTCGTCTCAACACGCATGACATCTTTGTCCTTGGGTAAATCATGTTTATTTGTCGAGTCAGAACGCAACCTGGGACAGTTGATAGACAGATGGCCTAATCTGGTGCAAACATTACATTTTAAAATCTTCTTTGTGCATCTAGAACTAAAGTGTCCAGGTTCATTGCAGTTAAAACATACAATTGGCATATTATTTTGGGGTTTGGGGGTCTTCGTTTCATTGCTATTTGTAGTCTGCCTATAATTATTGTTAGATACTTGGATAATAATAATAATCGTCGCTACTTGGAAATGATTCCTGGAGTTTAGTTTTCCACTCGGACCAAGCGTAAGACATGGATTGGAGGGCCTGATACCAGGTCTTTGCAATCCCTGTTAGTTTTGGTAATGCGTAATGTATGTATTATCTGGTCATCACCCCACCCATAAAGCCTAGCACACTCATCCACTTTGTTAATCCACATAAGTATGGTCTGGTTCTTGTTCATGGGGTCGAAGTCCGGGATCACATTACCCAACATAGGAAAATTATTGCCCTGAGGTCGATTATTCGTTAAAGCTTCCACTAAACTGGCAAAAAAACGCTTGCGTGTCATTATTAAGAATATTGGGGGTACTCACATGACTCGGCGCTGGAGGTGTATGTCGCTCACCACTGGATTCACCGCGGCTTCGCCTCCCACGTCTCCTACTCTGGCTCCGCCTGGTCCGATGTCAACGATTGTCCTCGTAGCTGCTGCTCCGACTTCGATACTGGTCACGACTGCTACTCCGATGTCTCCGCCTCGAAGATAGTTTAGGAGTACTGCGGGCCACACTGCGCGCACATTTCGCCGAAACATCGTTCGATCGCTGCTTTCTATGTCTCCGCTCACGATTACTACTTGAACGAGATCTTGAGTTTCTGCTCCGGTTACGTTGGCGTTTACGTCTATGGCGCTCGCTAGTGCCGCTAGTTTCCTCCATTTTAACTCAAAGTATACTCGCAATCTCCGTGCATACCAAAAACACGTGGTTGATTTTTAAGTAATTTCTTCAAAATCGTGGGCGTAATAGGCTTATCCCACTTCTGAGATGAAAGATCAAAGCCTTATCTCAGAAATTAAACAAGGATCGTGGAGATATAAAAGGATTTATTTCGACACAACTGATCTATCTGTACAATCGTTCAAAATGAAGTGACCATCTTTTCAATGTCAAAATCGGGTTTAAGACACTTTATTCTCATAAAGAATTACATCCACTTACATGAGAATTAAATATTAAATAATAACATAGCAATTTGCCGAGCGGCGTACATATTATGCAAATAAAAACTAACTAAGTGGGTAAGTACACATGAATGGCAAATAAATTTTTTATTAGTGGAAAGACGGTAGATGTGAATACTTTAAAGCATGCACGATTTGTACAGAAACAAATACACGGATCAACGTAGACTAGATGTGGTACGTGTTATGTTAGTGAGCGTAGTTTATCTAAGTTAGTTTATTTGTATTTGTGACATAACTCTTTAGTAGTTTTTTTAATGTTTGCATGGTTTTTGCATCTTTTATAATTTTAGGCAATTTATTGTATATTTTTGCACCGTCGTACATGATATTTTTTTTACCATAGTTGGTACGAGGTTTTACGAGTTTTATGTCATTAGCATTTCTTAGTTTAATTTTTTGTGATTGAATTTTTTTATTGAAGTGTATTTGTGTGTGTATAGTCTTATTTAATATTTTTCGTATTAATATGCAAGTGTAGTAATGATAACTTTGTGAAATATTCATTATTTTAGTATTTTTATATATTTTATCGGTAGGTGTTAGAAAGTCGTAATTAAATAGTACTTTTATAAGTTTGTTCTGTGCTGTTTGTATTAAGGCCAAGTTCGTTGGGGCAGCTGTACCCCATAGTTCTATTAAATAGTCCAAATGTGGTTTAATTAACGAATTATATATCAGGTAGCGTATTTGACGTGGGAGACACTTGGTAATATTTTTTAACATACCTGTGAGAGCAGTTAATTTTGATTTAATTTTATTTATATGTGGTTTCCACGACAGATGGTTATCTAAAGTTAGACCTAGATACTTTTCATTGTCTACTTTAGTTATGATTTTATTATTAATAGTAAGAGGTCTATGATGCAATATCTTTTTATTTTTAGCCGAAAAAATTATATAGTTTGTTTTAGCTGTGTTTATAGTTAAGAGGTTATATTGAAACCAGTCGTTCAGTTTACTTAAATCTGCCTGTGCATCTGCTATTATTGTATCAATTGAGTTACCGAAATAAAATAAACATGTATCATCTGCGTATAGTGTGATATCACCTGTCAATCCGATTTTATGTATATTATTTATGTAAACAAGGAAAAGCAGAGGTCCTAAAATGGATCCTTGTGGAATACCAAAAGTGACTTTTCTGGGGCTGCTTTCCGTTTTACCGATCTTAACTATTTGGGTCCGGTTGGTAAGATATGATTTAAAAGTATCATGTGCTTTACCGGTAATGCCACTGTCGTACAATTTTCCTAATAAAAGATCATGACTAATTGTATCGAATGCTTTTTTAAGATCGACAAATACGCCTAACGCTATTTGTTTCCTATCGATATTTAGTTTTAGTTTTGTTACAAGATCTACGGTTGCCGATAGGGTATTGGATTTTGGCCTAAAGCCATATTGTTTGTCATACATGAAATTTAGATTAGTTAAATGGGTTTCTAGACGATTATAAAGTATACGTTCATAGATTTTTGAAAACACTGGAAGTACAGAAATAGGGCGATAATTACTTGGGTCTGTTTTACTGCCTATTGGTGTCACTTTTGCTATTTTGAGGTTATCGGGGAAGGTTCCTTCTTCCAAATTCTTATTAATACAATCTGTGAGCTCCTCAACAATCATATTCAATACGCATTTTAATGATTTTACATTTATACCATCTATGCCCGAGCTGCTATTTGTATTTAGACTATGAATGATTTTAGTAACTTCACTGTTTGTTGCAGGTGTTAGGTGAGCTAGCGTTGTGGTTGTATGAGATGTACATGATCCGGTATAGGATAAATTATTAGTATGATAATGCTGGGGAATCTGGTTTGCTAGAGCCGATCCAATATTAGAGAAGAAGTGACGACCTCGATGGCGCAATGGTCACCATGCCGGACTGCCGAACTTGGGGTCCCGGGATTCCCGGTTCGGTCGACATTTGTGTGATGAGCATGCTTGTTGGCCGTGGTCTGGGTGTTATAATACGTATTTATAAATATGTATATATGTAGCTATATGTAATTTATCAGTTGTGTTAGCACCCATAACACAAGTTAATTAATAACTTATCATGGGGCTAACCGACCGTGTGTGTGAAAAAAAAAAAAAAAAAAAAAAAAAAAAAAAAAAAAAAAAAAAAAAAAAAAAGTCATTAAAATATTCACATATGTCTACCTCATCAGTTAAATATCTGTCCCTTAATTGGAGTTTATTGGGTGCTGTGACTTCTTTGGTCTTGTTTTTTGAGAGGCTATTTATCAATGACCACATTTTCTTTGGCTTGTCTTTACACTTACTAAAGGCAGATAAATAGTAAGTACTCTTTGTGCGTTGTATATTTTCTGAGACTTCGTTACGTTTCTTGATAAATATTTCTTTACATTGTGTATCGTTAGTTAGGGTTGTTTTTGTGCAGGGTCCATATAGCATTTCGATTGTTAATTTCAGATATTATCTCCCTATTTATCCACTCTTGTCTAGGCGGGTTTGCTATTTTAGTTTTCGTAATTTTACTTTTTTTGATATTCAATTTTATTTTGTCTTCTAAAATTTGATAGTTACAGTTTTTTGTGATATTTTCATCTTCCACCGTGATTTTATGCAACAACTCATAATTTACAGATTCATAGGTTATTTTCTTTAACCTTTGTGCACGTGTTCTTTTGATTTCGAAATAAATGTGCTTGTGATCTGACATTGGTGTCTCGATTAAAGCAAAGTGAAACCTGTTTTCTTGTAGATTTGAGGATATGTGGTCAATTATTGTTCTTGTTGAGGCAGTTTCACGGGTGCAATAATTTTTATCAATCTTGTTTACAATTTTATAGCCGTTTTCTTGTAAGATTTCTTTGTATATAGTAGTCAAATTATCTGGATTCAAAAGATTAAAGTTAAAATCGCCAAAGACAACTCCTCTTTTTCTCTGGTGCAGTTGGTGGCTATAAATATCAAGAAAATTTTTGGCATTGACTGTTACTGGTTTTCTGTATACAGCTCCTATATCTAATGAATAGTTTTTAAGGTGGACCCATAGAAAATGGTTGTCATTAGAACATTTTTCTTCAATAAGCCAATGATTCAAGTCCTTTCGAATAAATATTGAGACTCCACCACCTCGCGTATTGCTTCGGTGATTGTAATAGTGTTCAAATCCAGATATTTGTAGTCTCTTGGCTTCATCGCTAGATTTTATCCAGGTTTCTGTAACGACAATGACGTCCAGGGGGTTTTGAAAAGATTGTACCACACATTCCAGTTCATCTAATTTTCCAGGTTTTAAGATGCTGCGCGGCCCTGTTACGACAAAACGCTGTAATCTGTAAAAGGTCAATTTGAGAAAAATGAGTTTAAAAGTTTACATCTTTACCTCGTTACCAAATTTTATCCAGTATAGATAATAGTATAGTTCTTTTTAGAACTTATTTGTCATAATATTAACTCAATTTCAATAAAACATTTTATTATCGTATCTAATGAAGAAACCTATCAAAAATTAAAAAAAATTGTTTTGTTACAACAGCATGTACCTAGCCAATATTCGCCTCTGTTATGACATAACAATGTAATCGTTAATTACTGCGTTTTGAAGAGATATACTTGTGTACTGTTTTATTGTTATCTGCATTAACTCATACCAAAACTAAAATTAAACGTATTTAAGATATTGTACAGATTAACAAAATGTACTCTTTCTAGCTTTTATTCATTTATGTAAGGTAAATTACCTACATAAAAATTGGTCATAGGTCTCTTAAAATTTTATTGTAAAGTAAGAACAAAAATTAATTCAAAGTAGATAAAAGTTTCTGGAGATCTAAGGGGGAAGCCTATGTTCAGCAATGGACGTCCTATGGCTGAGATGATGATGATGAAAAGTTTCTGAAGCAGATTTGTCTAAATCTTTGGTAAAATTTTCATTAACCAGCAAACCTTCATAAAAACAATGATGGTAATATTAGCAGTTTTATTGTCATCCTTCTTTTTTCTTGAAATTCCCTCTGCTTCAGTCCTTCTTACGATATTCATAGACATGTATTTTTTTTTCCTACGGCTGCATTCATGATTTCTTGTTTAAATCCTTTCTTTTAAATCTCTTTTTTTTTCGGTGGCAATGCGCATATAGCGACTAGCCAAGTTAAAAAAAAAAAATAAAAAAAAATCCTTTCTTCAAAACATCGAGCTTCTTGAATTCAACATCTTGGTACCTAATTATTTTTTATGAACAGCGTAGGTTAACCTCTTCGGAACTCTAAAATTTTAAAGCTGGTGTAATTCCAAGGGAAAACATTTTTTAGTTCGCTTTTAAACAGCATAACTTTATTGTGGTCATGTACATGAGCTGTCGAGTTCTTTCGAGACCTTTTAAACGTCTCAACGTAATCATCTAAGTCGTACAAGTTACCTGACTTGTTCATTTTGTTAGTTATGGCACCATGATCACTGTCATCAGACATGTAAGTATGGCCAGGATCGAGCCTTGTGCTGGCGCCGCTGTTTATTATTATTTTGACAAAACGCAGCAAACAAAGCTTGCAATGTTTTACCAAAATTCAAGATCAGGGGAGGCCTCACCCGCGCGAGCCGCGCGTCCGCTCTCCTATCTCGGTAAAACGCTGCAATCTTGAGTACAGCGTTTAGTAAAAACATTTCCTGCGAATATTAGGTTACCGTGAAGTGAAACATTGAGTTATTTTGGCAATGGGAACTGTTATTCAACAGTAGATTGAACCTGTATCAAGCTTACATCGTTTAGATTATGTTACGTTGTATTCCCATAAAACAATGTAACCCGGGTTGCAGCGTTTTGTCGTCACAGGGTCGTGCGAGCATTTGTGTATAAGAATTTAATTGATTTTTTGCTAGAAACAACGTCTTTGTATGAATCGGTTTTTTGGTAAGAAATTGTATTAGCCAGAGTGGGAGAGTTGCTGTTGTTGTCGTTGAGATTTGAATTTAATGATCGTAGTTTTTTGAGTTTGGGTCTGTAATTTTAGGCACTCCTTTGACATATTTGATTATCAAGCTCTTGTTTCCTTCCTCGTGTTCTTTTTTGAGCCGTTCTTGCAGACCTTTGAGGTATTTTTGCTGCTGAGGTGTTTGATTGGAGTAAATTTTGAGATTATCATCTTGCAGCGTATTTTTCTTGCGCAACAGAGTTATTGCAGTTTCTTTAGATTTAAAACTTATTTTGATGGGACGTGTTTTCATAGGGTTGTATTTACCAAGGCGGATATATTTTTCAGGTTCTGGGCATTCAGCAACAATCTTCTTTAGCACTTTTATGACTTCGTTTTTGTCTTTTTCCAGTCTATCGTCTTTGTTCAGTGCTGTTGGTTCAGGGATTCCAACAAGTATTATATTTTTGCTTCTATTTTCGCGTTCATTTATCTCTGATATGATTGTTTCACTCACGTTGGAGGTTTGATATGCTGCAGTTGATAAAGGATTCGTGCTGTCGAGCATTGATTGAAGCGATTCAATTTTACTTTCTAAGTAAGTATTTTTATTTTGTATGGATGTTATGTCTAGCTAGTCTCATAGTTTGTTGGTCAGAAGTGAGGTTGTTAATTGTTGATTTTATGTCACTCACCTGTGTTTTAATAGCAGATAAGTCTTCAGAAGTTTTTTCAATAAATTCTTTTTGGTTCGTATTGATAGTGTTTAACATAGCCATCATTTGTGTCATTTGGTTCCGCAACGCACCGAGTTCATCTCTTATGAGATTTTCTTCATGCTTTCGCTTAGGCCGGAAAGTTGCTTTAGACGAATCTGAAGCTTCTACTTGCGAGCCAACACTTGTTAAATTCGGTTGCGAGTCACAACGTACTACGCTCAGGCCACTTCCAGTCGGGGAGCGTGCTGCATTCATGTTGATCTATGTAGGGGGTCTTCTGACGTATGATGCAGTTCGCAAAGGATAAAAAATAAAGAGCCTGTCTCTTTTACCCGAGGTGGTGAGGGGCGGGTTATTCCGTGCGCGTTGTTACGGTGCTTCGGTGACAAACGTCGTAATGATTCGCAGAATGAGTAATGTTTTTTGGCACTTAATTCACTAGTTTTAGAATTGAAATTCACTTGTTGGTTGATTTAAAAATTTATATTAAGTTGTTTAGCGACACGTCTGCTCTGTACGCTACTCGGCGCAAAAAATGACAGCTAAACATCTGTCATAGTGTTGCCATAGCTAACTCATATTCGGTATTCAAATATAATCGGATATCTTCTACTAATGTCAACTAAAGCTACTAAATCAAATATTTATACTCTATACACTTTGCGCAATACCCACGTCTTAAGTAATTAACCTTACACAATGTGTAATGTTTTAGGATATAATAAATCAACTTCTAGAATATAACCGTTTTCCGCAGTATCACTCATATCTAATAAGTTCGATTGTAAATCATCTATTTCCTGTTTACTCATGAATCTAAAATTAGAATAAGGTGAATATTGACACATGCTATAACCGTATAAATTGTTACAATCTAAATAAATAATAAATGAATTCGGAACGGACGGGTCGTAAGAATCCAAGTATTTATGATTGGCTTTGACATGTCTTTTGGAACACATACAAATACCTCCTCGAATACCTTTTTGTATCATTCTAAAAATTTGAACATCGCTTATCACTTCTAATTTAATTCCAGTTTTTAAAAGCATTGCATCGAATGATAGACTTGGCGCTGTGAGATAAAACGCGGGATCAAGATTATAATATTGCTTACTAGTTTTTCTAAAACTTTCAAACACGTCTGTAAGCAAAAGAACGTCGGTTTTAAGATATAAATCTGTATACATACCCATATTTTGAATATTAAATACTGACCAAATGGTCTGAGCATGCTCATAGTCTTCGTCGCTAATTGATTCATTAGTCTATGTGTTGTGAAAATGATTTTTAGATGGTAAACATGTATCTTCGTAATGTTTCCATTGAGACATGTAATCGTATGGGTACACTCCTTTACGGGTAAGTAGATCAAATTTTGTTTTTTCGGGAAAATAAAATTTTAATAGTTTGAAGTCTTGTTTTTTCATTGTGCTTGCTAACTTTTCTAAGCTTGTTCCTAAAAACTTGAAAGAATCTACAAATCGCACCTGTATGCTTTCATTATCGGAAATCGGAATATACTTCGTGAAAGATATATAATTTTCTTTTGTTTTAGGTATGACTTTAATAGATCCCGGAGCCTTACCTAATTCTTTTATAGGTAAAAATGAAATGAATGAATGAATGAAAGAGCCTTTTGGAGGTAGTTCAGTAGCAACTCCTCCACAACTGTGTGAACTAAGATCATCACATGAATCAAAGAACATTAAACAAACATCACAGAAGTATAACTTACCGTGATGCTTTGTTATTTGATTCTTTACAAGACGCGGTAAATCAGTAATGAGACAGTAATGTGATAATTCGTCTTTTTCTAAGTAAAGTAAATGAATCACTTTTCCCTTTAAAGATTTTGGTTTATAAAGTGGCCCAATCACGGTATTATTTTTTAAGCCATATATGTCGGCGCGGATGAATAAGGTTATGAAAACACGTGCGCCGCACGTTGGAAGTGACGTAATCGCACCACTCTGTGAGTCAGGCGAGGTGGGGACGGACCGGTCGACGTGTATATAATGCTACGCCCGCTGCGGCGGAGCGGACTCGGTGTTCGACCTCTGCTCTGTCAACACCTCTTAATTGTGACGTTAATCACACCTGAGTCACCTTATTGATTAATATTTAACTCTGTAGTTAAATTAATACTTTGTGTTTTTATTGTGTTCTTTTGATTTAATTTAAATTCTGTTTATTGATATTGGCAATGAATTAGACGTTGATTATTTAGTTTTACTTAATGAATTTAACGTTAATTGTTCATCTGATTTACGCTGCTTAATTTTGTGTCCATAAAACAATCCATTTATTGTTAGTAACAATTACAATTTGTGTTCAATCAATTCACTGGTTTGTGTTTTAGCCAATCCTTATTCCATATATAATTTATTTGGTTGTGAAGTGAATAAACTTTTATTAACTTTTGTTATAATGATGCATTTTACTTTCATGTTCAAGGCATAAGAGTCACCCATTTTGCAACTGATTTCGGCTCGCGCCGAAATCAGAAGTGGGATCACTAGTGGGGATTCCTCAGCCTCATCTGCCCATACTGAAGGAGACAACCACGACGCCGGTGTGAACGAAATGCTGACCGCATTGGCCTATACCTGCAGGACCGGAACAGGAGGAATAAAAACAATCCCCATTTAATGTACGGAGCACTATTTGATATAATAAAATACGAATTTAATTCTAGTTTTAAAACCAAAACGCTCGTACTAAAAGAAACGGCTAACTTCAATGAGTGGGCTTCCCCCGGCATTTACAAGAGTAGAGCTAAGCTGTATGAGTTGTATGAAATGAAAAATTATAATTTTGATGAAAATTTTATTAGATATGTTAGGAATTATTCTAAATTGTTTAAAAAAGTTTGTCATGCGGCAAAATCAATGTATTTCAGTAATAAAATTAAGAATAGTAAGAGTATAATAAAAGCGACGTGGAATATTATAAATAGCGAGACCGGGAAAATCAAACAGCGTGATAATCAGTATAAAATCATTAATGAGAATCAAGTTTACGAGAAAGATTCTGATGTAGCTCGCGAATTTAACACATTCTTCTCTAATATTCCAATCAAGACCACTAGCGGCTTAGACTCCTCTGCCACCAACGCCGAAAAACTTTTACGTAGTAGTGTTAGTCAATGTGAAGCCACATTTACCTTTAGTTATATTTCACCTTATGACATAGTAAGAACCTTCAAGTCATTAAATTCAAAAAAGACAGGTGATTTATGGGGTATCTCTGTTAAAGTCTTAAACTGTATTATTGACGATATTGCGCCCTATTTAGCTCGTATATTTAATGAGTGCATTGACTCAGGTACCTTTCCTGAACTTATGAAATACAGTAAAGTTATACCTCTCTTTAAATCCGGGAGCAAGAACGATCTAGGCAACTTTAGACCGATTTCAATTCTGCCCGCGTTGAGCAAAATTTTTGAAAAGCTAATTTTAAATCAACTCCTCCGGCATTTTAATTCATACAATATTTTACATGCGGAACAATACGGTTTTACAAAGGGTCGCTCCACAACGGATGCCGGAGTTGCTCTACTGAAACATATATTCAGTGCGTGGGAGAAGTCACAGAATGCTATCGGGGTGTTCTGTGATCTTTCTAAAGCGTTCGACTGCGTCCAACATGAAACGCTTACCCAGAAGCTAAAGTACTATGGTATTAGAGACAGCGCACTTAGTGTTATTAGCTCATATTTAAGCGGTAGAATGCAATGTGTTGACGTTAATGGTGTCAAATCTTCCAATCTACCCGTTCGTTTGGGCGTACCGCAAGGGTCGATTTTAGGTCCATTTTTGTTTCTTGTATACATTAATGACTTGCCATATTATTTAAAATCATTGTGTGATGTAGTATTGTTTGCTGATGACACGTCTCTAATTTTTAAAGTTGATAGGAATAGAGTAGATTTTGATGACGTGAATTCTTGTCTTTCACTAGTAACGCAATGGTTTACAGCCAATAATTTAGTTTTGAATACGAAGAAAACAAAATGTATTAAATTTGCTTTGCCTAATGTAAAAAATCTCGGTCCCGGTGTAATTTTGAACAATGAGGAACTTGAAACGGTACATGCTACGACTTTTCTAGGGATAACAGTAGACTCCAAAATTCAATGGGGTGAGCATATAACTGGCATCACGGGTAAATTAAGCTCTGCTGCGTACGCTGTCAGGAAAGTAAGAGCTCTCACCGATGTAGCCACGGCGCGTCTAGTGTATTTTAGCTATTTTCACTGCATCATGTCCTACGGAATTCTTATGTGGGGCAATGCTGCCGATATCGAGAATGTTTTCGTACTACAGAAGCGCGCTGTCCGTGCTATATACAAACTTGGTGCTAGAGTCTCCCTTAGGGAAAGGTTTAAGGATATTGGTATTCTGACTGTGGCGTCTCAATACATTTATGCCAATATAATATACGTAAGGCAAAACCTAGATTCATATAGTAAAAACAGCGACATACATCATTTTAATACTAGAAATAAACATAAGTTAACCGCACCTAATTATCGTCTACATAAGGTGCACGGTTCATTTGTGGGGCTTTGTGTACGCATTTATAACAGGATTCCGGTTCATCTCTTGGAATTAACGGATAGTTCTTTTAAAAACAAAATCAAAGAAATTCTTGTTAAAAAGGCATATTATAATGTTAATGATTATTTCACAGATAAACGCAGATGGCAGCTCTGAAGTGGAACAAAAGTGCTTTATTTTATTTTGTATTTTTCGGTGTTTTAAATTAATAATTGATAAAATAGAATTGTATAATTGTAAAATAAATTAATAATAATTAAATTGTAATAGACAGCTGTGTTGCTGGGAAGTTTGTTCTTCACCACTTCTTCTTTCCAGCCATAACACTAGGAAGTGGTGAAAGGGGGGCGTTTTGGGGGTGCTGTCATTGTAAAATTTTGACGTTAAAAAGTGCTAATCGTATTAGCCTATTTTAATAAATGATTTTGACTTTGACTTTGACTTTGACTTTGACCTTGACCAACCAACCAAGCCGTAACTCCAAAGAGGCGACGGCGTTAGATCGCGGCAGTAATGTGCCGCGATCGGCAGCCGATTGACGTGCATATGTGGGTAGAGCGAAAGTTTTTAGGAACTCGCTCATCGTGAGGTATGTACAAACTGGATTTAAAAATTTAAAAGGCCGACCCAAAGCTCTCGTTAATTAGTCACCAATTCAGTTTGACAAGCGAGCTGCGTCAATGACGACATGACCAGGATTTAAATGCCACATAGCGCGACCAGCCGAATCTATCACCAGGGCATAAAATGTCTGGAGGCGAGTCATGGAGACGCTGTGGCGGCGGTCATCGACTGTTTAAACAATGAATTTTTCCGACTGCGCATTCTATCTGGGCGTGATGCTTTTGTTTCTGTGGCAAAATCGATTTCTGTAGCAGCCACAACCAAGCATGTAGAAAAATCGATGTAGAACGAGAGACTCGACTGGGATATAGTACGTGCCGTCGTAGAAGATCATGAGATACCTTTTAGTGTTTTGATGGGATCCAGTATGGAGCGGTGCGTTTGTGATATTTCCGAGCGTCAGTTTAACGCAGGAGATCCCATTGAAATTTCTGGCCAAGTAGCTCCAGCAGGCGCCAGAAAATTGAGATAATCGACGGGCTGATTATCAAAGGAATCTTTCGAGAGGGTAAATCACATTGTACTGGACGTGTGTGCGACGGACTGAATTAAACAAATGCGGTGCCCATTAATTTTTCACTCTCAAGTTTCAGATCGGACCGACGGATTGTCGACAACTGCCTTTTGTCAATTTGGACATAGTTCAAGGACTTTGCCCAGTACCAATCAAGAAAGATTCTCTGCCGCGAACTGCCTTTAGTGTACCTGGCGGCCTTTGTTAGTACTAGAGAATGTCTCAGCAGTGTCCCGATGCACAGTAGTGACTGGCTGCATTGCCGCAACTTGGCCCACATGGTCAATGTATTGATGAAGTGTGAAACATTTTCTTTTGGTTTTTGCAGACTCTGGACAGGGAGATGGTGGCGTTGTCCCGGTGTTAAGACCGTGAAAGCAAGGAAAGGTTTGTTTTTTTTTCAAATACCAATCAAAAGTTTGGACGGCTGCATCTCAAATGGTGCAGTTCGTCCAATGTCCTAGGAAAATGCGATGTCTTGAAGTTACCAGCAGTGCTCCTGAACGTCAAAAGGGTTCTTTCAGTATCTTTGGATTTGCAGGGTACTTTCAAGTGTTTAATGCTGTTTTAGTGTGATGCATACACTCGCAGAGATGTAGTTCGTGTTGGGCTGCTGCGGAGAGCACAGAACGGAGACGCCGAGTTGTTGGTGTCGGTGCTCTAATGACATGGACAAGCTGGATTGACAGAAGGTAACGCAAGAGCTTCTGCAATAGCCGCATACCGAAACAACAACAACCTGTAGACTGTGCGGTGCTGCAGCGACTTCTGGTGCGAGCGGTGTCAGCTGCTCGCCTGCCTCAAGCGATTGCATTCTGCTGCTGCATGCTTCGGGGATGCCGAGCAGCGGAGCTTTGGAGTAGGGAGTGGAATGTAAGTCAAATTTCGAAATATTCAGGAACAGTCGAGGAGCGTAACGTGGTAACAAATAAGCAAACAGTATTGCGGATCGAAGCGGAAGTCAACAAAATTCGGTAACACGAAAGCTCGAAGCCGAATACATCAACAGCTAATTGGGCGCAGTAAGTGGAAGTAAATGTTCAGCACTACTCTCCCGCTCAGACAGCTTGTAGGAAATCCGAAGGTGGACTGCGGCCGACGTATGTAAGTCTGAGCTCGTCAACAGATATCATGACACTATTTTGTCATCGTAGGCTTACTGACGGTATCAGCACTGCTCACTGAATTGTGGTGGCTAGGAGATGCCTCTTCTTCAGCATAAGCAACTGTTTACTGGACGACGGCGTGCTGGTGCAGCGGCGCCATGGGAGGACGGTGGTGCGTTGCATCGAACGCTACGATTTTGATGCTTATTGGTCCCGCGTAAGTAGGGGGTTTTTCTCCAGCAGTCGTTTGCCTGTTTCTCACCCTTGCATCGTTGACAGGTAATGACCGAGCGTTGCTTATGTTCATGCAGAAATGTCCACAGTGTGTATTCTTACAGTGGTCACGTGAGATGGCTCGTAGCCACGTAGCGTAGCATCCTCAGGTCCTTGAAGTCGTAATTGGATGTTGCTGTGTACAGGCATTACCTACTCACGACGTTATGCGCCTTTTCAATCCAACTTGGGCGACACGCTTGTGGGAGACCACCGGTTAGTATAGAAACGACGGTGGGTGATTCCTTGGGTGGGTACGCAGTCACTGGTAAACCCACATTAACTATTAAATGATTTAAGTGCATATTGAGCTCGGTTATATTCACACAACTAGCTTCTGCCAGCGACTTCGTCCGCATTGGATTTGGACTTGGTGCAAAGAGAGGCTATCGACAGTTAAACGTGTTATTGTGAGCCAGCCATAAGAGATAGACGTGTGCTGTCCGGGTATATTTTTCACATAATTTTAAGGAGAACATTTCCGTCATACATTGTTTTTGTGTGGCTTTAACCATTAGGGCTGCACACGCGACGGAAGCATAAAAGACGGAGTGACTTCTCCCGTTTTCCCAACATTTACCTTTACTGCTCTGCTCCTATTGACCATAGCGTGATGAAGAGTATCCTATAACCTGCCCAGGAGTACAGAGAATCATTGTACCAAGTTTCGTTGAAATCCGTCAAGTAGTTTTCGTTCCCATAACGAACATACAGACAGACAGATAGACAGACAGACAAAAATCTTACTGATTGCATTTTTGGCATCAGTATCGATCACTAATCAATCACCCCCTAATAGTTATTTTGGAAATATATTCAATGCACAGAATTGACCTCTCTACAGATTTATTATAAGTATAGATAAAACAACAAGATTTGATAGTTTATTTGCAGCAGTTGCAGGAAATGCGCGCGATGCGCATCTATCGACTGGCGGTTGAAGACTAGTGGTGGCACGATGGCGGCGGAGATGCGAGCGACAAGCATATCTACGCACCATTCCCGGCCGTCGTGAATATAGTGAATATTTTTATTTTTTATCAAATGACAAATTTAAAAAATTATGTAGTTGAGCGCGTCACTAACATCTATAACCTAACAAGGCCAGACGCAAATCTTTAATGGACCGTGGAACGCGAGAACATCAGACTTAATTTACCGATTTTGCCATATAAACTGCATACAGATAATGACAGCACCGGACTAGGGGCCTTCTTACCTTCAAAATACGCTTATGTAGATGGACGCACTAGTGTATGTAAGTCTAGGATGTTTGTTAATCAATATGAAATTCAAATATTTTTAACGTCGTTCGTTGTATTAGTTTAACCTCAGTTCAGTTAATAATTCTGGTTTCATTTTGTTTACATTTTAATTTTGAATTTGGTTACTGCTCATTGACACTATCCTTTCTGTTATCAGGGGACTGGTACTGTCTCACACAGTTTTATATCTAGCCTATCTAGGAGAATTCCAACCGTCTATATTGTATTATTGAATCCTAAAACTTTGCAATGCCTTTTTGAAAAGAAGTAAGAAAGAAACAGGTACTGGTACTGCCTGACCTGAAATTGAACCCACAACAATACATGAGAGGTTGGTGTTTTTACCTGGCCATCACGAAATGAAGTACATATTTACTATTTATTTATTTATAATTGTGTTTGTCCGTAAGTTGAAGGCAGAGGCCTCCTTACATTTGTGTTCGTAAGTTGAATGCAGAGGCCTCCTTACATTTGTGTTCGTAAGTCGTAGGCAGAGGCCTCCTTACATATGTGTTCGTAAGTTGAAGGCAGAGGCCTCCTTACATTTGTGTTCGTAAGTCGTAGGCAGAGGCCTCCTTACATATGTGTTCGTAAGTTGAGGACAGGGGCCTCCTTACATTTGTGTTCGTAAGTCGAAGGCAGAGGCCTCCTTACATATGTGTTCGTAAGTTGAAGGCAGAGGCCTCCTTACATTTGTGTTCGTAAGTCGTAGGCAGAGGCCTCCTTACATATGTGTTCGTAAGTTGAGGACAGGGGCCTCCTTACATTTGTGTTCGTAAGTCGAAGGCAGAGGCCTCCTTACATTTGTGTTCGAAAGTCGAAGGCAGAGGCCTCCTTACATTTGTGTTCGTAAGTCGAAGGCAGAGGCCTCCTTACATTTGTGTTCATAAGTTGAAGGCAGAGGCCTCCTTACATTTGTGTTCGTAAGTCGAAGGCAGAGGCCTCCTTACATTTGTGTTCATAAGTTGAAGGCAGAGGCCTCCTTACATTTGTGTTCGTAAGTCGAAGGCAGAGGCCTCCTTACATTTGTGTTCATAAGTTGAAGGCAGAGGCCTCCTTACATTTGTGTTCGTAAGTCGAAGGCAGAGGCCTCCTTACATTTGTGTTCGTAAGTCGAAGGCAGAGGCCTCCTTACATTTGTGTTCATAAGTTGAAGGCAGAGGCCTCCTTACATTTGTGTTTATGTGTGTTCGTAAGTTGAGGACAGGGGCCTCCTTACTAACTTAATATCAGATTCTTCCCATACAGGTCGAGGGCGACCATTGTGCAGAATGGCCGTGTCGGCGCGGATGAATAAGGTTATGAAAACACGTGCGCCGCACGTTGGAAGTGACGTAATCGCACCACTCTGTGAGTCAGGCGAGGTGGGGACGGACCGGTCGACGTGTATATAATGCTACGCCCGCTGCGGCGGAGCGGACTCGGTGTTCGACCTCTGCTCTCTCAACACCTCTTAATTGTGACGTTAATCACACCTGAGTCACCTTATTGATTAATATTTAACTCTGTAGTTAAATTAATACTTTGTGTTTTTATTGTGTTCTTTTGATTTAATTTAAATTCTGTTTATTGATATTGGCAATGAATTAGACGTTGATTATTTAGTTTTACTTAATGAATTTAACGTTAATTGTTCATCTGATTTACGCTGCTTAATTTTGTGTCCATAAAACAATCCATTTATTGTTAGTAACAATTACAATTTGTGTTCAATCAATTCACTGGTTTGTGTTTTAGCCAATCCTTATTCCATATATAATTTATTTGGTTGTGAAGTGAATAAACTTTTATTAACTTTTGTTATAATGATGCATTTTACTTTCATGTTCAAGGCATAAGAGTCACCCATTTTGCAACTGATTTCGGCTCACGCCGAAATATATATATATATACAAATTTCTGGGTTATTTAATTCGAATCGAGCAATATCTGTGAAACTCAATGGAAATTGAATATCTTATATTTAACACGTTTTGAAAATCGGGATAAGAAGATACTCTTTCAGGGTGAGTTTTAGCTGGGTATAAAGCAGCGACAACTGACCACAGAAAGCAATAATCATCTTTATTGCGAATATTAATACATGCTTTTTTTTATTTAATAGCTGCTGGCAACTCACTAAAGACTGAGCCGCGCAAAGGTTGATATTTGTTAATATTAACTTCCAAATGCGAACTGTTTAAAAATGTCCACCCACTGTCACGATCTTGAAATTCTTCTATTTTTTTTTTCAATGTATTTCTAACTTGGTTTATTAATGAATCATATTCATAATTTTGATGTACTACATAATTCTTTGTACCAAATGATTTCATTCCAGGACTATCATTTTTGACCATCAAAAACAAAGCATAATCCTCGAAATTAATTTTTAGACTGTTATGATCTTTTAGGGATTTATTTATTAACGTCTTGATTTTTTCTTGATTGTTATTCAAAAACGAATCTAAAGAATCACTTTCATTTGTGTCAATAATTCTATAAGAAGCTATACGATTTAGAAATGCTGAATTAATTAATTCAACACCTTCGCAAACGTATGAAATATTTTTATTTTTATGATCAGTACTGCGTAGGTGACCTGTCCAGTGACTGCGCTCAACAGATGTCTTACAAACAGTGCAGAAAGGCATTCTAGTTTAATTAATTACCTGCTAAGTTTAAAGATGAAAATTTGATTTGAATATTTTAAAGATAAATGTTATTTTGAATATCCCAATATTAATTTAGTATCTATACATATTGAAAATGTATTTTATCGCTAATGCACAGGCTCCGAAAATTATTTAAAATGTAGTTTGTCGTTGTATTACACAGACTTCGAGAATTACTTAAAATGTATCTTGTCACTGTAATACACAGGCTCCGAAAATTATTTAAAATACTTGTCACTGTAATACACAGACTTCGAGAATTACTTAAAATGTATCTTGTCACTGTAATACACAGGCTCCGAGTTATTAAATAACTCGTGAGCCTTGTGCATAAATTTCTGCAGTGCGTCCCACTGCGGGGTACCTCGGTCTAGTTGCAATTTTAAGGCAACTTCTGCCTTTTTCCAACGGTCCTGTGGAGCAGTGGATGTAATGTCTACTTTATTGTAGTCTTTTAATTCAATAAAGTAGGCACCACTAATATCCGCTGACCGTCGTACCTTCCCATTGGCGACGCGGGACAGCAAGGATGAACTTAACTCCGACTGCGAGGTCGAAGGAAGGCCACTCAAGTCTTCCAAACCGAAGAGGTCCCTGGATTTCTTGTTACTGTAATTAATTAAAAAAATACATATTTTTTTTTTAATTACAAAGAAACACTTTTTATTATACCAGCTTATGCAGTATAAGTATGTACTTGGATTTATTTGCGCATCTCATTTCTCTATTCGCATCAACATTATAATATGAAGGGATAATTCAGAAAAGGAGTACTCATAATTACCTTGATTCTTCCACGACGGTGCTAGGTGCTTTACGCTTTGTTATTTTTTTCGTCTTGCTCGGTACCGTCTTAGCTGTAGCTGTCACCGGGCTCTTGATGTAGTCGGAAACTCGGGAAACATCAGAGTCAGACCTAATAAACAACATAAAATTTTATCAACAGAACAAATAACCCAAGTTTTTTGAGGTAAAATAATGATAGGATGATAACAGTTACATCAGCCGGCAGGCAAAAACCAGGTCCGTAGCTGAGTAATAATCACATTAGAATTCAACAAACATATCAGCCGGCAGGCAAAAACCAGGTCCGTAGCTGAGTAATAATCACATTAGAATTCAACAAACATATCAGCCGGCAGGCAAAAACCAGGTCCGTAGCTGAGTAACAATCACATTAGAATTCAGTAAAACATATCAGCCGGCAGGCAAAAACCAGGTCCGTAGCTGGGCATTATAACTACAAAGTACTTACATGATAGAAAGTCGATTTAAAACTGTCTCGTCACTTTGAAGAAACTGGAGCGAATGTAATTGATTGAAATTAATTAGTTTATATACATAAAACATAGCAATTCAGCAAAAATCACTTTGATACAAAATTGAACTTTATATATATGCTATTAAGTTGAAATATTTCATTCAACTTAATAGCATATATATAAAGTTCAATTTTGTATGTATATATGTAATATCAGTTACGTTAAAATAAAATAAAATATTTCCGCTAAATTGCATTTTTACTGTGAGAAATTAAATGTAAAACGAGCGCTTTGTCGGCGCGACAAAGAGAAGCCGGTTCCTAATAAGTGCATTTTGATACAATATTGTATATTTTACAGTGTTTGTTTATTTGAAATGAGGTCCTATAATATAATAGACCTAATCGTATCTATTTTTGTTCTAATAATCTATGTATAATCTATACTAATATTTTAAAGCTGAAGAGTTTGTTTGCTTGGTTGAACGCGCTAATCTCGGGAACTACTGATCCGATTTTAAAAAATCTTACAGTGTACAGATAGCTCACTTATAATGGAAGGTTATAAAGCCACATAACATCACGCGATGACCAATAGCAGCAGAGTAATAAATATGGGTGTACAACAGTACCTACACCTCTTGGGCTTAGCTGGCTATGCACTAGATCAGGGTAGGCGAACCTTTATGCATCAACGTGCCATTTTTTCTAAAAAAGTTTAATGGGGTCATTCGGGTGCCATCAAATAATTTTGACTTTCTGATTATTGGCAAAATAATAATTATAAATACTATCAAAACTCTTTATTAAATAAAGTAAGCAAAAGAGGTACATTTTGGTATGTTTATATTAAATTTCAGTAAAATTTGTGTGACTTCTGTTGCTGCAGGTTAGATGACAAATAATTTATGTTAGGGTTGTAAGATGTTACTTTTAGCAAAATGCATGCTGAACTAGATTCATCTGTCAAACGGTATCTAACCGAGTTTTTAATGTTATTCATCTCTGAAAATAATGACTCGCAGGCATATGTAGATGAAAACATGGTTAAAATAGCATGAGCCAGCTTCTTCTAACAGTTAAGTTGCAGTAAAGTTGCTTGAGAGGTAGATTTATTCTTTCTGAAGCCAAATTGATTGGTAGATAAGAGATTGTTGGTTTCTAAGTAGTTAATTAGTCTTTTATTAATCAATCGTTCGAGGATTTTGGATAAAGATGTAAGCACAGCAATTGGACGATAATTATTAACAGACGTTGCATCACCCCCCTTGAAAATGGGGTGGATAATAGCCTTTTTAAAAGAAGTTGGAAAAATGCCAGTACGGAAACAAAGATTAAAAATGTGGCATAAAGCGGGCGTCAGAGTGTTACAGTACCTTTTTAAAAATGTGGTAGAAATGCCATCGTGTCCTACTGCAGCATTTGGTTTGAGGGAGCGAATAGCACAAGCAATTTCGTCTGTGTCTGTGTCAAGAAGGACGAAAGATTTTGAATATGTATTGTGATTTTGTGTATGTTGGGTAATAGGGAAACGTGTATTTTGTATTTCAATATTTCTTTCTGCCAGCGTATTACCAATACTTACAAAAAAGTCATTTACTTCATTTACCGTTTGGGTCAAAGGTACTTTAGAAGAAACTAAACCACAGGGAGAGTTTAATGTTTTGGATGTATTAGTTACTCTTTTGACTGTACTCCATATCAATTTAGAATTACTGCCCGCTTTCCTTAACTCTTCGGAATCAAACTGTCTCTTAACTTTCTTGAGAATTTTAGTGCAAAAATTTCTGTACCTTGAGTACGTTACTCGTAAGACTAAATTATCGGGGGTCTGTTTTATTTTTTTGTGCATGCGGTCTCTGTTTCTCATACACTTAAGTAGTCCTGGAGTAATCCAGGGCTTCAAAATGCTTTTCCGTTTAGGAATTAAGAAGGAAAAAGGCTTATGACGGAACACGACGGTTTTTAGTCAGTAAGAGTCTGACACTCCCTCACCGCTGCTAACCCACAGCGGGAGGGGTCATTTGATGATTTTTAACGTCGGAAAAAAAAAAAGGGTACTTCCGTAAAAACGTGGTTTAACCAAAAATTCATCTTAGAGAACGACATGGCATCTGTATTTTAACCACCAAACAAATAATAACTTAGACACAAAAACATTGAAATTAAATTAATTCTATGCCAACCTATTGGCTTAAGGGCTAGGCTTTTTTTGGCAACCGACCACGCTATTCTCTGTGAGCGTTGTGCACACCTGTAACTGACTTATTTACACAGGACTAACAATTTATTGTAAACTTATATATGCGTAAGCAATTGTAAATAAGTTGTTGGTGTGCCTTGAAATAAATAAACCTTTTGCCCACCAAATTGGTATAAAAATAATGATTTATTTAAAATATCCAATGCATCAATTCCAAATTCAAATGGCTAACGCATAATCTAAACAAAAATAGAAGACGTGTACTTACGCAGTATTTGCGCTGTATCCCACTTCTGAAATGTAAGAACTCCACTCCAAGGTATAGGATTCCTCTACAAGAAAACGTCAACACTTTCAACAGACTATCAATCTTTATTCTTTTTCAACACCATCTCGCTTACACGACCGCACGGCACGGTGCTCCGCTCAGAATGTCGCTATTTGCCAAGTGTTGCTAGCTGTTACCTCCAACCGGAAATGTCATTTTTAAATTATTTCGTTTGGTGAATCAATTGAACAAATTATTTTACTATTAAAAATTATAAAATATGAAATTAGATATCTAAAATATATCCAAACCTTTCAATATAACGTTGCTTCGTGACGAATTTCAAGATTCTAAGTTCACGGCGGGAAGTACCTTGTAGGTTTTGATTCCCTAGCGTGTGACGGAAATTCGTCTAAGGTGTCGGTATAAACTGCTGTATCTTTTGATCGCGTCCGATTGACAGACCGACACCAACTGTAAATATTCAGTTTTTCCACTGGGATAGCAAAGCCAATTCTTTTTTTGGTAATCTTTGGCTGTAATAAAAGAATTGTTTTTATTTGAATTGTTGTCTAATAATTCACTCTTACAATATTTGACAACTTTTTTAAGACATTTAGTCAAGACCCAACCACAGACATAGTTGCTTTCACCAGCATCATTTTTATGTTGCTGATCAAAGCAAACTTTATTGTTGAAATGAATTGTGTTTTTTTCTTCAGAAACATTTGGAGTAACTATTTTTTCTTTTAAAAAGAAATCTAAATTTTGAAGGCATTCATTAAAATCCTCCTCGCAATTACCTCTCCCCGAGTGAGGAGAGCTTTAATTATTCAAAAGAAGCGCTTTAAACGCTCCTTCAAAACTTACTGTATTAGGCGCTATATGTATTTCTTACTCCATAACTCCTAATGTTTCCAAAGGAATTTTCTAAAGGGTCTTGATTAAAGTTTCTGGTCATCATAGCATCGAGTCTATAATTACAAGACAACACTTGCCAAAGAAGTTCCATACCCTCTATCGTTTTAATCAAATTCGTAACAGACGGCACCACTTTCTCAACCAATCGGACTTTGTTCCCAACAGTAACTTTTTTAATAAATTTAACTGTCTTTAGGACAATTTTGGCTTTTTTCCACAGCTCATGATGAGGCGAGTTACGTTTTACAGGTCCTTTAAAAACTTTGCCGTTTGGTATGGAGAAACTGTTCACATTCAGAGAGTCAAACAAATCGTCGATTAGAAGGGTCAAGTCAACTAGTTGTCGGCATTCTATAGGCAGATCGCCCCTTGCAGTCAAATGTTCAGTCACAACAGCAACACTGTGACTGAACAATTGTGTCGCCGACTTAACCCTAATTTTTTTTATTTTTTCAGGATTAATATGCTCTTCTGTGAGCTTATGCAAAAGTCTCAGCTCTCCATACGATTTATCGGCATCATACACCATTTTGAAATAGTCCCACTTTATGATTTTCTCCTCATTATTGGTAACACATCTAAGATCCTTTGTTATTAAATTGTTTCTAATGCCTTTTATTAGATGAGGAGTGTCATAAAGTGGGAATACGACGTGACCTTTAAAACGCATCACTTCATGTCGCCATTCTTTACCTTCGCGTAAATAAATTGCTTTTGTTTCAGTGACCAATTCTGTTATCGCGCTGACATTAACAGCACTTTGGTCACAAACAGTGTTTAAAATTATGAGACCACATTTAAAACATTGTTCGATTACAGCTTTTAATTTTTTGTTTTTAACTCGATTTTACTTAAGCAATTTGTAAAATAATATGCAATTGGCTGCTTATAATTATTTTTCACTCCCTTCACCATAAAGACCAGCACGTGGTCAGCGAATACTTCCTTAGAGTCCGAAGTAAAACCTTCTAACTTATCTTTTTGGGCTAAATAAAAAAATTGCGGCGTGATTGACATTTCATCAAATATTAGACTACACAGCCTATCTGGGATCTGTTTTTTTAGCAAAGTTTTATTTATTTTTTCAAAAATTATATTATTAATGCCAGGTGCTAATTTAATTTGACTCAGTAGTCTTTTCATGGCTTTGCATGAAGGAGAGCAAAATATTTATATAACAGCCTGTAGTACTTAGGGCTTTTTTTATATAAAGATAAACTTAGGATTTTCTCCTCAATTGTAAACCGTCTTCCTTTTGGTTTATATTTAGCTTGTTGCTGCATATGTACACACAGCAAAATCATTAGCTGGGCAGGCAAGTGGCTCCACCCGGCGCGGCGCGGTGATATTAAGAGAAACATACATGTTAGTGTGCGTAAAGTTCACGCGTGTATTACTTCGCCTGTTTATTAATGTGCGTACACAACGGGTTATTGGATACAAACCTCAATAACCCGTTGTGCACGCACACACTTGCATTTTTTTCACTATAATGCTGATGAGAATATGAAGTTAAAATTTTGTGATATGACTATGTAGGCTCGTAGCCGAGGCGTAGAAGCGTTCGTCTAGCGATTCGGAAGTTTTAAGTTCGAGTCTCACATCTGCATACACTTTTTGCATAACTATAATCATTTTTTATTTTCATTATGTATTTTTTTTTATTATTGTAATTAAAATAAGAATATTAATCTATATTTTAATAAGGAAGTATAAATTAAGCAATTTGTAATAAGAAAGCAACAATATTTATTGACTAGGTTTATTTATATTATAATCACAAATTAAAAAGTTTTGTGTATGACAAAACTATTCTAAGTCGGACAAGAATTAGCGTTATTTTTCATATTCAGTGGGTAATTATTTATTTATTAGTGATATGAATAAACATGTTAGTAAATTAGATAATTATTAAGATTCGAGTATCCTAAATTGTAATCTTACTAACAATAACATCACTCACATAAAACAAATTTCATTACCCCCTGATATTTTAATTAATAGCCAATTGGTGCGCCTTCACTGTCTATTACTTGTTGCAATCGTGTCCTCATGCTAGCAACCATGTTCCAGCACAAGTCAGTCCCACGAAATGATTCCCACGTCGAGGTAACGACATCATCTAAATTTTTGTTCGATCTGACTTCAGATGAATCCCAGTTTAGCACCATATGACCCCATAGGTTTTCAATGGGGTTCAGGTCAGGACTTTTTGATGGCCATTCAATTACAGTAAGATTATCTTGCACGTTAAACCAACTTTGCACAAGTCGCGCGCGATGCACAGCGCAATTATCATGCACGAAGTAAATGTGTTCTTGCGGGTATGCAACAAGCACAGTCGGTAGCATCACGTTTTGCAAAACGTCCAAGTAACCTTGACTGGTATTGCGACCCCCTACCTGCACCAATTCACCGGGACCCATTGACGACATCCATCTCCAATAACCCAAACTAATGCGGCCACTAGACCTGCATGGAAGAACATTTTTTGAGTTATAGCGCTCACCATCCTTTCGCCAAAGTATTTTGCGACCATCCTTGTCCGACTTAAAACACTTTTCATCGCTAAATATGACTATATTATTGCACCAATCAAAATCCAAATATTCTTTTGCGAAGCGTACCCGGTTTTGTTTGTGAATGTCGGATAGTAAAATTTTCTTAGCTGGCCTACGACATTTCACGCCAGCTGCATGCAAGTGGTTCCTTATAGTTTGTAGTGTCACATCATGTTTAGTCGCCGTGGAACGAGTGCTGAGGAAAGGCTCAGCCATATGCGCAGAAACTATATCACGGTGCCGCGCATTGGCTTCTGTGTATGCAAATCCAGCCTTCGGTCCCGGTCGGCGAGGATCAATGTTTCCCGTATCGGCATATCGATGAACCCACAATTGCACAGAACTTCTCTGTGAACAATAATTAAATATTGATATAAATAACAGCAATCGATTACATTACATACAAATGTAAATCAAAGTAACATAATATTATATATAATATATATATTTATATTTATATATATATATATATATATATTACATATATATAATATGTAAGTTAATAATATTAAACTTCATATTATAATCACATAACAATAATCACAGTATAAATATATTATGTTAATATGACATTTAATATTATTAAATTACATATGAGTATAATCTATACTTATAATAAATCTGTAGAGAGGTCAATTCTGTACAATAAACATATTTCCAAAATATCTATCAGAGGGTAATTAGTGATCGATACTGATGCCAAAAATGCAATCAGTAAAATTTTTGTCTGTCTGTCTGTCTGTCTGTCTGTCTGTCTTTCTGTCTGTCTGTCTGTCTGTCTGTATGTTCGTTATAGAAACAAAAACTACTCGACGGATTTTAATGAAACTTGGCACAAATATTCTTCATACTCCTGAGCAGGTTATAGAATACTTTTCGTCACGCTACGATTAATAGGAGCAGAGCAGTGAAGAGAAATGTTGGGAAAACGGGAAAAGTTACTCCATTTTTCAAGCTTCCGTCGCGTGTGCAGCCTTAATGGTTAAAGCTATATAGAAACCAGGTATGACGGAAATATGACGACAGTATATGTCTATCTTTTATGGTTGACTCACAATAACACGTGTAACTTCCGATTGCTAAGCAGTTCAGAGCTTTCTGATTATATTTGTCTACCCTGACGTTTATAACACTCTCACTCATCCCAATAGGCTACGTAGCATAGATTTAGATAATTGGATAGGCTGGTGATTATTATTTCTTCCTCTCTTTGCACAAAGTCCAAATCTAACGCGGACGAAGTCGCTGGCAGAAGCTAGTAATAAAATAAAATTACTCACCGATAACTTTAAACGTCTCGCAATTTCACTAATTGAAACGTTTTGCTCATGCAAAACAATGATTTCTGCTCTTAAAAGTGTAGTCAAATGATTCATGTTGATTTGACAAACAAAAGCACTCCTCTCTCAATAAACGCAAAGTATAATCACAGATTATTACAATGGTTGGTATAATGTCTAAAAACAAAATCAAAAATCAAAATCTTTTTATTTCACATAGGCCTTTGCAGGCACCTATGAAACGTCACATTAGTTGCACGGTTCCAAAAAGTTGGTCTCATGGAGAAGAGCCGGCAAAAAACTCCATAGACACTCTTTTTAAAAAGTAATATAGTCACAGTACAAACAGTCTATTACATAACAATAGTAAGCTCACAAAATTATACAATGCAAGAAAATTAAACTGTAAATCTATACAATGCAAAGGGAGAAGAAAAAGTAGTTTAATTGCCAGGGAAGCCACACATGGAGAGATGAGTTATCGCCATATAATATCTTTATCGTCAACAAAGTCTTGAATTTTATAATAAGCTTTTTTAATTAGGGTGGATTTTAAAGTGTTCTTAAATTTTATATCCGTGAGAAACGTATCGAAAGCCCGATAGTCAATAGCATTATGAATTTATGACGGTGAACTTAAACTAATAATTAGCTTAGATATGGTTTGTTATTTTTAGAGGGTAGACAGTAAATATATTCCATCCAAAATACAACGCAGACTTACTATTACTTAAAGCAATGAATTCAACAAACAAATGCAAAATATTTTATTTAAACATACAAAAATCGCTGAGCCGTAAGCGAGATTCGATTCTACGGCCCCAGCAGCGTAGAATTTTAATTTCTGTCCGCTCGACCATCGCGCTATAGAAACGATAGATATTAACGCCAAATTTATGCGTCATATTCCCTGCATCATTAGAGGCATAAGATATTGCAAATGTTTGAGTGGGGACACCGTGTTATTGTGAAGCAAAACTATTGAGTCACATACTCAATATCACCACGCCGCGCCGGGTGGAGCCACTGGCGCGGCGACTGATGAATAGCCGAAGTAAAACACGTTTTGCTTTACGCACACTAACATGTATGTTTTTCTCAATACCACCGCGCCGCGCCGGGTGGAGACACTTGCCTGCCCAGCTAACTAATTTGCTGTGTGTACAAACAACTGAGCTGGTTTAGTCATATGTTGTATGACTTGTTTAAATATGATATTTTGTGACAACTTTTGTGCATTACTCAGTCGTTCCTTATACAGCTGGCCCCTTTTGCGCAAAACACTTATCTCCGTTTGCAGATACTTAATTTTCTTCTGGAAGCAACTGAAAATAAACAAATTGACACAATTACCAAATATGGTTCTCAATATTTCGGAGTATTATTAAAGAATTAGTTGAATTCAGTAATAAATTAATAATCATAAATATTTGCATAAACATTAAAAGCTTACCATTAGCAGGTCTTTTCAATTTGTCTTCACCTTTTGCACAGTAGTTATGTTCTGCTAACACATGACATGCAGCCACTCGGTTAATTTCACCTGAAAAATATAAAATTGCATAATTTTAATATATTTGCTTCCACAACCAAGCCAACAATCTATCCATCTGTTACAAAACAGTCCATGTATAACTATTGTAATAAAATTACATACCTAATAGATTAGTAGAAGGTTGTGTAGCAGTAAGCTGTGTAGCAGTAGGCTGTGTAGCAGTAGGCTGATCATCATCAGTAGTCTCCACTGGAAGACTTCCAGATACCCCTGAAGTATAAATAACAATATTATAATAACTCTGTTGTGGCACTCGCTATAATATAATAGTTGTATATTTTTATTTTCAAATTAAGTAGTGTCTCCATTCAAATAAGTCAACAATTTATCCATCTGTTATAAAACAGTAATTCATCAATAACTGTTGTAATAAAATTACATACCTGATACATCAATAGTAGGCTGTATAGCAGGATGCTGATCATCACCAGTAGTCTCCATCGGAAGACTTCCAGATACCTCTGAAATATAAATAACAATATTATAATAATTCTGTTTTGGTTCTCACCATAATAGAAAACTTACAATTAAAAGCTTAATTATAATCCATAAAAAATGACTTAGGAAACAAGAGGACTGCAACATTCAGCCTTAGTGGAGGAATTTATCAAAACTTTGTTTATAATAATAATGTTATAAATATTACATATATGCAATGCAACACATACATTTTATTAGAATAGGTTGTAATTAGACATTTCATAAATAAATTTATTTTATACCTAAACCGACAGGAATCGGCAGGAAAGCAGCAGGTTGAACATCACTGGTAACAACAGGCTGTTGAATTCTAGATGTGCCTATAACAAAATAAAAAAATATTATGTACACTAATATTAATATTACGAATAACAAACATTTTTTTAGCATGAAAAAAAACCTTATAAAGGTAGGTATAGATTTATTACTTTTTATTTATCAAAAAATATTTACAGACAAATTAAGCTACCTCCTCTTTTAAAAACATTCACATTGATTTGTGAATGTGAATGTCAAAAAATGAGTTGATGTATGGGACATTCCACGCGAAGCGGACAGGTAAAAAATGATGATGTTTCGGATTTCTGAAATATGTGAGTATGTTCGACCTATACGTGTCCTTGATACGTGTATCAAATATTTTTATAATTTAGTGATTGGTTATAGAGTTAAGGGACTTTGAAGTTTTGACCAACTGGTAGGCATGCCCTAATTAAAAGCCGATTATCAAGTCATAAAATTATAGATAAAAATAATTTAACCACTGGATTCGTTACTTCATTAAATTGACTTTTTTGTAGTATTTTTGAAAACCAAGAAAAACTTTTTTTTTTCAAAAATTTGTACTTAAAATTATTTTAAACTTGATTTTCACAAAGTTAGACCACCTCGTTTTTTTTTATTTTTTTTACGAAAATAGCTAATATTGTATAGAACATCCTTGCTAAGTTTTATAATGGGCGTGGAAGTGGATTATGAGCTAGGTTGAAAAAACTGCCGAAGCGCGGCGCGTCCTACGCACTACCGCGCGCGCCTAACGTCATCCACTTAGGCACCTCCTTGCGTGTTTTATTAAAACTATCATTCAGTCGAAAAAAAAATAACTTGTAATGGAGTATTTTGCTTATATATTTTTATTATAGTTCGGTATAAAAAAAAATAACATAAAACAAAACGAATTTCCTCAGCCATACAATAAAAAATAACAATGGTGTTCTATTCTATTCTATTTTTGAATGATGGCAAGCGATTCGTCGATGCTAATGCCAACGATTTATATTCATTTCGCGCCATGTGTAAAAATTTTGGCGCGCTATTTTAGTAGCTAAGCAACTAATTGTTTAGACGGACGTGCGGACGCGATTAGAGTGATTTTGTTTTGCTACTGCTTGATTTAGTGATTTGAACGTCATGGCTCCTTATGGCGATCGATGTTACAATCCGTTTAATTTACCTCTTCATAGAAAAACTAAAGACTTAAGGAAGTTATCACAAATTTTAGCTAAAAAATGGTCAATTTCAAATAAAAACTTATATGTGTGTAAACAGTGTAGAGAACGTCTTGCTAGTGAAGTACCGTTAATTATTACTGAAAATGTGGTGCCAAGTAGCCAGTCAAGTCAGTCGTCAGTGCAAAATTCTCAAGAATCACTAGGTTCATGTTTTATTCCGGAAGAAACTACAATCAACAAATCAACACAAGACAATGTAACATTAAATGACTATGAAATACTTTTGCAATTGAAAGAGAAGTTTAATGACCCTTCTACCTCTTTGTCTATGAAAACTATAATTCTTACCTTAGCACCCAAATCATGGAGCGAAAACAAGCTTGCTGATGAGTTTCGTACGTCTAGACGGCAAGCCAAAAAAGCGAAGGAATTGGTTGAGCAGAAGGGTATCTTATCATCACCATTGCGCCATTTCAATAAAAACTTCATCTTTCATAACGAACAATACGGTTTCACCAAAGGTCGCTGTACAACCGATGCTGGTGTAACTTTGATCAAGCACATCTTTAAGGCTTGGGAGGAAGCTGAAGACTCCATTGGAATTTTCTGCGATCTCTCAAAAGCGTTTGACTGTGTAAATCACGAAACGCTTTTGCAGAAACTAGAGCATTACGGAATCAAAGATACATCCCTGCAGTTATTAAAATCGTATCTTAACGATCGGCAACTTAAAGTTCAAGTAAACGGCGTAAATTCACTGGGCTCAATGATGGCAATGGGCGTACCACAAGGTTCCATATTAGGTCCGTTCCTCTTTTTAGTTTATATTAATGATTTGCCCTATCTATTTGATAATCAACCTAGGATGGTGTTGTTTGCCGATGATACCTCTCTTATTTTTAACATTGATCGGCGTAGACGTAACCTAGACGACGTAAACAATTCCATTATCCAGGTTCAAAATTGGTTCAACGCAAATAACTTGGCTCTTAATGAAAAAAAAACGAAATGCATTCGATTTTCATTGCCAAATGTAAAAAGTAGTGAATGTGACATAATACTCAACAGTCAAAAACTAGAATTTATAAATCAGACAGTTTTCCTGGGAATCACTCTTGACAAAAAACTACAATGGGGACCCCACATAACATCTCTTGCGGGTCGTCTTAGCTCGGCCGCCTATGCTATTAGAAAGATAAGGCAGCTAGCGGACGTAGAAACAGCTAGACTGGTATATTTTAGTTACTTCCACAGCATCATGTCGTACGGCATTCTGCTGTGGGGACGAGCTGCTGACATTGAATGCATATTTATCTTGCAAAAGCGAGCTGTCAGAGCTATGTACAACTTACGTGGTCGTGAATCTCTTAGGGAACTGTTTAAAAACATTAATATTATGACCGTGCCTTGCCAATTTATATATGAAAATATCATGTATGTTAGGAAAAACCTACATTTGTTTGATAAAATATGTGATAGACATAATTATAACACTCGAAATAAAAATAAAATAGCTATCCCGCAGTTTAGACTATCTAAAGTACATACATCTTTCATGGGATATTGTGTTAAATGTTATAATAAAATACCAGACAACATTCTGGAACTAAATGACATGCGGTTTAAAATTCATATAAAAGCCACACTCTGTAAAAAAGCATATTATAAATTAGAAGATTATATTCAAGATAAAAATGCTTGGAAACATGCTGGTCCTGCTCCATAGGACGCACTGGCAGTATCAAATTATTGCGAATTTAAAATTACACCCGCTAGTAAAATTGTGTTCTTCTTTTGATTGTTAGTTTGTAACTTTGTACAAAAATATAAACATTTGTAAATGTGAACACCATGTAGCATTTTAACCTTTTTTTATTATCATATTCTTTGTCTATTGTGATTCTACATGATCTTCGCATGTTATTATAGTATGTATCAATACATACAAACTGTAATACTTATTATTTTTAAAAGAGTAACCATGGAGTTTCTTGCCCGTTCTTCTCCATAGGAAGCTACTTTTGGAATGGGCAACTAGAATCAACTTTATTTATATTTTTTGACGTTCATAAGTGCTTGTGAAAGCCTAAATGAAATAAATGATTTGACTTTGACTTTGACTTTGACTTTCACCTAATCCAAGAGAGGGCCGTAAACTGACATCGGAAGTTATAGATCTGTTCCTGTTACAGCCTTTTTATCGTCCCATTGCTGGGCACAGGCCTCCTCTCACACGGAGAAGGATTAAGCGTTAATCACCACGCTTGCTCAATGCGGGTTGGTGATTTCAGACTTTATAGTCCAGGTTTCCTCAAGATGTTTTCCTTCACCTTTTTATCAGCCATTGGTGTCTAAGATTTACCTAGAAAGTACATACAAACTTAGAAAATATCTAAGTTATAGATCTAGTAAAAACATTTTATCTTAGAGAAGATAACACTAGAATAATGCCTGGGAAAAAAGACTTTGTGTCTGTTAAGTTACATGATGGTAAAAGAATACATTTGCAAAAACAGCTATTAATGTGTAACATCAATGAGTTATATCAGCAGTTTAAATTAGAATACCCTGGCAAAAAAGTAGGCATTTCAAAATTCTTTTCACTGCGTCCTAAGCAGTGCGTTTTTGCCGGGGATTCGGGTACTCATGTTGTCTGCGTGTGTATTTACCATCAAAACGTAAAATTGTTGCTAAGCGGGGGAGACATTTCATCGCTTACTTCCGAGTCTCAAATCCCCCTAAAATCATACAAAGATTGCCTGCAGAAGATGATGTGTCCAGATCCAACACCAACTTGCCATTTAATGACAGGAAAATCGCCACTAAACGAGCAATGTCATAATTGCCCTGGCCTGGACGAAATCCGCGCGCATTTGATAAAAACATTTGACGAAAATCAAGTGACCAGTGTGCAGTTTGATACATGGGATGGTACAGATCGTTTTACGATCGCCACTCGAGTCCTTCCGCCTGACGAATTTGTAGAGAGTCTTTGCTCGGCGTTAGAAACTTTGAAACCCCACGCCTACATAGCAGATCAGCAATCTCGGTATTTTCAATTACAAAAAGAGTCGATTTTGGAGGGTGACATTATAGTTCAGTGCCATCATCATCATCTCAGCCATAGGACGTCCACTGCTGAACATAGGCCTCCCCCTTAGATCTCCACAGATACCTGTTGGAGGCGACCTGTATCCAGCGTCTTCCGGCGACCTTCACAAGGTCGTCTGTCCACCTTGCTGGTGGACGTCCTACGCTGCGCTTGCTAGTCCGTGGTCTCCACTCAAGCACTTTTCGACCCCATCGGCCATCCGCTCTGCGAGCAATATGACCTGCCCATTGCCACTTCAACTTGCTAATCCGGTGGGCTATATCGGTGACTTTAGTTCGTCTACAGATCTCCTCATTTCGGATTCGATCACGTAGAGAAACCCCGAGCATAGCCCTCTCCATAGCTCGTTGAGCGACTTTGAGCGTTGAGATGAGGCCGATAGTGAGAGACCACGTTTCGGTGCCGTAAGTCATCACTGGTAACACACACTGATTGAAGACTTTCGTCTTGAGGCACTGAGGTATGTCGGACGAAAAGATATTGCGTAGTTTCCCGAACGCTGCCGAGCCGAGTTGGATTCGGCGGTTGACCTCTTTCTCGAAGTTGGACCTACCTAATTGGACTACTTGTCCTAGGTAGATATATGAGTCAACAACTTCGAGTACCGAGCTTCCAACAGAGACTGGGGTGGGCTCAACATGGACATTTGACATAATTTTCGTCTTGTCCATGTTCATTTTCAGGCCCACCCGTTGTGAAACTCGGTCGAGGCCATCGAGCATCATACTGAGTTCCTCCATCGACTTTGCCATGACTACGATGTCATCGGCAAACCGAAGGTGAGTGATGTATTCGCCGTTGATGTTGATGCCAAGTCCTTTCCATTTCAGGAGCTTGAAGGCGTCTTCCATTGCGGCTGTAAACAGTTTCGGGGAGATAACGTCCCCCTGTCTTACGCCTCTTCTCAATGGAATCGGCTTCGTGCTATGCTCCTGTACTCGGACTGACATGGTGGCGTTATTATACAAACACTTCAACACTTCGATGTACCGATAGTCAATATGGCATCGTTGGAGTGACTCAAGTACCGCCCATGTTTCCACCGAATCGAAGGCTTTCTCATAGTCCACAAACGCTAAGCATAATGGTAAGTTATACTCTTCGGTCTTTTGTATAACTTGCCGCAGCGTATGGATGTGGTCTATGGTACTATAGCCTCTTCGGAAACCGGCTTGTTCGGGAGGCTGGAAGTCATCAAGCCTGTGTTCGAGACGGTTCGTGATAACCCTTGAAAACAGCTTATAAACATGGCTTAGAAGTGTGATGGGTCTGTAGTTCTTCAATAGGCTGTTATCACCTTTTTTGAAGAACAACACCACCCCACCCCTGCTCCATACTTCAGGCGTTTTGCCCTCGGACAGGACGGAATTAAAGAGCTTCTGGAGGACTTTAAGTACCGGTGTTCCACCCGCTCTCAGAAGCTCTGAAGTGATTGCGTCCTCACCTGGCGCCATGTTGTTCTTAAGCTGTTTCAGGGCCATCCTAATCTCGTACAGACTGATGTCCGGGATATCTTCGGTATAATGTCGGGACAGCTTGGCTCTTGGATCTCCTGCCAAGCTGTCAACGGGCTTTGCGACCGAAGTGTATAACTGTCCATAGAACCTCTCGATCTCGCCTAAAACTTCTGCGTCGACCAACGACGCTATGCTGCCATCTTCCCGTTTCAGCTTAGTCATCTGGCTTTGCCCAATAGACTTGTCCTTTGCGAACACTTTGGAGCCTTGGTTTCGCTGTATGGTCTCTTTAACACGATTCGTATTAAAGAGACGCAGATCGTGTCGCAAGGACTTAGATATTCGTCTATTGAGCTGCCTATATGACTTCGCGTCGCTGGAAGACTGTAATTGTAGCAAGCGTCGTTCAGCCATGAGGTTTGTGGTTTGGTCGGTCAGTTTATGAGGTCTATCTTTACGGCAGGGTCTAAAAAACTTAGACCCTACCATGCGGACAGTTTCCACTAGCCCGTCGTTGATCTCGTCCACTGATGCTAGGTTCTCAAGGCAAGCAAAGCGATTAGAGAGCTCGAGTTGAAAGCTTTCTGGGTTTTGAATATGGGACCGAGTAGGTCGGAGCGTAGACTTCATCAAACTGGACCTTTCAAGTTTAACATTAATATTCAGCGAGGCTCTTACGATTCGGTGATCGCTACCGGTTTTTACCCTATTGATCACAGAGACGTCGCTGAATACCCGTTTCTTGTCGGTCATGAAGAAGTCTATCTCGTTTCTCGTGAAACCATCGGGACTTAACCAGGTCCATTTCCTGTGAGGCGGCTTCTGGAAGAAAGAGTTCATCATGAAGAGTCCCTCTTTCTCCAGAAAGTTGGCCAGCCTCTGTCCCCTAGGGTTCCGTTGCCCATACCCAAATTGCCCCACTCTCAACTCATCACCGCTTTTCTTTCCCAACTTAGCATTAAAGTCCCCCATAACAACAGTGAAGTGGGTTTTGGAACTATGTATGGCTCTACTTACGTCCTCATACATAGTCTCCACCTCATCATCGGAGTGTGACGAGGTCGGTGCGTATACCTGAATGACCTTCAGCGAATATCTTTCAGATATTCTGAGTATTAGGTATACCACCCTGTTCGACACACTGTCGATGGTTGTTATGTTGCTCACGAGGGACTTGTGAACGAGAAACCCGACGCCACCTTGGGACTGTTGGTCGCCCTCCCGGTAGTAGAGCAAGTTACCAGACTGCAGAGTTACAGTGTCCTCTCCCTCTCTACGGACTTCGCATAACCCTATAATGTCCCAATGTAACTTGCTCAACTCCTCTTCCAGCTCGCAGATCTTTTCGTCAGTCCTCAATGTGCGTATGTTGTGTGTTACCAGGGCCAGTCGTCGTGGGGGTGGGTAGCCGGATCTCTTCCGGAGATTCTTAGCACCCCCTGCTCCGCCGTTACCTTGACCGCTACCCGCGCCAGGGATAGCGGAGCTGACGGGGACTGGGGGCCTGGTTTCTGTGTCTATCATAAGGAGGGTATTTGCCGTTAATCGCCACGCTTGGCAGGCGGGTTGGCGATCGCAGTGAGGATGTACAGTACACGGAGGGCGCTGCTGCCCGACCTCCGGTTTGTCCCTCAGTCGCCTCTTACGACACCCACGGGATGATTTGGGGGAACGCAATTCTAAGCCGGCGATCCACGGCATAGTTCAGTGCGATTTCGCTGAAAACTACAGCTTCGTGGTCCAAGACGCAGCCCAGACATTCCATTGGAATAACGACCAGGCTACGCTCCTGACATCGGTGTATTATTATAAAGAAGAGCAAAATTTGAAACACGGCAGCATTGTAATGATATCAGATGACCTAAAACATGACACCGCAACGTTTTAGACATTTCAAAAAATGTTGCACCAACATCTTCAAGAAAAGGGCATAGCAATTAAGAAATATATTTATATCACTGATGGTGCACCCCAGCACTTCAAAAATAGGTTTAATTTCATTAATCTGTTTTATTTTAAACAAGATTTCGACACGGAAGCAGAATTCCACTTCCATGCCACTTCACATGGCAAAGGGCCATGTGATGAACTTGGGGGCAACTTAAAACGCTTGGCGACTCGAGCTAGTTTACAGTCAGCGCCCAACAAAGCTATAACTACACCCGAACGTTTGTATGATTGGGCGAGAAAATCAATGCCCTTGACGCAGTTCTTCTACACTCGGAAAGAGGACATTCAAGAAAATAGATCGTTTTTAAAAAGTAGATTTGAGTCGGCAGCTACGATACCTGGCACAAAAAAATATCATGCCTTCATTCCGACTACTGAAGGTATATTGATCAAGCGCACCAGTAACAGTGAAAAATTTAAAATTGTTAAAGTTTGTAAATAAATAGTTAATTGTAAAAATATTTTTTTTATTTTAAATATCACGAACTAGACAAAATGTAACTGCGCAAACTCACGCAAGTGGCTGCGCGCATTATACGGCGTAGGACGCGCCGCGCTTCGGCAGTTTTTTTTCAACCTAGCTCATAATCCACTTCCACGCCCATTATAAAACTTAGCAAGGATGTTCTATACAATATTAGCTATTTTCGTAAAAAAAATAAAAAAAATCGAGGTGGTCTAACTTTGTGAAAATCAAGTTTAAAATAATTTTAAGTACAAATTTTTGAAAAAAAAAAGTTTTTCTTGGTTTTCAAAAATACTACAAAAAAGTCAATTTAATGAAGTAACGAATCCAGTGGTTAAATTATTTTTATCTATAATTTTATGACTTGATAATCGGCTTTTAATTAGGGCATGCCTACCAGTTGGTCAAAACTTCAAAGTCCCTTAACTCTATAACCAATCACTAAATTATATAAAAATATTTGATACACGTATCAAGGACACGTATAGGTCGAACATACTCAGATATTTCAGAAATCCGAAACATCATCATTTTTTACCTGTCCGCTTCGCGTGGAATGTCCCGTATGTAACATCAATATTACTCATAAAATTATATTTTCAAGAAAAAGCAAACAAGAATACATATTATGAAAAATAATTAATAGACATGGCTACTTTGTTATAACAATTATAACAGCAAAGATGGAAAGAAGAGGGAACTCACCTGGTAAATGAAGACTTGGTACTGCCAATGCATTTAGGCGTTTGAAGCGATTTTTTTGTTCAATAGCCGCTGCTTCTTATAAAATTCGTAGTCAGATGGTGCTTCAAGCTTCCTCCAACAAGATTCACCCAAGATTTAAAACGATCAGGAAACTTGATTGGATTTGGAAAGATGTGCAATGGCACATCTGAAACAAACAAAATTTTTGATTAATACAAATAGAAAAAGTCTTCTTTCATTATTCATGTGATATCCTAACTAATCCTAACTAATATTATAAATGTGAAAGTAACTCTGTATGTCTGTCTGTCTGTCTTTCTGTCTGTCTGTCTTTCTGTCTGTCTGTCTGTCTTTTCTTCACGCCTATACTACTGAACCGATTTGTGTGAAATTTGGTACAGACATAGTTTGGAACTTGAGAAAGGACATAGGATAGTTTTTATCACAAAAAAATATAAAAATAAAAATAAAATTTATTTCGGACATATAGCGCCATCTATTGGTCAAACCAAAAATCACTATTCCACGCGAACGAAGTCGCGGGCAAAAGCTAGTTTATAATAAAAGAGTGTCCATGGAGTTGTTGTTGTTGTTGCTCATTCTTCTCCATAGAGATCTATGCTTTGAAATGAGCACCTACGGTACTTTCACAGTTTTTATGTCTTGTGACTGCGACTGATTGTAATTGCGTGAAAAGTAATTTACACGTAATTTTTACTAAGGTACCTACATGGTTTTAATAATAATTGCAATCGAATTTATCAAAGTTGTAAGATACCTCTAGTTATTTTTCACGAGCTGGCACTACGTACCGTCTAGTACTAACATCACTTAATTTACGAATTTTTTGTATGGGAGTAAAGAAAAGTTGTTTTTAGACTTTGTCAGACAATTTTTTAATTTTTTCTCTCCTTGGCCATCCACAAACTGAATAAACTTTGTGCTTAGCAACACATTTAGCAATCCATTTTTCTATTATAGAAGTTAAAAGTCGCTCCTTGAAATAATGTGTAAATACCATTGAATTGATAAATTCTATATGGACATGATTTTACGATTGGACTGATTGGAATTTGAGATCACCATGGACTAAACATGCGCCATAATACATGTGCAGTTCATTGATGTTGGATGATACTGACTGTCGGTCATTTAGTAACAATTGAATAAACTAAAAGTAATTAATTCTGTGATATTAAACTTCATGTTTGACTTTCACCTCTCCAAGATATGCTGTATTATATTTGTAGTTTATTGTGCTCATGGCCAAGTCAATTTTATTGTAATGTGAATAAAACTATTGATATAGTCACAAAATATTGATTTATTATTACAAATAAAGTTGAACAGGACTTGGCTTCTATGCGATCTCAAAACTTTTTACGGTGGAGGAATTGCGTAGAGGATTGGCTTTTTTTTACATTTAATGTTTTTGGTGGGATACCAAATACCTAGGTCTATTGTCCCTTTAAGCAGTAAAAATCAACTTCTAAATTAACGCGATCAAAAGATACAGCAGTTTATACCGACACCTTAGACGAATTTCCGTCACACGCTAGGGAATCAAAACCTACAAGGTACTTCCCGTGAACTTAGAATCTTGAAATTCGTCACGAAGCAACGTTATATAGTACAGATAAAGGAAAAATTGCGAAAATGATAAATTTGAAGTTGCATAAAATATTAAAATATTATTTTTACCCGACTGCCAAAGAAGGAGGGTAATGTTTTTCGAGTGTATGTAAGTATGTATGTATGTCTGTTCCTTTGTGACCTCCTGTAGCCTAAACGGCTTGATGGATTTTGATGTATGAGGTATCGTTAGATTTGTCTTGATTACGGGAGTGTCATAGGATACATTTTATCCTAAAAGTCCCACGGGATATTTTTTCTAAATTTCCCTTTAAAAAAATATGTATGCGGTATCATTAGATTCATTTCAATCACGGGAGTAATTAATATAGGATACGTTTTTTCTCAAAATTCCCACGGGAACATGTTAATTCTGCGTCAACGCAAAGCAACTCATGCGTTAGCAAGCAAAAAGATAGGGCGTGGCCTGGCATGCGGCGCGCGGCGCGGTGCGGAGGGGGATATGCTCGAGTATACAGCCCGAATGCGGGCACACGCATAAGGGCAAACGTCGTTGACGGTCGTCTCTAAATAGCGATTTTTTCGGGTAAAAACAGCTAAAAAGTTATAAATAAAAGAATTATTATTAAAAAAACAAAATACCCGACTGCACACTAAAAAAAGAGTAAAACAAGCCCCACAATAATATTGATCAATCAAATGCTAAAAACTAATTATGTAATACCGTTTAAACAATACCTATATTAAAATACACTACAATATGTGTTCGTAATCGATACTTAAATAAACAGAAACTTATTTTGAATACAAATTTACTGAATATAATTTATAAATATTGATGGAAAGCATCGCAGGCGGGGACCACCTTGACCGCCACCAACGAAAATTCTGCTAAATGGTGCACAACCGAAATGACTATAAATAAGCCTCTGTTGGTCCCCGCCTGCGATGCTTTCCATCAATATTTATAAATTATATTCAGTAAATTTGTATTCAAAATAAGTTTCTGTTTATTTAAGTATCGATTACGAACACATATTGTAGTGTATTTTAATATAGGTATTGTTTAAACGGTATTACATAATTAGTTTTTAGCATTTGATTGATCAATATTATTGTGGGGCTTGTTTTACTCTTTTTTTAGTGTGCAGTCGGGTATTTTGTTTTTTTAATAATAATTCTTTTTCCTTACATGACATAAAATATTTTTTTAATAATTATAAACTTACTACCTACCCTTTTTCACATGAACGCGTAGAGATATTAAAGTTGAAATTCATATCAAACACTTCTTAAATCTAATTGCCTCTAAACTGTGAAAAATTTTAAATCATTCAAAGGTCATTGGGCACCTTAGTATGGAAACCATACCCACGGCGGACACGAACATGAAATGTAGCATAGTATAATGATATAAGGCTCTGATTTACTATGGCGTTGGTCACATCAACGTGAGCTATGGAAATCTAGAGAAAATCAGGTTTAAACATCAAAAATTTTCCCCACTTCAATGGTGAATTTAAACGACCAAATGGGATGGATTCGAGTAATTATTTCTTTATAGTAAAAGAGTATACTCGCCGTTTATGCCCATTGTCATCAGGTCAGGATCTGATGATGGAAACCTTGAGAAATCGAGGGCAACTTTCAGAAATTGTAGGCACGCATAGGGTCAAAACATGATTCTCAGATTTATGACTGATTACACTGTCAAACAGTGATGGTTTAGAGCTGACCTGCTGGTGGAGACGAGATAAAGTCGAGGGAACTCCTCAACGGTATGTTTTACCTACGTCGTGTTTGGGCTTTTATTATTCGTATTGACAAGTAATTTTCACTGGAAAGTTAAAAATTAAGACTTTTTACAACAAAACAAAAAACAACTTCCCAAACCTCAATTCTCTCTAAACCTCAATACGACTGCTACTGCGGGTATAACTGTGGTGTTTTTTTTATGTATACTGGGTATGGATGGACCCAAACACTGAAAAGAATAAAATAAAAGAATACTATTTACAAAAAAAAAAACCGACTTCATGAAACAGTGAAAGGGACAAAATACAACTTTTGGCAAGGCTCTAAGAACTTAAAGCTAGCGTCCCCAAATCCTTCTTTGTAGCAGTCGTTGTTACAAGTCAATGTAAGTGGCCGTCAGGTGGATTTGGCGAGTGGAAAAAATCCTGAAATTAGGGCTTGTGAGATGATTAAACCACTCAATAAGAAAAGATCTCATTCCCGCAATGGCTGCTATAACCCAAGTTAGAAGGGAATTCGCATCACCTCCTATAAAATAAGCTCTAACACAAGGTACTTGATATACATAGTAAAGGAGTTCCCTGAACTATATCTTATCTTTATAATAGATCCCGCAATGCCAATCAAACCATGTGGAAAGTCCTCGTCAATACGAATAAAATAAGCCCAAACACGTGGTAGTTGCAGCATACTGTTCAAGAGTTCCCTCGATTCTCTTTGGTCTCCATAATCAAATCAGCTCCAAAACTTCACTGTTTCGCAATTCCCTCAAAAATACACCCACATGTCTGGTTTTGACTTGATGCGTGCCTACAATATTCGAGAGTTGCCCTCGATTTCTCGAGGTTTCCAGATCCTCATGAGGCCCTGGTCATCCGGATTGAGATCTTCCTTTTTTTTTTAAAAGTATTTTAACAATAAAAACTGTCATTGTGACCTGTACAATCCAAAAAACTGCTTGTTTTTTATGTTCTTCAAACGATCCTGTACATTATTCTCCATGGAACTTTAATTAAATTTTTATATTGAATGAAACGTCTTACTATTCCTCATAATTTAAAACTACTTTCATTCGTGTCCGCCACTTTTTGCAAAGCGGGTCAGATATGCCCAATGACCTTTAAGACATAATTAGTTATTTTCAATCAGATTTCTGAATGATGACTATAAAATGTTGTAAATAAATAACTTTAATAAAAGAACTTTTACAAGGTACTGCCTACTATTTTAGTTATATTATAAAATATATTAACTATTTTGACTCTCACGAAATTGCCATAATTATGATTATTCTAAACTGAACGGTTTGCGCGAGAGTCACTTTTTATCTATACCTACAGGATTTGTACGGAACCCTCGGTGCGCGAGCCCGACTCGCACTTGGCCGGTTTTTTTTGTGTAGACCTTGAAGCATGAATACCAAAGCGTGATCAGCTATTTCTAAAGATCTGCGCTGGTTTTCACGTAAGTCTACAAATCCATTAACTTTGTCTGTCCTTGGATTGAAGATAAGGCGCCTTTTTAAAGCCATCTCATCGAAAAGCAAAGCACATAACCTGTCTTTTTCATTCAATTTTGCAACTTTCTTTTTAAGATGATCCATGATAGTTGGACTGATACCTGGTTCTAACTCGATGCTTTGAAGAAGATTTTGCAAGGTTCTTACGCTTGGTAATGCCATTAAATGTTGAAGATGTCTGTATGTGCGAGGTGACTTCTTATATATAGCAATAGCCAATGCTTATTCTAAAGCAGTCCATTGTTTTCCTCCAGGTTTTCTGTCATGGTTGCGTATATATGCTTTTATCAGAGTTTTAAGTGCTAATGACTTGATACGTGGCATTATATTTCCTTCTCTTAAAACATTTATTTCGCGCTTATACGCATTTATCTTTTTTATCAGCTTTCTTTTTCGAGGTGTCACTTCTAAATCTGAAATTGGAAGAATAATGATTTAAAATAAATACATGTCACTCCACACACATTGTTCTATAGTTTTGTTCCTCTTAATTTTAAGTCAATCCAACAACTTAAGTGCAAGGAAATCAAACAAACATACAAACATTGCATGTTAAATAAAAGCTCATAAAAAGCAAAAAGAAACAGTTATGGATAGGTGCAACGTACGAGCTTAAAATATTGCCGCCACATATCTTTTTTGTACATAGAATTAAGTATAGATACCATGTCCAGCAGTGGACTGCGATAGGCTGATGATGATGATGATGATGAAGTATAGATACCTGGGCTTGATCGTTTTTTTCTTTTAGGTGAAAGCACTATCTCATTTTTTGTGCAATAATCATGGTCAGACAACGGGAGTCTTGAAGTTGACGGTTCTGTAAATTTTAATGAAATTAATGAGTTAGCCACAGTATTAATTTACAGGGTGGTTCAGGCCCAATGTATATATTTTTTTTTTAAAAAGACCAGTATTTTTTTTATATTTTAAACTGGAGTTCAAAGTATTCAGAAAGTGTATTGAAATGAACTATATTTACCTGTGCTAGATGATTGTTTTCTTTTACGTGATTGAATTTCCTGCTTGTCACTTGATTCATCAGCCAACAGCTGCTGTCCTCCTGTACACGAGTCTGGAACAGATTGCAACATAAAAATAGAAACCAAATCCTTTAAATATTAAAGTTCTGAAAAGTTTAGCTGCTAAGCAAAGTTGAGAAAAAGAGATTGTACCTGAAGTACTGGGTCCGGCTTGAAATAATGAAGCTTCATTGTCAATAATCCCTGGAGAAGTGTTTGTCGTTGTAACGTCAACGTTTGAATAAATGTGACATGGAAATTGAAGTAACATTTCATCAGGAAGTGGATCAGCATTCAAATTTTTTGATGGTATGGCCCATTTTTTAAGGCGATTTTGTTTTTTATTAAACGCTCTTTTATCAAAGTGGTTTTCACATACATACTTTAATGTATGCAACTTTTCAATGGGAACATATATTAACCCTTAAATGCATGATTTTACCTTTTCAAATACCATAAATTGAAACAGGTAGGTAATTAAACATAGATAAAGGGAAAAATAAAGAAAAAATATTTATTTTCCAAAAAGTATAATTTTATAAAAAAAAACTTACTGATGTAGATCTACATCAGTATGCATTACAGTTAATAATAATGATATAGCCTAAGTACTATGCTATTAGAATTAGAATTAGCCTAATTATGGAATTAGGCTTACTGCAGTGAATGAAAATCTTTGAAACAGTTGTTTCTCTGATTTAGACACAACGGTACATTACATTTGGTACACGACCATTGTGTGGTGCCCTTGCAATTGGGCATCTTGCACCGTAATCGATTCGCAAATACAGGCCAATGTTCGAATCCATCTACGCGCACATCTTTCGACGGGAGCGGATGTTGCGAACCTTTCTGCCTTTTTATTTGAAGGTCGCGTTCTAGAGAGGAAGTACTAGGGCGCCCTCTTTTACTACCTCCAGACATACCTATATTACACAGTGTGTCAGCCAAACAATTACGAAACTCCCCAAGATTAGGCAGCTGCTTTTTTGTGACACCTTTAGCAATTAGATTTTTTTTCATAAGCACCCATGAATTGATTGTAGTGAGGTCCAGTAGATGATAAAATAAGCGTAAATACCATTTCCGGCTCTTTACTCGAATTCGATAGCGTCCTAAAAAGCTGTCCATTAGATCGACTCCTCCCATATGCATATTGTACTCTTGCACAATTTTGGGACAAGCGATTTCAATTTTTTGTTTAGCTTTCTTCTCGTATCTTGATACTTTTCCAACAGGCTCGGCGCCAACGTAAGTCGATAAAAGAGTGACGACTTTATTATCTTTCCACGCAGTGGCCGAAAAGTCTACTCCATATGAATGGGCAACGCGTTCATCATATGTGCCTCTCGGAACAGAAGTTTTCATAAGTTCCTTTTTATCAGGGAGTCGACAATTCGGTAGCCTGTTTTGCTGAATAGTTCCGACACATTGTATACCCTGTTTATTCAAATAATTTACCAAAGGCAGGGATGTGTAAAAATTATCAAAGAATACAATATGATTGTTCATCCTTGGTATAGCTCTCGCCAAACGTATAACGACGTTATTTGTTATTCCTAGATCAGGTTCATCGGCTGGTTTGTCTTTTTTTTCTTCTTGTCCAGAGTAGATCTCAAATCTGTAAGCATATCCCATAAGATTACAGAGAACAAAAAGCTTATAGCCCCATTTGTGAGGCTTATTTGGTAAATATTGCTTCAGGAAATGTGCAATTTTAGTGGAACACATCTGCTCATCAATAGAAAGTCGTTGGTCTATTGCAACTGATGAAAATGTCGTATTTAGCTGTTCTATCACCGGCCGAATCTTATGAAGGCGATCGTGATCGGAATCGTCTCGCGGAAGATGTTTATTATTATCGTTGAAATGTAAGTAGCTCCTAATCATTTCAAACCGATTTACAGGCATCGCGCTCTTTACAGGATCGTACCCAAACTTGGAATGCCAGTATGAGCGTACACTAGGGAATTGCTCCACTGACATAAATAAAAGAATACCTATGAATTTTTTTAACTCCCCAACAGTAATATTGAAAGATACTGCAGGGTTTTTCTGTACTGCATATAAGTTAGTTTCATCAACAATTTTTTGAAGAAACTCAGGTGTGAAGTAGTGCAAAAAACATTTATATACAGGAATGAATTTTAAGCAGTGCACAAAAAAAAACTGGTGGTCCTGAATCATTAACAGAACATATCTGCATCATCAGTAAAAAAATTTTTTTCATTCTTTTGTCCGCCCTAAAATCAGCAAAATGTGGATACCAACTATTCTTACACGCTTGGAGTAGCGCTCGCGTCAGTAAACCGGTTTCGCATTGCCGCCGTGCCTACTATGACGACTGTGACCGTACAATCGGTTACAAAATAAACATCTTTTGATATCAATAACTTTTCTTTTTTGTACTAAAACACGACAAAATAAAAATATACGTATCTATAAAACTTAGATAGATAGATAGATAGATATACTCTTTATTATGTACACCAATTTAAAAAAAGAAAAACAACAACAAAAACACTGATCTACAGATTTAAAAGTCGGTGACACAATGGGCGGTCTTATCGCTAAAAGCGATCTCTTACAGACAACCTTTGGATGGATTGAGAACAAAAAAGAAATAACTGTATTGCAGGTAGTTTTTGGTGTACTATGTATAATATTAATACCTAAAAATAGACAAATAAAAAATAAATAAATAATAAATATAATATATATATATATATAAAATAGCACAAATATGTATACATAAAATATATATTGAAAGTTGCCAATTAAACTTAGTGATACCTACTCCGTAACAGTATGGTATTTTACTGAATTATAAATTGGAAAGGTAGTGCTTTTTCACCAAGTTCTTGAAGATTGCTAGAGATTGAGCCTGCCTTATTGTCACGGGCAATGCATTCCACAACCGCACAGCTTGAACGGTGAAAGATTTATCAAAGAAGTTAGTGGAATGCAATGGCATCTCTAGCCTCAAATTCTCTGATGACCTTAGACATTTTGCATGTGTGTCATTAAGGAACTTAAAACGTTCTTTTAGATAGGACGGGTTTTTTGGATTGAACAAAATGTTGTACAGTAAAGACAGGATATGAGTATTCCGGCGAAGACGTATAGGAAGCCACTCGAGTTTTGAACGGAATTCAGAAATATGATCATATTTGCGCAAGCCAAATATAAATCTAATACAAACGTTTTGAAGTCGCTCAAGTTTATCAAGCTGTGCCTCAGTGAGATCGAGATAACTGACATCAGCATAATCAAGGATTGGAAGCAGGAGGGATTGTGCAAGCTCAATTTTGGTGGCTGTCGGGAGAAAGTTTCGCAATCTCCTCAAGGACCTGACAGATGCAAACACTTTCCGGCTAATTTCTTGAAGTTGGGGACCCCATGTAAAATTTTTGTCAATGACAATCCCTAGGTTTTTAACTTTGTCCCCAATTGAAATGGCAGTGCCACCAAAAAAAATACGGGGAAGTTGCAGCCAGTCAATCTTTTGAATCAATCTAGAGCTACCAACTACAATGGCTTGAGTTTTTGCTGGATTGACTTTGAGACCGTAAGCCTGACTCCATTCGCAAATTGTAGCCAAGTCGGTGTTAATATTAGCGATTGCATCTGCCAAGTCCAAAAATGCAGCTTGGCTATAAATTTGCAAATCATCAGCATAAAGGTGGTAGGAAGAAAGAAGATTTTTGGAAATAGAATTAATAAATATCGCGAAGAGTAAAGGAGATAAAACGCCACCCTGTGGCACGCCAACAGAAGTATAGCACCATGAAGAGTATGCGTCTTCTATGCATATACGTTGACGGCGGCCAAACAGGTAACTACGAAACCAGTCAATCGCCGTTGGAGATACGTTCAGAGAGCCAAGTATGCCAAGCAGGACATCGAAGTCGACGGTATTAAATGCATTACTAAAATCTAGCAAGCAGAGGACCGTCAGATTCCCGGTGTCCATGCCACGGCGTATATCCTCAGTAATATTCACCAACGCTGTAGTGGTGCTGTGACCAGGTCGGAAACCGGACTGGAAAGGATTCAGCAGGTTATTCCTACATAGAAAAGCATTCAGCTGATTATGGACAAGACGTTCTAGGACTTTGGAAAGGAAAGGTAGGATGGAGATGGGACGATATTCTGAGAACGAAGCAGGATTTGATGTTTTGGGTAAGGGGATGATTTTGGCTTCTTTCCAAATAGATGGAAAGATACCACAGGATATGGAGTAGTTAAGGATATGGCACAGGACAGGCAAAATTTCATCAAGGATTGGAAGTATCATTTTCCGACTGATACAATCATCACCTACAGCATCAGAGGTAATGGATACTATACTCTTCTTAACATCACAATCAGAGAATTGACTAAAGACAAATGCAGGATAATCCGGAGTTGGTTGTTTTGAAAGATGATCTAAGGTGCGTGCCTTAGCTGTCCCACTGTATGAAGACAACGATGAAAAGTGTTGATTTAGAAGATCAATATTTAACTGTTTCGAAACTGGTTCTTGGCGTGATTTCCCAACTCCCATGGATTTTAGAAATTTCCAGACTTTTGCTGGGTCTCCATTCTCAACTGAATGATGGAAATGTTGGCGTTGTGCATCCCTACACACCTTGTTGCATCGATTGCGAACCTCTACATAATTCTCACGAGTAGACGTACTAGGACGACATTTGAACTTTGTTTTTGCTACAGCCTTCTTGTGCATGACAGTCTTGATGGTATCCGATAGCCACGGAGCCGGAAGATGCTTCAGCTTGATTGCACGAATCGGTGCGTGGACGTCATAAAGCCGTACTATTGTGTCAGTGAGCAACGAAACTTTGTCATCGACCGACTCAGCAGCAGCCAGCGGTGCCCAATCAATACTGCCAGCATCTCTGCAAAGGTCATCCGTGTTCATGCCACCAAAATTACGCTGAAGAAGGATCCTGGGTTTAGGTTTAGGAGGGCGAATTTTGTATGAAAGAAATATTAAGTCGTGGTAGGAAAACATATCAGCTGCACATTGACCATGCTTGCTGACATGTTCCCTAGACGACACAATAGCAAGGTCCAGTAGTGAAGGGTTACAGTTGGGGAAATGGTGAGTGGCACTTAATGGCAGGATTGACAGGTTGGACGATTCAATCGTTGAACATAAGGAAGACGAGCGGGAGTCGTTTTTCAATAAACACGTATTAAAATCTCCCATAATAATGGTGTGACTGTAAGAAGGCGTTAGGTTTTCGAGGAGATGTTCAAGGCTGGAAAAGTAATTTACACGTAAGGAAGGACAATAGAAGACACCAAGCAGAATTTTGGCATGATTCAGGTCGACTTCTAAAAAGAGATGCTCACCGGCACCCAGCGGTGGTGGTTGTGCTGACATACTAATAATAGAAAAAGGAATATGTGGACGAAGGTAAATGGCAACACCACCCCCACCGCCAACCGTGCGATCATTTCTTATTAGCTGAAAACCTGGTAAGGAATAGGAAGTAGAAGGAAGACACGGTTTTAACCAGGATTCTGAAACAAGGATAGCATGAACATTCTTACAGTCTAAGTTTGCTAGCATGTCAGAGTAATGTGCCGGAATACTTTGGGCATTTATATGGACTACATTAAAATTCTTCGGAACATCAGAAAACTGAGCTTCAAGAGTATCAGCAAGTGTGGGAATACTGGCAAAACTATCACTGCTACAAGCAGATAAAAAAGTTTCGGCATCGCTGTCATCGTTACAGTCTAACATTGACGATACTAAATATATATATATATATATAAAACTACAATATAATGCAATATATAAATACAAACAAAAATAAAATTGAAATGTATATCATTAATCCACCCGCCGGTTGTGTGTTTACAAGATTGAGACTTATTACATTAAATAAAAGCAATTCAAAACACACAAAAAAAACTAATAATAAAAGAGCACTATATAGTATTGAAATAATAATATCCAAGTAGCCAAAGAAAAAAGAAAAATATTTCATAATAAAATTAAAAGTAAGCAAATTTTATAGAATTCATGAAGTGTTTCCGAACGAACGAACTAAAGTTAATATAGTTTGACTTAACATGAAATGACATAGGAAATGACAGCAGTTTGACATACGTACAAAAATAAGAAGTGAAAGAAGTTAGATAAAAAATAATTTTGGACAGTAATTTGAGGGTACATACAGTTCATCTAGAGCTACTTGGATGCCGTTACTTAGAGGATTAATTACTTTTTTTTGGCGGCGACACGTTTTCCTTTCTTCGGTACTGGCGTTGACGGCGACGAAGATGAAGGAATCGTCGCAATGGAACACGGCTTCTCCTTGACCTGCTCGAGCCGAACGAGGTCATCTAGTGTCCCAACTCGATGCCTGGAGCCGTCCGAACCGATAACATAGACAAATCCTTGCTTGGTCCAGCAGTTGTTGACACCAAACTTGTCACGCGCCGACATAAATAGTTGATGACGAGATCTAGTAAGGAACTCCGATACCGTTATGCCCATGTCTTTCAGCTTCGTCTTAGCAAACCAAATGCTATCTCTTACACTCACATCTCGTAGTTTGCAAAGAATGGGCCTGGGTTTACTTGCACCGGTCGGCCTGCCCATCCTGTGGCATCTGCGCACCTCACTGACAGTGAAGTCTGCCAGCTCCAGATGAGAACGCACAACCTCCGCTACAACCTGTGAGGTGTCCTCCTTGGCCTGCTCAGCGACACCATGCAAGAGGACCATCTTTCGACGACCACGCATCTCCATATTGTCCAGCTCCTGTGCCAACGCCTTCATCTGCTGTTGTAAACAGCTCAATGCATCGAGAATAAACTTCTTGAATGCATTGTAGTCAGCAGCAAGCGAGTCTGTTCCGCCTGAAGTACCTGGGTTCCTCTGCAACTGTGCCTCAAAGTTTGACATTCTCTCTTGGAATAGTGACATCATTTCGGAAAGTGATCCCTTCAGTGCTTCCATGATGATTATGCAATTTTAAATTATGGTTTTACTGTGTGATTTTTATTGGAAAAAAACACAATACCGGTGGGTGATATTTTAGATTATAAAGTAAATCATTTAAACTTAATTATACCAGTTGATTAAATTACTTACTTTACTTACTTTGTCAACTTATACTTATTTAAGTATAAGTTGACAAAGTTTGCGCACTGGATAAAATTCATTCCTGTATATATGGTGTATCAAGTTCAGTTATAGCAGAGTCTGTTGTGCTTGGTTGGTGAATTATTTTCGATTCGTCAAACAACAAACTGTCTTTTTTCCAAACGAGTTTCCTCTTATCAAACTCTACATATTGTTGATGACCTTCTTGCATGGGTATTGAAATAATAGTTTGACTTGATGGGCCAGGCAAATCTTGTAGTAGTGGTGGATCACTATAGGTAGAATCTTCATGGTCCTCTGCATCCTCATCTTCCAACTCTTGAATAATTTCTCTTGCATTAGCGAAAAAGGTTTCTTCATCTTCACTTTCATCTTCCAAGCCATTCTCAGAAATATTTCCATCTTCTAAAGCTGCCAGAAGTTGTTCTATGTCGTTATCTGCCACTTTACGGGACATTCTGGATAAAAAATCATAAAATTCGTATGAATATATTATGTATCTCTATACAAATAAGTCAAAAATAAAAAATATATATTATACCGTCAATAAAACTTTTTGTTGCCGATTTTGCATACTGATGTATTTCTAAATCACAATTATGTCGCTGATATTTACAAAAACTGTGATTGTATTCTAAAAAAAAACAATGCAACGGGATCTCCTTACCTTTATCCTCTCGTAAATCACTTTTATCACGTAATAATACTATTTAGTATCCACTAAAATAACATTTCGATTTGGCCGCCAAAGTGTGTATTTGAAAATGTGGCGCCAAGCTGTCAATTTATGACAAGTAAAAAAGTGAACTGTCATATTGTGAAAGCTTGCGTTCAAAAACTAAGATAAATATTTTTAACACCCATTAAAAGTAAAAAATACTGTATTTGAGTTACCGTTTAGAAATTATTTAAGGACGAAAACACCGATGTATATATACATCATCATGCATTTAAGGGTTAAATCTTCTTTGCCCACAAACTTGACCCACTGTTTGCATCTGAAAATATTTTTAAATTAAAATTAAATCATGTTTCTTGGTTAAATTAATAAATATTGACACTATTTTATGTATGTATAATTATGTAAAACATTGTGCCCCGTCTCTTTCACGCAATATTACATTTCTTTTTTTCTATGTAATGTAAACAACAACGTTATCGATATGTGGATCTTACAGTTGCAGTACATCACTAGCACACAATTGAAATGAGATAATTTTGTTAATTTTATTTGTTCCTAGCTTGCTTTACTTACATGTGGCTGCAAAATATCTTATTAAAGTTCTTACCGGTCTTCATCTAAAGGGAATCTCGCCATAAACATCCTTTTTTGAAGATTCGCACGACTTGCTCGATTTTTACAAATTTCACAAGTAATAAACCGTCTTTTCGGTGGCATTTTGATTCACAATACACCTCTGATCACCCGTCACTAATTTTGATGAGAAATTACACTTAAACAATTTAAAATTCACAATAAAACTTGCATTTACTTTCAAAGCACATGGCACGAAATCAGAGTTGGGCAAATCAAGTAATTTATTCAATCAATTGATCAATCATGATTGATCTAATCATGATTAATTTAGTCATGACTAATTTAATCATAACTAACGAGATAAATCATTAGTCATGACTAAATTCGTTAATCGCAAATCATCAATCATTAGTTTTAATCATGAAATGTATGACTAAGCTCGATGCACAGGTGTTGGTACACTACACATACAGGGTGTAAGGATCAGCTGACCGAAGTCTCAGACCATCATCTTGAGTAAAGTACTAAAGGAATTAGGTTCGGAAATGAAAATACTTTTTGACTCTGCATACAAAATATTAAAGTCGGCTAATTTTGTATAGAAAGGCCAAAATTTTTCTTTTCCGAGAAAAAATTCCTTCGGTACGTTACTTAGGATGATGGTCTGAGTCCATGGTTCCAGTTTTCAGGGGCTGTACCTTACACCTGTATCAATGATGATTGATTGATTTTCTCTTAGTGCCTTACGAGTATTTTACCGGGGCATGTATTTATCTGACCACCAAAAAATACTGAATTTTACACTAAAACACTAAAGTCTAACCTATCCTACAGCACGGTAAAGATATGGACAGTATGGAAACTAAGCCTGTCTTGCGGACATAACTATCTACGCTCCGTTGAAGCAATAGGGTTGTCACTTTTAATGATATTGGTGTTGTTTTTTTTTCTTTTTTGTTCTGTAGTGATCAATCATCGAATTTGAATAACTACCTAACTAGCTTACAATACAATTTAAATAGGTAATTTCATGGCTTCGGTTAATCTCAGCAAAAAACGAGAGTTTGAACCCGAAAAACATATAATATTTACACAACTTGTTATTACTATATTATAGCTATAGATCTGTAACTATTATAATTACGGTGGCGTAACCTTTGCAAGTTTTGGCGGGAGTGAGCGAGCCGAGGTTGGACGAAAATGTTTCGGGCGTTAGTTCGAGCGGGCGCGCGGTTGTCGCCGCACCTCCTCCCGCGCGATTACGCGCGGACAAGGCTCAAGGACTTTTTACACAAATACATAATTATCAAACAAATAAACTAGGTACTGCTTAAAATAATCTTCCAATTGATTAAGTAATTGTTGTTATTGTATTTACATTTATTTTTAGCTGTTCTTTATTTATAAACTGAGTTTTTAAATTAAAAGTCTTTAGTTAACTACCTAAACAGCTGGAGTAGGTATAGTAATTAAAAACCCATTACATAAAAAAATACCTATTGTTCATAAATATCTACAAATTATCAGAAAAATATTTTCGTCTGCTACGACACGTTCGAAATTCTTTGTTTATTAATTACAAGCTTTTGCTCACAACTTCGTTCGCGTGGAATAGTGACTTCCGGCAGATTTTTGGTTTGACCAATAGATGGCGCTATATGTCTGTAATATAAATGAAAGTCCTTGATCTTGGGTTACTTGAGTTTTATTTCACAACACACATTCACTGTACCACAGTTACATAGTCGACCCATACGAAGGATATGGAAAAAGACAGATGACAGATCATAGCGGAAGTTATTATATTAGTGACGTACTAATTAGTATTACTAATTAGTGATGTTACAACATCCCCCCTGTTAAGTTTAAATTAACCCTTGACACACAATAGACTTAAGACTATGGACTGACTTGACAAAAATTGACTTTATTATACATAGTTATGATAGACAAAGGTTTTTACTTAATTATGACTTAATTTAGATTACAATTATATACTTAATCTATTTCTTCTATTAGCCTACGAGAAGGCTTTACAAATCGACCTGAACGTGTGACAATTTGACTACTTGAGGATTGAGATGAGAGTTCTTGAGGTCCAGCCTTCTGACTGTCACCATCCTCTCTCCCCTGCGACGATGACGACGACGACGACGAGTTGGATAGCATAGGAGAGTACTTATGCCTTAAGTGAATTCTATTTCTCCTATACCTAACTCCATTGACATCCTCAATGACATATGACCTATTATTTGCCAGCCTTTGCTTGACAATGGCATGTTCCCAATTATAATTTGGTTTTCTTTTAAAGTAGACATGATCATTAGGATACAACAATGACAAAGGCTTAGAATTTCTATTATAATATTTTGACTTATTGACATTATTCTTGTTTACACATTCTTTGTAATCTTTAAATTTTACAACCTTTGGTTTTAATTTTTTATATGACTTTGGAACATTATCTCTTAAATTCCTAGACATTAACAGTTGTGCTGGGGATGGTAAATTATTTTTAGGTGTATTTCTATATTGTAATAAGGCTATATAAGGATCAGACGAATTTTCTTTACATTTTTTCAACATATTTTTTACAATTTTGACTGAACTTTCTGCTTGACCATTTGACTGTGCATGATATGGGCTAGTAATAATATGTTCTATGTCCCATTCATGTAAAAAATTCTTGAATTCTAAAGATTGGAAAGGAGGTCCACCGTCAGACACTAATGACAAAGGTATACCATGACGGGCAAAAATAGACTTTAAATGTGTGATTACATTTTTAGCTGTACTATTTTTATTTAACAAAGCTATCTCTATGTATTTAGAGTAATAATCTGTAACAATTAAATAAGAAAGGTTATCAATATACATTAAATCAATACCAACTTGTTGCCATGGATACTTATTAATCTCAAAATTTTGTAATGGTTCTTTTTGGTTACAAGGTTTGAATTTTGCACATATAAGACATTGTTCTACTAAATTTTTGATATCAACTGACATGTTTGGCCAATATAAAGAATCTCTAGCTAATTTAAGACATTTGTTTATACCTTGGTGACCTTCATGAATTTTATCCAACATTTCCTTATACATAGACTGTGGTACTATCAATTTTGAACCTTTGAACAACAAATCTTTTACGACATGAATTTCAGCTTGTATATTCCAATATGGTTTGACTAATTGACTGACTTTACTTTTACTTTTTGGCCAACCTTCATAATAATATTTCTTTAACAATTGCAAACTTTCATCTTTATTAGTATGTTGTGACAATTTTGTGCTGTAATCTTTAGTGACTGCTAAATTTGAATACATTAAATTGACATGACAAGTTATTTCTGACTCATTTTCTGGTATATAATAATCTTTTAAGGCAGCTCTAGACAAGGTATCAGATATAAACATTTGTTTACCTGGGACATGTATGACTTTCAAGTCATACTTTTGTAAAGTTAACATCATTCGCTGTAACCTAGCTGGTACATCATGTAATGGTTTATCAAATAAGTAGACTAATGGTTTATGATCTGTATGAACTGTGACTCTATGACCATATACATACTGATGAAATTTTTCACAACCAAATTGAATTGCAAGCAATTCTTTCTCAATTTGTGCATACCTAGACTGAGTTGTGGTTAATGTTTTTGAACTATAAGCAATGGGTTTATTATTTTGTAAAATGACTGCTCCCAATGCTGACTTAGACGAATCTACTGACAAGACTAATGGAATATTGGGGTTATAGTGAGCTAAAACCGGTGACTTTGTAATTTCATCTATTAAACTCTTAAGACATTTATTATGATTTTCATCCCAAGACCAGACTGCATCTTTTTTCAAAAGATTTCTTAAAATTTGAGTTTTTTCTGACAAATTGCTAATAAAAGGACCTAAATAATTGATCATACCTAATATTCTTTGCAATTCTTTGACATTTTGTGGTGTAGGCATATTGACAATTGCTTTTACTTTTTCTTGGTCAACCCTTGCACCATCTTTACTAAAGACATAACCTAAAAAACAGACTTCAGAAACTAGAAATTTACATTTGGACTTGTTAAATTTTAAATTAACTTGACGAGCTCTTTGCATTACTTTATGTAATCTCTCATTATGTATAGACTCACTTGGACCATAGACTAGAATGTCATCGATGAATATCAAGACTCCTTCTAAATCACCAAACAAATTCATCATAACTCTTTGAAATATTTCTGATGATGCATTTATGCCAAAAGGTAATCTTAAATATTTATATCTGCCAAATGGTGTTTGAAAGGTACATAAATTAGAACTATATTCATCTAATCTTAACATCCAAAAACCTGAAAATGCATCTAAATGAGAAAAACAAACAGCTCCTACTAATTGAGATCTTATCTCATCAATTGACTTTATTGGATAAATTTCCCTTATGATATTCTTATTCAAATTTCTAGGATCCAAACAAATTCGTAACTGACCTGAACTTTTGACCGTAATTACTATGCTATTCACCCATTCTGTAGGCTTAGTGACTTTTTCAATGACTTGCATGCTCTCCATGCGATCCAACTCCTCGCGTAGCTTTCCAAGCATCGCAAATGGTACTCTCCTGGGAGGATCCACGCATGGTACTGCATCAGGTTTGAGTTTCAGGTGACAGACAGGAGGTAGACAGCCAAGACCCTGAAAAACATCATTATATTGTGTAAGAATTTGTTGACAAAAATTTTGTTTAGATACTGAAAAAACTCTTTTAATTATTCCTAACCTTTCACAAGTAGGAAGACCTAGGATATTGGGACATACTAAATTTGCGACTATGAACACTATATTTTCAGTGACAGTGTTATTATTTAATATTAAATTGCATTTAATATTGACTTTTCCCATAATGGGTATTGACTTGCCACAAAATCCTGTGACATTTATGTGACATTTGACAAGTGACATTTGACTTTGTTGACGTTTTAAAGAATTAAAAGTTTGTTTTGACATTATGTTAAGATCAGCTCCTGAATCAATGATACAATTAAATTGTGAATGACCTACTTTAACATTTATGTTCCAAGACTGTTTACTATTGTTAATGTTATGTTTATTTTTTGACTCGACTATATTGACCTGACTAAATGATGATGTGACTTGTTGACTGTGATATGGTGATGTGACTGTTGTGATTGTGTGAGGTGATTCCTCAGACATGTGTCTGTACTCATCATTAAGATACCCACTTTGACTATCACAACTTTTATTTGAATTATGACAATATGACTTGAGAATTGATTTCTCTGACTGGTGACTGCTTTCATCACCGAGGTACTTTTCAGACCTCTCAGACATGACATTATCACCATTATCATCATTGAAATACGACTTGAGAATTAATTTCTCAGACTGACAATATGAGTCTCGGTGAGATCTCTCAGGAATGACACCAATGTCATCACCGGAATCATTCCCGGACTGTGACTGACTATGTATGTGTGTAAATTGTGGTGGTGGAGACTGTGTGCTTGCTGACTTGACATGTTTATAGTGACTGTTATATGACTTTAAATGACGATTAGACTTATGACTTTGACTGGAGCTATGACTATTCAAAATTCCAACAAAATAATCTTGATTATTATTATGACTATGACTTGAATTAAACGACTCTAAATGACTGATATTTTTATTTTTGAAGCAATATTTAGCAAAATGACCAAATGATTTACATGACCTGCATTTGACTCCTTGCGCTGGGCACTTGTAGCGGTGAGATTGCCCACAGCGGCTACACGTCCTCGAGCGCCTTCCAGGGTTGGGAGACTTCCCTGCGCCAGAACCCTGCTGACCGACTGGTGAAGCTCGCTGTCGACGATCCCCTCGACTACGGCTCCTCCGACGTAGATGCATGACATTTTCTGACTTTTCAACGTTGGAACTACTGACAATTTTTTCAGCATCCTGCTGTGCGACGATCAGTGTTGTTGCCAGTTCTCGCATCTTCTGATATGTCAGATCAGGTTCCTGGAGTAATCTCTGACGTACATGCGCTAAATCCATATGCAGATTTGCAATGAAAATATCCCTGATGAGCGATTCCCTGAGTGTTCCAAATTCACAATCTTGGCTTTTGTTCTCCAGATCTGCTAGGAATCCTTCGATCGACTCGGATTTCTGTTGCTTTCTGGTGAAGAACATGTGACGGCACATGGTTATGTTCCTTCTGGGCTCAAAAAAATTTTGAAATTTGGACTTGACTTCGGCAAGCGTGGTCTTCTCAATGGTGAGGTTGAAAGTATTAAATATATTTAAGCCCTTTTCACCTATGAGATGCAACAAGATAGCTATCTTACGCTTTTCGGGTGCCTTATCCAAACCCGTGGCCAACAGATACAGCTCCAACTGCTGCCACCAGCGTTTCCACGCCTCCGCATTATTATTTGTGGAATCTGACGAAATTTGCAGTGATTTTATTTTGCTGTTAAGGCCTTGGACGCCATTATGGTCGCCCACGCCGCATGGCTCGGAACTCGACTGGTCCATTTTCGCGACCGACTGTCTTCCAGACTTCGACTTTTTTGACTTGAGTTCTTCTTGACTTCTGACACCATGTAATATAAATGAAAGTCCTTGATCTTGGGTTACTTGAGTTTTATTTCACAACACACATTCACTGTACCACAGTTACATAGTCGACCCATACGAAGGATATGGAAAAAGACAGATGACAGATCATAGCGGAAGTTATTATATTAGTGACGTACTAATTAGTATTACTAATTAGTGATGTTACAACAATGTCCGGAATACATTTTATTTTTATTTTCAATTTTTTTGTAATAAAAACTATCCTATGTCCTTTCTCAAGCTCCAAACTATGTCTGTACCAAATTTCACACAAATCGGTTCAGTAGTTTAAGCGTGAAGAAAAGACAGACAGACAGACAGAGTTACTTTCGCATTTATAATATTAGTAGGGATTAAATTTTGACTGCACTATCGATTTAAGCACCCTCAAAAACCAGGAAAATGACACCCATGACGAAAAAAATTATAACTGTTGCAGCCGCCATCTTGGATTCACGTTTTGATTGCACTATCGTTTTTAGCACCCTCAAATACCATGAAAATGACACCCATGACGAAAAAATTATACCTGTTGCAGCCGCCATCTTGGATTCACGTTTTGACTGCACTATCGTTTTTAGCACCCTCAAATACCATGAAAATGACACCCATGATGAAAAAAATGATACCTGTTGCCGCCGCCATCTTGGATTCACGTTTTGACTGCACTATCGTTTTTAGCACCCTCAAATACCATGAAAATGACACCCATGATGAAAAAAATGATACCTGTTGCAGCCGCCATCTTGGATTCACGTTTTGACTGCACTATCGTTTTTAGCACCCTCAAACACCATGAAAATGACACCCATGACGAAAAAAATGATACCTGTTGCAGCCGCCATCTTGGATTCACGTTTTGACTGCACTATCGTTTTTAGCACCCTCAAATACCATGAAAATGACACCCATGATGAAAAAAATGATACCTGTTGCAGCCGCCATCTTGGATTCACGTTTTGACTGCAGTATCGTTTTTAGCACCCTCAAATACCATGAAAATGACACCCATGACGAAAATAATGATACCTGTTGCAGCCGCCATCTTGGATTCACGTTTTGACTGCACTATCGTTTTTAGCACCCTCAAATATCATGAAAATGACACCCATGACGAAAAAAATGACACCTGTTACAGCCGCCATCTTGGATTTACGTTTTGATTGCACTATCGTTTTTAGCACCCTCAAATATCTTGAAAATGAGTGATGGGTGTCCTATGACGAAAAAAATTATACGTATTTCGGCCGTAATCTTTGATTTACATTTTCTACAACTATTACACTATCGGCTTTAAATATCCTCATAACCTCACAACACATTTAAATTAAAATATATTGTAGATTTATAAGTATTTATTTATAAGATCCCGAATTCATTATGATCGCGGCCTTAAATCGAATAATAACGATGATAAGTATAACAATAAATAAATAGTTCGCGCGTGGCATTTTCGGAGAAAGAATTAAATTAAACGCGACCACTCGTCTTGACACGCGTTACTGAGAGCACCGCGAGAACCTCGTCGGTGGCGGCCGACAAAATGACGCGCGGGGTTGCGATAGTCATCGAGAGGATCCAGCTGCTGGGACTGGAGGTGGCCTTGCACAAATCCGAGGCCATGTGCTTTCATGGGCTTCGGAACGCGCCACCTTCAGGCTCCCAAGTCACGGTGGGGGGGGTTACCATCGGCGTCGAGAGGGCGATGAAGTACCTGGGACTCGTCCTCGACGGCCGGTGGAACTTCGTCGAGCATTTCCGACGTTTGGGCCCCAAACTGGAGAAGGCAGGTGCTGCATTCAAGCGGCTCCTGCCCAACCTGGGCGGCCCAAACGCCCCCTGCCGCAGACTATACGCGGGGGTCATGCGGTCCATGGCCCTTTACGGGGCCCCGGTATGGGCACGTTCGGCACGGCCGCGGGCTGTGCACTACCTGAACGTGCCTCAAAGGGTGATAGCCATTAGGCTAATCCGGGGGTACCGCACGATCTCCCGCGAAGCAGCTGGCCTACTCGCTGGACTGCCACCGTGGGATCTGGAGGCGAGGGTCTTCTTGCGCCTGTACGACTGGCGCGAGGAGGCTCAGCGCCGGGGAGAAACCCCGTTGCCGCGGCAAGTTGTCGCGCAGCGGGCGGAGCTCCGGCGCGATCTCATGGTGGCCTGGAGGGAGCGACTGTCGCAACCCAGTGCAGGGCACGCCACCATCGTGGCGGTAAGTCCCCTCTTTGAGGAGTGGCTCGGGAGGAGTCACGGCGCCCTCACGTACCGCATGACGCAGGTCCTCACCGGACACGGTTGTTTCGGGAGGTACCTGCACCGCATCGGTCGTGAGGAGGCGCCCGGGTGTCACCATTGTGCGGACAGCCCCGAGGACACGGTGGACCACACAGTCCAGGTGTGCCCCGCATGGGAGGGGCACCGCCGGGTCCTCGTCGAGGCTTTGGGCGGCGGCGACCTCTCGCGTCCGGCCTTGGTTCAGGCCATGGTCCGGGGCGAGAGGGAATGGGATGCCGTCGCCTCCTTCTGCGAAGCGGTCATGCTCGAGAAGGAGGAGGCGGAACGCCAGAGAGTTCGCACCTCTCATCCCGGCCGCCGCGCTGGACCAGGTAGACACCATGGGCGCCGGGTGTCGCGAGATGACTCCCGGCCACCGTAGGCGTGGGTCTGTGGGCGGTGAGTTCGGGTGGCTCATCGTCCCTCTGTCTTTCTAGACGACAGACCCGTGTCGACGGCGCGCGTTGTTCCACGCGCTCCTCAAAGAGATGTCAGCAACCCCAGCGGGGCCCAGCAGGGCCAAGGCCTGCCGGGGCTGCGGGTTGTTCGAAAGAGATACCGCGGCCCTGGTACATAAAAGGCCTATGACGGAACACGACGATTTTAGTCAGTAAGAGTCTGACACTCCCTCACCGCTGCTAACCCACAGCGGGAGGGGTCATTTGATGATTTTACGTCGATAAAAAAAAAAAAAAAAAAAAACCTCGTCGGTGTGCATGTTTGTGTGAGTGAGCCGTTTCGAACGTTTGTTCGTAGTTTCCGAACTGCTCTACATCTGAGGGTACGGCAGTGCCCCAGCCAAGACTCGAGCAAAGCGGGCACGGCCTACCATCGTTTCTCGAAGCGTTTCGCGGCTATTTCATATATTTAAACTGTGCCTACAGTAACGTTTTGTGTGCAATTCAGTATTTTTTTAAGATGCAGAAAAATATTTTACTTTACGCGGTATTAAAAAATATCAATCATAAATAAATAATCATGATTATTTGATTAAGATTAAAACTAATCAATCGTTAGTCATCACCTCGTGATTAAACTAAATAATCATTAGTCTTCAATCATGACTAACACATTCAATCATTAGTCATCAATCATTAGTCATCAATCATTAGTTAACTAAATTTTGCCCAACTCTGCACGAAATGAAGTTTGACTTGGTTTTGACAAAAAACATGGCGGACACTTGATGTAAGAAAGAGAAACGACTATGAGGGAAAGTGATAGCAATATCCACCATTATTTGCCACGTAAAGTCCATAGAAAATATTTTTGTTCCTAGTTTCACCAGGCTGATTTTACATGTGTCATGTCATTGACATTAAAATCAGAGGAGAATATAAGGGCAGTGTTGCTATTGTTTCCATAATATTTATTGAATTGAAGATATTGTAAATTAACATGATTAACTGCTTATATGAAGAGTTTAATATATTTTAAAATTAATTTAACTAAAATTAACTAAGTATAAAAATAAAAGATGTGACTTTTAGAATTTTATTACAGAGACATCTATTGCTGATTAGACAAAACAGAACATAAGTTTCACCGTTAAGGAATGAAGATGGCGCTGCTTCATTAATCGTCAAGCTTGATGTAGGCAACTGTCCCCCCCCCTGGTGTCAAGTGTCTGTCTGTCGATCTCCACCACCACAGATACGATACACTCGGGAAACGTTCCATTCTTCGAACACGCTTGTATTTGTAATTTTAGATATTACAGCTGATTGCTATATCCTTCAACACATTTTCAAGGCGTAAAAATAGCATTTTAAAATAAAACCCACAATTAAAAACCCTATGTCTTCTATAAATCATGATTTCATTATTAATTAGATGTTAAACTAAAGTCTTATTTTGCGTAAGTTGAAACAGAGTTGACGTAAAAAATAAAATGTAAACGAATACAGGCTGATGCATAGACAAGTCATATTCTCTGCTTGAGGCGCGATTTCGGGCTGCGGGTTGTTCGAAAGAGATACCGCGGCCCTGGTACATAAAAGGCCTATGACGGAACACGACGGTTTTTAGTCAGTAAGAGTCTGACACTCCCTCACCGCTGCTAACCCACAGCGGGAGGGGTCATTTGATGATTTTTGACGTCGGAAAAAAAAAAAAGGCGCGATTTGAATCTCGATTCAGCTGAGTGCAGTTTAAGTAGGGCACGCCACCATTGTGGCGGTAAGTCCCCTCTTTGAGGAGTGGCTCGGGAGGAGTCACGGCGCCCTCACGTACCGCATGACGCAGGTCCTCACCGGACACGGTTGTTTCGGGAGGTACCTGCACCGCATCGGTCGTGAGGAGGCGCCCGGGTGTCACCATTGTGCGGACAGCCCCGAGGACACGGTGGACCACACAGTCCAGGTGTGCCCCGCATGGGAAGGGCACCGCCGGGTCCTCGTCGAGGCTTTGGGCGGCGGCGACCTCTCGCGTCCGGCCCTGGTTCAGGCCATGGTCCGGGGCGAGAGAGAATGGGATGCCGTCGCCTCCTTCTGCGAAGCGGTCATGCTCGAGAAGGAGGAGGCGGAACGCCAGAGAGTTCGCACCTCTCATCCCGGCCGCCGCGCTGGACCAGGTAGACACCATGGGCGCCGGGTGTCGCGAGATGACTCCCGGCCACCGTAGGCGTGGGTCTGTGGGCGGTGAGTTCGGGTGGCTCATCGTCCCTCTGTCTTTTTAGACGACAGACCCGTGTCGACGGCGCGCGTTGTTCCACGCGCTCCTCAAAGAGATGTCAGCAACCCCAGCGGGGCCCAGAAGGGCCAAGGCCTGCCGGGGCTGCGGGTTGTTCGAAAGAGATACCGCGGCCCTGGTACATAAAAGGCCTATGACGGAACACGACGGTTTTTAGTCAGTAAGAGTCTGACACTCCCTCACCGCTGCTAACCCACAGCGGGAGGGGTCATTTGATGATTTTTAACGTCGGAAAAAAAAAAAAAAAGTGCAGTTTAAGTATTGTTCTGAAATAAGAACGTTCCTCAAGTGCAGATTCGATATTTAAACTATGATCAGGTGATTCGAGATCAAACTTGACTTGAGTAGCCTTCTGTAATACGGACCTTAGTATGGACTTGTTGAGTAGTGGGAACTGATTCTAGTTCAAAAAACTTGTCTAATTTCTCTTCGATATTGTTATTGTTTAAAAAGTGGCAATGGACTTTATGTGATTCATCATCAGCCTATCGCAGTCCACTGCTGGACATAGGCCTCTCCAAGTGCACGCCACTGAGATCGATTTTCGGCTTCTCGCATCCAGCTCCTGCCAGCCGTCTTGCGCAAGTCATCACTCCACCGTGCCTGAGGACGTCCTACACTACGTTTGCCGAGGCGTGGTCTCCACTCTAGAACTCGTTTACCCCCACGGTTATCGGTTCTTCGGCTAATATGGCCAGCCCACTGCCACTTCTGCTTGCTGATTCGGTGGGCTATGTCGATGACCTTGGTTCTCTGACGGATTACCTCATTTCTGATGCGATCCCTCAGAGAAATGCCGAGCATAGCCCTTTCCATAGCCCGCTGAGCGACTTTAAACTTGTGAACCAGCCGTACCGACAGTGTCCACGTTTCGGCTCCGTAGTCATGACAGGTAGGACGCACTGATTGAAGACTTTTGTCTTTAGGCACTGTGGGATCGACGATGTTAGGACTCGACGTAGCTTCCCAAATGCAGCCCAACCCAACTGAATTCTCCTATTCACCTCGTCCTCGAAGTTGTTTCTACCTAACTGCAATGTCTGTCCTATCCTGTCCTATACATATTTCCGAACAACTTCGAGAACGGCGCCGTGTATCGCAATCGGTTCCTGATCTTGGTTTTGTCCAAGTTCATCCGTAGGCCGATGCGTAGAGAAGATTCAGCCAGGTCGTTCAGCATCTGTTGTAGGTCCTGCAGCGTTTCCGCCATGATGACGATATCGTCAGCAAATCGCAAGTGAGAGATGTGTTCGCCATTGATGCTGATGCTGCGTCCTTTCCAGTTCAGCGTCTTGAACATATCCTCCATTGCATTAGTGAACAGTTTCGGGGAAATAACATCCCCTTCTGTCACTCCTCGATGCAACGGTATGGGCCTTGTTTGCTGATTCTGTACTTGGACGGACATTGTAGCGGCTTCGTAGAGACATCTCATCACTTGGATGTATCGCCAATCTACTTGACAACGCTGCAGGGACTCCAGAACAGACCAGATTTCAACCGAGTCAAAGGCCTTCTCATAGTCCACAAATGCTAGACACAGGGGCTGATTATACTCTTCGGTCTTCTGTATAATCTGCCGCACTGTTTGGATGTGGTCTATGGTGCCGTATCCGCTCCGAAACCCAGCCTGCTCCGGTGGTTGGAATTCGTCGAGTCTTCGCGCAAGTCGGTTCGTGATCACTCTTGAGAACAGCTTATAGACGTGGCTTAGGAAGGAAATGGGTCGATAGTTCTTCAGCTGGGTTTTGTCTCCCTTTTTGAAGAACAGGACGACAACACTCCTACTCCACGCCTCTGGAGTTCTCCCTTCAAACAGGACGGCATTAAAAAGCTTCTGGAGCTCCCCCAGCAAGGGGTTTCCTCCTGCTTTTAATAACTCTGTTGTAATGCCATCCTCGCCAGAGGCTTTTCCATTTTTGAGCTGTCTCAGAGCGATCTCGATTTCGCCACTGCTGACTTCTGGCAGGTCTTCGGTGAAATGGCGTGTTAATGTGGCTCTAGAATCCTCATTTCCGGGATCAGGGCGAGATGCATGCGATGCGTATAACCGGCCATAGAAATTTTCCACTTCCGAAAGGACTGCCGGCACCGAAGAAACGACTTCTCCACTTGTTGTGGTCAGCTTCGTCAAGTGGCTTCTTCCAAAAGACTGTACGAACACCTTTGACCCCCGATTTAGCTCAATTGCTCTTTCAATGGCAAGAGTATTGGAGCACCGGAGGTCGCGTCGAACGTGCTTGTTGATCTCTTGGTTTAGAGCCCGCTTAGCTGACGAAGTGACAGGCGGGTTTTCACGTCGTTTCTTCATAAGCCCTAATGTCTCTTCCGAAAGCTTTGATTTCTTGCCCTTACGCTGCATGTTACAGAATCTCGAACCTTCCTCCCTGAGGATCCGAACCGCATATTCATGGTTCTGGTTAACGTCTGTTGTGGTTTCCACGGCGGCTAATCGGTTCTCCAGATTTGACTGGAACGTTTCAGATCCTGTCATGGTTTGAAGCAGTGTTGGTCGGAGCCTGGCCTTCATCAGACGGAAACGTTCGGCCTTGAAGTTGATATTCAGAGAGCCTCGGACAAGTCGGTGATCGCTCCCGGTATTAAACCTATTGATCACGGAGACGTCTCTGAATATGTGCTTCTTGTTCGTCATGATGAAGTCAATCTCAATTTTAGTCATAGTGTCGGGGCTTTGCCACGTCCACTTCCTTTGGGGCTGCTTTTTGAAAAAGGAGTTCAACAAAAAGAGCCCCTCGCGTTCGAGGAAGTTGACGAGCATTTGCCCCCTATGATTCCTGCTTCCAAATCCATGGGATCCTACTGCCGATTCGCCGCAAATCTGTACTCCCACTTTAGCGTTAAAGTCCCCCATGACAACGGTGTAATGGGTCTTTGTAGTGAAGTGGAGGGCCCTTGATATATCATCGAACATATCCTCCACTTCATCGTCTGAATGTGTCGAGGTCGGTACGTACACTTGCACTACCTTGAGGCTATACCTGTCGGTGAGCTTTATGATAAGGTACGCTACCCTGTTCGACACACTAGACACCTCCACAACGTTATCAGCTAGGGACTTATTAACCAGAAACCCAACGCCACCTTGGGATTGTTGGTCTCCCTCTCGGAAGTACATTAGGTGACCTGATTTGAGGGTTATGGTGTCCTCCCCCTCTCTTCGAACTTTACATAACCCTAATATGTGCTACCTAATCTTCCCAAGTTCCACCTTTTTTTAGCGACGTAAAATCATCAAATGACCCCTCCCGCTGTGGGTTAGCAGCGGTGAGGGGGTGTCAGACTCTTACTGACTAAAATCGTCGTGTTCCGTCATAGGCCTTTTATGTACCAGGGCCGCGGTATCTCTTTCGAACAACCCGCAGCCCCACCCAAGTTCCACCTCGAGTTGCACCAGATGCGAGTCAAGCCGTAGCGTGCGGCCGTTGTACGTCGCAAGAGTCAGTTGTGTTTGGTGGCCTCCCGTAACCCGGAGATTCTTCGCACCCCCTGTCCCGCCGTAACCACGGTCGCCACCGTGACCGGGAATAGCGGGACTGCCGGGAACTAGGGGCCGTGGCTTTTTTGTGCTGCTCATAGAGGTATTTAGCCTACTGCTATCACGCTGGCCAGACGGGTTGATAGAGGGTTTTTTTTTCGAGTTTTCCTTCTCTCGCACTGGTGTTCGGTGCATTTTTGACTCCATTAGTCGACTTCTACGACACCCACTGGAAGAAGGGGTAGCGACATATGTATTCTTAAGCCGTCGCTACACGGCACATGTATGTGATTGGTTGATATTATTGTTAGATTTATTTGATTGTACTGAGCCTGTGACGAGCCACCCTAATGTTGTTTCAATCAAGGTTGGCTTGTTTTTACCCAGGGAAATGTGATTATTTAGGAGGACATCCCAAAAGATGTCCGCTCCAAGCAACATCTGCACCTCTGACGGGGTTGAGAAATTTGGATCCGCGAGGTGGATGCGAGGGGGAATGGTAAAGGAATTGCAATTAATTTGTGATGTAGGTATCAACTGGGTGATATGTAGCACAACGAAACAATTGATGTCAGTTGTGTAACCACTGGTTGTGAGTGACGATATAGTGACGTCACATCTTTGTGTAATTTCTGAGGACTGATTGTTCAATCCTTGTACTAATAGAGAAGTGGAATAACTGGGTATCCCTAATTGAACTCGCAATGTTTCTGTGATGAAACTAGATGTGCTTCCATTGTCAAGTAGCGCACGAACCTTGTATGTGTGACCATGCAAATCTTGTATATTAATCACTGCAGTGGATAAGAGTACTTGACAGTGGTGTATTGATGAGAGTGTGACACTGCTTGATTGTGTCTGGGTTTGTTCCTGTACTGTGGGTAAAACTACACAACCTTCTGATGAAGTTGAAGCCGTAGGAACAGTAGTATTATTGTGTAACATTGTGTTATGACGCTGCGTACAGAGCCTGCAGGAACTAAGCCTACAACGCTGCTCATCATGTCCTGAACGCAAGCAATTTGTGCATAAATTTAATTGTTTGACTTGTTCAATCCGTGTCTCAATCGGCATTGATTTGAACTTTGTACATTGGTAAATAGTGTGATGACCCTTGCACACAGGTCACTTAAAGTGCGCTTGCTTTTGTGTTTGGCTAACTAGGAATGTCTTAGGACGATTGTGAGTGATATCGCTTTGTCTACGGTGTCTGTTGCTGTTTTTTGTGTGTAGATTCTTCCACGGTTTCTAGTATGTCAGCACGATTTTTTAGAAATGTATTGAAATCATGTAAAGTGGGTAGGTGTGTAATGTTGTTACGTTCCTTTTCCCAATCACGTATTGTAGATGGATCTAACTTACTAGTCACCATGTGTATAATAATCATGTCCCAATGTTCAGTAGGTAACTTTAATGTTTTTAAAGCCCTCAAGTTTTTATTGACTGAATCTATTGTGTTTCTTAAGGCCCTTGAAGATTCTTCAACTACTGGTTGTATATTAAATAATTCTTGTATGTGATTGTTAATTAAAATTCGATTGTTGTGATATCGATTGCATAGTAAATCCCATGCAACATCATAGTTATCCGCAGAGAATTCTAATGATTTATGAAGCTGCATTATCCTTTAATGAATTTCGCAAATAATGAAATTTATGAATTTTGGGTATAGTTGTGTTGTCGTGTATAAGTGATTTGTAAGTGTCGTGGAATTCTAGCCACTCCTGATAGCGTCCAGAGAAGATCGGCAATTTAATAGTAGGTAATTTAATGTTTGGCCCACCCGGCTTTCCAGCGCTGTCACTAGAACCCGTCACCGATCCGGTCTCCTGCTCTGCAGAGGCAGCACTCAACAGCTCCTGTGCAACAGCCACGCAGCCGAAGTAGCTTGTTTCAAATATTTCCCGTTCCTTGTGCTCTTCACCTGGAATTTCCACAAAACTTTCAATGTCCGTTTGAATAGAATCAAACTCGCTGTATAACTCCAATATTTTATTTAAACGAGCTGTTATTTCGAGAACTTGAACCTTATTAAGAATTTTATTAGGCAAAAACGATTCTATGTATGATTTAAATATGGTAAGCTTTGCTTTATGACTAGCTCTGGTTATCTTTAACGATTTAAGATCCATTGTGCAAACAAGTCAATAAGTGCAATGAAACCAGTCTCAAACAGCCCAGCTGAAAGCAAATGATCATAATCCGCGATGAATTGAGTATAGTGAAAGAATAATGTTGTGCAATACTTAAATTTTTGATATAGCAGGCATGAAAATGTTTGCAGGCAAGCAGCGGCAGAAACTGTGCGAAGCAGAGAGGGTGGGTATGTATGACGCGTGCGTCGCGAGTCACGTAGGCCGCGCGCCGTGGACTTGACCGCCCTCCGATCCACTGGAATGTTGAAAACTGTTAGAAATTTACAATGGCTTGCAACTGTATTGGCACAAACTGACACAACACAGTAAATCAGACCTCTGAAAAGGAAATTCACTAGCACATGATTGCGATGTATGGAAATTGTGTACGTGAAATTTTTTTGGAAATGAAATGTTCTTGGAAATAAGTCGGCACACTATTACAATTAAATCAGACGAAATTACGATGAATCGAATGATAATGTGCATGTGCACCGTTTACATTAATCTAGGTTATACTAGATGACGCAATATTGGACGTGGATATTTCTCTGTTGAGAAAGTGGAAATAGTTTTTACCAGTACCAGGCATTAATTGACAGCGCCATTTTAAATGATTGGAACGGACTCACTTATACCACACTGCAAACCCTTCCTGGTTTTTTTTCTCGATTCAGCCTTGGAAACTCTTCAAGGGTTCTTAGTTGAATACAGCAGAACAGCACAGCGATTTTCTCAATTGTGTCCCAGCTAGCACCAGATGAGTCTCGCCTTGTTCGTGATGCGCTACGTGTCAACCTGTGCCCGTGGAACTCCTCGTTAACCCTCCGCCTTGTCTTACAATGTCGTAATAATTTCCCAAAGCGGCAAGGATCCGGCTCGAAACTTGAGTATTCTTGAATGAGGCACAGTAATCTTGTTTAAACTTTGTATTATTAGATTCATTAAATAGATTTACAATGATTGTGTATAATGTGGCGACACGACGTCTTGTAGCGATCCGTTCGTAGCGTAAAAGAGGAATGTCATGGCGGCGCACTCGCCGCACAATACATTGTAGTCTTTTTCAAGTTTTTAAATAAAACTTCATAGCCATCAAGTGTCCATGCCCAATTATTTAATGTAGGCACACTTTCTACCTTCCCTGATTTTGGATGTACAAATTTCATTGTTTTCAATTTTTTTTTTGCCTCTGCCCACTCTTTGTAGTGTATTGATTTTGGAGTGACTGGCCCTAGCAGTGGCTTTGCGTATTTCGCATCTTTATTCCCATAACTTCCGTTGCAGGAATCAAATAAATTGTCAAATAGTACAAGGAGATCAGCTGTTTGGGTGCATTCTTTAGGAAAAATGCCGTTATCTGAAAAAAAAAAAACAAATATTAAAGATTTGAAATATACTGTCCTTGTCAATTTAATGCTAATGAATAGATATGGTTTAGTTAAATAACGTTTAACTAAAAGGTTATAAGTAAGAGGGGATTCCCTTACTTATAAACGACTAGCTTTTGCCCGCGACTTCGTTCGCGTGGAATAGGGACTTCGGCAGATTTTTGGTTTGACCAATAGATGGCGCTAATTGTCCGGAATAATTTTTTGTTTTTAAATTTTTTGTAATAAAAACTATCCTATGTCCTTTCTCAAGTTCCAAACTATATCTGTACCAAATTTCATATAAATCGGTTCAGTAGTTTAAGCGTGAAGAATAGACAGACAGACAGACAGACAGACAGAAAGACAGACAGACAGAGTTACTTTCACATTTATAATATTAGTTAGTTTAAATTTTTTGTAATAAAAACTATCCTATGTCCTTTCTCAAGTTCCAAACTATGTCTGTACCAAATTTCACATAAATCGGTTCAGTAGTTTAAGCGTGAAGAATAGACAGACAGACAGACAGACAGAAAGACAGACAGACAGAGTTACTTTCACATTTATAATATTAGTTAGGAATTAGGATAGTTAGGATTAGGATTAGGATGATTAGACATTGCTATCTTATGGGTCAATTACACCTAACGAGTACAGCGTCGAGTCAGTGTCCTCGGCCGAGTGCTCGGTTGGTATAAACACTTTAACGAGTGCTCGGCCGAGTACTCGGTCGAGAAGAGAGGCGAGAGGGTCACTAGAATCCCAATTTGTTTACCAGGCCGAGTAGCTTATTTACTGACTCACCACTGTACTCGTTAGGTGTAATCGACCCATTAAATAGCTCTTTGTGTCAATTGCCATCTCTTTTCATTGACATAGAAATGACAAGGGCAGACAATATTTGATTGGTCGCTAAGCAACATAAGTTTTTATAAGTAACGGTGAAAGATTTTGGACCTGAGGTCTGAAGCATTCCTGGTGATTTCATAGTTGCTCCTATAGATTAAAACATGCGTATACATATAATGATGTGAACAAATGTGATGTACAAAAACTTTTGTAGTATACACCGTGACTTTTTAGTCGTCTTACAAAGGTGGTCCACTCAATGTATCCGACATAAAATACCACTAGACATGATTATTAATTTTATAGCATTAATTAAGATAATAGGTGCAAATAAAAATAATTAATACATTAGAAATAAGAAACATCCTGTTAATAATGTTTACGTATCAAACGGTAGAAAGTAGGTACCTTCCCAGCGCCACGGTAAAGATATTTTAACTGTGCTCGGGCCGCGCTCACAACAGGGTGTTTTTATAATCTACGTCATAATGAATTTATTTTTATTTTTAAATTATTCAAATCTGATATTTTTTTTTTTTGTGTGAACGTTTACTAGTCATTGGTTACATGAAGTGGGCTGCCGTTGTAAGACGACTAAAAAGTCACGGTGTAGATATGAGCAGGTATATTACCTGAAAGGTATCCCATATTTGCGGCTACAGTCCTGCTAAATATTTGAGTTGCATATTTAACTTTCATTTTATTTCTTGCCAATTTCTCTGGCAAAACATGGTTTTCTGTCGGTTTTGGTATAAGTCTTACACCTTTATAACCTGGGTTTTCTTTATGGAGCAAAATAAGGTGCTCCCATTTAGCTATACATTTTGACTTATCGGCAAAGTATTCCAGATTTTTGGTTAGTAAATTGTTACGAATACATTTTAATAAATGCGGCGGATCGTACAGTGGAATAACTATAATAAATAATAATAATATATATATATATATATTTTTTTTATGTCGGGACACCGTTTCACACAGCCCCATGGTAAGTTATTACTTAACTTGTGTTATGGGTGCTAACACAACTGATAAACTACATATAGCTACACATATACATATTTATAAATACATATTGTAACACCCAGACCACGGCCAACAAGCATGCTCATCACACAAATGTCGACCGAACCGGGAATCGAACCCGGGACCTCAGGTTCGGCAGTCCGGCATGGTGACCATTGCGCCATCGAGGTCGTCTAAATAATAATAATAATAAGCCCCGCAGGGCATCTGAGGCGGATGACGGGGAGTAGCGACCCCGCGGGGCTATATATCCGAGTGCTCCAGGTAGAGTATACTGTCCTCCACCTCCGGCCTGCCGGAGTGAAGCATGACGGGGGATAGGTCTCCCGCCTCTTGGCTTGCCTTCATCGGCCGGTCAGAGTGGAGTCGCTAGAGCAGGATTAGCAGCCCACTCGGAGGGTAGGTGCCTCGTGGTAAGTGGCGAGTGGGCCGGTGATGCTGGACCCACAGGGAGCGCGTGATCTGCGTTTAAAGTCCGCCGAGGTATCCTCACCCTTCAGCCGCTCATGTACCTGTTGCCCTCTTGTTGCTATTCAGTGACTGATTCCCGGGGGCCCAGTAAGTGAGCTGGCGAGTCTCCACCTGCCATTTTTACATGTATTCAATACATTGTCATCGGCAGGTGCCATAGTTCCCGTAGTTTCCCCAATCCTAGTCCATTAGCATCCCATCACAATAGCCCAAGTAGTTTTCATCCATTGTTAGCAATAGTATAGCACAGAACCGGGGATTGTCCTTGGGTACATTTCTATAGTGTATACAGGGATAATCGTCGGTTTTGTGTCACCATTTCATTAAAGTTGTCTCAACAGGGCTTCAGCGTGTTGGCTTCGGCCCCACGTTCGCCTCCCAAAAATCCGGGACTCTATAGTCCCGAGGTCTGGTAGAGACATACATAATAATAAATAATCTTTATTTCAGAAAGCCAACTACAATTTGTCCGTCTCAAACTAATATAAAAGTACACTGTTGTATATTATTAAGTAGGTACAAAGCATTTTTGAGACAGAGTGAACGACTGTGTCTGTGCTAGTATAAACTGTGTTACAGACTCAGGCGTCTTCCTCTTACAAAATAATATAATTCAAGTATTGGGAAGTATAAAAAATAAAATTACAAAATAAAATATTTTACCATAATATTAGTATTAGCAAGGAATGTGTGTGTGTGAGTGTGTGTGTGTGTGTGTGTGAGAGAGTGTGTGTGTGTGTGTGTGTGTGCGTGTGTGTGTGTGTGTGTGTGTGTGTGTGATCGGATGAGCGGGTATTGGTGTTTTATAGTTGTACGTTTCGCAAATAGTATGTAACAGCACAGTATCACTAGATGTTAAAGGGATTTAAGTCTGTTTTTAAATGCGTTCGTGATTTTATTTGCAATGAATTGTTCAGTCACATCGTACGTCAACTTTTTGAGAAAGCTACTTACTACAGTTTTACACTTAGATTTAGTTAGGGCATATACGTTGCAGATATCGTTAATTGCATTATAAAGGTGGCTGCTAAGATATGGGTAGCTTCTTCTTGCCAGAGCAGTTTTGGTGGCGACAGATGGACATACAGGATCTTTACGTCGTTTATTTTGCTCTAGTAATCTTGGGTCATAAGTCAATCACGAGTGTGTACGCAAAGTGATATTAAGCACACAGAGCTGTCGGACAGTGAGTACAGATACGTCTTTATATAGTTGGGTAGTCGGGTACCAATAAGGTTTGTGAAGCATGACTTTCAAAACAGCTTTCTGTGCTCTCTCAAGGCGAAGTAAATACGTTTTAAGTGTACCACCCCAGACAGAGATACAATAGGTAAGAAGCGACTGAGCCAAGGCAAAATATGTAGTTTTCAATGTTGTTCGGCAACTACACTTCTTAGTTTTTTCATAGGAAACATGAGCTTACGAACCCGCGTGACTGTAACACTGATATGCTTTTGCCAACTCAAATGAATGAATGAATGAATGATATATTTATTTGCAAGAATATAGGTAGTTAACATCAGTTCTTAACATCTAAGGGTTTCACTATATTCGGCATTTCTGCCGTGCAAATATTTAGATTTTTTCATCTTCCACATAGCATGCAGTACACATTTGTCTAATAATAATCAATTACATAAAGTTACAATAATTTCACCACTTAAATTTAGATTTCATGCAATTAATAAGATTAAATACAATTCTATTCATTAAATTATTAAATTACCAATATTATCCTTACTAATATTATAAATCGGAAAGTGAGTTTGTTTGTTTGTTTGTTTGTTCCGCTTTCACGCCGTAACTACTGAACCGATTGCTTTGAAATTTTGCAGACGTAAAGTTAGAAGTCCGGATTAAATAATAGGGTACTTTTTATCCCGAAAAAAATAGATATTCCCGAGGGAAAACAAAAATATTGTTTGCTTGATGGATGGATTGTAGATGGCGCTGTGTGTCGTTTAAAACAAGGTAATATATTGCAAACGAATATAAACATGTAAATTTAGAAGCTAAATGATACGATAATGAATCCCCGAAAACGAGGAATTCCCGAGGGATGATGTACAATTTGTTTAATCGTCTAATTAGTGTAATTAGTGTACCATTCAGTTTTGGTTTAACAACTAATCGTATCCAGCGTTACATCGCGCTTCTCAGATTTTTCCGTGGGAATGAGAAGTTTTCTTATAGTTGTGATTTATACCGCAATATAACCGAATTCCACGCGGGCGAAGCCGCGGGCGGAAAGCTAGTATTATATTAAATTAAAAGTAATTATAGTTATTAAATAAGGTTTACAATTTACACTCAAGATATTCATTGATGGAATAAAAACATCTGTTATCAATATGCACCCCCAAGTATTTAACATAAGAGCTTCTGTGTATAGTAGGGCAGCTGCAGGGGGTCAGTGTGCGGTGACAACTATGGGCTTTAATGTCCCGCATACTAGGCTGAGTAGCGGAATTCGCTGAGAAGGGGAGATAGTGAGTTTTAGAGACATTTAGCGTAAGTAAATTCACTGAAAGCCAATCCATCACAACGCCAAGAGCGTTTTCTGCTGTGTGGTGAGCGGATTCCCATGTTTCTCCACTTATAATGAGCGCAGTGTCATCTGCATAAACAAGTATTTTGCAGTTTCGGATTGACAGCTGACACATTCTATTTACAAACAGAAGAAAGAGGGTGGGGCCCAGCACGCTGCACTGCGGTACGCCAAAGGTTAGATTTATATCATCACTGATGTAATTGCCTACCTTAACTCGCTGGCTACGATTTGTGAGGTAATCACGGAAGAGGCTTAGGGTGATATCTCGTAATCCCAAGCTTTCTAAACCACGTAAAAGGATGGGAGTAGAGACCGTGTCGAAAGCTTTGGCTAAATCAAGAAATATGCCCATAGTTTTAGTCTTCGAATCAAGGTTCTTAACAATTTGGCTAGTGAGTTCAAGAACAGCATCCTCTGTTGATACGCCTCTTCTGAACCCATACTGGTTTGGCGCAATTATGTTGTTAGATTCAAGATAGCTCAGCAATCTTTTGTTCAGAACCTTCTCCATAATTTTGGACAGTGTGGTAAGTACAGATATAGGCCTATAGTTCTCGACACGGTCACCATCCCCACCCTTAAATACTGGTGTGACTAATGCCTTCTTAAAATTGTCAGGGAAAATACCGTTTACAATGCATAAATTACAAATATGCGTTATTGCTGGAACAAGTACATGTCTAGCAGATTTAATAACTGAGGCTGGTATTCCATCATGCCCCACTGCACAATTATGTTTTAATCCTATAATTATATTTTCTATCTCTGAGAAACTCGTTTCAAGTAGAACGAATGAGTTTCCTTGAGGATTAATTAGACTACTGAATTCGAAGTTTGGGCAAATTTCACCTTGACCCTGCGCAGCCTGTCTAGCAAGATCCGTTCCAACGTTCGCAAAATACTGATTTATGGTATTAACTGAGGAGTTTGGATCGCTGCACATATTAAGGAGTTCTCCTGCCCTACTTATGGGAGAGGTGTTCTTGTAACTAATAGTTTTTATAATGTCCCAGGTGGCTTTGGGGTTACCGTTTGCCTTCTGAAGTGCTTCTTGATCAAAATTTGATTTAATAGTCTTTAGTAAATTGTTACAGTAATTGCGGTATCTAGAATATATTAGTTTAGCAGTAAGGTCTTTAGGATTTTGCATTGCTTTTTTATGGAGTTGGTTCCGATTTCGCACGCACCTCAGAAGGCCAGTGGTCATCCACGGTTTAATAGTCAGCTTCCTGTTACCGACTTTTTTTAAGGTAGTGTTTTGATTTATTGCATCTGATATTATGGAGATTAGTTGTTCTGCACTTTGATTGGGATCTGTGCTACTTAAGACACTTGAGAAATCAGAATTTTCTAAGCAGCTAATAATACCTGGGAAGTTTAAGTGCCGTATCATATTTTTAGGTTTAGTAGCATGAAGAGGGCTTCGTTAAGTGCAAAATAGGATAGGTGCATGATCAGTAAAATATGATTCTAGAACCAAGGTTGTGGAGGATTTAGGGAGCGTTCAAGTATTACGTAACGCAATTTTTGAAGATTTTTTATCCCCCCTCCCCCCACTGTAACGTTCCGTAACGCTTTTCTGTACCCCCCACCCCCCCCCCCCCTTTTAAACGTTACGTAACACTGACGTTATAATTTTTTAGTTTTTCTTTAGCCGTTTACCTTTCGTTGGCATTTTTTTGACATAGTTGCGCTGGCAAGTCAGCATGAGAGCCTTTATATGCCAAGAACAGCTGATGATACAAATCTCCTTCTTTTGAGGACATTATAGCATGAACTCACTTTAATAACACCGACTACAGCAATCTGATTCTACATAAACACTAACCAATACTAACAATGACAACAAAAATAACATTAAATGACGTATCTAACATAATAATAACGCAATCTAGGGATTCCCCGTGAAACATAAACGAAAAGGTTTGCCAACACGCGAGAACTAATTAAAAATGACGACCAGACTAACACAATCGAGGGATTCCCCGTAAAACGTAGACGAAAAGGGTTGCCAATTTGAGAGTATTAATTCCCTATTTTTTATATAAAAATAGAAATTATGTTACGTAACGTGTTGTAAGAAGGACCCCCTCCCGCCCTGTAACGCATTGTAACGTTTTATGAGACTTCCCCGCCCCTCCCCCTCCCCCCAAAATTGCGTTACGTAATACTTGAACGCTCCCTTATCTGTTTTCAAAAAGACATGATCTAGGCAGTTTTCCATGCGAGTGGGAAGAACGTGGGCAGGTAGGAGCCCATGAAAAGCCATTGTATTTAAATATTCTTCAGAGTTTGGGTCATTACTATCAGGTCGAATATTTATGTTTAAATCTCCGAGGACACACACAGTTGTTGTTGACCCCAAGGACTCTAAGATATTGTTTAGAGAATTAAGAAAATTTTCTAATATTTCTGACTGAAGGTGAACGGTACAATGCAACAATGGCTGTATCCAAACCTATCCTCAGAATAAGACAGTTAGCGTCTTGAAAAACCGGCTCAACTAATTTATGAGTCAAATCTGAATTTACATAAACCACCACCCCATCATTTTGGTTGTTAAATGAGGATCTAGCTGAAGTAAAGCCAGTTATTACAGGAATATCTATAACTTTACTCAACCAGCACTCAGAGAGAATTATTATATCACACTTAACATCCATGGAATGTAGTAAAACATTAGAGTCCATCAAAGTTGCGGTTTAAGCTTCGGATGTTAACCTGTAGTATGTTTAAAGTTGGTTTGGTAGTGTTTATAAACTTCAGGCATTGGTCCGGCAAGCACTCATACGAGTGTGAAATGTTAAATGATTCTACAGAATCGATAAATTTGTTTAAGTTATCCTTATCGAAATTATAGTTTAAATATTAATGACCAGTTTATGTTTGTGCTGTATTGTTTGTGTAACTGTTGTGTTTGTGCTGTAGTGTTTGTTTGTATTATTTGTGTAAGTTCTTTAGTGTAGAATTTGTAATTTAATGTGTTAAGTCTATTTTTAATAATTGGTTTGTGGCAATGTTTGGTGTGTAAGTTTTGGAAGTTTAACTGTAATTGTGTTGTGTTGCGATATACAAGAAATGTGTCATTCGAGAAATTACATAAATTATGGTTGACTACCAGGTAAACCATATCATAAGACAGTGAAATACTGAGTATGACAGATTCTACAAGAACAGACTTTGGATATAAGTAACAATTAACTATTAAGTATTGTCTAACTATACTATTTAAATACATCATACAAGAAACAAGCGAACCAACAATATTATTTAACGTAGTACTAAACTTAAAGTAATGATAGTGTATAATGAGCAAACAGTGAGAAATAGCATTGAGATAGTTCGTACAGAGTAGTCATTTTTTAGCTAAGAGTTTCAGGTTTATTGCAGATTCGATTCGAATTTGAGGCTCACCTTCAGCTTTACGCAGGAATACGGACCCATGGGAGGTTCAGCAGTACATGAATCCATTTTCCCTTGCGAACTGTCGAGCTGCATAGAATAGTTTCTGCGCGTTAGGTGTTAGGGCTTCTGATATATACACAGGTTTGACAGGTCCGGGTATACTGAGGTGTCTAGTATTTAATTTATCTTCATTTGGTTTCTTCTTATTGTAATTCTTGACCCCCAGCACTATTTTTCCTTTTTTAGGACACTGTTCAGTTCAACTATTATGGGTTTACTGCCTTCTCTGTTTGTTTGAATTCTGTAAATATCTTTTATGTCACAGTCTTGGATAACTACCACGACAGTTTTCGCCAAGGTTTTTACTATCAAACTTGTATCTTCTTTCGACTCAAATTTCTTGTCATCTTGCAAGCAGATTGGTACATTTCTTATCTCTAAGCTAGTCGACCTATTTTTACGCTCAAGGACTTCAATCTTTTTCTTCTAATTTCTGAATGGTCTTCTTATCGTCTGCTCTCTCTTCCTGAAGGTTTTGAAGTGTTTTGAGAATTAAATCATATTTGTCTGACATAAACTGCAGACTTTCTTTAAGTTCTTCATTTTTCTGTTTGAGTTCCAGAAAGCTTTGATCTACCTTAGATGTTAGAGACGAAATCAACCCTTTGAGTTCCTTGATGTCATCATCGCCATATCTACGTTTATTTCTAACGCTGACATTTCGGCCACAGCTTCTCTCAGATGCAGTATCCTATTCACATATTCCAGGAGCACCTACCTCATGGAGCGTAGGGCCGGTCTCGGGGGCAGTCGCGGGAGCGGGTGAGGTAGGTCGGGGGGAGCGCTGATGAGACATGGGTCACTCGGAGTAGAGGTACCAGGCTTCCAATACTTATGAAGAGGTTTTACCGATGCGAAGAGCGTAGGGGTCACTATACTGGTCGCCGATCGAGGATCTAGTACATTTTTTCTATCCGCCAGCCTTACTTGACCCCTCTATATAATTGGTCAATGTTCTATGGCAAGTAGACGCCGACGCGCGCACAAGCAGTCGTAGCTTAGCTACGTATTGTGTGGTCTATTGCTGTCTTGCTCACGTTTTTGTTTCGAGTCTTGTGCAGCACCACCGCCGTATTATGCGCGCCTAGTACCTACTTTGTAATTTTTATGTCGATTTAATTTTATGCCAAAATTAATTTTATTTTATTTAAAGAAAAATATTTAAAGCACTGTTACGGTATACACGTCCGTTCGCTTTCGCGGTCCAAGGGGAAGGGAACTTCTTCATTGCTGATCAGAATAACATTTTCTTTAGGCTCGTCTCCGTTTTTCAAATAGATACCGCGTGATTCTTGCGCCAGTAACTTTAAGGCCAGTCTGTTGTTAGCACCTTGGTCACAAATTGTTGCAACAACAATAAGCCCAGCCTTCTGTAATTCTGTTACAATTTCCTTTATTTGAATGGCAATTTGTTGACCAATTGTAGCAGCTGCAGAAAATGTATAGCAAACGGGCTGCTTATAAAGAAAGAAAGAAAGAAAGAAAGAAACATTTATTTGCTTAAAACATAGGTGGTACCAGTTTTTACAATGGTTATAAGTTCTAGCTACATTCTGCCTAACTTGGCAAGACCCCGTACCATAAATACTTGCGCATGGTCTGCAAAATTAGGCTTACTTTCTTTTCCATCTGTGAAAAAACCAATTATTTTATCTCTTCTTTCATTGAAATTAACATTAGCTTTGAGAAACATCTCATCAAAAAGGAGTACACATCAGTGGCGAGGGGTGGATTAATACGATAGGGAAGCCGGAGCAAAAAAAAAACACTTACCTAGATCAGGCACAGTCCGGGAGAGGGGGAGGGTCCGGGGGAAGTAGTGCGTAGATATTTCTCAGCCCACCTTTACTATACGTGTAAGCACTGATAGACTGAAACAGTGTCTTGCAAGTATAATAAAAGCGGCTTGGAAAAAAGCCCTTTGTGGTGTGATGTGATGATCTGATGTCGAATGATATCTACTATAATGCAAGAATACACATATTCTACATATAAATAATGACTACCACTAACTATTTGTACTCTAAAGCTATGCGTCTATTTCTTACAAAGTATGCTAAGACATTATCATAAAAACCGGGATTATTCTTAATTTTAAGTAATAATTTTTTCTCTATAGAAAAAATGGCTAGATCAGATAATCGGTCTTGGTATTGAGAATTGCGCAAGTGCGTATGAATTCGCTTCAAAGCCGAAAAAGACCTCTCCGCCGAAGCTACTGTGACAGGAAGTGTCAGAATTAAATCAAATCAAATCAAATCCTTTATTTGCATAAAACATGGTAGGAGACAAGATGTTCAGTAAAATATTGTGTACAGCATGTCTTGCCGTGGCATACGGCGCGCAATAATCATATCAAATTATGAATTTAAACATTATACATTATAATCATATTAGTATTAAATAATTAAAAAAATATAAAAATAAAATAATAACTCTCAAATTAATTAGACATTAAAATCAATTATGCTTTAATTGCTTTCAAAATCAATTAAAGCAGATCAACGAAACATTATTATTATAGATTAAAGACAATTAAATATTAAATTTATCTTCATTCAAGAATTGATCAATACTATAGTAACACTTATTGGCCAGAATCATTTTCAATTTATTTTTAAATACTTTGATATTACAATTTTTTATATCGTTAGGGATTTTATTATATATTTTTGGCGCCATACATAATACGCTTTTTCCTGCCAGAGTTGTGTTTGCCCTATGTAGACACAGTCTATTACTATTAAGTTTGCGCCTGTTCCTTTTTACCACATCAGATAGTTGTTCAAATAGATGAGAGTTTTTATGGACGAACAGTGCTATCTCTAATATGTATAGTGACGGAAGTGTCAAAATTTTATGCGACATAAAGAACGGTTTACAAGAGTCAGTGGAATCTAAGCGAAACATGGCTCGTATACAACGCTTTTGGGCCTTAAAAACCTTCTCATTATCTGTTGAGTTTCCCCAAAAGATTATCCCATAACGTAAGACAGAGGCAACAAGGCCGTGGTAGGCCATGAGTGTAGCATCGATGTTTACTATTGGAGCCAATCTGGACAGAGCATATGCAGAACTGCTAACTTTCTTGCATAATTTTGATATATGCGCCTTCCAATTCAGTTGGCTATCGATGGTTAGTCCTAAGAATTCCGCTGATTCTACCTCGTGTATAGGATTATTGTCGTAATTTACATCAAGGTTATGAGGCTGAGCTCTTTGGCTGAAGTGCATGACTTGTGTTTTAGATAAATTTATATTAAACTGCATAATTTTGTAATTTGTGGAAAAGTGTCACATAACAAAGAATTTTTTAAATTCAGGTAAAGCTCGTAAACATCTAGTTTATTTAAAGATTCAGTTGTGTATAAAACTTTCAACTCATTCTTTAACGCAGAGAACTCAAATTTTTGCGGAAATTTTACTAACAAAGAAGATATTATTTCATCTGGAAATGTTGTACTATATATAGGCTGTACTTAGATTTATTAAGCAAATTAAGAAATCTCATTTGCGAAAGTGATTCGTATCTGTGTTTTATTTGCGTCTTAACGTTGTCTATTATTTCAATGAAAAGACGCCGGTACATCGTCCTCTGATCAATAATTCCTGTATTTAATCGTCTAATCCGTCGCGGCGGCTCGCTGAATTCCTGGAGGCTGTCATAAATGACATCAGATTGTTTAACAAATCATTTGCGAGCCAACTATTGAATGAATCTATTTCGCGGTTTGCTACTTCAATATCAATCTGTTTTGACTGCAATAAATTAAAAAGAACATCGGTTTTTTGAAAAAAATGTCTGATAATACGTGCAAAATAAAACAAAACTCCTTGTTTTCTAATTTATGGAGGAAACAGTCTGCCAAGGAAAGCGATTCACTATCCCAAGTTTCCGGGTTATCTAACATTGAATGAAAAGTATTTATCAGGTCTAATCCACAGTCAAAAATTACGTTAATAATACGTGAGTGATATTGCTAACGGGTTTCTGAAACTCCGGGCATACGGCGGTCAGCTATTTCTTTCAGCAGGTTGGACCGTTTTGTAGATTTGTTGAAAAAACGAACAATGCTATTTACGTGACCAAAAAAAGTTTTCAATTCCTGAATATTTTCAAGGGAACGGCTAAGAACTAAATTTAATATATGAGCGTAACATGGCACAAACATGGCCATATGACATGCATCGCGAATTTTTGCTTGAACGCCACCGTGTTCACCAGACATAACTGCCGCGCCGTCGTAAGACTGACCAACCAACTTATCCCTACAACGATACTGGTCAAGTATTTCCAACAACTGTTTGGATAAAACATCTGCAGTTCGACTTCCACTAACATCGAAAAAACCTAGAAATCGTTCTTCAATGCCAGTTTCAGTTAAATAACGGAAAATTACAGTTAATTGCTCCCTATGACTGACATCGGGAGTTTCGTCAATCATTATAGACAGAAATTGAGCTTTATCTACCTCGATTCTTATGTGGTCTCGTAAAACGGATGCAACACTACGTATTAAATCGTTTTGAATATCACTAGATAGACCAGAAAACACGGGATTTTGAACTGAAGAACATAGTTCCAAATGTGAGTCCATTACGGTATCATAGTGGCTCAAATATAACAAAGTTTCGATATAGTTACCATGGTTGTCGGAATTCGGACTTTCATCGTGGCCGCGAAAAGCTAATTCTTGTTTACCTAACAAAATAACGGTGTCTATAAACCGTTTCATTAATTAAACGAGCGGTCCATCAGCCGTTGTTGCGTTTGAGAAGCATTGCTTAGGCCAAATGGCATGACTTTGAATTGATAAAGTCCTTTTCCAGCAAGTCCAAATGCAGTCTTCTCCTTGCTTGTTTCTTCTAGTGGTATCTGCCAGAATGCTGATCGTAAATCAATAGTTGACAGAAACCGAGCGTTTTTTAGACTGTCTAATATTGTTGTAACCCTAGGTAAGGGATAAGAGTCTTTTATTGTTACCTTGTTTAACTGACGGCTGTCAAGGCACAGTCGATTTTTACCCGAAGCTTTTTTAACGAGTAATACTGGAGAGCGCCATGAGCTGAATGAAGGTTCTATTACATCCTTATCTAGCATGTCCTGAATCTCCTTCTCCAGTTCTGCCATAATTGGAGGAGCGAATGGGTATTGTCTGTGTTTGACAGGTAAACTGTCTCCAGTGTCGATTCTATGCTCGATCAAAGATGTCCTGCCTAAGCCCTTACCAATCTCTGTTGCCATTTCCTCTAATAACTTATTCAAGCGTTCTTTCTGTTGAGCCGAAAGATCGTCTCGCGAAATTACTGGTTGTGTGACGTTTATTTCCGAAATGTCAGCAATAGCTTTCCCCGCCCCTATTGATAACTTAAATAATTCAAAGAAATTCATGCCCAAAATAATATCATGTTTAAGGTAGTCCATGACATAGAATTCTACCACGTTATATTTCCCCAAAAACTCAACAGGTAAGAACGGTATCCATTTTATGGAAGGTGCCATCAGCTGTCGAAACCATTTGTTTGTCGATTTTATGTCTCAAAAACCCCAATTTCATTATCTTCAGTGCAAATCTCTGTGAAATTACAGAAACGGTAGCTCCAGAATCCAACAACCCTACAAACGACTGATTTAAGATTTTTATCTCGCCATAATATCGGTTGTCTTTACTATGTCTCTCAATATTACATATTTTCCCTGTTTTAACAAAATTTGATACTTTTTGCAGCCACTGTTGCCAGTCATCCGAGGTGGTATGACTTAGTCTCTGGGAGTTCGATCGGCTCGCATCGACCCCAAATTTTCGTTTCCCTTGTTCACAGCACTGCATGGGCATTTATTTGTTGTCTTCCCGAAAAGTCCACATTTGTAACAAAATATTCTTTGCTTTGGCAATTTACATTCTCTAAAGCGATGTCCTGGAGACCTGCAGTTCCAGCATTTCGTAAGTGTCGCTCCTTTATCATCTATGGCTGCCAGTTCCGTCACATCTTCCTTCTGTGGTGTTCCTGAAGTACCTCCCTTGTATGCTAGATCTCTCTCTAGAAAATGTTCACTAGCTACAGGTTCCTTGAAATTATCACAGCTTAATTTAGTGCGTTCAACTATCCTCAGAACTGATGTTAACTCACTTACTGAATCAAAACTGTCTCGACATATAGCTTTCTGAAAGTAGGGCTGTATGTTCCTCCTTAGTATCATCAACTTCTGTGTTTCAGGGATAGGAGTCGGCAGACGATTAAACATATTTTGCATAGTGGCTATATAAATTAGAACACTTTCCTGCTTGCTTTGGGTCCTTCGTTTAATCTCCTCCAAGAGCTCTTCTTGGTAAAACGGTTGCTGAAATGTATTCAAGAGTAGCTCCACTAACTGAGGCCAGTTCGATACTGCACCCTTATTGGCCCTAAACCATATTAAAGCTTCACCTTCGAAGAAATCAATGGCATATCGAAACAAGTCTTCATCGGCAGCGTGCCGTGCTTCCTTAAGTTCCTCTATTCTTTCCAAGAACGCGTTTACACCTACGGTTCCCTTTCCACTAAATTTGACACCCCAATCTTTAATGGGCACTAGCTTACGTTTATGGAAACCATTGTCAAACGTAGAAGATCTTTGTAAGCCTGGATGACGGGAGGAGCAATGCGCTTTTTCTGCGGTTATCCGTGGTTTGTCCGAACCATCAACAAAGGGATGTTTGGTACGATCCCGATGCCTTTCCGTGTCATTTTCTGAAACGGAAGTTTTCTCAGGTTTCTGGCATTTTTCCAATTGTTCCAGTATCTGCATAGCCTCATCACCTAACGATTTTTGTAAAACTTCCTTGTCATGCTCAGAAATAACATCGTCTTCGTCATCCTCTTCTTGTTCAAGCTCCTTCAGTGTCGTCATCGCATCCTGGATGTTCTTCAGCAATGCTACATGTCTCTCAATGTCACTGGCCTCAGAAGGTATAATAAGTTTTGCACGGTTTGCTAAGTGTGACAAACGAGAGTGTATGCGTCTAAATAATGCTTGTTCAAGACTTTGTGATACCTCTGATATGAGAGTAATTATTTCCGATAATTTATTCTCACAAATTACCATCTCCTTATCTGGGTTTTCTATGCAAGATCTAGGCACCTTAAAATAAATAGATGACTCACCCGATTGTTCTCGAACTAAAATCTTCCGCATAAACTTACGCATAGTCGCCACGGTCTTAAAATCAGTAATCCCTCGACAAGCCAACTCAAACTCCAGTTCATCTTTATGCAGTGCATTAACATCCATGATTGAATGAACAACAGAAAGAAAAATGATTACAAAAAAAAATATATACAGGGTTACAGGTTAAGTCGACCTAGATCCTTTAAGGGGTTTTAGTTTTCATCATTCCTAGCTGATTTGACCATGAAACACCCCACCCCAAACCTAACCCATACTGAGATATTGGATTTTGATTATTTTTTAAATAAAATTAAGATTTTTTGTATAATTGACCCTTTTTTCGGATTTTGTGCCTCTAATTCATAGTGTTTTTGCTATTTTTGTGTAGTAGATTAGTTTGTTTATTACTCTCAACACAAAAAAAGCAGGTAACTGAACCAACTGGGTAGTAGTCGACGATTGAAAGATTAAAAACTAAACAAATTTGTATAAACATTTTTTTTCTTTTAAGAATATTTCAAAAAAAGTCTATGACAGTTATGCTGCAGATGTACTAAATAAACGACAAAATATTGAGGGAATCTATCGCTATCGCTCAGGATTCTAATTATTGAAACACTCGCTACGCTCGTGTTTCAATTTTAGAATTCTTCGCTTGCTCGGTCATCAAAATTGAGCCCGCGGTTAAAAAGCAACTTTGCACTCTTGTATAACAAATAACTATGATACCCTTAGTTTTGTAACTAAAAATATCTACTAAACACCAGAAAAATAAAGTCTAAAAATGCAATAGTACCAGCTATTTTAGTCACGACTCCACTTTAAATTGTATTCGACCACCAAAGGACATTGTTCCGGCTCCATACATGTTCTGCCTAAGAACCGTTCGAATGGAAAGTGACTTCTATAAACTCTTAAAATTATATGGAATCCTATGAAATAAGTTTTCACGAACGGACACTTCAGGAAACTAAAATAATTACGAAAAAAGTTAATATTTTGAGGTTATAAATAAAAAATAACCAAGCTTGCGTGAAACATCAGAGTAGTATTATCAAACTACACTATACAAAATATCAACAATACTATGTACAGCTCTATATGTTCTCTTCTAGATCTAGGAAAAGACTACTCTACTAGATACTAGGAAAAGAGATAGTACCTAGTCAAGTTTAAGATAATTCTTTGACAATGATCATTTTATAAAGTTGCATTTTCTGTCTGTCCCTATGAATGCTTTAGATCTTTAAAACTACGCAATGGATTTGGGTGCGATTTTTTTTAATAGATAGAGTAGGTCAAGAGGAAGGTTTACACCAAGGTGTTACATTGCCACCGTGCGAAGACGGGGCGTGTGACTAGTTTTCATAAATGCTTAGAATTTTTATGAAAAACAACTACCTAAACGCTTTTGCTTTCAACGTTACGTTTCTTAATATAAAGTGAATCCACTTTGGATTTGTGATAAAACACATAAGTATCCAAAATGGAAGAGTTCCATTCACCACAATTCATAAAATATCGATATTATTACGATGGAGAATTATTTATTTAAATGATTGTTACTACTTTTATATTAGACAGTTACCTAGCTATCTACATGCCATAAGGCGGGAATCGAACCCGCGGTCTATTACCAAGAAGGCACAGACCATACTAAAAATGTCATTACCACACAAAATAATTTAACAGTTAAAGTCATCATCATCAGCCTATCGCAGTCCACTGCTGGACATAGGCCTCTCCAAGTGCACGCCACTGAGATCGATTTTCGGCTTCTCGCATCCAGCTCCTGCCAGCCGTCTTGCGCAAGTCATCACTCCACCGTGCCTGAGGACGTCCTACACTACGTTTACCGAGGCGTGGTCTCCACTCTAGATCTCGTTTACCCCAACGGTTATCGGTTCTTCGGCTAATATGGCCAGCCCACTGCCACTTCAGCTTGCTGATTCGGTGGGCTATGTCGATGACCTTGGTTCTCTGACGGATTACCTCATTTCTGATGCGATCCCTCAGAGAAATGCCGAGCATAGCCCTTTCCATAGCCCGCTGAGCGACTTTAAACTTGTGAACCAGCCGTACCGACAGTGTCCACGTTTCGGCTCCGTAAGTCATGACAGGTAGGACGCACTGATTGAAGACTTTTGTCTTTAGGCACTGTGGGATCGACGATGTTAGGACTCGACGTAGCTTCCCAAATGCAGCCCAACCCAACTGAATTCTCCTATTCACCTCGTCCTCAAAGTTGTTTCTACCTAACTGCAATGTCTGCCCGAGGTATACATATTTCCGAACAACTTCGAGAACGGCGCCGTGTATCGCAATCGGTTCCGGTAGAACATGTTCATTAAACATGACCTTGGTTTTGTCCAAGTTCATCCGTAGGCCGATGCGTAGAGAAGATTCAGCCAGGTCGTTCAGCATCTGTTGTAGGTCCTGCAGCGTTTCCGCCATGATGACGATATCGTCAGCAAATCGCAAGTGAGAGATGTGTTCGCCATTGATGTTGATGCCGCGTCCTTTCCAGTTCAGCGTCTTGAACATATCCTCCATTGCATTAGTGAATAGTTTCGGGGAAATAACATCCCCTTGTCTCACTCCTCGATGCAACGGTATGGGCCTTGTTTGCTGATTCTGTACTTGGACGGACATTGTAGCGGCTTCGTAGAGACATCTCATCACTTGGATGTATCGCCAATCTACTTGACAACGCTGCAGGGACTCCAGAACAGACCAGATTTCAACCGAGTCAAAGGCCTTCTCATAGTCCACAAATGCTAGACACAGGGGCTGATTATACTCTTCGGTCTTCTGTATAATCTGCCGCACTGTGTGGATGTGGTCTATGGTGCCGTATCCGCTCCGAAACCCAGCCTGCTCCGGTGGTTGGAATTCGTCGAGTCTTCGCGCAAGTCGGTTCGTGATCACTCTTGAGAACAGCTTATAGACGTGGCTTAGGAGGGAAATGGGTCGATAGTTCTTCAGCTGGGTTTTGTCTCCCTTTTTGAAGAACAGGACGACAACACTCCTACTCCACGCCTCTGGAGTTCTCCCTTCAAACAGGACGGCATTAAAAAGCTTCTGGAGCTCCCCCAGTAAGGGGTTTCCTCCTGCTTTTAATAGCTCTGTTGTAATGCCATCCTCGCCAGGGGCTTTTCCATTTTTGAGCTGTCTCAGAGCGATCTCGATTTCGCCACTGCTGACTTCTGGCAGGTCTTCGGTGAAATGGCGTGTTAATGTGGCTCTAGAATCCTCATTTCCGGGATCAGGTCGAGATGCATGCGATGCGTATAACCGGCCATAGAAATTTTCCACTTCCGAAAGGACTGCCGGCACCGAAGAAACGACTTCTCCACTTGTTGTGGTCAGCTTCGTCAAGTGGCTTCTTCCAAGAGATTGTACGAACACCTTTGACCCCCGATTCAGCTCAATTGCTCTTTCAATGGCAAGAGTATTGGAGCACCGGAGGTCGCGTCGTACGTGCTTGTTGATCTCTTGGTTTAGAGCCCGCTTAGCTGACGAAGTGACAGGCGGGTTTTCACGTCGTTTCTTCATAAGCCCTAATGTCTCTTCCGAAAGCTTTGATTTCTTGCCCTTACGCTGCATGTTACAGAATCTCGAACCTTCCTCCCTGAGGATCCGAACCACATATTCATGGTTCTGGTTAACGTCTGTTGTGGTTTCCACGGCGGCAAATCGGTTCTCCAGATTTGACTGGAACGTTTCAGATCCTGTCATGGTTCGGAGCAGTGTTGGTCGGAGCCTGGCCTTCATCAGACGGAAACGTTCGGCCTTGAAGTTGATATTCAGAGAGCCTCGGACAAGTCGGTGATCGCTCCCGGTATTAAACCTATTGATCACGGAGACGTCTCTGAATATGTGCTTCTTGTTCGTCATGATGAAGTCAATCTCATTTTTAGTCATAGTGTCGGGGCTTTGCCACGTCCACTTCCTTTGGGGCTGCTTTTTGAAAAAGGAGTTCATCAAAAAGAGCCCCTCGCGTTCGAGGAAGTTGACGAGCATTTGCCCCCTATGATTCCTGCTTCCAAATCCATGGGATCCTACTGCCGATTCGCCGCAAATCTGTACTCCCACTTTAGCGTTAAAGTCCCCCATGACAACGGTGTAATGGGTCTTTGTACTGAAGTGGAGGGCCCTTGATATATCATCAAACATATCCTCCACTTCATCGTCTGAATGTGTCGAGGTCGGTGCGTACACTTGCACTACCTTGAGGCTATACCTGTCGGTGAGCTTTATGATAAGGTACGCTACCCTGTTCGACACACTAGACACCTCCACAACGTTATCAGCTAGGGACTTATTAACCAGAAACCCAACGCCACCTTGGGATTGTTGGATTGTGAAATTGTGTGCTTATGAAAACATAAGTTGGTAGTAACATTCATAACAAAATTAGAAAAACACTTTCGTAGACCACTTACCATACGGGGAACAGTCCATTGTTGTATGCAACGAAGTATATCTTCGTTTTCTAATACCAAATAACCTCCAGCAGATCCACAATTTATACAATATACTATATTCTGCATCCATTGTTTTAATTATAATACAACTAAATTCGATCACAGACAGAGCAATATCCGAAAATGCCAGGAAAATCCAGTCCTTTACACACAGCCGAGTCTACCAAGTACGCAATCTAATCGAAGTCCGTAATCAAGCCAAAGTTGTTAGAATAAAACCATGAAACGCATAGAAAATCACAAAAGAAACGATAGTCGCAAAGCAATCAAACTGACTTCTAGCAAACTGACTGAAGTACACCAGTGTTGCCAATTACGAAAACTATAATCCTACTCGAATGCCAAGCTAGAAATTCGCGATTTCGCTTAAAACATATAGAATATTAGTTTTTTTCTAGCTAGTCAGTTTAGGTATTTAAATGAATAAAGTGTTAGCAACTTATTTTAATAACCGACTTCTGAAAGGAGGTTCTCAATTCGATCCGTATTTACCGAAATCGCGAAAACTTCCGAAACTGGCAGCACTGGCTGACGGAAACATTTTATAAGGCATCAATAATTGTGACCCAACTTTTTATTTGGAATTTATTTATTTGAAGTGTCCGTGGAATACTAAAATATGTTTCAAACAATATAAAAATAAATGAAAATTATAGTATAATTTATATTCACATCGGTTCTTAGGCCAAAATTGAACAATGTCCTTTAGTAAATGATCACCTAATCTTGACGACCAAATTAATGTATTATTTTTGCCTAAATAAATCACTGTGATTGCCATAAAATGTAGGCTTTGATGGGGATACGCAGAGTAGTGGAGTGAGCGGAGGCGAGCACGAACAATAGAAGACACCAAGCACTAGTTTGCAACCACATTTATTATCATAATAAACGTTTACAAACTACATCATCCATTAATTGATATAAAATATAAAGATAAAGAAATATTGCGTCCGGCCATTTTTAATGTAAATTCTATTCTATTCTATTTTTAATTATGGCAATCCGTGTCGATGTCAATGTCGACGATTCTGCCAATGACAAGTGAAATAAGAAGCAAGTCGTGCTTGTGATTAAAAAAAACAAAAAAGAAACAAAAAACAAAAGGAATTTAAAATGCTGTTGTAGCCGATCTTGTGTAACTTTAACTTGTTAGTAGGACGACACTGAAACAAACAGAAATACATTTACATATATAAAAATGACAACAAAATGTTAGTAAAATATAACATATAAAATATACCACAACCTAACTGTAGCCTAAAAATAGGCCACAGTTTATAGTTTAATGTTGTTTCGATGAATAGACATTAACAGCAACTGGAGCAGTTCTGGACAGGAGTGTGATAAGAGGGAACGGAAATTAATAGGGAGAGGAATTTTGAGTTTTTAAATCGAAAGAGGAGTTATTAGGGCAGTTAAAAAATATATGGTCCAGGGTACCCTCATCCAGTCCGCACTCGCAGAGGGACGAATCCTGCACCCGAATTTTGCGCAAAAAGACCGGAGTGCAACAATGACCTATCCGTATTCTGCACAGGACTGAAATAACCTGTTTGGGGTATTTTTTAAAATGGGAGAACCACGGTTTTGGTTTTACAACCGGTTGGATAGCGTAATAGGAGCTGCCTTTCTTTTTGCTGGAGATATTCCACCATTCCTGCCACGAGGTGTCAAGACTCAATTTAAGGAGGTTTAGTAGGTCATGCCCTTGAAGGGAGAAGTGTGCAAGGTCAGCTGACTCAGATGTGCATGCGTCTTTGGCCAAGGCGTCGGCACATTTATTTCCCTTTATACCGCAGTGACTGGGAATCCAAACTAGGTGGACTACTTTTTCTTGCCTAGCGCAGGAGTAAAGGGACTTTTTAATTTCCAGGACGATAGGACAATGGAGTTTAGTTCGAAAGGAATTCTGGGATAGGGCTTGGAGACAACTAAGGGAGTCAGTAAAAATAACTCCGAAGTTGATCTCGTGGGACTCTATAAAGTGACATGCTTCCAATAGTGCCGCACACTCGCCTGTAAATATAGAAGACTCCTTTGGACATCTGAATTTAAGAATGATTTTCGAGTTCTGATAATAAACCGCGGCTCCAGTATAACCACCATTAAATTTGGAAGCATCCGTAAAGAACCTTTGAAACCCAGTCCATCGTTCACCCAAAACCGCATTAAAGGCCGAATTTGCCGATGGGGAGTTTTTAGATATGCCAATGTTATAAAATATTTTAGGAGTAAAGCAAAGTACTTCATAGGAGTAATTAAATAAGGGAAGTCTGGGATGTTATGTAATAGGGGATTCTAAATTTTGGAAAAAATCGGAATGCTTTTAGGAAAAGGGGGAGTTCTTTATGTTCCCAATATTTTGAACTGTGACATAGGGTGTCAAGCTCTCTGAGTTTTGGGATGAGAGGGTGGGATGACTTGGGAATAACCCTGGATAGGAATCGGGAAGCGAGATACTGCCGTCTTAGGGCTAGGGGGGGTTCAGCGCATTCGACCTGTAAGGCGTTAATAGGCGACGACTTCATGCAACCTGAGATGATTCGAAGGCATTGAGACTGGATCCTATCTAAACCGGCCAAGGCACCTTTGTTACCTGGAATCACCAGGTGTGACCCATAGTCCAGGATACTGCGGACTAAAGCATTATAGACTAATTTCATGGTGAAGGGACGGGCCCCCCACCAGACACCTGCGAGAGCTTTTAGAATGGAGATTGCTCTTTCGCATCTCTTAATTAAATAATTTATGTGATGAATGCCGGATAATTTGGAGTCTAAGTAAACGCCTAAAAATTTAGCTTTTTTCGCTATGGGGATGCCTTGTCCTTGGATGTTAACGGAAACCTGAGGGATCAGCAGTTTTCGGGAGAAAATCACTACCGAGCTTTTTGGGGCAAATAATTGGAGGCCATGGTCCAAAAGCCATGTGTGCAGAGAGTCCAGGGAGAGACAGAGAGATGAGGCAGCGCCCGCAATTGACTACATACAACACCAGATCGTCGGCGTATTGTAGAAGTTGACAGTCAGAATTGAGGCAGGAGCCGATGTCTGCTGTGTACAGGTTGTACAGTAGAGGGCTTAAAACTGAACCTTGAGGAAGGCCCTTCCACGTCTGTCTCACCTCAAATACCTCTCCCTGCACTCTGAGCATCAAAAAGCGAGACATGAGGAGAGCGCATATACATTGAACCATCTTACCCGGAATCCTCAGCTGTAGCAATTTTTGCCTGAGAACTGGAAGAAGGACGCTGTCGTATGCGGAAGATATGTCAAGGAATGTGGCTACAGCGGATTCATTTTTGGAAAAGGCTGTACGGATATCGGTAACCAGAATTGCCACACTGTCCATGGTACTCAGCCCCTTTCTGAAGCCAAACTGATTACTCGGCAGTAAATCCCTCGACTCTACCAACCACTCAAGTCTGTTTTTAATTAAATGTTCAAGTAACTTGGCCAAAACTGAGGATAACGCAATTGGTCTAAGGCCATTCGGATCATCAGCAGTCTTGCCGGGCTTCAAAAGAGGAATGACTATCTGAATTTTCCACTGGTCAGGAACCCAACCAAATTGGTAACAATAATTTATAATTCCTAAAAAATATTGTTTAGCATCAGAACCGAAGTGAGCTGCAAATGAATACGGTATGCCGTCCATGCCAGGGGCGGTATCCCTAACATGACGTAATACCGCATCAAGTTCCTCCAATGAAAAAGGTTCATCCAGGGGGTCATTCAAAATATTAACAGGCGGGAGCAGAAGTTCTGAGGAAGAAGGAACATAGGCTGGAGCAATTTTGTCGAAAAAGGATTCAGCAGTTTCTCGCGTGATGGGGGAAGAGATAGATGGGGAGCAGCCTCGCCTAAAACGATTAATGCTCTTCCATACTGCTGATTAGGGGTCGCAATACCGAATCATTTAAGCAAAACCGGTATTTTCGGTATTGGCTTCAGACTAATACCGATAATCCGGTATTTTCGATATTTCCGGGATTAAGATAAAGTTAGCAAATTTAGTATAATAAAGTTAGTCTGCGGAGGAATAGTAAGTAGGTACCTAACCAAAATGAATTTATCTTCTAAATAAAACAAAATATTCATTAACGCAAGGTTTATTATTTGATATGTTGGTAATCAATCAGTTAGTTCTTAGCAATAATTTACTAATATTAATGCCCGTTTATTCCTTTATTAAAGTAACTCAGGTTAACTAGTTCAAATACTTTAATCAAATGTAGTGTTTGACTAGGAAGTGGGATCACTACTAGGAATCAGTTCTAAAAATAAAATGTTTATCAAACTTGAACATCTCACAACAGTCTCAACATAAACAAAACGAACCAAAAAAATGCACTTTTTATTAATAAAAACATAAAACATAAAATTAACAAATTCTCATAAACATAAAATTAACTCTTAGTATGGTTTACTAATCAACAATCAATATTCTAATTAACAAAATAACAAAAATGCTTAAATTAAATTCAGTCCAAATCAAATTGAGTTATATAGACTCTATATTATAGAGGTAATCAAAATATTATTAAATCTCCATTAAATTTTTAGTTGGCCTTGTAATGAGATCGTAGAAACAGTAAAGTATCTAAACTTTTATCACTCAATCTTGACCGCAAATGATTACACAAGTAACCCGATGAAGAGAAAGCTCTCTCTGACTCTACACTAGTTGGTGGAATACTCATTAAATTGTTGAAGGCCATACTCAAATATTTTCCTCTAGACCCACCGTTTTCGTAAAGAGCCATTTCTATTTTGATTAAAGTGTCAAAATCAGGTGTAGTTTCTATTGCTGTGCTGTTCTGAATTAGCATTTGCTTTTCCACTGCCATTTCTAACTGTTTCTTTAGCGGCACTGAAGCTGAAGGGAGATCATCATATGCAGAAACAGTAACATCATGTGTAGATTCCATATTAAAATTTTCTTTGGGTTTGACAACATCCACAATGTGTTTTCTCATCTCTGTGCAATCTGGCCTTAAAAATACATCACAGTATTCATTCGCTGAATCGAAATAGGATTTTGGGTTATGTAGATAATTTAAGGTTGAAGCAACCAATAACCTTCGTTCCTTAACCCTACGTTTCAGAGAAGTTACAAGTTCACGAGCAACTAACTCATGTTGCATGGCGTCTAATTTTGTGAACATAAACTTCAGAGCAGTATCGGCAGTAATTAGGCTAGCGGTTCTTTTGCACAGTTCTTCGACAGTGGCTTTTAGTATTTCAAATACTCTGCTGAGATCAGCCAGACGTCGGTATTCACTTTCTGATAGCTCTTGATTAATTTTTAAATCTATCATTGCCTTCTGGATCGGAACTTAAAGCTTCACAAATCTCTCCAACATATCTGCTAAACTGTTCCAACGTGTTCTACAATCTAAAATCAAATTAGTTTCACCAATCATTTCCTCTTTCACATATTTTTGCAGCAAATCATTTTTTGTTGGCGACTTTCTAAAAACTTTCACAATTTTACGGACTTTTTCTATTAATTCTTTGAAAATAAATTCTTTGTTAGGATTAGTCCTCACGATTACATGGAAACCATCATTGTTATCTTCATCATCATCGTCTGAAGCAAAGGTGTCATTATTCTCATCGACTTCTGTTTCAATTACCCGTGTTTGGCAATTTTCTTTATTTTTGTACAAGACATCTAGTATTGCAAACTGTATACCGTGAGCAAGGCACTGTTGATGGAAAATCGATGCATCACGGCCAAAGGCCACCATTACAGAAGCACCGTCAGTTGTGGTACAAATTACATTGTCCTTCAGAGATAATTCGAACGCTAACAATCTTTTCTCCAGCAACTGCAAGCAAATTTTGGCTGGCATACTCCCAATTATTCTTACAAGGCCGAGATTAACAAAATTGTTTTTCATCATAGGACTGTGCACATTGACATTCATAAAACGTCTATTACTTGTACTAGTCCATTCATCTAGAGTCACAGAGACCTTAACTCCGTCATTTTTTAGTTTTTGAAGCTTGTTTATTATAGACAATTTTACAGTTTCACCATGCTTCATCACCATATTTTTAATCGAATTTGAAGATGTAGGCAATTTGTAGCCAGATTGCGCCATGACTCGTCTTTGGTCATTTGAAGTAATAAAAAAACTGAAAGGTAAGCCATCTACAGACGTCATACGAGAAAGCGTTTCTGGTAAGCTATTGGAAGTTGTAAAATAATCAGTTAATTTGTTCCTTTTTTTTGGTGTTTCATCTTCCGTAGCAGTGGCAAAAAATGATGTATTTGCCGTAGAAGTCGTTGCCAGCTGATGTTGATTATTAGCATCAATTTTATGCTTTAAAACTATAGAATGTGCTGTTTTTAAATGAGTATGAAGCCCTGAAGTTGAGCCGCCCGATGTCTTGATTATTTTATTACAGCTTATACATTTAGCAGTAAGATTATCTGAAGCTTTAAGAAAACGACTCCATACTGATGTTTCTGTTTGTGATAATTTTTTGTGCTTTTCATATAGAATTTTGTCTTGATCTGCCAATTCTGCCATCGCTTTCGACTAATAACAACCTGTAAAGAAAATATCAAATTGCACTTACAAGAAATAAATCGCTGAACTTGAACCCTGCATAAATAAAACACATTGCTTCAAAACATAACAATAACATAAAATAAATCCATACTTATAATATTATAATACAAAGTCGCGGACATAGCTAGTTTGAAAGTTTATTTATACTATGACTGTTCAACAAAAGCAAAACTAAATATTATGGTCAATCAGAGGGCAAAGCTATAAAAATAAGTTGAAAACAATTGAGGAAGAAACCATTAATTAAACGTTTATTTATATCGTAATTTCTATCTTAGCTATTTGCAGTACAATACATACAATACAAATGTAGAAAAATATTTGCACTTCTTTCTCTTTTCACAAACAGCTCTTTTCAAAAATAATTAAAAACCCCATACTTTTACGACATGCAATATAATAATTAAAAATCATTTACTTACCAATTTGTCTATTTTCTTTCTAAATTCCGAGTGTGGATAACAAAAACAAACCTCAACACCAACAAAACACGCAATGCCGAATGACGATGACCAAATGTAAACAGTTGAAATAGAAAATTTGACACTTGTCGGTCGCAACGCAACTAATTTCATTCAACTCACTCACTTGCACCATTCGCGCCACGCCATTGGCTCGTTCGCTATTTTCGCCAATCATTGCGCGGGACAGAGAGCGGGAAGTTCGGCTACTCGGCTGTCGCCGGATTCATCGGTCTTGTCGTAAGGTGAACGAACTCGCGCGCGCATAATTTGAATTCAATGGCGCGTAACTTTTTCTATTTGTATTTATTTTTTATTTATTTTACTAAAACCGAAAATACCGAATATCTCGGTTTTTGTGAAATGAATACCGGTATTAATTAGACCTAAATTTGGCTCGGTATTCCGGTATTTTCGAAATTCGGTATCCCGGTTTGCGACCCCTACTGCTGATATGGGAGTGGAAGGGGACAGAGAAGTGCAGAACTTGACCCAACCTCGACGTTTCTTCTTGTGAAGAAGCCGCCGAGACTGAGCTAACACTCGTCTGTACCGTATAAGATTGTCGCTATTCATCGCATCATTGTACTGTTTTTCGGCCTCTTTCCTTTCTTTAACAGCCGATGTGCATTCTTGATCCCACCATGGGGGTGACGGGATCTTGTTTCTGGCACAGTTGCGCAACGGAAAGATAGAGTCTGCGCTTGAAATTTTGGCCGAGATAAAGCCATCGTAGCAGTTCTTAGCATGGCAGTGACCATTAAAATCTTGGAAACTTGAAGTTAAATTTGGAAGCATACTAATTTTCTCCTCCAGTAAAGATGCAAACCTCGACCAATCGGGTTTGGACAAGTTGTACTTCAATAGTGGAGAAGTTTTCTCTAAATAAGTTTTATTAAGAAAAGATATAACAATGGGGTAATGGTCGCTACCATGCGTAAGGGTAGTACATTGCCAATGAATTGATGCCGCCAACTCTACGGAACAGAATGTAAGATCTACACAACTCTTTTGCTGTCCGGGAAGGGATCTACGAGTAGGACTACCATCATTTAGGATGCAAAGGTCTAGGTCATCTAAGATTTCTACCAAACCTTCCCCAAAGGAATCACAGCGATTGGAACCCCATCTAAAATGGTGACAGTTAAAATCACCCATGACAAGCACGGGTCCTACAATGTTGTTCAGCATATCTCTAATAGTAGCTAAGAACCTGTGCTGTGGGTGGGAGATATAGACAGATAAAACTGTGATACCTTCTACTCTACCTGCGACTATATTCATATCACCATCCAGAGCAGAAAGTGTCAAGGTCGACAGTGGAACACGATTATTAACGAGGAGAGCCGACCCTCCATAGCCATCAGATCTGTCACATCTGAGAACATTAAAATGTGGTATATTAAAACTGAGACTCGGGGTGAGCCAAGTCTCAGCAATTGAGCAAGCCAAAGGCTTGAATTTATTAAGAAGGAATATGAGGTCGTGTTTCTTATGCCACACGCTCCTCACATTCCATTGCAGGAATATTTGACGGGACGCCATTTTTAATTTTTGAAAGGAGATTTACTAGTTGATAGGCAACGTTGGACGGTATTTCAGCATTATTAGTGGATACAATAGAAAGAAAGAAGAAAGAAAATCAGTTTAATTGCGCAAAATATAAGACGCATAAATGCCCCTAACAAAATGAGCATAACATGGATAAAAAGATAAGAAGAACATTACACAAATTTAAGGGAAAATATGCGTCCTAAAGCGCGCAATACGGCCCTCGCTCAGCATAATGCTGCGACCCGAAACGAGACAGAGTCCCAGCGCTGGTTTTCAGCGATAGCCGGTGCTACCGCGATGACGTCAACCGGTGGAATTAATGTATAAAATAAATAAATAAAAAATACCTACTTAACTTTGCATGAATATTGTGATTTGTGTTGTGATATGAACATATGTGAACTTGTGTAGTTGGTGGATGCATAGTGTGTTTTCGGAAGAGGAGATTGACAGTGTATATTTGACCACAGATAATGCATATAATACGGGTTTGACCATAGTAATATAGGTTTTGACAATGACAGATGACAGTAAGTGAAAAAGTCAACAAGAAGAAAAAAAAAACAATTAAATAGTATACAATGAACAACATTTGGAAATTAATATTCGTATAAGTGGGTTGGAAGTATTATATAATGATTATAACCTGGAGAAATTCTCATAATTTGAGAAGGTGAGAAGCAGAGGAAGAACATCAAGCCCAGACACAGCAGCTTCACTCTAATAGAAGATTGGATTTCAAAGCAGCCCACACTGAAGGAGATTTCTGAACCAGAGCAAGTATGCCATGACCCATGAGGTATGAAATAATTTTCATGTGCTATGATTGATTTGTTCTAATAATAGTGTTTTTTTTAGTTGATATTAAAATGAGCCTTTTGTTTTCAGGCATCGCAATGGTGGAGGGAGGTCATTCCAACAGTGTGTGGCCGCAAACTTGAAAGACCCTCTGAAAGCTGTAGTACGATGCATCGGAACAACAAGAGGACAAACAATGGACCGAATACCATGCTTTAGCTGGTTATGTTTCCATGTTAGCTTTTTGTAGAGATAATTCGGTTTTTCCGTTCTAATTGTGCCGAACAGTAAACTAGCCAAATGTAGCCTCCTCCTAGCAGCCATTTTTAACAAGTTAAGTTCGTTAATGAATGGTGTTACATGACTTCTGCGAGGAATATTTACACTGAAACGAGCACAAGCATTTTGGATCCGCTGGATGACATGTACAGTTTTTGAAAGAAGGCATGGTCCATATACTACATCACAATAATTTAACTTTGATAGAATAAGACTGTCTACAAGTTGTTTGCGCAAGGGAATAGCCAGGTATCTTCGTATTCCATATAAAACCTTTAACCTATAAAAACAGTTACGAAGGACATTATTAATATGAGGCTCAAAACGCAGCTCGGGATCCATAAGTAACCCAAGATTGCAAGCCTGTTCCACTCTCTCAATTCTCTCACCCATGATAACTAGTGCAGGATTGGCTGACAAAATTGAACGCACTTGGTTCCTAGACCCCAAAACCATAAATTTAGACTTAAGGGGGTTAAGAACCAGAGAGTTTTCCTCCGGCCATACAACCACTCTATTCAAATCCTCATTCATTTTCTGCACAGCTATTGATGTTTCCTCTATCTTGAAAAACATGTATAATTGGATGTCATCAGCATACATATGGTAGTTGCAATTAATAAATGTCTTTGTGATATCCGCACTATATAGGATGTACAGCAAGGGCCCCAGAATCGACCCCTGGGGGACACCCCTGGACACGCGGAGGTGGGAGGATGACACTATTGAGCCATCCTCCTTATGCATCTCTACATATTGGGACCGACCAGAAAGGTAGCTTCTAAACCACTCTACTGCATCACTGTCAAAACCATAAAAAACTAACTTGGATAACAGTAGTGTGGTGTTAATTGCATCGAAGGCACGGGAAAAGTCTAGCAGCGCCAAAATTGTACCCTCCCCCCTGTCGCGTGCTTCAAGGATATTCCCCACCACATCAGCCAGAGCTGTTGCAGTACCCCTACCCTGCCTGAAACCCGATTGCAAGTCCGGAAGAATATTATTGGCTTCGAGATATTCTATCACCTGAGAGTGGACAACCCGTTCAAGGATTTTAGAAAGGCAAGGCAGTATACTAATAGGTCTCAAATCCTTTGTACTAACCGGATTATTGTTTTTAGGTATAGGTCGCACAATAGCGCATTTCCAGAGTTCAGGGAATGTACTTGTGGTTATGGAATGGTTGATGATGTCTGTGATGGCTTGTAGGGTAGTTGGCAAAGTGAGGGAAACCATATCGAGGCTAATACCATCGACACCTTGTGCATTAGACCCCAGGCTCTTAATTATCCTGTGCACAACTTCAGCGTTAGTTGTTGTGAGTTTGAAGGAGGCGTCACTAAATCTGTGAGCCTCAAAATAGGTCTTCTGTGACACATTGTGATGACTGTTACCCGGCACATTAAGGAATGCAGCATTGATTTCTTCAGCGTTATTGAAATGACCAGGTAGCAATCTTTGCTTGTGATCTGGCAACACATCAGACTTCAAGTTGCGCCATAACAGTTTCGGGTCTTTAATGTGGTCATTGATACTTTTGGCGAAATATGCCGTTTTCTCGCAAGCCAGTGCCGTTATCGCTTGATGCTTAAGGTCAAGATAATATTGCTTGTGTGCAGGTAGCTTAGATTTTCGATACCTATCTCTGGCCTCATCCCTTAATTTCGAGATTAACCGAATATTGTCAGTTATCCACGGAGTGGGGCGGGTTTTAAATGTCTTACTTATAAGAGGAGCATGTATATCAAAAAGCTGGTTCATAAAGAAACTAAATGTTTGCACCATATCGTTGACATCACTCATGTGGCTAACGGAGTCCCATGGTATAGTTTTTAAATCCACACTGAAGTAGTCGTCTAGTATGTCCTTAAGCGGACGATATATGACTGTTCTAGGTATAGACTTAGGCTTCTTAAGAACTGTCTCACAAGTTATGAATGAGTGATGGCCAAGCTCAGCAATATGATTTACTCTAACATCACGGGTAGGAGCATCTGTGCAGATTACATCAATAAGCGAGCTACTATTGCCCACAAAATGTGTGGGTGGTTGAACCAGCTGATTGACATTTAAATATCCGAAAAAATCGGTAAGTTCTTTCGTCTTAGAGCTACTAACTTCCAACATGTTAACATTGAAATCCCCCAACAGAATTAAATGATCATAGGGGGCCAAACCACTAATGCTAGCTGACAAGGCGTCAAGAAAATGCCGCAGGTCCAACCATGGCGGGCGATAGGCAGTGCCAATGAGTAATTTTTTTTTATTAATATTAAGGTTTAGCCAGAGCTGCTCAACACTGGGGTGTTCAGGATGAGCTCTAACGCGCGCAGCAATTCCATTTTTAATGTAAAATGCGACCCCCCCGCCCCGACCCCCGCGTATAGATATAGGACGTGGTATGTGCCTGAGTTTGTACCCAGGCACACAAGGCGCTCGGTCTTCCTGACCCTCGCGCAGCCAAGTTTCGTTGATGGCCATTATATCCACTGAATAATTGCCCATGGCTATTAAGAAATCATCCTGGTTAGTCCCGAGCGAACACGCATTCAGCAAACCAAACTTAATACATTTAGTCGGAACCATTTGTGTTTGTCAGTTGTGTATTATGTATAGTCATGTTTCTAAAAAGTATGTAAATATGTTTGTTAAGTGAATATGGTGCGATTATGTGTGAAAATGAACTGTTAGTGTAATAAATTAATTGTAAATAACTAGTAATAACTTGTAGATAACTAAGAATAATTGTGTGTGGTGTATGTACTATGAAAATGTTTTTTGTGAAAGAGAGTTTGCTAAAAAGTGTATTTTTATGTAGTGTAGGAATATATATAAGTATCACTTGTGACTCACCATACACGACAGCTAAAATTTGAAGTCCCACATAGAAATAGTTTTGACGCATATTTTCCCAATTACAACTACTAGATAAATATTTACAAAATAACAAACATAAATAGAAAACCCATTGTTTAATTGACAGGTCCAAAAATCCTTGTGATATCCTCGTCAGTGCGGATCCTTTGTGTGGAGTCACCAGGTGTCTTCCGTGCAAGAATGCGGCCGCGTTTAGTCCACACAAATCTCCAATTGAAGTGGCTAGCTGCGTCACGGGCCTTCCGAAACAACCGGCGATTTATTTTCGTGAGGCGCTCGTTAAGGAAGAACCGCTGAGGAGCACCAGGCATGTCGAGGTCGGCTGTCGTCGCCCCGCGTCGCACGCGCGCGCTCGCCAGCAGCTCGTCGCGCAGGTCGCGGCGCGCCAGGCGCACGACTATGACGCGCGGCCGAGTTACTGCCGGCTCGGCAGAATTTGTAGCATTGAGCTGCTTCCCGCCGACACGTTCCGCACTGACAATATCGCGTTCCTCTACCTTGACTCCTAGTTTGAGCCCTATGAGCTGGATGATGTGGATGGGGTTATCAGAAGAAGCCTCAGGTATGTTGGAGACTTCAATGTCGTTGCCTAGAAGGTCCTGGTCTCTGTCATTCAACTCCCGCCTCAACTCCTCCACGACCCCGTCCACCGAAGAATGACCCGAAGAAGGCTGCTGCTCTAATGCGCTTATTCTGGCTTCAAGGCTATCTATACGTGTATTGCAGTTATGCATAGAATTTTTTAGCTGTACCATCTCCACCTCCATTTCCCTACGGAACTCCTGTAACTCTCCACGCATCGCCCTCAACTCGTCCAAGAGTGGCCTAATGTCAGCGGCGGCCACAGAGGCATAGTAAGGTGAGGGAGTAGGAGCAGACGATGGATTCCCCGGTTGTTCCTCGCAGATCTCAGGCGCTCGGCGGCAACTATCAATCGCCGTGTTCGGTGGACTTGCCTCCACGCATGCAAGTCCAGGGCTTTCAGCAAGGAGAGGACTTACAGCTGAACCTCTGACCGGAGTCTCAGCCCCATTATCCCTGACCTGGTTCTTCTTGCATTCCGGACAACGCCAGCTTGCAGGAACCACTGCTTTAGTAGCAACTCTAACGCATTCACGGTGGTATAGCAGTTGGCACTTGCCACACTTAGCGCCCTCTAACGTCTTGATGTAGCGACCGCATCCTCCACACTTGGTTCCGGGCATGATGATAGACAAGAAGTAAACTTAAGTTCAAGTGGGTTCAACGTTTGCCCGCTAGATGGCGCCACTAAGCTTAAAGACTAAATGGATCAGCGTTACGCTCGCTAGATGGCACCACTGAAGCTGACTCCAATTGATCGATGACAGATGCAGCGAGAATATCTTTCCACTGTCAACCAGTTCTTAACGAGAATATCCTCGATATTGACAAACAGTTGCTGGGAATGGAGGGTAGGAATTATTTACGCCAAGTCACTGCAAATATTGTTTTAACAAATGTAGTTTGTTACACACACTGGTTTCTACCAACTAAAATGTACGTCACTATTTGTTTCACTGTGTACACAATAAAGTTAATGACTATGCAGATATTTGAGTTTATGATTTTTAAAAGATAAAAGTAAGTAAACAGGTCTACAAAGATAAACGTCAACGTCAGTTTTTTGTAGTAATTAAATGTTAATAGTAGTTAAGAGTTTAATAAGAATTTCTATAATTGATGGAGCATTATTGCCGGTGAATGGATTATTTAGAGCGCAGCCGTCAGGCTGTGAAGGTGCAGGGGAGTTAATAATTTGCTGATGAGCAGCTTTATCATAAGAGGGAGATAGAGGGGCATGGGTCTTCGGCTTGAGGAAAACGGTTTTGCGGTATGACTGAGTGGAGGTGGGAACTGCTTTTGTAGCATTCGCATAGTTGCGAGAAGCGAGTGGGACAGTTTTGCTGGCCTCAGCATAAGAGAGGGACTTCTCAGCCATAACAGTCTTAATGGCCTTCTGTCTGCCCAGCTCCGGGCATGATTTGCTATTTGCAAAATGATTCCCCGAGCAAAGCACACAGAATGCCTCCGCCTCAGAAATACTGCAACCATCACCAGGGTGATCATGGCCGCATTTACTGCAGCGGGGTTTAGACCGGCACACTAGTTCCACATGACCAAACCTGCAGCACTTACGGCACTGGATGGTGGGATAAACATATTGTTGGACTGGGAGGGAAGTGTAGCAGCAAAACACCCTTGGCGGTAACACCTGACCGTCAAAGGTAAGGACACATGTTTCTGTGGATTTAAATTCGGTCACTCCATCAATTATCACTTTCCTATTTATACGACGAACTTTGAGAATTTCACCGCAACCTGAGGGGACTTGTAGGTATCTTTGGGCTTCCTCTTCAGTTAAATCAGTAGGAACACCGGTAACAACACCCATGCGGGTTATATTAAACGTAGGGATGGAGGCCACAAAGCTGTTCTTGGGAAGAATGTTATTAATAAGAAATGCATTTGCATCCTGAGGGGATTTAAATTCCACAGAAACACGGTTCCTGCCAACTTTTTTAACTCCATCACGGACAATGTTAACTATGTTCTGTTTTTGGAGAAATATTCCAAAGGTAACCGGATGCAGAGAAGTACCGGCATTAGGCTGGGGTTCCAAACGGGACACGTGGACAATGAACGGTGCCTTATCTGTAGCAGAGTACCTGCTGCGGCCAACTAAATTCCTTTGTTGTTTCGGTGGTGGGGTTGACACGACAATGTTTGCATCATCTCCGGAGCGTTTCCTAGCATTCGAGGCAGATAAGTTCTGGGAGTCCGCGATGCTGCAAGCAACATCGGCGAATTGGGATAATGGATAGTTAGGGGAAAGAGGAGCATATGCAGAGATGTCGGGAGGATCGGGATCGGGAGGTTTATTGCGATCCATCGCTAATTAAAACTAGTTATTTACCGAAACAACAGTACAACACTGGTAACGAACACAAGGACAACACACAAACACAACAATAAGTCACAAAAGGTCACTAAAACACTTGAAAAAACTAAAAATTCTAGGCACACGTGCTAACCAATAACAACCTGCGGCGAGAATCTTAAGGTTATTTTATTTTAACCGATAAAAAGTCCTTTTTAATGTAAAAAAGGAAAGGAAAGGGCTCGGTGACAGATGTCAGTGACGTCAAAAATATAGTGTTGTCAATACACAAAAATAATGTTTAAGGTATACATAGTTAAAGATAACATTCTCAATACTTCCCCTTATACCTTAGAACATTTTGTCAAACAAAACATTTATACATAAGATCAAAATAATTACATATTGTAGAGCACAATTTAATTATTAAACAATAGTCTACTTAAGTAGAGTCATTAGATGTCAATAATGTTTGTCTTTACATAAAGCCTTTGTGAGAACATCAGCAATCATATGGTCAGTGGGTAAGTACTTTACAGTGACACAGTCATTCCTAATTAAATCTTTTACAAAATGAAATCGTATGTCAATATGCTTGGTCCTTTTATGACAATATTCTTTACATTCCAAGAGCTTTTGAGCACTTTGGTTATCATTATATACTGTACATGAAATATTCCTACACACAAGCTCTGAAAGCAAATTCTTAATAAAAGACAAGTCTTTACAAATGTCTCCTATGGCCAGATATTCCGCTTCTGTGCTAGACAATGCGACACAACGCTGTTTGCGCGATTCCCAGTTGACAGTACTATTACCTAGCTTTATGACAAAACCCGTATAAGATTTTCGGTCACTTAGATCATTGCCCCAATCGGCGTCAGTGTATCCTACCAAATTCCAATTACCACTCTTTACAAAACTTAAAGAATAAGTAATTGTACCGGCTAGATATCTCAATATTCTTTTAGCCGCGGTCCAATGAGAGTCATCAAAGCAATTATTGAACTGACTCAACTGGCTGCATGAAAATGAAATATCTGGTCTGGTACTTACAGATAAATACATAAGACATCCAATTAATTGTCTATAATTATAGGTTTCATCTTTCAAATGTGAGCTCACATCATTATTCTTTAACAATTTACAATTCAAAGCCATGGGAGTGAGTGCTAATAGGTTTGCAATTTTCCATATTAAACTTCTTTAACAATTTCTTAATATATTCTGTTTGATCCAAACACAAAGTACCTTTAGTTTTATCTCTAGTAACCCTCATACCTAAACAGTTTTTCAAGGGACCTAAATCTTTAACATTGAATTGTTTTTGTAACACAGTCAATAGCTGTTCTTTAATTGAACTATTTTTAGAGTAAAATAAGTAAAAATCGTCCACATACAATGCAATAATAACAAAATCATTATTTGACTTGTTTGTATAAATACATGGCTCACAGAGAGATTGCTTGAAACCTATTTTAGTTAACACAGTATGAACTTTTTCATTCCACATCTTACTAGCTTGCTTTAGAGTTTAGACCATACAAACTTTTCTGTAATAAACAAACCTGATTTGACTTTTCACTACAAAAGCCTATAGGTTGCTCCATATAAATAACCTCATTAAGGTCACCATTAAGGAAAGCAGTAGTGACGTCGATATGATCAATTTCCAAGTCCATCTCATTTGCTAATGAAAACAAGATTCTCATAGAGGAATGCCTGACAACCGGCGAGAAAGTTTCATTATAATCTATTCCTTGCTTTTGAGTGAAACCCCTGGCAACTAATCTGGCTTTAAACCTATCGAATTTACCGTCTGAGTCATGCTTTAGTTTGTAAACCCATTTGCATTTCACAACATTTTTGTTAGTAGGTCTATCAACTAGTTTCCAAACCTGGTTTTCCAAGAGCGAACTGTATTCACTTCTCATGGCAGATAACCAATCCTCCCGGCGTGGCGAGGCCATAGCCTCATCATATGATTTCGGTTCTTCATCCAAAACATGCTGACTCAACATAGAACAGTCATAATCACTATACCTTTGCGGTGGCCGTACATTTCGTTTAGGACGCTCAGACTGCGACACCGACGTCACAGGCTCCATGTTCGATAGCGGCTCTATGTTTGACAACGCTTCCCATCATCCTCCGAGCCTTTTTCCCAACTATGTTGGGGTCGGCTTCCAGTCTACGTTGACAACGCTTCCCCTCCATCTGAAAACCGGTCCGATGACGACGTACTTTCGTACCGTTCATCAGCATCAGATTCTCCATGGAAGTCCAAAGTAGTCACAGGAGGTCCTCCCTCATTCACTGCATCTGAAGATTGAGAAACATTTGGATTAGAATTTTCAATAATAACATTATCAGAATCATTATTATTTAATAAATTGTTATTTTTATTTAGATTGTCATAATAAATAATACTAAATTTATCACAGCTCTCTTTATCTGGTTCTGGTATATAAAATTTATTTTCTATGAATGCCACACTAGGAGACAATATTATTTTTCTTGACTAGATGGCTCCGACAACCTATACCCCTTGCATGTCTCGCTATAACCAACAAATATAGCCATTCGTGCCTTGGAATCCAATTTCACACGCCTCTGAGATGGAATTAGGTAATATGCCACACAGCCAAAAACCTTGAGATGTGACAGGTTCACCGGTGAACCAGACCACAGTTCCTCAGGCAAACAACCGCCTAAGGCTACCGTGGGTGATCTATTTTTGAGATAAATGGCAGTCATTACTGCCTCTCCCCAGTAGCGGTTGTCAAGTTTAGACTCTGCCAGCATACATCTAACCTTATCCATTAGAGTGCGATTCAGGCGCTCACTGACGCCATTTTGTTGTGGGCAGTAGGGAACTGTACTTTGGTGAACAATGCCTTCCTTTTTCAAATACTGCAAGAATTTAGTATTGAAATATTCACCACCATTATCAGTTCTTAATATTTTAACACGCAACCCTAACTGATTCTCCACATGTGATTTGAAAGTAATAAAATGGTTGATTACCTCTGATTTTTCCTTCATGAGGAATCCATATGTTTTTCGGGTGTAGTCATCAGTGAAGGTGACGATATATCTCGCCCCTCCCCAGCTTGGCTCCGGCATAGGTCCACAGACATCGGAGTGCACCAACTGCAGTGGTTCAGATGCTCGGTGTGCTTGTCCAGTAGGAAAAGATGCGGCCGACATCTTCCCCTCAAGGCATGCAACACAATTTTTCATGCTTTCTTCATCATCCTGAAAATTGACACCACATGCACTTTCCCGTAACTGTTTCATACCTTTAGTACATAAATGCCCCAGACGTCTGTGCCATAACTCTGCCGGTAGATTAGCTGCAACTGCGGCTCTCGGTGTTTCCTGGCTATCCAGGAACAAAGAGTGCTCCTTCTGCGAGATCAAATCGGACTTCACACCAACATTCACCCACAACTTATATAAACCATCCACACACGCAACACATGCAATCGGAGTGCCAGTGGTTTCACATTGTTTGTAAATGTTACATCCTTTCTTATTAAATAGGACAGAGTATCCTTTATGTGCTAGTTTTGAAACTGAAATCAAATTACTAGATAACTGAGGCACAAATAAAGCATCAGACAAAGTTAGCGGACTCACCTGATTACACATTGATAGTTTTATTGATCCAACACCTTTGCTAGTTATTGTTTCATTATTGGCAACCCTAATGGAGGTTTTACAAGGTTTTGTTTCCTCAAAACAACTGCCATCATTGACCATATGATTACTAGCACCACTGTCCAAGTAAAAGTCCTTTGTACTAGGTACAGATAAAAATGCTGAAACCAAATTTGATTTGTCCACACTTGCTGTAACTTTCTTTTCACGTTTCAATTTAAAGCATCGATTCTTCACATGTCCTTTCTTCCCACAATAAGCACACACAACATTTGAGGTCTTCTTATTTTTAGACACATAAGCTGTTCCATTGGTTGGTCCACATACAGGCGACACTCGTCTGGAATATTCTTGAAGAGTCTGGCCTTCACAAATTCACTGGACAGGACGCTGCTTGCATTCACTGCAGATATACTCGAGACCACAGTCTCATATTCAGACGATAAACCACTCAAAAGAATTTCGGCAACCTGAGAGTTGCTGTACAAGTGTGGTTACCTCTTCGATGTATGAAGTCATTGTCTCAAAATCTGCAAGTTGTATTCTGTGCAGTTTCCTTAGGAGCAGCACACGCCTAAATAGGCCCTTGTCCTCAAAAGTATCTTTCAATTTGTTCCAAGCTTCCTTCGCAGTTTTTGTGTTTCTAACATACTGGTACAAGCACGGCTTTAATGCAAGACAGATGCGAGCCACAGCACGCTGTTGATTACCTGGATCCGTGTCCCTGCCAGTCACCACATTTATTATCATAATAAACGTTTACAAACTACATCATCCATTAATTGATATAAAATATGAAGATAAAGAAATATTGCGTCCGACCATTTTTGATGTAAAAAAGGAAAGGAAAGGGCTCGGTGACAGATGTCAGTGACGTCAAAAATTTAGTGTTGTCAATACACAAAAATAATGTTTAAGGTATACATAGTTAAAGATAACATTCTCAATAGGCTTCATCCTCCGAGCCTTTTTCCCAATCCTGTTGGGGTCGGCTTCCAGTCTAACCGGATTCAGCTGAGTACCAGTGCTTTACAAGAAGCGACTGCCTATCTGACCTCCTCAACCCAGTTCCCCGGGCAACCCGATACCCCTTGGTTAGACTGGTGTCAGACTTACTGGCTTCTGACTACCCGTAACGACTGTCAAGGATGTTCAATGACAGCCGGGACCTACAGTTTAACGTGCCATCCGAAACACAGTCAATGGTGTCTAAGATATACTTAGAAAGTACATACAAACTTAGAAAAGTTGCATTGGTACTTGCCTGACCTGGGATCGAACCCGCGCCCTCATACTTGAGAGGTTGGTCCTTTACCCACTAGGCCACCACGACTCTTATTCTCAATAGGCTTATTATCAAATAAAGTATTATGATGCGATATTAAGTTATGTCTCTGGCTTGCAATCCCCTCCCACCGTACCGCAAACGCCTTCAGTGAGCATTGAAAAATGTCGTTTGAGACACGTGCAAAGTCAATGCAACCCTCGGCTCCATAACTTGATTCCGCCTCGGTCGCAATGACAAATTTCCTGCATTTATATCAAAATATTCTATATTTTGCTAAGGGTAAATTATTATTTATATGTCGGAGGCGGCATTAAGATGGCACTATCGTCCGACATCAGTTAGGGTAATCAAGCAAAGAGATAACTCAAGGAAACTCAAAAGTCAAACAAACTCAAAACTCAAACGTTTATTCAAATTAGTCAGAACAAAAGATAGCCCCCAAAACGCCCGCCCTTCGCCACTTCCTACGTGTTCTAGCTGGGGAGAAGAAGTGGCGGAACAAACTCCCCAGCAACACATACCAACCATTACCAAACATAGAAATACCACAAGAACCATACCATAGACCATAATACCATACCATACCATAGAAGAACCATTACAATTCAAATATCACAAGACTCACAATAAGTTTAGGTACTACAACGCTAGGCAATAACACCAGGTACACTACACGTAACGAAAGGCAGTAACGCGACAACTCCATGAAGACTCGATGAAGCTTCGACCAAGACTGAGCTCCGCGGACGCCACGCTGACCGCCACCACTCTGCCAAGCGCGCCAAAATGTTGTTTCACCGGAAACGCCGCTAGAGGGCGCGCTTGCGTGACGTTTAGTGTCCGTACTAATGACAGTCTCCGACACGGCCATTCTGACAGGACACACGTCCTCGTGTGTTAATCTGCAACAACACAAACACAGCACAGTATACACAATACAGCCTCGGCCACTCCTGACCACAACAGTAACTCTCGATCTTCGTTTTACTCTCTTACTTCTCTCAAGGAAATTAAAAAAACTTCAAATGGCCTCAATTAGGTCTTTAACAAACAATTTAGGTGACAAGTAGTTCTCAAAAGCTATACCCTGAGCAACCGAGTACTAAACTCTCACAAGCAACAAAACAAACTCTACATTTAATTGGGAAATGATCAATGAAAAGAAAGAAAATAATCGTTTTATTACAATTAATTCAGAATCAAAATTAGGAATTTCAAAGTAAAACTGATCACTGCCTCTTATAAGAGACAATAAACTCTAAACTGATAAATTAAAACAAAACATTTAAGCTCTACATGTGACCATGGCTACACTTAGCCCAGTAACCTCCAGTTACTCTTTACTGCGAACCTCACATAGGAACGCCGAGTCTACACAAAATTACATTTCATCATAAAGACATAGAATTGAGTACCGGCTCTATATTATTTCTAAAAATCAATCAAATACCAGTTCAGTTCATGTAACACCCAATTGATCAGGTAACAAAGGCCAGTATCGTAACACAACAAACTTTTAGGTAATCTGTATCCAAGCACACACACCAATTAGACCTATACGGCTCTGCTAGCCCAGCAACTCATGCTTATGCAATCCATCTACCAGGATCACCGAGTCTTCCCATGACTCTACGTTATGCAATCCATCTACCAGGATCACCGAGTCTTCCCATGACTCTACGGTCTAACCTTTTAGACCCGACCCCCGCCAGTGTTCATTGCAATACCGCGGGCTCACGGTGTACTACCCAGAGGCTGAGCGTACATACCGATTTCAACGAACTACGGCTACAATGACACTACTGGTGCGGTCAACACATACGGTCACACTTGACCCGGTCTGCAACTGGAGTATCTAGCTTGGAACAGATTAAATCTCACAATTTGACTCATCATTAACTTCATTTGGTACCTGACCACTTGGCATACGTCTGATCAATCTAAACATTTTCAATGCAATAGAATGCTTTCACCTTGTGCGATGACATGCGATGTCCCGGCCTGCCGCAACTCACACGGCCTCCACGGAGAATCTGGGGGAGGACGACGCTGCAAACAGCAACTGCAGCGCACCTCGCCCGCCGCTTGACTAGTAGACCTCGTCCTGTTCTCCAGGCTCGGTTCACTTAAGATGATATCTGTTAAGCCAGAAATAGAAAGTGCTTAGGCAACCGATCAAATATTGACAACATATGGATCAGCAACAAACCTTCTCGTTACGTAAGATAGTAAGACCTACACACATGTTACAGATTTAAAGAATAGCAATCACTACTCAAACGAAGAAACTAGATACATTAAATCCTAAGCACGAAATCAAAGAAAGATCGAATTGCTAGTCAGACTGAACTTGTAAATTACTAAATCATTACAGCTACGGTTGTCATTCACATCAACGCCTTCTACTCGATAGACTTCACATGACCGTTGTGTCCCTTAGCCGAGCTCTCAGCCCATCCTGGACTCCTAGGGACCACAACCACAACTACAGTGACATGACACCAACTGTACCACAGATGTATACGGGTCTCTTCCAGGTCACCCCGGTATCCATCATTGGTACAACTTAACGCAACGAAATTACCGAGTAGGTGAACGTAACACCTTACCAAAAATCTATAGTCTGATGCACAATTCAATCAAATGACGCAAAACTGAAATATTCTAATTTGAGGTTTTAATTGATAAACAGAAACCAGGTAATCCCTGTGACCAAACATAAGATACACACTTCAGCCATCCCTGTGACAAGTGTTCAACGGCAGTCATCTCTGCGACTTCCAACTTAACAGTCAATCAACCCTGTGATTGAAGCGCAACACACAAGCATACACACATGTCAACCCTGTGAACCTAGCTTTCATCATCTACGATTTCATTAATTAAAACCTACTACCATCATTAATCACAGATCAACATCCTAACACATATCGTGATTCTACACAGTGCCTCCATCAAGCACTGTATGGTTTGAGACCAAATATAACCAAACGATCAGCCGAAACCACCTAATACCCTCAGCTATATCTATGCTGGCTAAATTGTTTGAAGAGGTTGAGACCGGGCTCTCTGCGGCTCTGAAGGAACGAGACTGCTGCTACAAGGAAAACACCCTAATACCCAATCCTGCCAAAACTCACGTCTTGTGCCTACCATCTACGCAACCGCGTGGCTAACCACGAGATAGATGTCGCATGGAGAGGCGTACGTATCGCGCATATGAACTGCCCAAGGTCCCTAGGCGTAAACCTGGATAGGGCACTGACGTACAAAACCAACTGCGAGAATGTCAAGAAAAAGGTGAACTCGAGTAACAACGAGTAGTCGCGTTACACGGTGGAAAGAACTTGATCCACCCGATTTCATACCACCCGTAGATCGACTCCCGTCAGTTATCAATTAACGTGGCCTATATGGAAGTCCCTAACAGACTACGTACACCAGTTGGCAGATGCAAGAGGCTATGCTGACGACAGCAGATGGGGGTGTAGTGCCGCACCACAAACGATGCTGCCTAATGTGCCCCAACACCTGCACATTAAAAGAGCTTCTTGCCGCCACTGACACTGCGTTAACGTCAGAACCGACATTTACGTGCTCTCCAATGCACGAGTGAATTGATCACCAACTTCCAGACTAAGGGCTGCTTTGTGAAAGTTTCTCAAACCCACAAAGCGATTTCGTCGCGACCCGGGAATCGAACCCAAGACTTCGTATATAGCAGTCACGCTTGCGACCACTAGGCCAACAAGTTAGTCAAACAGTACAATGTACAATGACAAGCTACAATAAAATTGGATTGATCTCACCAGGTTTATCATTCAGGCGTCTCGTAACATCTCTGTGCATAGCGCCTCGTGTATGTTCATGCTAAAAGCCAGGCGTCGCGCTTCGCGGACACCACAGCGACGAACGGGACGGGATTATCACATGCAAAAGAAGTCGGAAATCGGTCAATTTTATCACAACATTTTCATAACCACTATGACAATATTACTATCATGGCATAAATCTAATTTCACTGACTGACGATTTTCCCAACCATGCAATTCATGAAGGTCACGTCAACATTATGTTGCTCTTGCTCCTGCTCCTGGACACATTCGGATCAAAACAAACCTAACAGCAGTTTTATAAGGACGCTTGTGGCAATGAATGCTCCTTAAACCCAGGCAGTTCATAACCAACACTAATCAGCGAGACTGAAACTGCCTCTCAAGTTTATAAATGTCATATGACAAATAACCACAAAAATAAACCAAAAATGGATCGGTCTCACCGGGTTTCCACTCAACGTGCGTGACAATGCGCACATCGCTATAGCGCGCAGTACAGCGGGGCTTTCGCGGACGTGAAGCCACGGAGATGTTGCATGACGTTGGGCTCCTGGCAGCTGGGATGCTCCGCAGTAATTTTGTCGCCATATTGCTCAATAACGACCGTCATTGTTGAAACATGAAAAAAAGACAAATTCGGTTAATTTTCTAGCATACCTTCAATAACTAGCTTGACATGTAACAATGGAAAACAATACCATTACCATAACCGTGTTACCATACTTGTACCTTCGCTGAAATTCTTAATAAATCTTCTACTACAAACTCCATTTCAAATTATCGACGTTACATTATTTTTTATTATTTTTTTTTGTTAGCGGGTAGAAATTTATCTTCGCATGGCGAATTCGAAACGCATGTGGGCATTCGGATTGCATCCCACTTCTGATGTCGGAGGCGGCATTAAGATGGCACTATCGTCCGACATCAGTTAGGGTAATCAAGCAAAGAGATAACTCAAGGAAACTCAAAAGTCAAACAAACTCAAAACTCAAACGTTTATTCAAATTAGTCAGAACAAAAGACAGCCCCCAAAACGCCCGCCCTTCGCCACTTCCTACGTGTTCTAGCTGGGGAGAAGAAGTGGCGGAACAAACTCCCCAGCAACACATACCAACCATTACCAAACATAGAAATACCACAAGAACCATACCATAGACCATAATACCATACCATACCATACCATACCATAGAAGAACCATTACAATTCAAATATCACAAGACTCACAATAAGTTTAGGTACTACAACGCTAGGCAATAACACCAGGTACACTACACGTAACGAAAGGCAGTAACGCGACAACTCCATGAAGACTCGATGAAGCTTCGACCAAGACTGAGCTCCGCGGACGCCACGCTGACCGCCACCACTCTGCCAAGCGCGCCAAAATGTTGTTTCACCGGAAACGCCGCTAGAGGGCGCGCTTGCGTGACGTTTAGTGTCCGTACTAATGACAGTCTCCGACATATAATTATAAATTGGATAAGAAATGTAATTTTTTGCATGTTATATTAAATTGAAATGTGGTTAGTTATTTGATTTTCATTATCTTTGGGTTTGATTTTTTTGGAGTCAGTTTACTTAAACAGGATAGCAAGATGTAAAAACTTTGATTATAATTTTATATTAAAACGCTGGTATAATTTTGGTGATCATTTCTACTGTTGGTGATCATTTACTACTTTTGGGATAACAATGATTTATTTGGACACATTTTGCTTAAATAGGATAGCAGAATTTAAAAACTTTGGTTATAATTTTACTTTAAAATGTTGGTGTAATTTTGGTGACCATTTACTATTTTTGGTTTACTCATGATTTACTTGGAGTAATTTTACTTAAATAGGATAGCAAAGTGTTAAAACATCATCCTCCGAGCCTTTTTCCCAATCCTGTTGGGGTCGGCTTCCAGTCTAACCGGATTCAGCTGAGTACCAGTGCTTTACAAGAAGCGACTGCCTATCTGACCTCCTCAACCCAGTTCCCCGGGCAACCCGATACCCCTTAGTTAGACTGGTGTCAGACTTACTGGCTTCTGACTACCCGTAACGACTGTCAAGGATGTTCAATGACAGCCGGGACCTACAGTTTAACGTGCCATCCGAAACACAGTCAATGGTGTCTAAGATATACTTAGAAAGTACATACAAACTTAGCAAAGTGTTAAAACGTTGTTTATAATTTTACATTAAAATGCGAGTTTCATTTTGGTGATCATTAACTATGCTATTTGTCAGTAAGTTAAACATAAGCCTTTAAAAACTAAACCATTTAGTACACTAGTCGAAGGTTACAGTTTCAAGGTTAGGTAAAAAATAATATTTACCTCTTTTTATTTCTAGAGCAGGAGTCTTATCAATTGAGGGCAATGTTACAACAGCATCTGAAACATTAATTAATACATTTTTTCTTTCTTTCTACATAAATAAAGCATAATAGGGAATGACATAAAAAAAATCGAATTACACATGCATCTGCATGTGTAACAAAACTGACAAGTCTAATTCGAACCCAAGGCACGTGTCTCTTTGAGTTTTTGCGGACGAATTCATGTGCGGATCGAAATTTAATTACTAGTAGTTTTGAATATTTAAGCATACAAAGGACATAGGGACAGAAAAAGCGACTTTGTTTTATACTATGTAGTGAAGTAGAATAATTCATGCAAGAGAGAATACACAATAGTATATTTACCGGTATTTGCTTGGGACTTGGCATCATGAGATTCCACTGTAGTCAAAGTGGACGAATCCATTTGACGAGCTGAAATAAATAAATTTTTGCACTTAGGGGTGGATTTTTTTTCTCAAATTGTAATGGGACTAACTTCGAGGTACCTATACTATACCCTATTCAATAAAAAACCCGCCAAGTGCGAGTCGGACTCGAGCACGAAGGGTTCCGTAAAAAATCACGTTTGTTGTATGGGAGCCCCCCAAAATATTTATTTTATTCTTGTTTACAGTATTTGTTGTTATAGCGGCAACAGAAATACTTCATCTGTGAAAATTTCAACTCTCTAACTATCATGGTTCATGAGATACAGCCTGGTGACAGATGGACGGACAGACGGACAGAGGAGCGAAAACACTAGGGTCCCGTTTTACCCTTTGGGTACGGAACCCTAAAAAAGAAACATCGACATCGGACAGCGCCATAAAAAGTTATGCGTGGTTAAACATTAAAAAAATATATATTTATGTGTCGAATTGAGAACCTCCTTCTTTTTTATTCGTCAGTTAAAACTAAACTCAGGGCTGATTTTTCAATAGTCAGTTAAGTTTAGTACACTAGCCGAAGGTTACAGTTTCAAGGTAAGTAAAAAAAAATATTTACCTCTAGATTCTAGAGCAGGAGTCTCATCAAATGCGGGCAATGTTACAACAGCATCTGAAAATATACATATATTTGCCTATGAAGATAAGCTACAGAAAGCTACAGCTGGCACTGCTCCTGCTCACTCCAATCTGGCTTCACTGTCAGAACAATTTTTGGAGTTCAAAGGATTTGTCATCAAAACGTTGACTCATCTGAAATGCAAGTTGGGCTCCTCTCCCAGGCAGTGGATAGCCATGAAACCTTCATGAGAAGGAAGCTGCTGCTGTTTCACGGTGTTCCAGAATGCAAGAACGAGAATCTCAGTAGCACCATTCTTGATATCATCGTTAAGCAGTTGAAGATTGATGATGCACAGCTTGAGATGTTTGAAGTGTGTCACAGGTTGGGTGCTTCATCGGGAAAAACAAGACCTGTGCTGGTGCGCTTTAGGGACATGGAATATCGCCGTGCAGTTTGGGACAGCAAAACGTCGTTGAAAGGTACTGGCATCACCATTTCCGAATTTTTGACCAAGACTCGACATCAAGTCTTCCTAGCCGCCCGCAAACACTTTGGGATCAACAGCTGCTGGTCTGCGGAGGGAAAAATAATCATCCAGGCTTCTGATAAGACGCGACATAAGATATTCTGTATCGGTGAGCTTCGTGACCTTATCGCCCTGTACCCGACTAGTCTTGGTAAGGATATCACGGCCAATCCGAGTTCGTCTCCGAATGCTGCGAGCACTTCTTCCAAGTCTGAGGTGGCCAAGAAAACGAAGGTGTTACGTAAGGCTCGGAAGTAATTGCTATAATTATAGTTATATTTTATTTGTTCTTTGTTGTGTGTCGGTATTATTAAATAGTTATTTGTTATACAAGAGTGCAAAGTTGCTTTTTAACCGCGGGCTCAATTTTGATGACCGAGCAAGCGAAGGATTCTAAAATTGAAACACGAGCGTAGCGAGTGTTTCAATCATTAGAATCCTGAGCGATAGCGAGGGAATCAAAAGAGCACAAGGTGAAAAATCTTTGCACTCGAGTGCAACACGTAACTTTTCATTCCACCTCATCGAGGAAAATTCTAAACTCAAAAAAAGAAAATGGCACGCACGTCACACACGGCAATAAAAAAGACCTATAAAAATTTATTTATGCAAAAACTCAGTTTAAAAATGTAACGAGGTTTAAAATCGACCTCAAAACAATAAAAAATAATAATTTCATCCCACTTCATCGAGGAAATTACTAAATGCAAAAAAAACAAAATGGCGCGCACATATGAGTATCAAATTAAAGAGAAGTACCTATTAAAGTTCATTTATTTGAAAACTCAGTTTAAAAATGAAACGATGTTAAAAATCTATGTAAAAACAATAATAAAAATTACTTATTTAATTGAATAATTATTTTAAGCAGTATTTTATTTGTTTAATATGTATTTGTTTGAAAAGTCTTATCAAGATTGTCACAAATGGAGTATTGCACACGATGTTCTAAATTCAAATCACTTTGCCGCTCTAGAGGATAAAAACGGCTTTTGCGCTCAGATATCAAAGAGTAAAACTACTCTTTCCGAGATGGTGGGATGAAAATAATATTTATTCAATGTCACTTTTGTTTTGACGTTGACAAGTATCATGTCTTGTCAACGTCAACTTGTTTTGTTTTCTTTCTGATATTCTCGTTGTGTGCGTTTTAAAACAAGTTTTTGTTTGCTGTTTGTTTTGTTGTATGTTTAATAATATTTTGTCTTTTTTTTTTCTCAATTCTTGTAGTAACTCTCCACGCAACTGTGACTGAGTGAGTTAGAATAGCCGAGATATTCTTGTATTTTTTTTTTATATTATTTGGTTGTTGTTTTGTGTTTGTATTTTTATTATTTCATTATTTATTTTTTATACTTACTATTTTAATTTTGTTTTGTAAGCTCTATGAGTGGTATTAGTTTAGATGATAGTTTCTTTTCATGCACCTCATCTTCTGATAGTTTCCTCAGTGCGGATAGCGGTTCCGTTGCTCCCCTGACCCTGGGCGATCAGATCTCCACACTTTTTTCTCATAATCCCCACAATTTCAACATTGCCCATATAAATGCTCAAAGTGTTCCTGGCCACTACTCCGATCTTCTGGCGTCCATTAACAGTGCTCATCTTGATGCTCTGCTGATATCCGAGTCTTTTCTTCAGCCCTCTCTCTTGTCTACTCACTATGCCCTGCCTGGTTTTGTCCTTATCCGTAATGATAGAACTGGGAAGGGGGGTGGTGGTGTGGCTATTTATTTGAGGGCTGGAATACCTTTTAAGATCATTAGTGTTTCGCCGTCAGTGTACTCGGAATCGGCAGAGCACCTATTTCTCGAAGTCCATCTTAATCACACTAAGGTACTCCTGGGTGTATTTTACAGCCCCAACCTGAGCATTGATTACTTTGGCTCACTGGACACGCTCCTCCATGATTTTTCCCCCTTATATGAACACGTGGTCTTGATGGGTGACTTTAATACTTGTTTATTAAAGAATGACAGGCGAGCTCTCAATCTTCAATCGCTTCTTTCTTCTTTCAATCTCAGTCTCTTATCTCTGTCTGCTACTCATCATTTTCCCAACTGCACTCCTTCTCTTCTAGATCTAATAGTAGTATCTAAGACAAGTAATGTTTCCTCTCATGGTCAGATTTCAGCTGCTTTTTCCTATCACTACTTAATCTTTTTATCCTATCGGATTCGTCCTCCAAAGCGTAAGCCTCAATACCTGTTTCTTCGGAATTACAAGGGCATTGATCTGGAGGCATTGAAGCGTGATGCTGATTGCATTGACTGGTCTAGCATATTCTTGAGTACCTGCGTTAATGAAATGGTGAGTTTATTTAATTGTAAGTTATTGCAACTATTCGACATTCATGCTCCACTTCGCCGTGTCAAAGTTAAGTATACTCCTGCTCCGTGGCTCACTTCTGCGATAAAGGAGGTGATGGCCAGTCGAGACAGAGCCAAGCGTAGGTGGAAGCGCAGTCCGTCTGAACGGAACCTCATTACTTATAAGACACTGCGTAACCGTTGCAGTCGAATGTGTAGAGATGCAAAGAGACGCTACTTCCACAATTCTCTTGATAATCGTAACTCTTCTGAGGTATGGAAATTTCTCAAAACTATTGGCATCGGTAAGGCTGCTTGCGCTGCTGGTGGGGACACTGACGTGGGTGCCCTTAATTCTCCTCTCCACCCGTACGTTTGAACCCACACGTCCGTGCCCGCACATTGAGTGGGCTTGCTAGTGTGCCGTTGCCCCAGTGCCCTTTGTTCGAGCTGAGTGCTGTGACTGAAGACGATGTCAAAAAGTCTATCCTTGCCATATCCTCTAGTGCAGTCGGTAATGATAACATTTGCTCTAGAATAGTGCTCTTAACGTTACCGGCTGTCCTCCCTGTCTTGACACACATCCTAAATTTCTCCCTATTCTCTTGTTCTTTTCCTAATTCCTGGAAAGAAGCCTTCGTTATCCCTTTACCCAAAGTTTCCAATCCAGCTGCTTTGTCTGATTATAGACCCATTTCAATCCTTCCTTACCTGTCTAAAGTTCTGGAGCACTTGGTGCATTTTCAGCTTTCTTCTTTCCTTACCCGCAATAACCTTTTCCACCCTTTTCAATCCGGTTTTCGTCCCGGTCACAGCACTGTAACTGCACTGTTGAAGGTTGCTGATGACATCCGTCTTGCGATGGAAAATAAATCCCTGACGTTACTGGTGCTTCTTGACTTCAGCAGTGCATTTAATTCTGTCGATTTCGACATTCTTCTAGGTATCCTTAAATCTATTAATATATCTTCTTCCACCTTAAATTGGTTTGACTCCTATCTTAGAGGCCGCACGCAGTGTGTCCGGCTTAATAACGTATCCTCTAATTGGTGCAACCTTTCTGCAGGTGTACCTCAAGGTGGCGTTCTCTCTCCTCTCCTTTTCTCTGTTTTCATTGACTCTGTTACTAAGGTCATTTCTTCCAACTTCCATCTCTATGCGGACGACTTACAGCTCTACAGACATTTTCCGTTAAGCGATGCGGAATCTGTCGTTGCCGCCATGAATCATGTCGCCACCTGAATGATCGAGGTCTGGGCGCAATCCTTTGGGCTGCAGATCAATCCCAAGAAGTCTCAGGCCATGATCATTGGCGGCAGATACTTGCGGGGCAGGCTTGATGTTGCGTCATTGCCTCCTCTTTGTTTAGGTGGGGTTCAACTGAGCTATGCTGAAACTGCAAAAAACTTGGGTGTCATCATGGATTCCCACTTATCATGGTCTGCGCAGGTCAATGAAGTCAGTCGCAAGGTGCACTTCACCTTTCACACCCTTAAATGCCTCCAGTACTTTTTGCCCTTGAAAACCAAAATCTCTCTTGCTCAGACTCTCATTCAACCCATCATAGACTACGCCGATGCCTGTTATTTGGATGCCACAGAGGAGCTCTTAATTAAGCTTGAGCGGTTGCAAAATTTATGTATTCGCTTTGTTTTCAATCTCAAAAAATATGATCATGTTTCTCATTTTCGCAAAGAACTCAAGTGGCTCCCTATTCGTCTTCGCAGGAACACTCGCATTTTGTGTCTACTATTTAATATCCTTTTTAATCCCAAAACTCCTTCCTATCTGCGAGAACGCTTCTCATTTGTTCGCTCGCCTGATGCGCTTTGTAGAACGCATCTCAAATCTCTCCTTAAAATCCCCTCCCATTCCACTGACTTTTATTCCTTCTCCTTCACAGTTCACGCAGTACGGTTGTGGAATTCGCTGCCGCGTGAATTAAGGAGCTGTCAAACTGTTGCTACTTTTAAACAGAAACTTAAAAACTAATATGTTTCGCCCTCTCTTGGACATCTTGCCAGATATATTCCATGAACACCTACACATGATACCATGGTCCGACATAGGAGACATGAATGATGTTGACTCCATGGTTGACACTTTCACTTCTTACATAATCCAACTGTTTGATCTCCATGCTCCTATGAAGAAAAAGACCTATTTCAAGCGGCCTACACCCTGGATCACTGACAATATTCGACTTATGTTCAGATTGAGAGAGGAAGCCAAACACAGATGTCATAAGACAAAAGAACCGCATCATAAGCAGTACTATCTGGATCTCAAACACGAGGCAGCCGCCGCATTGGGAAGGGAAAAGTCTGCATATTTTACAAAAAACATTAACGAGCAAAGTAAAGATCCCAAGCTGCTGTGGCGAAATTTGAAATCAGATGTTCTTCCAGACCACAATGAGAGGCGACTGCCTAGTCACTTTGACAACCCGGATAGTATAAATGCAGCCTTTTTAAACGTCCCGGGGAGCTGCAATGACAATGACTCGTTGATATACAGTTTCAGTTCTCGTAGGCATAGTCCATCTGTGTTTTCGCTCACAAAGACCAACCAAGAAACAGTACTCAAAATAATCAGGGGTCTGGAATCAAATGCACGGGGTGTAGATGGCATCAGTCTGGACATGCTCACACTCACACTACCTAGCACTTTGCAAGCCATTACTGCTATCATCAACAAGTCCATTGAATCTTGTACATTTCCTTGTCTCTGGCGTCGTGCAATTGTTTGCCCCATTCCTAAAGTCAGTGACCCGGTCAATCTGAAAGATCTCAGGCCAATAAGTATTCTACCATGTCTGTCAAAGATTCTGGAACGCGTGGTCTACTTACAGGTGATTGAATACCTAGAGGCAAATAATATTCTACCCGAGTTCCAATCAGGTTTCCGTAAGGGAAGGGGGACAGCAACAGCCTTGTTAGACGTGGTAGGCAATATCCTAGAGGCACGTGATCGGGGGGAGGGGTCTATCCTGGTGTTGCTGGATTTCTCTCGGGCATTTGATGCTATTAATACCAATCTACTGCTGTCAAAGTTAACCTATTACGGGTTTGATAGCGACGCTGTGGATTGGTTTAAGAGCTATTTAACAGACAGGTCCCAGTTTGTTCAAATACAAAAGGAAGACGGATCTACCCTATCATCCCCTCCACTCTCGGTCTGCAGGGGAGTTCCGCAGGGATCTATTTTAGGTCCCCTATTGTACATCCTCTACAGTGCTGACGTTACTCATTCCTTTCGAAACTGCAGATATCATATGTATGCGGATGATATTCAGCTGTAC